>LR824608.2:1918928-2558571 GCA_902829305.4 Spodoptera exigua | reverse complement strand
TTCTTCATCGTATTTTACTGACTTTACGATTTTATATTATTTTGCTGTGGTCGTCGTGTGCACTTTTATTGCAATCTTCCAATGAATGCAAACAAGTTTCTCGTTATTTTCTCATGATTTATTACACTTCTGTGCTGACTGATCACATTAGTCGACTACCCGATTAGGACATTTGTATTCGTTTTGCAGATGTGGAGGTCGTTCGTCCCGGTTCTCGTCTGATGTACCTTATTCTTTTGCATGCCGCACTCTGAATCCTGATTCCGCTTGCGTATTTGTATTAACACGTCGAAAGCACTACGTTCATTGAATACTTTATTGAATGGAGTTTTAGCTTGGAATTCCCCAACGCTCGCAACTGGTTCGTTTACCCTTTTGCTCGTAACTGTTACTCTCACGGAAGTACCTACGTTAAGTGTACAATCTAAACCTAACCAATTTCGGTGTCCTTTAAATAGGTATCGCATTCCAAAATGGGTAGTCGAATTTACGACGGCCATTACGTGTCCGGAATCGGAGTAGGCAAGTGGCCAGTCGATAACCGGTCGATGTCGATGGGCAAGGATGTCGCTGGCAACGTTCCCATAAATTCTGCGGAATTGTAGGAGATTTATAATGGCGGCGGCGTTACGGTGGGCGCGTCGCGCATGTCGAGCGCACGCGCCTACGTGACGCGTCATTCCTGGCTGTAGCACCACTACTGCGACCACACCGCCACACTGGGACTCCGCCCCCGCTTACTAATAATGACACTCACTAGTTATATTGGTTAGTATCGATCCGCGTTAGGGACATGTTTAAAGCTACTCTAATTGAGAGCAAACTGTGATAAAAAAATATTTGTATTTAATGAAATCTTACTTATGAAACGTGTAGGTAGCGATGTGATGTTTGTGTATCGATTATTTGTGTAATATATGGGCGTTGGGTTTTGTCTTTACCACACAAATATAGTTCTGAGGTCTGTTTTACATGTTTACTTGTAACAATGTTGTGCACATATTGCATGTTAAGTATTGTGGATATATTACCGACTTGTTATTTGTTTTCTTATACCTACTAGTTTACCTTGCTGGTCGTGTAGAATTTACATAATTTTGCACTATGTAGGAATTGTTTCCATCATTTACTTTATTTCGACATAGAAGCGTTCGCATATACCTTTTATCCCAGATATTCTTTGATGAACATTTGATATCCAGTGTCCTTTGAAACAGGTCTTGGAAACGAAGATGGTAAATGTGGCAATTTGTATGGCTGTTCAATATTTGTGTACCACGTGTGCCTTACAGAGGTATATTGATTTCGCCCTCGTGCACTTTCTAGTTACTCCATTTCGTAGTGTTAGCTAGTAAAACATAGTGGGAGTTTATTGACACGTCGTGCCGCGGCACGGTCGACCGGCATGCGGCAGGTTGGCGGATGTAGGTGTCCGCAAATATTAGCACTTGCCTAATTCACCAGACAAACGCACGTTTACTTTATTACCTAATCAACTAGTTAATTTAATATTTTCGTTGTCACCTACACTCACCTTTAGGATCAACATTCCACGTTACTTAATTGCGGTGTAGGCGTAGCCATATGACAACCCACTGACAAGGAATCCATTATTGTATAGAACCACTATGAACAAAATTAAAGATCGCTTTTCATCGAGGATGACAGATAAAACAATCTTTCATAACAATAGTCGTAAACGTTCATCGTATTCTGATTGGTTTGACATCAGAATTATTTATGAGTCTGACTCTAGTAATGTGAACCATGTATTTAGCGGAGTGCGAAATGCGGTGCGAATGGCATGCGCCGGCGTGGCCGCGTCGAGGTCGCGATCGATGCGCGTGCGCATGAATGAATGAATCCCCCACTCCGCGCCATCCACACGATCAATGGACCGCACGTGGCGATCGATACTGCGCTAATCTAAACTACATTTCTTTATGTTATATTTAGAATGTATCTAAATTAGTGGGTCGAGTTGTGTTCGATGAAATGTTTACCTCACACTTCGAATAAGAATTCGGTTCCGAAACAATAGCCGGATAAACCAGGTTTTTATTGATATTTTATGTTATTAAGGTACCTACGCATGAATTATTGGAAACTCATGTTTTAGAGTAAGGTAATAATATATTCAAAACAATACGTATAATATCGTCTGAACGAGTTTTGATTAAAGAAAATTCTAATCTGGAGTTCGTTTGTTTGTTGACAATGCAATCAATCTAGAACATTTATCTGGCGAGTGAGTCGATCACTTGTAATTGACAGCTAAATGCCCTATTAGACCAGGCCACCATAATTGAGTGGCCGGCGATTATCATGATACTCGGAGTTGCGCCCGCGCCACCCACACATCTGTCTATCGCTTCAATTACATCTTTTGGAATCTGAATTTGTTTTCCTAACCGCAATGATAATAAGCTAGGTGAATGAATATAAATATACAGTATAAATGTCGATTTCTTTCATTCTACGCTAAGTTATTGGCTCGCCGCATCCATATCGCCGTAGATGGTGATAACGGGCAGCTCGATCTAACACTAGAAACCCTTATAGGGTAACTAGCGCAGCCTTTGTGGGAGAAGCACGGCTAATACTTGGGCGCAGTGTTTTCCTGCCATATTCAGTGGCCCTTATGAGGTGACAACCATATCAAATGGTCAGATAATATCAGGCCTTATTTGGTACGGGTGAGGTGGCGAGGTTGCATGGTCGGGCGCGACAAGGTTGTTAATATCTGACGTAGGTAGCTGAGCTCAGTAATTAACACACACATACTACAAATGTTTTAACAGTTCTTGTAATTGTAATGAATCTTCGATATTATTAGTGTCGGCTATGCCATCACAATAAACACAGCGTGAGGTGAGGCCCTCATTCACGTGCTAATGAATATTCTATTATAATGAATCACAATCAGTTCCAATAGTATTGGAGTGTGTTCCAGGGGCCCGGCGTACACGCATTCTACTATTGCGATTAGACGCTAATGAGTCACACCGGATTTACATATGAACGGAAAATTAACGAAGGTCAAGTAGTTAAAGTTGTCTTTTCTGTTAAGAATCAATTTGGCATGGATGGTTATAAATCCGCGTTTATTTGAAAGAAGAAATCATCTTGATTATTTGATGTGTTTGAATTCTTGATGATTGGGTTGATGAACTTTAGATTATTTGTTTATCTTCATATAAATTTGGAGATAAAGAACTGTGTGCATATAGAATATGAAACAAAACGCACTACCCACTATACATTTGTTGTTTGCTTCTAATATTTACGTGAATCTTAGTCATATTGTATGACACCTTCGTCATACTATTGACAGTAAAATCTAGAAGGTAAATGTCACCTTAACTTATCAATGTAGGTGCTAATGGATTCAAATAAAGCTTTGTCCGCAGCATACGATATCTGAAGCGATTTGTGCCCACCCTTTTGAATTTTAAGTGATCTTTATTCGTAGACTTAACGGGACATTAATGGACTTTTTGAATGAACGAAAAGTTATTTTAATTAAGAATTAACGATGGCCAATTCTATGAAAGAGAGTACGTTCTTTGCTCGTTTATTAAATTCACTGTGGCTCTTGCTAACTTGTCACTGTTTTAATTTCTTGTGAGTTTCTCGCGCCTGTAGGCACTTTCAATCATTACATGTGCGAGATTTTAAATTTAAATAGGTAAGGTATTTTGGACTTCTCAAAATTCTAGACGACAAAGTGTTGTACATAGTACTTAAGTAGTTTTAATTAGAACAAATTCTCAGTGCTCAAACTGCATTATTTCAGTACCGAGGCAATTTAAATTTTATTCTAAAGAATTCAAAGCCACGTGACCTGGAGTGAGACGTATGTTAGAATACGATCGAAGCGAACGTACTTGTTACAAAGGTGTTGAATGACCTGCAACTGTAACACTTTTTACAACCCTAAGGATGTAAAGACGAAAATAAAGCTGATTTAAGATCCTGGCGTCGACATCACGTTGTTAATACGTTGAAAGGTATTCGTGAGAACTGGAAACAAAGCTCACTTCAACGTTAACCTCACCCAAAGTCGTGAAACTGTCAAATCGTCACTCTGCCTAATGGGAGTCTGTCATCGAGCCGACCCCCTTTAAACTGTCATTTCCCCACTTCGAAATGTAATTTAGTTTATTTTAGGAAGGATACGGGTTGTTCTATTTCTAGTTTGGGTAAAAAATGTGTGGTACACTTGCAATCATAGTGATTGCTTCTCATTTTTTCCGATAGGTGTTCGTGTTGATATAAAAATATCCGAAACTCATTATCATTTTATCGGGGCATGATGCATTTGTGAGACATCTTACATCTTGCCGTTGGCACAAAATTAAGAGTTTATATATTTTTAGCTTGGACTGTCAGCAAAAATAACGTGCAGCAGAACAATTACTCCTTAATTAATGGTACTGAAAAGAAATAAATAAGAAGTTCCGTGACATGAATGTTTTTTCGGTTAAGAGGCGCGCTTTTTATTTGAGTAAAGATATCAACTACAAAAAAATTGTATTCGAATCTATAAAACTACAATAGTTTCTTCTAGTAAATCCTTTCCCCTCGTTTTGTGAAAGCAAAAACTTGAAGAGCATACAACTGTCATCATCACAGACAGACGTATTGTTTACCAAATTCAAGGATACGAGAAGTCTGACACAGATCGTGTGAAACGGAGGGTACCACTTAAGACGTATCATGTCGCCCTGTAAAAAACTCACTTAAAACATTGGGGCGTAGGCGTAAAGTGACAGATGTGTTCAAGGGGTCGTGGAATGACCGTCGTCGTTTTGTTTAACTGCTGGCTTCCGCCAAACGGACGGTTAGGTGACACATAGTCCACATTGCCCTTGTAGGTACTTCTAACTCAGCTATGTTAATCCAAGGAACTTAAGTACCTTAAAGTGATTCATGTAATTGTTGTCGTGCATTTAATATCATGGTAATTTGTTTCAATGTTTTAATTTGCACTTCCTCGTGCATTTCCCAGGCGGTGCTTACAAGTGAATTGATGCTGTTTGAATTTCTAATGCCTAGTTCCCATGGATGCTAGCCAATAATGTCTTACGTTTAATTAAGTTTGCTAATAATCTGCGTATGCGCAATGAAGTTAAGATGTCAGCAAAATTTGCATCTTTCACATTTACATTCATTATATGCGTATAAGCATATAATGAGTCAATTAAATTTAACAATTGCGAAATTTTCCTTATTTTTTATATAAAAAAATAATAATAAATTATTCATTTGCGCAATAATATCGTGCTACTCAATGTTGTTTTTAGTAAAAATTCTAGTGAATTTCGATCTATTGCGTTTTGGTTTAGAATGTTAATTTGTTTTGTATATCCGTGAGGTATATCGGATACTGTTTATTGTTTCCTCTTCTCGTAGTACCTACACTTACGTTTCAATATCGCGAATGTTTATAACTCCGTCATCGCCTGTACACTAAAAGAAGCTTGGAAATATGAAGCAACATAATATACTGTCCAATACATCACAAGGATTTTTTACTAAAACTCCGGGAAGTGAACTGAGTAACAGATGTTTCCTTTTCATGTAGATATGTTATTTACACGTCATTAATATTTAGGTATAATATCATTATGATTCTCTATTCCCGAAAATGAGCGGAAACATACTGCTAATGTGAATTTTTGCTGCCCTCGTCACCCTCCTAGAACATGAGTGTGTCCAAAGTTGATTTTAAAATGAATATGATAAGTAATCCCATAAATTAGTTCACCATGTGTTATATTTGTTGAAAATTTAATATTTGAATTACTAATCGGCTGGCATTTCCTAGAAAAAAATGTTAGTTCATACTCATATTTAGGTCTATAAAACAGGCACTGGACTGAATATGGCTCCTCCTTCTCCATCAATCAAAGTCATTAATCCATCACTGTTCCCTGAACTGCCCGAAATTATAAGTTACCTACGGAATAGCTATGCTAGGTACCTACCTAATGTTATATTACTACGTAACCTACATACCTAGTGAGTCTGGTGTAGTCATCACAGAGTTTTTGTCATCATTATCGCAAATCCCGCGGAAGCACAGCGGTTGATCTCCGCCAGTGTCGCGACATTTGTATCTCCTCCCGTATCCTGCGGACGGAAGCGCGCGGATGTTGCGTCACCGCCCGGAAATAGACGCCCTCTGTGTCACCGCGCGCGTCACACTGTCCATGACTGCACGTCCACACTATCTTCAACATGTAAACTCCGAGCTGACAGCACTCCATCATCACCCCATCAAAGATCGCTCAGGAAATTGCAGTCATCTTAAGTTCACCCAACAAATTTCAACGTATGGAACTCGTACGTGCTTATCTGCTAATGTCCCTACCCAAAAAGCTTTAACAAATCACCTGAAACAAAAAAGTAATGACAGCGATCAATCTTGTGTCTGCCTCTAGAGCTCAGTAATTATTCCCAAACGGAAACAGTTTCGAGATAATACTGCGATTTATCCTGTCCTATGTGTATCCGCCCGTGACGGCCCGCGTGTGTGCTGCATCGCTTGCCCTTTCCCTTCTCAGACATCGCGAACCTTTCCTTGTACGACGTAAGCGTGGTTTGAAATAAAGCCAAGTTTTGACGTGAAGCCAGCAAGCGTACTAATTCACGATATTTATGATAGCATCGAACACTTAATCAGCGACAGGAAGATGTTAACCGCCCGCACATATATTAGCCCAATCAAAATATGGTAATGGCCGGCCCGAGCCTGGTAAATTTACTTGCGGAATCAATTTGCTCCCGTGAAATTTATGGTCGTGTTTCCCCAATTAACTGGCAATTCGGTGGCTTCGATTATTTCGCATAAAATGTGCGGGCGACTCCCGCATCCGGTGATTACGTCGGCGCATAATTTGTGATGCGCCTGTGCAGCGCCGAACTGCGCCCAGTCAGCCTACGCTTGCTTGATTTTTGTTAGATAAAAAAGCGTAGGGGTCTGTTCTGCGAGCGCTGTTACTGCGCCGTAGGTACTTGCTTTATTTGTTGTTTGTTTTTAATGTCGAATCTTTTGCACCTGCGCGTTTTGTATTTCATGCTGGTACCCGCCGGCCCCACTAAATGAGTTTTCGCAAAGATAATTTTTGTTTTTGTTTCTCGCTAACGTGAGCCTGATGGTTTACTTTAATATTTTATGCAAATTAGTTTCATTGAATATGCATTGCATTAAAGTTTTAATATCAACGAACATGGTTGGGAATTGTTTGATATTAATTACCGCTGACATGGGTCACCTAACTTGTTTTTCGCATTCATATCTTTACGTTATACAGCGAATATTTACGTTTATCAACTAATCAGATTAATATATACTTACTTAATAATTTTGTTGTTGGTTGCAGAGTCAGCGGGCTCGGTCACAGTCGTCGGGCGCGTGCCGGCTACCGGATGCGCCAGCGGCGACATAATGTGGCTTCTTGACGAGCCTAATCAACCTTATGAAGGTAATTATTATATTAACTCTATGTTACTCATCCACCCCCCGCATTAACAACTTGACACTTAAATTTATGTTTCGTTTTGTGTCTTTTACTTTTTAAATCAGGATTATTTGTTTATTCCAGACTGTGAACAGCTGCTATGTTTCCGCTATTACAATGGCGAAGGCGAGGAGTGCGCGGCAGAGTCACCAGCTCTCCCTGCGCGCTTCAAGGTGGACCTCAAGAAGTTACCTCTACGACTCAAAGAGGGAATCTCAAGGAAACGCAGCGGCGATCAAGTGTCGCCATTCTCGTACAACAACGAGAGCTTCGAAATGAACTCGGAGAACCCGCCCCGCATCGAGTTTGTGCCGGGCACCAGTCACGAAATCAGAAATCTCAGCGAGAATGTCAACAAATGCTCAATTAGTGCTTTAGAAAGTAACGGGAACAATCTCGAACAAACAAAATGTGATCCTAGTAAATCTCTAGTTAGTAATTTAAGTCAAGAATCTCAAAATGTAAATAGTGAATCTCGGAGTACTACAGACTGCAAACCCACGTCCTCGGGCGTGAAGAAGAAGTGTCCTCCGCCCGTGGACACTGGTGGCGGGCAGGCACTCAATGGCGTCAAGAAAAAGTCAATAGCTAACAGCGGGTTTGACTCACCTACTTCCCCGGGCACTGAGTATTACAAAATATGGTCACCAAAGAATCCTTGTAAAATAATGAAGTTCGTATACGATGTGGAGAGTGCGAATGTGCCCAGTGAAGCAGAAAAGTCGCCAGTGCCACCGCTACCGCCGAGACAATCACACAAACCCCTTGAAAGAATGCACGCATTATCTCCGCCACAGGTACCCAGACATAGAAAGCCAAAAAAGTTGACGAAGCCCGAAGATGCATTCAACTTTGAATTGATCGATACGGATGAACAGTTCTTCACTGACAATAACATAACAAACTCAGCTGCGTTACAGGGTGAACTAAACGATTTCAAACCCGGAGAGTTTTATTCTGGCAATCAAATAGCTACGTCTTCAACAGCAAGTTTTTGGAGAGGAGGCCAAAATGTTGCTCCCTTAGCAACACCTGAAACTGATGGCAGCTTATGTGAATCGACAATTTCATCTATGAAGTTATCTAGGCTAAACGAGGATAAGAGATCAAAAGATGTACCTGATGGCGCCCCCAGCGTGAGTAGGAATAAGATATTGTTTATAAAAGATATTGGTCCTGATAATTACATAACCACGACATTTGCACGGAAAGAAAAACCCAGTCCTCCCAAAGACGAAGTGGATGGGGTAAACCGAACGCCAAATCATGCCAAATCTGAAGAAAAAGCTCAACACACGTTTTTGAATGATATTAGTAATCACTCGGAGTTTGAGGACGACAACAGAAATCAGATTGAGGAAAAAGAAATTACGGTATTAAAAGGTCACAAACCACTCACGAGGCAAAACTCTGGACGTGCTACACCAACTATGATGACAGCGTTCCTCAATTCTTCTCACGTAGATCCTCCTACTAGAGAAACTGACAACAATAGCTCCAACGGTCACAGTTCCTGCAACTCATCACACTCGACGTCACCAGTCGATGATTCAAATAAAATGATGCCTAGTGTGGGAACGATGATTATGAATCGAAAACATTCGTGTGACTCCTCAACGCCTAAACATTCGAGTTTACCGAGACATTTGATTAAAAATCTTGGATGCGAAGGAACTCCAAAGCACTCTCCAAATAAAACTACGAACAATGTAGAAAGCCCGGTGAGGCCGCACCCCCGGGTGCTGACCCGAGTGGCAGCGCTGGCGGGCGGCGCGGTGCCGCAGTGCCCGCCCACGCCCACTCACCACGCGAGAAGACCGAGGCCTCTACCGCCACCAGACTTACACCCGCCTCCTGTACAAAACTCTGACAATAGACTGGAAAACTTCGAAATGGTAGAGTTCACGAATGAACTCAGGACGTCTGAAATTAGATCTCCCAATATGGAATTTGTAAATAGTAATCACTTTACGATAGTGCACGCAGGACCACCGGAGGATGTAGTATTAAGGAGGCCGAGGCCAGTAGAGGATATTGATGACAATGACAACGCGGTTGCCTCACCCACGCCTTTGAGGCACATGGCGGGTATAAGGCTACCTTCTATACCGGAAAGGGCATCGAGGCAGATGGCATTGACGGGTGATTTTCCTGCTAATATGATTGGCGGGATCATCGAGTGCGAGGAACCTTTACCTGCAGGTGTGTACCATAGATAACTTGTTTTACTGCCTTCTACCGTTGTGAATAAAGACTTTTTTTTCATATTCCTAACGAATGTCTCATATTGTTTTCAAGGGTGGGAGGCCCGCATGGACAGTCACGGTCGCGTGTTCTACATCGACCACATCAATAGAACGACCACGTGGCAGAGACCAGGTCTTAATGGCACCACGCCGCGGTCACCTGCGCCGGAGGTACAGAGGCGGCAGTTAGATAGACGGTAAGTTTCCAATAAAATAGAACTTATCTCTGGGGCCATGTGCACAAAAGTATCCATCAATAAATATCTGCTGCTGCTGTTCTTAAGTTTCTTGTGTTTTGGAAGCTGCTATTTAATGGGTCGGGGGTCGACTCCCGCACGGAATAACACTTTGTGTGATACAAAAATTGTTGTTTCGCGTCTGGGTGGTTTGTTTACGTGAATTTCTATGTTTGTAAACGTACCCACGACACAGGAGACAATCTTGATTTGGAGCAACGTTTGTTTAAAGAAGAATAAAAAAATATTGGATATAATTAAACTATTTTGATAATTTATTCTTAAAAATTATGGTCATAAAAATATTATCCTAAGTCTAATTCAGCAATGCTAACGTGAAAATCTACCTATACTATTCCAGATACCAATCAATTCGTCGCACAATGACGCGTACACAGCTGGCCGAGGAAGAAGCCGGTGCGTGTGCGTCCCCGCCGCCATGTCATGCGCACGCGCAGGCCGGCGCCGGCGCCGCGCCCTCCGCCGCCGCCTCCACGTCGCGGGCAGGGGACACCTCGCACGTACCTCACCCTGCTGCATTCTTCCTCGCCAGGCCTGACTTCTACTCCATACTGCATATGAACCAGGTAAAATAATATTACTAGCTTCTCTTGCGCGGTTTCACTCGCTGCTCGGCTCTTATAGATCGTAGCGTGATGTTTTATACCCTAAGCCTTCCTCGATAAATGGACTAACAAACACAACAAAATTGTTCAATTCGAACCAGTTCCGGATATTATCGCGTTCAAATAAACAAACTCTACAGCTTTATATGAGAAGTATAGATTTCCCTTGAAATTGGTTTTGTAAGCATGCCCTACGTACTGTCAATAAAAGTATCAATAGTTTCACTTCCATATAATGATATTATCACGCTTTCCCCTTCTCCATACGATAAAGTTCTACGAAGAGATAGTTTCATAAAATTTGGGCACAATTTCAATATCGGTGACCACGAGTTATAATTCATAAAAATTCAAAAACTCCGGTTGACCCTGGATCAGTTAAACTAGAATTGAGCTAATAAACTACACTACACTTTCTTTATTATTTTAAAATATTTACGTCTAAAGAAGGTAGTATTTTAACCTCCTAAAATCTAATTACAGGAAGCATCCGTCCTATACAACGGCAACTCTACATTGAAGCACATGATTTCGAAGATCAGACGGGATACCACATCGTTCGAGCGGTACCAGCATAACAGGGACCTGGTAGCTCTAGTCAACATGTTCAGCGAATCCGATAGGGAACTGCCACTCGGATGGGACACCAAACTCGACAGGAATGGAAAGGTACGACAGATAAATTGTTTTTTTATGCAGTTGATGAAAGTGTGGAAATGAGTAAGACTTCGTGACAAAGACCAACTATGGTATGCTTAAAGACTGAAAATTAGGTGGTGCCTTATGTAAAGTACTAAGTGTACTTACTCAACCGAATCTGGTTAAGATTGAATGCCCATCTCACCCTATTTGACTAACGGATAGCGTAAAGATGTAGATTCTTAAAAATTTGTAAGGGCTGTGGTACAGTGGGTAGGCAAAAAATATAATTGCAATGCATATCGCTAAAAAAGGCGTAGAAGTAGTTTAAGTGTGGGAGAGCCATGCTTCGGCACGAATGGGTCGGCTCGACCGGAGTGATACCACGGCCTCACAGAAAACCGGCGTGAAACAACCACAGCGATATGTTTCGCTGTGTGAGTGAGGCTACCGGAGGCCCAGTCCTTCCCCTCCCCAATCCCTAATTCTCAAAAGGTTGACAACGCACTCGTAATTCCTCTGTTATTGCGAATGTCCGTGGGCGGCGCTGATTGCTTAACTTCAGGTAATCCGTTTGATCGTTTGCCGACTTATCATTAAAATAAGGATAACGTAGTCAAAGTTCGCTCGGATTGAAAAATTTTAACTATATCTAACAAGATGTTTAGTGGTTATGAATATACAATACATGAGTTGGGTCTTGTATGGCAGCGATTCTTCGTGGACCATGTGATGCGGCGGACGACGTTCATCGACCCGCGAGTACCACGGGGCGCGGCCGCCGGCCCGTTCTCTCCCCTACTGCCGCAGCGTCGACGACCCCTCGTCGACCCACCGGTGATCTTGCTTACTTCTCTTACGTTTTGTAGTGGAATGCATCTCAGTCGGTGTTGTCTTCCATACGAGTCACATAACTGATTGGAATGCCCATTTTTTTTTTCAATCATCAGTCAGCTATAGTTTGTTAGATATTGATCAAATTGCTGTCTCAACATTTCATTGGATTCACACACTTGCATTAGACACTGAATGTTATTTGGGTAATTCATATCCATACATATTTTGATAGGGAATTTTTGTCAACCTATGTTGTGCTATCATAATTTGACACACATTTTTATATTACAGAAACAATCATTATTTTATACGAACATTTTTGGTGAATATTACGAGGGAAAACAGATACATTTTTCCGAAATTCATTACTGAGATACAATTTTTTCATAGTTTTCGTTTCATTAGCATGGTTTGAATGTTTCAGTGTTGTGTTGTCCTTTGTTTTTGTTATTAGCATGTTTTGTGGATGTCCGTTTTCTTTATGTTTTCGTCCAATCCAAGGTTTTTGTGCTTGTCTTATATATTGTTTGTTGGTTGGTCAGTTTTTTTGTTGGTTTTGCTTGCTCACTTTGTGCCTTCTTTTTGTTTATCAGCTACGTTTTGTATTCAGTTCTTTTTAGAACGTTTTATTTCTTAAATTAGCGATGTAGTTTGATTTTGCGCAGTACCAAATTCGTTTGCGCATACTACAAAATTTGCGCAGAAGTCTGAGTTGTACAAGTATTGTGTGATCATGCGCAATGGACATCAGATTTTGCAATTTGTTCGGATTATTGAACAGTAATATGCGCAAACGTATTGGTCGTATTCTTAGGACTTATTTACTTATTTTATTTGGTTTTCTAGGCTCCAACACCTCCACCACGGCCACCACTATCGGCTGCGGATGCGCAAGTAACCAACACACACCAAGAAATACCTGTCGCGTATAACGATAAGGTGAGGCAATAATTATAGTTGGGTTTTAAAATACGTAAAGCTTTTTTTATTAATTTATTTATTTTTACTTAATTTATGAAGATTAGTCGTCCACTTGAGCGCTGTTTATGACGTTCAGAATTCTTATTGGCCTGTTGCAAATTAACTACCCAATCAGAGGGCTAATCGCGGTAACTGCGGTGTTAAATACTTTCTCTTCGGTTCCCGATTTCTACTGCCATTCCATATCTATACTAATATTATAAAGCTGTAGAGTTTTCTTTATTGTTGGAATGCTCTAACCTCCGAAACTACTGGTTTGAATTTAACAATTCTTTTTGTGTTTGTTAGTCCTTTTATCGGGGAAGGCTATATATAGGCTAAAACATCAAGCTAAGATCTGTAGCAGCAGAGCAGCGGGGGAAATCGCGCGGGAGTATCTAGTATTCTAATATGCTTGTAGTGTTTTTAAGAATTATGAAACATTTCACGTAAAAACCTTTTTGTTTGTGTAGGTGGTAGCATTTCTGCGTCAGCCAAACATAATGTCAATTCTACGGGAACGGTGTGGCGGCTGCGGAGGGGGACTGCGGGAGAAGGTCAACACAGTCCGCGTCGAAGGCCTGCCTGCACTCACCCGGTATCAGAACGACGTGCAGCTCACTTGCTTACTCAGGTAGGCCTTCGTTACTTAATTGTCTTCTCTTAACACTAGTCATCATCATAATCTGCTGCGTGGTTGACGGTGATGGTGGTTGCTCGCACGGAACAACTCTGTGTGATCCATAAATTGTTGTTTCGGGTCTGGGTGCGATGTGTAAGTGGAATTGAACGTTTGTAAACCCACCCACGACACAGGAGTTAATTCTAAGGTCGGATAACTTTATTTAAAAAATAACCTTATCCCTTTAGACACTTAATAAGAAGTCCTTTTCTAAACATCGCTTCACTAAATAACTTCTAGATCTAGGTTGAAATTGAAATCAAAATGCCTTAATATTTTATAGTCATTACACTTTAAAGAATTAGTCTATGGTTTTATTTGGGACTGGTACGACCTTCACGAAAAACCCATTCTGTTTTAAAGGACCTGTAATGCGTCTATAATTGATCCGGTGTTGTGTCCATGAGCGAGAATGGCTTACCATATATCCATTCCGATTCGTTTCTTCGTGTGCTGATCCCATGAAAATGACGTGTAGAAACTCAAAAAGAGCCTGGCATTCATCGAAAATTTTTTGCATGTTTTTACAACTTTAAATTATTTTATTTAAATTTTACTGAATGAAAACCTATATTTTTTAATGGTAGGTATTATTGATTTGGCAGTCTATTTTAATTCTCTGTAGCGATAAATATAAACTGCAAGTAATAACAGACGTCTAAAGAAATATAAGCAAGAATGACATTTATCATTTATGGAATTTTAAATATTTGGTCTCCAAATAAATATGGTTCTTATAAGAAATGATTTTGCATGTTTTTAGCAAAGTCCCCGGCGAAGCACATACACTCCATAGTCAAGAATGAAATATTCAAAAATAGGTTAGTTGTCAGCCTTATTTACAAATTATGTCTAGCTTGTTTTATCTATGCCAATATTATAAAGAGGTAAAATTTGTAAGTTTGTATGTAGGGGGTAATCTTTGAAACCGCTGGTCGGATTGCCAAAATTCTTTTACTGATAGATAGCTACAATGTTCCTGAATGCTATAGGCTATAAAACATCACGCTACGATTAAATGGAGCCGAGCAGCGGGTGAAACCGCGTGAGAGGAGAGCTAGTTAATTATACCACAGTCCAAACGCGGTAGCTGTTTTTTCTTTTGGTGATTCGATTTCTTTAAGGATCACAGTTCAATCTTGACCTGTAATTCCTGTCATTTTAGAATAGTAAAGCCAATAGACCATCACAGACAGGACCCAACAAGGCTGATGTTCAGCCGGGGTTGCGGGGCAAGCGCAATAAGGTACCGCGACCTCAGCCTAGAGCAGAAGAAGAAACGGGGTAGTTTTAGTCAGTAAGAGTCTGACACTCCTTTTTGCCTTACCCTGATCGACAGAAGTCTTTGGATGTTTATCCCCTCAGAACAAAGAAAACATAGACGATAGAACAACAATATTAAATATATACGGATAAGCATAAATAAACTCTTTAATAATAACAGAGTTGCAGTGCAGTACAAGATACATATCATATATCAGTTGCCAGTAATATTCCAACATAAATATTAAAATCTTCCTAGCCTTAAAAAGATGCTCACTTCCTTGAGTTGAAATCTGGCAACCGAATTGGGAAATTAAAAACTAGTTCGCTTGTTCGGACCAAAAACGCGGAAGCGGTGTAAAAATAGACGCCAAGATCTTGTTTGTTCATTTGTAAATTTTGTTCATATTCGTGCCGATAGATGGCGTTACCTGTGCCTATATGGAACTTCGTTCGCTTAGGTATAAATTTATCTATTATAATAATATTTGCTGTTTGAAAAACGTGTTGTTTGATAATGCTTTTAAGTTTTAGCTATATTCTAAAGCAGAGTCGTATTTTACTATTTTTTTTTATTTTAGGTACTTTTTCAAAGTTTATTTATTAATCACTTATCTAAACATTGAGTTTTATGATTTTGATTTAGTTTGATATTATTTTAACAGCGAAAAGTCTGTCTTGTGCAATTAGAAGGTAGGACTCTTTTAAGAAACAAAATGAAAAAAGTAGACAACAGAATTAGCTATTACAAACCTACTTATTTTGTAAATATACTCTGTAAAGAATTTAACACTTACTTAAACGGAAGAGTAATGTATCAAGTTATTACTTATATTACTCTCATACATCTTAACTTTGCCTACTTAAACTGTACTTTATACTTACTTTAAAAAAATGGCGGGGCAAAGGTCATACGGTACACACCCACAATACGCCAGTTTTAAATTCAAAATAATAAGGAACACTCTTCTATTTAGGTATATTGTGATGACGATTCGACACCAATGGTAATTAAGAATTTAGACACCTGTTTTTCATTTTCAAAAAGTGAAATTTTTAAAATTCAATACAAATTTAATTATGTTGAGGATTATACCTACATATTCATGTAGGTTTTCATCAGGAAAACCACGCTCTATAATTTGTCTAAAGAATTGAATTTTTCGGTGCTTCATAATAGGATAGGTACTTATGTATTACAAATATGTAAAACAAAGAACTTTTTATTACTTTTAGTGACTACACACAATTCAGTTTAAAATTTGAGTTGCGTTTAGGTACTCAATAATGTAGGTATGTACTATGTACAACTCACTCTTTATATTATGTATTTCTAATAAATAAACGGTCGCTACTAAAACACCTATTAATAAACTCAATATTTCTGCAGGCCACCGCAAACTGTAGCGTTTGTCACTAAAATTACATTTCCTGTCACAATCACTTGTTACACAGTTTCCACAAAAATTCAAATCTAATATATTTGTAATGCTATGTAATTTGGTGACACACCTTTGTGTAGGTGCCATTCAGTCTGGACAAGTTGGTCGGCAAACGTATACTTTGCTACGCTATTTATTTACTTTACAACTGCAATTAGTCACAGGCTGTGAATAAACCATCGACTGATTTAATTCATGACCCGCTTTGATAGAATAATGGTTGTAAAAATTAGAATTACTGGCAGTTAGAATTGGGAAGACATGCTTCAGAGTGTATTAACTTTAATGTAACGAGCGTACTCCTTCTTAAAAGGCCGTTATCCGCCTATGACTTCTTTGGTACCGCGGGATTCCATGGGCGACCCTGATAAATTATGATCTGGTGCACCGTCAGCAAAAAAAATTGTCTGCTCCAACTGAACTGATGCTACGGCCTCACAGAAAACCAAAGTGATACAACGCTTGCACGTGTTTCTCCGTGAAGTGAGGGTACCTGAGGCCCAATCCTTCTTCTTCTTCTTCTTCTTCTCCTTCTTCTCCCCTTCCCTAGTTTCCTAAAGGCCGGTAACAACTTTTATTCTGGTAGTGTCGGTGTCAATAGATTAGGTACTGCTGGTTGGCCGCCCTGTTGTATGCAAAAGCAAAAATCTGAGTACAGATAAATGAAGTGATGTAATTTTTTTTTAAATTAAAAAGTTAACTTATTTATTATACTAAAAATTCTTCTACAAAAATCATTGCCATTTCGCTCATTTCATTTGGTATATTTCCTATTGTTGTTGACGTTAACAACAATAGTTAAATATTTAATTATCAATTAATTCTATTGAGTCATTGTTATACGAGCTGTTGGGTCTACTGTTTCAATGGTAAATAGTAAGTATCCTTGCATAATTATTGCTATTGCAATCATAACATGATTCATTTTGATGGCGCGATCGGAAGAACTGATTAATACATTATTAATTAAATGTCTCTATGTATAACTTATCTTTTAGATAATATTCCCCAATCCCTTAGTCTCCAATGCCTTACAAACTATAATATTTTAATGCGAAAGTAACTGTGTCTGTCTGTCTTTTCCTCACGTCTAAACTACTGAACCTATTTGTGTGAAATTTGGACATAGTTTGGAACTCGAGAAACGACATAGGACAGTTTTTGAACCTTAAATCTCCAGGAAGACACTATTCCAATCCATTTTTAAAATGTTATGTAGTCGTTCGGAATACATCATTGTTTAGCATTCTGCAGAAAAGTCTGAAGAAAAAAGTATTTGTATTGTGCGTGTGCTTCACAAACTATCCTTTTAGTAGTAAAATAGTGATGTTATCAACATGCAAAAATATTGTAAAGTGCCAGCCCTATTCATGTTTTCACAAGAGTAAAAAAAACAATAAATACACGCTGAAGCCTCCAGCTCAGAGCAAGAGAAGGAATGAGGCGGTTTATAATAGTACACATCCTCTCATCTCACCCAGGGTTGTTTTTCCAACCTAAATCTAAACGTACTGTTAATAAGACACAAAATTATTAGCGATTTTTTTTGCAAACTTAGCTAAGTATAGCTATGCAAAAAAAAACAAAGTTAAAGTAACGTAATAGCTCCTACATTACGCATGCGGCTTGCGGTCAGACAACGAACGTAGCTATAAAAATCACCATATCATGCATATGTCAGAGAAAAATAACCTGTATTGCCTTGTACATAAAATACGCATATGTACAAAACATATCGATTCTATCGCTATTTTCTCACCTCAATGAAGGTATGTAATCAGGAGTTATTATTGCTGTCATGACAGTCGAACGAAAATTATAGATTTTGGTTTGAATGGTGAAGGGCAGTAGGCACTCTGTGTAGTAAATATTTGAGCTAATTATATGTACTAGTTTCGTGAGTCATGTACTTAAGAAATTATTTAAACCTCAAGGTGTTGCACTGAACGAAAGCTTATCTCTGTCACATTACAACGTGTGTGTCTGTGTTCAACTTCCAATAGTTCACCAATAAGGGTTGTTTTGCAAGTCGTAATAATAATCAACGGACAATTCCTTAGTAAAGAAGGCAAATTAAAATGAACATAATATCATTTCAATTCCATTTTTTGCGTTTCCTTTTTTATTGTTTATTATAAATCGCATATTACAGTACCTAGATACAGTACCTACATTAATTAAATAGTAGTTTTTCTATGGAAATAACTTTATTTACAAGACACTGTTTTTTATACACAGACTTTTCTGTTATCTATTTAAAACGATCCTAGTTATCTTTCTACATAATAGGTTTTTATTTCAAGTTCCGTCTTATATCCAGAAATATTTCCTGCATAACCCGCTAGTGGAAGTCATAAAGATTGTTATGGTAGGTCTACTTCAGTTTTTGCTTCTCGTCTGCAACCACGACTAGTTATTAACGATTGCAAATTAATCCTAGACCCTCAACCGCACGTATCATGCATTCTTATTGCAAAAACTACTATCTTTGTAATAATAAATTCTATGTTTTTTATGTCAAAGTCGAGTTTTGTTTGGCAGGCTGTTCCTGTAGGTTGTAATTCTTAGATGTATTAGGTATTATTCCTAGTACTAAGCAAACTCGATGATGTCACGTGAGATTTGAGCGGGATGTGTCATGCTTTCAAATAGAGTTGCAGCAGTCATCATTCGATGTGATCAAGTTAAGTGCACCAGTAATTAGTTAGGAACGTACTGAATCTGAATCACTCATTTTCACTTCAATGCGATGACGTATTTCATTTCAAGCCTATACATTGTTACCTGTCATAATGACCTTTTTTTCAATGATATCTTCTTTGATACTGTTTGTAATGGTGATATTATAATAGATATTGTTATACAATAGTTTGAAATACAATCATGGTTGGTATCTAGTCACAATCTAGTCTATTTAGTCGCAAATGTCATTTAAATACCCACTTTACCCACTGTTGGTTGCGGGGTAAGCGCAATGAGGCACCGCGACCTCGGCCCAGAGCGAGAATGAGAGGGAGCGGGGGGTTTTTAGTCAGTAAGAGTCTGACACTTGACTCCTCAGACTCCTCGTGGTCGTCATTTGATGATTATCTCCTCACAAAAAAAAAACCACTGTTACCCTATCCCCATAGGTCCAAAAAACTCCAAAACAAACATTAGCTAAGGACTTGTCCATTCTTTTTAACTTCTCTTGGATTAAGGTTATCCATGAACGGAAATTGCTTACTTAGTCAAGTAATCTGTGTGACTCGAAATTTCTTCGAGTTTATAATAGTACGGATAATCCCTCACATTTTCCGAACAATTACCTAGTATGTAATTATTTGAAAGCGCAGCTAGTGTAACAAGTAATTTATAATCTATAAAAAAGTTATTGTAGAGTCATCAGCACTATGGTTTGTGACAATCTGTGGTGTAAGATGGCTACCAACTTGTTCTTTGTCATCCAGATACCTAGTAATCTTGTCTTGAGTACTAGGTTAATAAAAACTTGCATCAGTTATTCCAACTTCAAGCTAATGTAGCTTTTAGAATGCACTGTGCATTTGTCTGCGTCCGTTAAAGCTGCCCTTAGTAAGGTTGGCAAGATGGTGTACTTATATTTTCTGTTTTATTGTACCGATCAAAAATTCGAAGAAAATAGAGGAATGCTTTAGTATCTACTCGTTTCAACATTTTGGTATTTATTTTTGTATTTGTATAGTGTAGTACATAATTAATTACACTACTTTAAACCTCTAACAGAAAAACACCCTTGTTCTTATATTTTTAGGTTATATTACCTATTGTTTGTAACTGTAGAACATACGTAATAAAAAAACAAAACTTAATCAATACATTTGGAAATAAAAAAAAAAAAATTATCGTTTTTGCATATTTACCTACTTTTGCGCTTATTTCTGATCTGGCAACCCTGTGCGCAATTTCTTTTGTCTCCGTTAGTTCTATCTGCGTAGCCTTTTGTATCCAGATCATTTTCCGTAAGCGGTAATAGAAAACAGATTTGCATACCTAGGTTAAGTGCTTTTAATATATTCTACCAGTACGTAGAAAGTACAAAATAGGTACCTACATTTAGGAACGACCTTAAATAGAGAATATTTCTCTACTACTGCTTAGCTACTCAATTAAGTAGTATCAACCCATTTTTAGGTGTACGAGTATGTTCTACAAGATATTTATTTTTCTAAAAGTACTGGAATTTACTACACAATATTAACCATTTACATTTATTTGTGTACCATAATGTGTATAAAAAATGTAATTACACGAGGCTTAGAAATTAAGTACAGTTATAGGCCATGTTAGGACACAGCAACCATAAGAGTATCTTTAAACTTCGGCAGGGACAGTTAGTACTCGAAGTACTTCCAAACGTATTTTGTACTATCGACCGACCCAAAAATCCATTTAAACAGTAGAAATTGTCATCAATCTTGAACGTCAAGTATTTATCGTTTACCAGCGCACAAGTGAACACAAAAACCTAATTGTTTGGAACCGAAAGAAAAGCTGATAGTACAGTCATTCGCTGTAGAAAAGATAAAACGCGTTAATTAGTAAAGCTATACCAAAACTCGGAATAATAGCAAAGTTAGAAGCAAGTTGGGATGTATTTATCGCTACCGGTACAAGTAATAGGTATCACATAGATACTTGATAACAGTTACTTTTGTTCTCACGGGGACAAGTATCAGTCATCACGGATAAAATTTTGTGTCGCGGGTAAATCACAATGATATTTCGAATCGCAGTCACAGTTCAATTAACAGAGGGTTATGTAATATACCAAAGAGTAGAATAGGATACATTCCTATAGAGTAACACGTATTGAAAACTGATATTTACGGAATAGTCAAAGGATGAATATGTATCGTATTCGCGCTGTTACAGTTACAACCCTACTCTAGTATACGTCTTTTCAGTATTGCAAGCGACAAAGTCATTTGTCAGCGATAAGTAGAAGGATATAATGGCATTAAGTTCGCCAATGCAAGTTGTTACTTGAAATGTAAGTTACATAAGTACCTGTGTATGATATATATGTATACTATGTAGTAATTTGAGGGTATTCCCACGCAGTTTCACTCTGTGCTCGGATCCTATTGATTGTATCTATTTATATCTATAATTGAATAATTTCGAAATAGGAGTTTCGGAGATTAGCAAATTCATGCAAACAAACAAATTAAGCTTTATAATACTAAGTCTATTATATAGTACTAATGTAGTCGTTAATAATTATTCTGTTTTTTTAAACAACATCCTGTTTAATCAACTCGAAATTATCGCTTCATCCATTTACAATTTTAAAAGTGAACCATTAGTAAATTCTGTACAATTTTAAGTTCAAATCAGTCAAACACTTTACACTTACATATCTGACCATTGTTTTAAGATAACATGCTTTAAAAATATAACTTAAACTTAAAAATATAACGTTATGTTTCGCCGTGTGAGTGAGGTTACCGGAGGCCCAATCCTTCCCCTACCCCAATCCCTTCCCAATCCCTAAATCCCCAAAATCCCAATCCCTAAAACGCACCAACGCACTCGTAACCCCTTCTTTGCTGCGGGTGTCCATGGGCGACGCTGATTGCTTACCATCAGGTAATCCGTCTGCACGTTTGCCGTCCTATAATATAAAAAAAAAACTATTTTTTGTCTTTCACACACTTCTGATCTTCTGTTGGGATTTCGATGGCTTCTGGCTTACGTGAACAATCCAGTCTAGTCGTATGTCCAAACCACAGATAAAGACGGCGAATGCTTAAACGTAAACACATCAAGTAACTATCGACAAAACATTTTGAATCCTATTAGTTTTAAGATAATGATGAAATTGTAATAACTATTCAAGTGACTCTGACCTCTTAACTTGTGATAAGTGATTACTGGATTAAGTAGGGTTATGTATTCTAGTTTTGTTTAAAATATTTATTGATAATAGTGACCTAGGTCTGTGTCGTCTTGGTTATAAGATACTAGAATACCACCTGAGCTCAGATCTTTTACTGAAATGCAAATTAAGTCAATGTAAAGATTTTTCTCATTGTTATTTCTGACCTTATTTTTTATAATTTAAAAACTAATTTTCCGTAAATCGGCAACAATTGTGACGATAGTAATTATAATTTTATTCAGTTTTTTGTGCAATAATTTATCCCTTTGTCTTTTGTTTTTAATATTCTATGACGGTTCTAAGAAGTTGTATGTTCGTGTCCCGTATATTTATGATGAGGTACCATATTGGCATTTATAGAACATATTAATGTACCTATTGTACAGTCAAGATGAAAAACTTTGTAGTATGTACCTACAAAAAAAAAGTTAATCATCAAAAAAATTACAGAATCCAGAAATGACAGAAAACAGAATTATAAATAAAAAAACTAACCTAAAATTCTAATGATATTAATGCCACCTCAAAAACCCACGCCGTTTCTATTTAAGCACAATAAACTGTCAATTGAAGTACCTAAATAATAAAGTGCATTTGTCAAAGTAGATTCTCTAATTTAATAGTAAACTCTATTTTTATGTAATCACGTTGTGATGAAAATATTTTTTCCCTTATTTCTTAATTTAACTACGGAGTTGCGTTAATTTGTACCATCTAAACCACATTGCGTGAAATGAAGTCACATGAACAACTTGAACTCATCATGATTGTAACGTTTGACCACAGAATTCTTTAATTACAAAATGTTTATTTTTGTCTCTGATATTGATGTGTTTTTTTATTCGTAACGAAACTCTTTTGTTTGTTGTGAGGTTGCTGGCCTAGCCACTAAGCTTGTCTATGGGCCTTTTCTTTGGTACTATAGGGATTTTACAAATGGTTTTTAATCAGAGGAAAAATAAGCCGTTACCTTGATTTTTTTATTGGACACATCATTGGCGAAAAGTCTTGAGCCCAGTTGCTTATAAACTATATTTGTATACGTATTCAAAATTTATACTGCTGCTTCTGCATGATGCATTAAAATATTTGACATATAGTTTTGTTGCCGACTGTACTTTGAATATGGTCGCTTTTCAAGGACTCTGAACAAAGGTCCCAAATTCCAAGTAGAATCTGACGGTTTCAATGTCAATCTGTCTGCTAATGCTCGTTTGACAGCTTTTAATTACGAATATTTCTAGGAATTCAGATTAATTTACGTAGATGGCAGATTGCAAAAACGGCTTTAAGTTATTTAAAGTTACGTAATACGTTACAATGATAAAGATTCTTTAGAACCATTTCGTTCCAATCATAACGTGCTTTAAATTCAAGAAAGTCGAAAGATCTCTCTTAAATTGGTTGAAATTGTAGACACCGCTTTTATACATATGAGAATTATACAATTGAAGAAAAATAGTCTAACCTACTCTTTGGTTGTACATCTCTTCAATCTTAGCCGAAAAAAGTTCAGAAACACTACACGCTAAGTTAAACCAAAAAATTAATTTATCTATGCACACAATCTTACAACTGTATGTTAATTAAAATACAATTGTAGTGAATTTACTTTCTTTCCAACTTGTTTTCACTTGGTGCGCAAGCGCATGTTTCAATCTGCATTTATGTTCTGACAGACCGTGAACGCATTTATCTTTAGAACGGACGCTAGACGGAAAGGATTATAGTGATATATCATTCTGAACTACTGTGTGAAATATGGATCTTAGAGAAATAAGTTCTATAAGTAACCCGGTTGTTATTGCGTTCCCGGTTATGGAGATCTTCATCTTTCTGGACATATGTATATGTATAAAAATGTGCTGCGGCTCCAGAACGAAGAAGTATGAAAGGGGTGGCTTATTGACAGGAAGAGCCTTAACACTCCCTTTAGCCTCTCTGAGGACAAGGGACTCGCTGATTTTTCCCTTCAAAAGATGGGATATAAGCATGGTGATGGTGACAATAAAATTGTGTTTTCAAAAGAGAATGAGCTTTTACTCAAGCTAATTTTTATGAAAATATATATGTTAGATGTAAACACTCACAGATTTGTTATTTCGGGTTCCGTATACATATTTGAAATTTATTAGAGTGAGGTTAATGCCACTGCTTAAACTAAGTGTTGCATATTTCTAAAATAATTTGCAGTTACTGAAAATTTACTGAAACTACTTCATAGCTGAGTGATTGCCATTTGATGTTATGTTCCTAGAAAATGCACCAGGAATGCCACATTGCAATGCATTACAGTTCAGTGTTCACAGGAAAAATGACAAAAAGTCATAAATAAAATATGTTTTCCACGCCAATTTCAGAGTGGAAATGTTGATTAACAATAATTAAATAACTATTTAGTTATTTACATATCCTATAAATATTCGCTATCGATTTCCATGTAACTTAATTCCTTAGAAGGACGTGTATGAGCAAATTTTCCTATATGGAAATAATTTGACGCGTTGCCCTACGCATATGGTTGGCTGGTGATTCATTGTGTGATTATGGCTTTGGGTTAATTAACTTCGTTAGTTACAATCGCGAAATATCTTTAGATCCCTTTAAAGTGGAAAGGTACAAAATTGTATTATGTTTCTTTAGTCATTTAATGTCGTATCTGTTTGGAGGAGATTCTATTGAAAAGTTGGCTCTGAATTCCTGGACCGACTGTCATAGTCCAGTTGGCCTACCATGACGTTTTAAAGCGTCAATCTTCTGGGCGAGGAAGAGGGATGGAGCTATACACCTTTTATAGCTCCATCCCTCTTTCTCGCTCTCGGTAAACATTATGATATAATTATGGTTGTATTTATTTTGAAGTAGAGTCTTGTAACTTTGAAGCAGATATCTTCAACCGATTGAGCTAAAATTGTGTGTATACATTTAGTTAGTTTGCATAATCATAAATGCTAAGCTTAAGTATTTCAAATTTAAGTCGTAATCTCGTCGTCTTTTAATAAATGATTTGAAAGCAACATTAAAGTAACTCATTACTGTTTGCACTTAAATGGACGTAGCAATCGCGTGTCATCATGTTTTTCCTTTTTGTGTCCTTTATTATGTTAATTATAATTCGCATGTTAAATAGAAAAAAGGACTAACTCATAAAAGAGGATATTCCAAAATTGAACCTTATTATTGAAGCATAATTTTTAAGATTCAAATACCTTATTTTTTGAGTTATGCCTCTTTTCTGTTTAGCAAAATTATTAAATCTTGATGGAAGGGATAATAACAAAGAGAGATGAATTCTGTTACAGATTTTCACAGTCACATCTTAAAAAATCCAAAAAAGTAATTCGATTCTTGACTGGTTTTTCTAATAATTACTTGGTTCTGATGATTATGTGGTAGTATTCAGAGTTTGGGACGGAAAGGTTGGCTTTTTTACACACAAACGGAAGATACCATTCATAAGACTTTTTGCTCTTAATTCCCCCAATGAATCGGATTCTCCTGGTTTTTTTAGAACACAAAACGTCGTACCAATATGGTGTGTGAATATGATTCATATGGCTTTACAAAATGAAATTACATATACGTTACGTTTTTACCATTAAAGTCTAAAATTCAAAAGAACATTCCATCTTTTCCGAAAAAGGAATAATTTTCTTTTCATTCTCTTTGTAGTCCATGATTACGAAACTGAAATGAAATACACTTCGGGACATGAAGGTATCAAGAAAAAAACTTATGATTAAACATGTTGCTTTTCATATTCCTAATTCCAAGAACAATCACAGTTCTTTGTATTCTAATACGAATAGTTCATAATAACATATATTACGATTACGAAGAAACGATGACATACATAAAGAATGCGAAATAAATAAAAGCATGGCGGTGGAAATGTTGGAAGCTTGTCAAGAGTTGTGTTTTCGCAAATATCTTTATTGTGGTTTTCCATTTAACGCCTATAATGGCATAATGACTCGTTCCAACTGTGATCTGGTAATTACTCGATCGCTGACTTGTTTAATTTATAAGATTGTTTGCATTTCTCATTATTCTTGCAAATTAATGATGGATTGAAAATTTTCCGATGGATTTATTCTTCTTGAAACTTCTATAGCATTTTTAAATGAATTTTTAAAAAGCTTTATTGAATACAATGCATCCAGAAGAGGACCAGTTCTGAAACAAACAATATTTTTCGTCTGTAGCCATGATCGCGTGTCGATGTTTTTAAAAGTTGAAAGGACAGGTACACCCATGGGTTTTGTATTATTAACAAAAAGCATTTTTCCACATACTGACCGCAATCGTACATATCTATAATCGATACAATCACGGACACCAACTAGGTCGTGCTGACCAACAAATTATCGTACCGTATCGTAAGCTATCCTGTCATTATCTAGAGCACGTGAGAAGGTCATAGGAATTAATACCATGATACCCATACGTACAATTACGAAACAATTTTCTATCTTCGTTTTACGTATAGAAACGTAGGCTTAGAGTCGGTGTTTGAAGGACAAGCTTGTAAAAACATGGTCCTTATTCCGAACTAAGGACCAAACGGCCTCACAGAATACCGGCGTGAAATAACCCACAGTGTTGTGTTTCGCTTCTCCTATCCCTTCCCGATCCTTATATCCGCAACCCTTATCCCCAAAAGCCCGGCAACGCACTCGTAACTCCTTTGGTGTTGCGGGTGTCCATGGGCGGCGCTGATTGCTTACCATCAGGTAATCCGTCAGCTCGTTTGCCGACTTATACCATAAAAAAAAATTGACGATCATCGACTTTTAATCTAATAGGTTTCAATTGCACCATTATGTAATGAAGTATTTGACGATTGTACACCAAATATCGTGTGTCAAGGTAAAATCAATCCTAGGTATATTGGTGAGATAATATCGCAATTAAACAATAAAAATATTGCACCTGAACTTGGTATGTAGTCGCTGATAATTTGGTGCATCCGCTGTTTGCGTGTCTAGGCGTTAAGCTATTAGCGCTGCGCATCATTTGTTGCTTTGTCTCGAAGTTGAGTGTAGTTTATATTCCAAAGAAGCCAGATCAATTTATAGGAAACAAGCTTTTGCCCGCGACTTTGTTCGCGTGGAATAGTGACTTCCTGCAGATTTTTGGTTCAAAAACTATCCTATGTCGTTTATCGAGTTCCAAAGTATGTCTGTACCGAATTTCACACAGTAGTTTAGGAGTGAAGAAAAGACAGACAGACAGAGTTACTTTCGCATTTATAATATTAGTTTGGACTACTAAACTAATAAATTTGCACATTGCTCACTTAGTTCTTTCTTCAGTTTCACTTTCTTCATTGTATTAGAGCGATAAGTGTTTGTTTACAATATCCCTTATTATCTAATAGTTATTAGTTATCCTACGGTTTCATGGGCATATTTTAAGGACTATATAACTTCTTTAAAATTCCTTAAAATAATATCAAATTGATTGAACCTTGAATGACATCGTGTGGTAATTTTTTACACTTGCGAGATAAAAGACCGAATCGGCCTTTCGGTTGTATGCTAGCATATTATGAGAAGAGGTCTTCACTTAGGTAGCAAACATTGTTAACCTTTTTTATTAGCAAATAAAATGTGTTGTAAAATATCGATTTCTTAAATCCAATAATGTATATTATTATCTATATTTATAGATACGTTCAAATGATTTGATGATGAATTTGTAATTGCAGAGATTTCTCTACTATGTAAATAATAGAGCTACTCGAAAACCACGTAAAAAGTGATAATTAACATTAATAATTTTCTAAATATTTGGACTTATACTCATAGAGATTTGTAACCCGAAACTCGTCAAACTCAACTTGACTGACTATACCACCTCGTTTCTTCTGCTGCTCCAGGCAAAAGCTATGCTACATTATTGCACTTAACCGCCAACCCCAAAATGTTCGACCAAAGAGGATTAATTCCGTTTCTTTTACGTTTTCAGAAGCTATAAGCTCACATACATTTCAATGATTTATTTATTTTTAGATTCAGGTAATGTGCAGTTCCTAAACCTGCGTAATGAATGATTGCGAATGAAGTCGCTATCATAGTTAACACAGAAACCCTAACTTGTTAATGAACAGAAACTTGTATCATAAAATGCAACTAGCTCAGATTTAATTAATCGATGATTCTTAAATTAACCAATAAAGCAATTGTTGTACTTGATTTGGTTTTTATTCAGCTGTTGTTGTTTTAACGTGTGTTAACTAGCTCGATCGGCATAATTAGCATGTAAATGACGCGAATGATGTAAATCACGATTCAGTTTCCAATTTTAGATGAACATTTAGTACTCTTAGCATTAGCCATTGAACCGATAAATTGCAATGTAGTATGTAGCAAGCGATACATTTTTTGAGTTAAATTAATGGGTACAATAACAAATAGATCCATATTAAACGATGTGCCATAATTGAATTTAGTAAACACATTACAAATGTTCCATTTCGTAATTAATGGCAAATTGATGTTTATTTATTTTCCATTTATTATTATCTAAGTACAAAGAAACCTAACTTGTGGTGATTGATTAATTGACGACTAAATGTGACAGTTAGTAAGATCTGGTGGGTGTTCATAAAGATAAGAATCGTAATCGAAATAAAATGATAACAACTTTACAATGTTGCCACTTGTATAAAATGATGTTGATGAATCAAAAATAGGGGCTGAATAGATTTGAAGTAGAGACTTCCGGCTGTCAAGAAACTCTGCTACATTTAAAACCTAATTGATTTAATAAAGGATAAATTGCAAATCCTTGAGAACTAGCCGGGTAGTCTGGCAAATATAATTACAAGGCAACATAAAACGTCCTAATCTTAAAAATATCGAGTTCAGAAACGTACCAAACATTAAAAGCGTTTCCTATTACCAAAGTAGAGAAACAGCCAGCTATATTCTACAAATCCTAATCACACAATCCATAATAAGCCATTGTTATAACAAATCAAGTATTTATGTTTGTTTATTTCACACGGTGTTCACTCAAGTCACTAATTATGGCTCAATTAGGTCAATAAGTACCATTGTAGTAATCATTGCTTAGTAAGTGGCAGGCGGTCAACTAAATAATAGTACTTACTTTGAATTATAATACCTCATTTGCAAATGGTTTGTTTGTTTGAGAAAATTATCTTTAGCATGGTATTTCTCTGATTTTAGTAAGGCTTCTGACTCGCCTGCCTCTACTGTTTTACTTAATAATATTTTTAGGTCTGAATTTTAAATAGTCTGATAAATATTATCTGATGAATAAAATTGTTGCTGTCACTGTCTTATACAAACATTCTGACGCGACAGCATCATAATTATTTTCCAGGTACTCTCTATCTAACCATTAAAAAAACAGACCTTAAAATGATAAGCTGTCTATTTGACAGAGTAGAATGCAATGGATATCCATACCTTTACATTTACTTTAAAGGAGCAAAATTGGGTATTTTAGTACGAAAGCACTGGTCTTATGTCATGGCATGAGTGCATTAAGTATAATTTGCTCAAACATTTCTAATTTCAGTTCTGTTTCTGTAGTATTAAGAATTATTTTAAACAAACTTCGCAGAACAGTAATTATTCGCGGCTCCATTGGTGTCACCACGCATTTGGACATCATGATACCGTACTTACTCTATAAGATATGCGCACACACACTTTTACGTTTAATTGTCCATTGTTTAAATAATCACTACTGACAATCGCAACTGCTGCATTGTTGTGTTTCTAACGTTATTGAGTAATACAAGTTGCTCCTTCAAATTGTAGCGATACGCCGTGGTATGAGGAAGTGGATTGAATAGCACATCTATTACTCCTGATAAAGATGTGACGAAATAAGTCCAAATATCTTCATTAAGTATGGAATGATATCGCTCTGAAGACGGGAAGCGTATGAAGGTGTTCAATTCTTTGCCTCATTTACCCCGATAGACTATTTTTAACGATTCTACATGAAAAAAATAACGAACAAGTTTTGGATGTTCAAGCCTGAATTAAGCCATTACAAAATGTGTAACTATCGAGATTAGTTGCTATGGTATCAGATTGAAAACTAATTTTGCGAAGAGAAAGTGGTAGTACGCTAAACAGAAACGTGACACTCAAAGTTCTCAATTAACTCAACGTAATCTAAAGCCATTTCAAAGTCTACCAGTTTGATTTGTGAAGTAATTACTAGCAACAATATTGGAGCACTAAATTGCCCTTTCATAAACGGTATGTACTTGCGGATTACGAATAACAAAGGATTTCGCAAGACAATATTAATCAATTGCCGTACTGCTATGAGGGATCGACTGATCTGCGCAAGCGCATGCGATGCGGGTATTTGCATACAATCGCCCCCTAAATAAGATTAATTCTCGTAACCCACTTGTAGTGAGTGATTGTAATGAAAACAATTAAATTGACAGTTTTAATAGCCGTTCCCAGTACAACTCAAGTTGGTTCTTGATTGAGAATATTTAATGCTAAATTCGGTACAAAGTGTTTGAGTGTTTTATGGTACTAGTCTTAGTTAAATTGTTACAGAGACTGATTTGTAAATCTTGATTAGAATGAATGGCCATATCAATAAAAGCTGTGCCTATTCAGTTTATCCTGAAAAGTTAATATCATTTTCTTTTTGATCGCTGATGATGGTGTACAGTTTTAGTACTTCAGTCAAAATTCTAAAATAACCTTCCAACTGTTTGTTTTATCGTCTTCACGAATATCTTTGCCACAAGGAGCACTTTTAACCGTCAACAGCACTCCTTCACTGACACGAGTACTTCCGAGTGTTTACGACTCCGCTCCACTTTGCGCAGGAGTTTATCGGGTTCCTAAGATAAGTGTGACGTCACTTACAGTGTTTGCACGTCGAGCTGTCTTTAAAACCGCTCATCTTTGGTTGATTTCGATAGTTTACTAGCCGGTAAACATTATTCTTCGGAATATGTAGATAGTATTTTTGAAACTGAGTAGCTTCGTCTCATATTTATTTTTTATTGAATAAACTGTAATATTTACGATAAAGCACATTCGTAAGACCTTAAATAAAATTGGAGACAATTGAATGTGCATATTGTTGCGGAAGTCCAAAACAATAAAAAAATTACACGTATTTCGTACCTAGGTGGATTGTGAAGTGAACCTTCACAAATACGCGTGAAACGTTCTGGCGGTAATACTTTACAGATCTGGCATGACGACTTTTCGGTAAGAAGGTCTAACAACGTCTCATTAAGAAACTTAAAACAACTTGTATACTGTGGAAGGCAGGGAGATACGGAGAAGACAATTAAAAGATTAAAACGGCTGTCGAACTAACTGCCAAGGATGCTCTGGACTTAAAGTACTTACATATAACTCGTCAAGGTTAAATTTATTAACACATCCTTCAGGTTGCATGTTATACCGCAGACACATATTTACACTGGTACACATGTTCCTGTCGGCACACATCGCTTACAGTACGATTTATTTGCGCCGCAATTATTGTTAATAAGCTATCGTTTCTTGTATCCATTACTCAGAAGCCCGTGCTTCTTAACGGCCCCTTAGACCTTGGCACTTACATCTCATCCATTATTTAACATCGATTCTGCTTCATTTTAAATACAATACCTAGGTACTTTGACTTGGTTTACCGTTTTTATTACCGGTCATATTGTTTTTGCTTCAAAAGCAATCGTTTTCATGTTGTTAATGGTGAATGTAAGACCGCACAAATATAGAGTTTCACAAAGAAGCGCATACGCAAGTCCCCGTGTGAGACGCTATTTTGGCGCGCGCCGCATCGCCCGCGTCGACTATTTCAGTCCGTTCAGTGATCCTCCGCAAGCTCGCACAAAATAAACAAACAATCCTTGCGATATTATTTTAATAACGCCGAGGAGGTTTGCGAAATGTTCTAAATTAGTAATTAAAATACAATGTTGTTGTTTCAGGTAAGGGTCTTCGTCGAAATTTTGCTGTAAACAAGTGGGTGAGTGCGTTGATGAGAAATTGCTTAGGTACGGAAAATTTAAATGTAATAGGGTTGGTGACGTGAGTTGCCGCGAGAGGCTTCCAGTTCACGTGACACCGTGGCTGCTGTCACGTGATGTAGAAACCCTTCAACCCATTTAGTTAATTATACTCAGGCTATGGAAATAGCTTTTATCTGAGGGCCCTCACGCGAGCTTATGGAACGAAGCCGCTTTAGTACAGGTTGTAGCAGAAACTGATAACTTATTTATATCATTTTTTTTTCTAATTAGATCCTTAATAAAACTTGAAAGCTTTCAAATCATGGGAAACGTACCTAACACTAACACACTCAAGATAATCTGCAAGACTTATTTTGACATTCCAAGTGTTGATTTCGTAAACCATTAGGAAATCGAAAGACCAACAATTTGTTCGCGAAAAGTTGGTCCTTTTGTGGACGTAAGTGACATTATTCTTTTGTGACTTTATTGTTATTATAGTGTTTGCGTCAACAATAACATATACAAAAATAAAAGTAAGGTGCTCCATTTTTGTGAAGGTCAAGCACATAATGAAATATTGGGTTCGTATAACAAATATAAGGCGGTTTATATAACGATCCATGTGACATTTTCCAAATGCCAGGGTTGATACGCAAATGGTGACTACTCCACCAAAGAAACGATCTATTTTTGTATAATTTGTTATTGAGCCGAGTATTCTTGCGTGATCGTTCAGTGGGTTTGATTTAGTAAAGGATGTCCGCATAACGACATTCATTAGGTTCTTTGATGACAAACTATTTTCTTCCAATGCTTTTGAATAGTAAATTAGTGTCTACTACCTAACTTTACTTGTACTTAGTCTGACTTCATTTATTCACAAACACTACAGAGTTTAATGAAATTGGTCCTTTGTTACAACAAAGGACCAAGTCCACGTACAAAGATAACGTCACACTAACACCATGACATTATGCTTCTCTATTGTATAATCCAAAACATAAGCGGTGCCTCAAAAACAACCTTGTCCTAGATACTGGCCTGAAATTTTAATCGCATGTCAACAGTACCATTGGCATCTACTCGTTAAAGGTATTAGGTATAATTAGTACTGCAAACAATGGACGGCTGATGGGAGATAAGATCTGCGATGGATTCACTGGACAATGTGATATAGATAACTTTGATAAGCCGGCCCTCCATGTACCTGAATAAACTGGAAGGTAATTAGGGCTTGAGTAGTAGGCTTTGCATTTCCAGAGCTAAGAATACTATTAAACTTCTTGCGAGTTAATTACAGAGAAATAAGTGTTTCAGTGCAAGCTCTTTTTTTATAATGAAAGCGTTCAGCTTCTTGATTGTGTAGATTAAACCAAAACTGTTCTGTTTCCAACAATACTGTACACATTTTTATTTTAATAAAGCCTTGCGAAATAGATGTATATAAAGTTTATACCGATTATCTTCAAAGACGGGATAAGCTGTAAAAAGCGCTATTCAAAACAACAATTCCCACGTAAATAAAAGACTCGCCAAAATATCTAACCGTAAGATGCGTGCGCGCAGGTGTACATGTGACAATGCGCACCAATTGTGCAGGAATCCTGCGCTGTCGATCCTTGTAACGGAATACTGTCAGAATCTGATGGAGTACGAGTACAAATACATATTACTTATTTCTTGCATTGTGTCAAATTCCAAATTATAGGTTTTGAAGTGTGTCATATTGCCAAGGATGGGCAGTTCGTGTTTGTGTACACCCTTATAGGTTAAGCAGATAAAGTAATGATGCTCATGAATTACTCAAATTTAAATGCTAATCAAGTTTAATATAAAACGCGGCTAGACAGTTAATTCAAAAGGAAAGGAACATCATTTCAAAGCCCTCCGCCGTTTATAGTTTCGTTTGAAGTATTTGTAACCGTTTTGTTTTTATTGCCGTTTCAACTGAAGACCGTTTCTGTGTCACTCTACTTTATGGTTCCATGTTTACTCTATGATTTGATGATAGAATGTTTTACTTTTCTTTTATTGCGTTCACATTGCTGTAATACTTATACTTATTTCAATTAGAACTTTGTTCGAAATATGATAGTTTTTCTATTACTGTTATGTGACTTTTAAATATTCCCGTTACTCCATAGTTGAGTTTATATCCGTCAAATTAACCGCTTTACATTGTTGATCTACAAAAAGTTTTATTTATTTCACATGTCACGAATTTCTCGCGCAGCTGTCGTCATTTCACGGATTTTTGTAACTCTTCTTAGGGTTCCTTTCGATAATATTGTACCTCTGTTGCTCATGTTTGACTTTTATATTTGATTATTATGTGTACATATTTTACCTCGTGTAAAACGCCATCAAAGATTGATTACTGCAAAATACGACCTCGTTTATGTTTCTAAATGTAATTTTGCGTGTCAAAACTATACACAACAAACAATATTATTATATTAATTATGTTTTTTTTTCGAGTTGACTGAACTTCTGAATTTCAAGTCCTAGAAAGAAATAAGCTTCAGAACCCACAAAACTGGCACTGCACTTTCCAAAGCTGAATATTCACAATAAAAATAATTGGTTATAAGGTCAGCCCACTAATCGCTGCACCCTTTGCTTCCCTGGCAACAGCTTGGGGCCACAATAGCTTTTTTTACCTCTAACGGTACGCAGTAGTGCCTTGACGCAGGTAGATGCGTCTGCGCAGCCGCCCGTTTCTGGGGATTCAATTCTTTGATTTACCATTTCTTTGAACTTTCTTAAGCTTGGGCTATAATTATCGACGATATAAGTACAAGTTTGTGCTGCAATGTGTTTTGTTTGATACAATCTGTTTGTATGTTCCTATTGTAACCAACCTTGAATCTAAGTATTGAAAAAATAAGAATATTTGTGAATCCCATTCTAACAATTAAAGATCAAATTGATGCAACACCTGTGTGTTGTAATGATGTCATTTGTCTAACAGATACACAAATTTGTATATGCTTTTAGTAAAACAGCTTCTGGTTATTCAGTTCAGTTAATGCAGTATAAATATACTTTAGTTTGGAATATTTGCCATGGCATGAGTCATTCAACATTTACACAAATTATTTAGGTATAACAGAAATCAATTGTTGTGAGGCCTCGGTGCGCCGTAAGCGGAGCTTTGGAAGGACGCGTGTCACTAACAATAACAAATGTAACAAAAATCCTTTTCTCAACAAACTAATGGCGTAGTAATTAGATGACAAACAATGTAACGTTACATTCAGCGTTTGAATAGAGCCCCGCGCCCTTGCCTCTTTGTCACAGCAGCGGTGAAAGTAAAAGTATGTACATATTGTAATGAACGGCGCCCATTTTACGACGATACAGAAAACATTGTAATGAAAGGTGATAAAAACAGGGAAATAATTTCTAAAAATGCCCTCAATAGATCTCAATAGAAAGTGTTTCGGCTTCAACCCTGTGAGGTTGGAAGTAACGTTACAAATTATGACTGCTATAACTATTATACAAGCCCTCGGGTACTACCTATTGCTTCTTGTATAATATGTCTGCAAAAATCACCATGAAGACTGCAGCTCGTCTTGGATTCGGTTCATGTGTACTAGGAAACTGGTATCTTATTACCAATAAACACATTCACATCCTTAATAATGATTGGAAGCGAAGGCTTTGTTAAGTATCGTGTTACTCAACTATAGTTTGCCTTGCATGTCACGTAGAGTTGGGCACGCGTCCCTCAGGACCAATTCTCCTGTTCAACGGAGCGTTGAACTTGAAGAAATATCAGATTTTAATGTAGAAAACACGATCGTACCATTTTATCTCTTAAAATACTTTGTAGAAAAACTAATCAAAATGTTTTGATCTTCCGAGAAGAGCGTTATTTTTTTCGCAATATTAATTTACGCTGCACTGCAAATTCAACTTATTGAACAAAATTATTTACTCCACTATTATTGTTAATATCGAACAAAATGGTACCAATACATTGTAAGATACTATAGTACGATATTTGACATCTAAGAAACATGACAGTATGTTGGATGCACGCACAGGAGCCAACCGACCAGTGATGCCATTCCTCGTGCGCGATGGTCCATCCACATGTTCGGTCTGACAGGGATACATAAGATTCTTTATACGCACACCAATGCGCTAAGGCATACGCTAGTTTGAAAGCAATTTGCCGAAAGGACCAACTTAATTTATTGGTCCTTTGTTCCGCAAAAAAATTATTAATGCTATTCAAAAAATTATAAGCAGAAAGTTTGGTAATGATTCACTTAAATTAAGAATGTTTTTGATATGATAGCTTTCAAGTAGGCGTTGCTGGAAAACTACTAAAGCAATTTCACAACACAAACGTCTTTGCGAACTATAAAACGACTAATGATAATAGGTTAACTTTTAAACTTTCGCGTTTCATCTTAAGAACATTATATTTACGCGGGTATTAACGCGGAAAATTATAATTTGAATACCTTGGTAGGCTTGACGTTTCTATATGAGAACTATAAGGGATAATCCGGATATTTTAGTGCTTAAGGCCGACAAGGGAAACGCCACTGTAGTGATTAATACGTCTGATTACCACAATAAAATACGGGAGTTACTGAGTGATGACAAAGTTTACAAGCCGGTCTCATATAACCCTACGGCCCGAGTAACACGGAAAATACGAGCTCTAATTCAAGAACATAAGGACCTATTTACAGAAGATGAGTACGAAAGGCTATATAAACCTAAGGCACATCAACCGCCTCGACTGTATGGCCTACCTAAAATACATAAGTCCAACGTGCCATTGCGGCCTATTGTAAGCCAAATTGCCTCACCGACTTATGATCTTGCAAAGCACGTTGCGTCAGTACTACAACCATTGGTAGGAAAAACATCTTCTTTTGTAAAGGACTCGCGCGACTTCATCCAGATTGTAAAGAGCCTGAAGTTGGAACCTGATGAACTCATGGTGAGCTTTGACGTTGAGTCGTTATTTACCAATGTGCCAATTAAGGAGTGTCTGGATGTTGTCAAAGATGTACTTAGTGACAATGACATGCCCCACAACTATATTGATTTGCTGAAACACTGCCTGGATGGAAATTACTTCCTTTTTCAAGGCCAACATTACCTTCAAATCGATGGCGTAGCCATGGGAAGTCCAGTGGCCCCTGTGTTAGCTAATCTTTGGATGGAACACTTTGAAAAACAGGCATTGAGCCTCGGCCCAAATACCATCAGGCTTTGGAAAAGGTATGTGGATGACATTTTCAGCATTATCAGCAACAGCATCCACCCAAAAATGCGTTTTACTTATGAGCTGGAGACGGGCAGGTCGTTGTCATTCTTGGACATTAAAATAACCGCGAGATCAGATGGGTCCTTATCGCACTGTGTATACCGAAAGCCAACTCACACTGATCGGTACCTACATGCAAAGTCACATCACCACCCCCGACACTTACAATCCGTGATGATATCACTAAAAAACAGAGCATATGACCTCTGTGACCCTGAACATCTGGGGCAAGAGCTAGACCATGTTCAGGAGGTACTTAAAAAGAACGGATATAGTGTAGGGGATGGGCGACTATTGCGACCGCTGAAGAGAGCCAGACATCCAAACGTGAGCAGACAACCTGCCTTCATGCCTTATATCAAGGGTGTGACAGACAAGATAGGATCCGTCCTTAAAAAGTTTTCGATCCCGACGATCTACACACCTGAGGCTAAACTTCATGATAAGGTAGGCACGGCGAAGGATGTACTGCCGCTACAAAGCCCAGGTGTTTATAAGATCAACTGCAGCTGCGGTAGTTCCTACATTGGGCAAACGAAGCGGACCATTGCTGAGAGGCTCAAAGAACATATCGCCGCAGTCAAAAACCGACAGAGCAACAAATCAGCGATAGCAGAACACCTGCTCCAGGCTGGTTCTAATCACTGGGTAGAATTCCACCGACCGCAAATTCTCTCCACTGATCGCCACTACCATACAAGACTTGTGCGTGAAGCGGTTGAAATAAAGAAATGCCCAAATAATTTCAATCGGGAGGACGGCTTTAAATTGTCGTCGACGTGGAATCCAGTGCTTCGCAAAACACAACCTCGCTTTCCTTCAAAGTCGGTTAACACATCTGTGGATATAATCAGCGTAGTGTGTAGACGGCCTAATATGGTAGAAAATGAAAATAAGGGGGTAGATGAAGATTCATCACCCGAATGCGGGGAGCTGTGACATCGCGTCTTCAGTCTGCTTGTGACCACGACCTGTGCAACCGGGTCGAAACGTCAAGCCTACCAAGGTATTCAAATTATAATTTTCCGCGTTAATACCCGCGTAAATATAATGTTCTTATGATAATAGGTTAATATTTTACAAGATAAAACATTTTCCTTAGTAAGGAATTCAGGATAATATCTAAAAAGTGACACACGGTCCTCAGGGGACTGTGTACCGACCGACTTTGTAACAAAAAGGTCAGTTAAAGAAACATAACATATACACTTCCGGCTAGTTACGTAAATAATTGTTGGGATCATTATAACAATTTCTTACACACGAGTATATTATGAACACTTATGCTGTAATAACTTGGCATTTGTCTGGAATTTACACAATTATTGTGGTCAGGTGGACTTTGATATCGAAATCAAGGCAAAATTATGATGGCGATCTTGCGAGACCTGACTTGCTCTGGTTCAAGAATGAAGTTGACAAAGTTCAAGAAAACATAATTATCTATATTACAATCCTATAAAGCAACCCTAAATCTGATATGGTAAGAAAATATTTTTGCTACAAAAGTAAATTTGGCAAAACTATAAAATTCAGGAGACCTTTTACCAATCGATACAAAATCCAGTTCATTAGCCTATGGTGTAATTGAATCGCTAATACCTAATATCCGCTAAAGCTACAATTGAAATAGTATTTTCTAGCTGATAGTTGTTATTTGAATAACAATTACTTTTTTACTTAACGAACATAGATAATTTTGGTTGGCACTACTTCATTCTCGAATTTCGACTTCAGAAAGGAGGTTTCTTAATTCAACCGTATATATGTTTTTTCACATTAGCTGTAGTAATCTCTACCTATCATATAAACTAATAAAAAAAACAATATACATACTTTAATAAATTACATGTAACAATTAAACACATATGAATTTCTCAAACACGTACGTCATTACCCAAATAAAGAATAGCACTATTTTCAGAACAATAATTAATTTAAATAATTAATTATCTGACTTAGGTACTTACATTGTTCTTTGAATTGCTCTCAGTATATAAAACTGACGTGGTAATGATAAAATATATCGTGTTGCGTATAACGTAACTGTTTGTGATTATTAAAAAAGTTCACATTATACTTTTAGCAGTTATAATTCTCATTTTTGATATAACATATGTTTTACATGATGCCCTCTCCCGCGAATAGCTAAAACGAAATAATTACCCTCCTGGGATTATCAATTACTCATCGAACATTCTGAGTGTAAACTCATTGAATCCTTTTTATTATATCAACGGAAAAAGGGCTTGGCCCAAGTCTTATTGCAACAATAATCGAAATATTTCACACTTCAGCTTCTTTCGCATTTGACGTAGAAAGGAATTAACGTGGCAAGGTGCGTAGCGTACCTTCTTAGTTGCATTTACACAATATTATAGATGACTAATGCATCAACGATGATCAATCAGCCTCTAAGTTCTTTAGTTTATTTATTTATTTATTTATTTATTTATTTATTTATTTAATAAAAAGGTTTACCAACAGCTTCTGTGTAGATAACACTTAAAGTACATTTTTTTACATTACTAGGACTTACACAGTTGCCAATTATAGGTTAACCAACATTCCCAAAATAATGATAGGATAAGTACATACCAGCAGAACTAAAATGAGTAACAAGTATCCAATATTAGAGAATTGTACCAAGCTATGCAAACAATGAAACAAATATTATTAACGCGAACATAAACAGAATCAAAGACGTTACAGACATTTGTACATAAAAATAAAAAAGAAAGTGACAAAAAATTACAAAAAATTACAACATTTACAAAAATACCCACTACTAATAACATATATTAATTTTTTTGTGAGAACACCGTGAGATCATGACTTAGTAACTAGATAAGTTTATATAAAACTATTAAAAGTAGAATAAAAACTAAAACTAAAATAAAATAGAATAGAATACTTAATATAGCATTTTACACGACATTTTGACGATGTTGCGATCTATGGAATTCCCGTAATTGTGCCCTAAGGTTATTAAACGAGACACTGTGATATATATATAGGTATAACCCTTTACGTGTCTTGTGACGTAGTTGAATGATAGTTGTCACAGTTTTTTTTTTCTGTAATTCGTAATGTATTTTCTTTTTCAAGACTTATCTGTAGTAGGTATGAAGAAGTTTTACACATTTTTGTTTTAAACTTTTTAAATTATGAATTACCTACTAAAATACTATATACCTATGCGTTGCAAGTTCAAGACTGAGCTCAGAAGTTCAAGTTTGGAACTCTCTCACCCCATCCAGAGCGGGAGAAGTCATTAAATGCTTTTTGATTTTAGAGAAAAGTATGAATTGCCGTCTATTTCATTAGGAGTATTGACGACATTCTTATTGAGGGAAAGCAGGAAAAAACTCCTATTTAAGATGTCTGGTTTACGATGTTGACTTGTTTATCTCACCTTATACATAGGATAGATACAATACGTTATTTTAAACGTCATTTGTTTTCTTCCACTCAGATTTGTACGAAGGAAAAGGATTCTTTAAAGAAAATACCTATGGCTCAATATGGTGACAGAATACGTCAGTAATGTATACAATTATTCTATGTTCAGGGGGTTTTGTGATAATATACGTAAACTGTACATACCTAATAATATGTAGGGAAAGTCAAATGTATAATGTTTGTTTTGAACTTTCATACTTCAGTTTTCTTAGTAAATTAAGTTATAGGTTTTATAACCATTTAAATAAAGCTCTTTATTTTTTACACCTTTAATAAATCATAACATATGTAGATACAGTTTTATAATCTCAAGGTCAGAAATTATTTTGCGCACGCAATTCAATGCTGCATTATTTTGCTAATTTAATTTAATTTGACAGATATAAACACGTTGTAATATATTATTATGGATCTAAGGCCACTACTCATTCAATCTTTATAAACAAAAGCATACAGTAAGACACACATCAAAGTGATATTTACAAACTAAAAATCTGTTCAATATTATAAAAAGAATCCTCGGTACGTGTGTATTTCTTCTTGCAAAATCGAAAGTAAAAATGCAAAACACACTCACACATCCATTTTTTTATTTACACTTATATATTTAGGTCAATAACATACGTAGACAAGATGGGCACTTGTCAAAAATATTGAATGTTAACAATATTTAGAACACATCCTACCTACTACGCTCTTTGAAAGTAGGTTATCATAAAAAACAGACGTTTACGAGTTTTGTCGAGTCCATAAAATGGCTACTAACTAGGTATCATCGAAATAAAAGCATTCTATAAATACAACGTTAGTCCTAGGGTCTCTATTATTGGTACGACAAGGGCGTATTACTAGTATTGATGGAAGATAAACTACATTATGAACCCCCTTGTGGGAGTATACTGACGTCATAAGCTATCGTATGACCCATCAGAGCCTCGAGGACGCCAAGTGGAGGACAACAGACGCAATAAGTGTGTCAGGGAAAATGTTTAGAAAGGTTTTTTATTCCATTACCATCAAAGCCCATCGGGAAATGAAAAAGACTACAATCGATTGCTATTGAAATGAAGCTTTCATACCACGAAAACGGGTCAAAGTACAACAGCTGTTCTTATCAAGTTGGTCCTTTGATCCGCGCTATAAAACGTTATTAATTATGGTCATTTTCAATCATCTCTGGTCGATATTGAGGTAAGTCTGGCGCCGTTTTTCTAAAATCCAAATTTCTAATTCCCCTCTGATAGAAATCTTTTTCAAATAGTCCTTACAAAAGAGTCCGTGACATACGGGTGCAATGAAAAGAATGGGATGAACAGTGTCGCAGATTTAGGTCATCGATATGTTACACACGTGTGGTGAACTAACACGGGTTACTATTGACGCAGTTACTGAATTAGTTACAGTTCTCCCGCAACATGTAAATAATATACGATTCTTTATCTGATCCCAGATTTAGATACATTTTTGTAGCACTAGATTTTTCATTTAACTTTATTTCTTAACGGAATTTACTCAAAGAACATTGAAAAGTGTAAGTTATTCCGATTAAATATCGAAAGCTATCAACATGCCAGTCAAGTTATTAATATCCGACGACATGCAATTCAATAAATTGTCAAAGCATTCCACCATCATCGGTCCTGAACGTGTCTCAAGTCGGGATTGTGTTTATAAATAGTTTATAAATACTGTAATAATGTTACCGGTTGAGCTTGAGATCGTAAGTGGAGTTGCGTGCTGATGGACACTTGTTTTGCGCGCATTCGTCCAGAGCCAAGGATGTAAAGGAATGACTTAATGCCAGGGTATGCGCTGTTCTAGTTATAACCAGCTAGAAACGAGTAGGTAAGGCTTTGAAATACACATTATTTTACCACGAATAAATCCATATTTTGCCATTATCCTCAAATGTTCGAATAGCTGTGTTTATTTTAGTACCTGCTCGCTGTATTTTACAATTCCCTCGTTACATATTATTTCCTTCTGTCTTGTTCTCAACTAAAGTTACAAAATTAAAGAATTATGGATATTACTTCATCGATGAATAATAATAACATTTAAAGTAAGTTGTACATATGTGGTGCATAATATAAGGTCTTATGATACCAGGCCAGCAATGAGTCAGGACTCTGAGCTCACTCTGACATCAACAAATTGCCATTGCACGAAAGATTGCACTCCAACATCCTTGCAGATTTCAAATATGCGTAGGCGATTACTCTACAATTCACTAAACAATTACGTCACTTTGCTCTTGTCGAGCTCTACCAGCATTCTGACAGCTAAGGGTAAGACATTCACGCAACAAACACCTCTAGGCGTTCAATGAGTTACATGAAAGCGAGCACTGTTTTTGAATCGTGCGTAATTGTCGCGTGCAAGATCCGACAAAGTGCCCGGAGGTGTCTTCCGCGTTAAGATTTTTCGCTAAATTAAAACGAACAGTGCATCAAATGTTGTGTTATGCCGGCGATTGATATAATGTCGTAAAAACTCAATAGCAGCGTGAGTCAGGCGAGCTTACGAAGTTAAACAACAACCCCGTAGCGGGCGTAGAGCGTCCCCGGCTCTACGATACTGTGATTGTATCGTAACGGCAGTGTAGTCCGCGCAAGCACGCCGAGCGCACGCACCGTCCGAACACTCTTTACCTGGAGTGTGACGTGAATCGAACCTTCCGTGACAGTGCACCGATTTGATATTCAAATTGGACAATCGAAATAAGTCGTCAGGAGTGGATTGTATTGTAATGAGGCAAGCCGTATGTCGACAGCAGAGGGTGGGACCCTTGTAACAGTTGAATATATTGTTTCTTGAGATGAGTTAAGAAGTTCATGACAGTGCGTTACCAAAGTTGAGAAGTGAAGTGACTGAGCCAGTGATGAGGAGTTTTCTTGCGGTCTCCGAAGGCCGGCAAAATTAATTCTTATACGGAGCTCGGGGCGCGCGCGGTGCCGCCCCGGGGGGCGCGCCGCCGCCAATTCATTAAGGGTTGGAAGAAGACCATGGGAGTCATTTCGAAAACCTTTGGCGTTGTCTTCAGCCTGTAAGTAATCAATATATCTTTGCCACATAAAAGTTTCCAAAATATTTTCTCTCATTACCATTTTACACGTTTATGTAGAGAAAGTAAGTTCTGAAAAATCTGTTTATCATGTCGATTTATCATAGACGCAACTAGAGTAGATAAATAGTGGTAATAAAAGCCCATAACTCGACAGAGAGGCGGAGAGACGACGAGGCAGTGTGCGCTTGCGCAAGTGTTCCTATTCGCACGTTCGTCGCATCATAAAGATGCGTGCGCTTTCAGCTGCATGCGTAACAAACTGAACGTTTTTATTAATGTGTTCATTCATATCAAACTCTTGTTTTCCGTTATCTCACGAAGTAGAAACCTCCACTGGGTTATGCAAAAATTACGCCACGTATCTGTGCTGACATCCACTCTAATTCCATTCATCATTGTTGGACTGTGAACTAGTATTCTCACAGATTCACTCTGGACTTTCCCTTACCATTTTATTTTATGACCGCGTAAATAAAAATGTAATCATTTGTATTCATCGCTCGTTTTTAGAGATCTTATAAGGGACTCATTGAATCAACAAGTAATGAATTTTCAAACAGTCATTATCATTTACAATAACGATTGTGTAGGCATAAAATTAGCCCTTAATGTCGCACGCAGCCTTTTTAGGAGAATAGATTGTTTGAAAGAAGTATATGGAACTTTGTATATTATGGCATCTACACGTGAATAATAAAAGTGATAATATAGGCAATTTAGTCGTCATTTTGATAAATGCCTAGTAAAACGCCAAAAGTTATTTTAGAACACGCATGAGTATTAAAGATTATGTATAGGTACTCCTAGTTTATGTAACAATCTTATTGTTTCAAGTGAAACTGTTCTTGCTTGAGCTTATTTAGGTGAAGGCATTTGCAATAAAACTACAGTTCTGTTGAAGTTGAGTAAATTTTAATAATGTTTGTCTGCATCTACTTTAAAAAATAATAATCCAAATCAATACAAGTTTAACATTTCTTTATATTATAAATATAGTCTCCTAGCCCTTTGAACCCAGGGATAAATAATGTAGAGGTCATTCGCGTTTCCGGATGACCTATTTTCCCGTATAACGAGGGAGACCACTGAGCATTTTACAATTTATATCAAGCAACAGTGACTAGCGTAGGCATTGATCACAGTCCGTCGTTACAACTCACGATTCCGATCGTGGACTCGAATAAGTTGTGCTGACTTGTGCACCGTGTAATTTTGCGGGATAGCCAATTATTATGACGTCACAAGGCATTGGCCAACACCGGTCCTCAGCTGCTGTTATCGGAACCCTATCTAAAATTAATAGGGCAAAGTTCCGTAAATGTGGCAACGTCCGCCCGTAATAATCTCGATCGGCCTTAATGTATAAGATTGATCTATATGCATTTTCTTAACAATTAAAATCTGCAACAAATTCTTTACAACTTAAAAGCAGTTGAGTTAAAAAGCTCGCTAAAGCTTTATAATAGTGATTTGTTTTAACAATACGCAAATAAACATAAATTCGATAGGTTCCGCTTTATTTGGCTCGACCGGATATCACCATAAGTCGACTTGTATCCGGCCTTAGTATCAGCAATTTTGTCACACTTTTTGGTCTTCCTATCATTCCAAAAAAATGCTTTAAAATCAAAAAGAAGTTTAATGCCTACAAATAGTCGTAGTTTTATGACACATGGTTTCCTTTCTCTCCAGAAATATACATCCTGTTCTAAACTTAATGGTCGTGAGAATACGTAATTTGGAGATATAGTCTATGTCCTTTTTATTGCACCAAATATAAGATAAATTAACCTGAGTAATGATCATTGATCGCTTAACGGACATTTGAATAGAGATAATGAAGTTAATGGTGGCTGTTTAAAGTCTACCATAAATGTTGCAGCGCAAATTACCACCTAAATTAAATGCCGTGTATATAATAAATTAGACTATTTCTAGTAAAAGTGTTAACAAAAGAAGAACTAACAAATTACTTATTAAGACATATTGCTAACGTTGTTGTTGTCGATGTTGCTTGTTATAATTTATTAAAAACATTTTCTAAAAGATATAGGAAACGGAAATATTTAAAGTCTTCCGAAAGCGAAGGGTTTAAGATTAATCTCGTGTATAATCCGTATTGCAAACAAACTCAGGCGTACGCATCATCAAATGTCGGAGTTTCGCATTCAACATCCACAGTAAACACAAAGATGTTTGCAATATAATCTGGTTCTTTGTAAAGATGCTCTAGAATGGTTCCCAATTGTAAGACCTTCTTTGTGCCTCCAACATTTTTGGAATCGCGGTAATTGTCAAAGAAACCCTCTCAAATGCTCAACAGGTCGTTTCGCATCGGATAACCATTTTTTAGTTTAAAAATATCCGTCCGAAGCGATTTATTCTCGTTTGCTGTAGTCACTTTAAGTATGAGAAAATATTTTTAGAATTGAAAGATTAATAGCCATTTCAGGAAACCGTTTATCGTGGAATGAGTGACAATTTGCAAATATGAAAATTAAGTCGTGTGCCAAACTCAACAGTAGACTCCAGGAAGGCATTCGCGTGATTCTCATCTGTGATAACAAATATCTGGATATAGTTATGTAACGTTGACGTCATCAGGTATTTTAGTAAACCACTCTGGTTACTATTTCTATCGAAGTGCACATTACTTATTCATTCCAGCATTGTCCTTGTTTGCTTTTGTTACTCCAATTTTGTTATCAGCTTCATTATAAATGAGTTACATTCTTTTGTAACATCAATATTGAACTATTTTTGTCTACCTGATAATCTTTTATTCTTTGTAATTAATGCAATATTGAAGGTTAAAAACAGATACGATTATGATTAAAAGTATTTTAACTACATGTTAATATAGCTTGGTATGTCTACTTTTAGTTAATGGTTATCGTTAAAGGATTAGATCAGTAAACACCTAGCATTGTACGAAATCGATAAGACATATCAAGTAACGTTTCGTAAAACTAACAAATCGTAAAATAATTACCCGTACATCGTTATCGATGGCTAAAACACACGTTGTTAATGTGAGATATCGCCGTTCATCGCTTTTAAATTAACAATAGGACACAAGTTTTACGAGATGTCGTAAATTGTGGGCTTTTTACGTGTCGGTACTATACTTTATATGGTGTTGGCGTGCTTCTATATCGTTTGTTGCGGGATACCAATCAAATCGTCGTAAAGCGTAATGGTTTCGGTCGTAATCCACTCGATATGGGAACTATCATTCTCTTAGATGGACCCGATGTGATACAGATAAACACATTCATCTGACCTCATGGCCAGTGCAATTTTGTACCTAACGCCTCTACAAATAGAATTGTTACTAGCGGCAAATCACTTTGGTGTATAAAGCATTTTGACCACATTAGCTTCGGTACTCGCGTTTGGACAAACACCGCGCTATAGATTATAACGTGTGTGGAGAATCATAGTTCCTTATGCTCATTGTTTTTATAACACTATTTCCATATTTTCCGGTACCTTTTATAATTTGGGCCATAAATAAAATTGTTAATGTCCCTTTACTGTTTAAAAATAGATTAACACCGTCTACACTGTCCACATTTTATTAAGACGGAAATCTTTTAAAATATCATATCAGATAGACAGTAATTCTATATCCCACTTTTCTTTCAATTTACACAGGGAATACCACTATGTCAATATCATTCTCTTTTTATAGTTTAAACAACAAAATTGAATCGTCTACTGTTACCAAGGCGTTGTTTTTTCTGCGCAAACGCAAAGTGCGTGACAATAGGGCTCAGTTGGACACTAGGGGCAGTCGGCTGGAATGGCATTGTGGGACAAGTCTAACTGGTGTAGCCACTCACATGCCCAAGGACTGGATTGTTGACAGCCTACAAGCCTACAATAGACTTGTCATATCACTTTTTTAAACGTTTTCATAACACCTTGAACTTTATTTAAATGGAAGATAGTATTCGAGACAACGCTACATGCACTTATGTAGCATACATCTGAACATATAAACCCTATCGTGATTCATCGCAACTGACGAACCTATTGTCATGAAACGTTTCCCGCAATATATTTAATTTTCATTTACAGACTATCACTATCTATCTGTTTCATACAACAAATATTAACAATCAGATTATTGAAGTGTACACTTACTTAGTTTAGAAAATAAAGAAACAAAGCAAAGGCTGCGGTGTTCAGTCGATGCGCGGGAGTGTTCCTGCCAATCGGTCATTGTCCTTGCGTTTCCTGTCATTAAGCATTAGTCATTGCACGAGTTACCCACATTTAGTTTATAGAACGTTTCGTTCGTCTTTTATGTCAACACTAATAAACATACGGAACGTGTGTTATTAGAAATAGGGCCCTTAAACATGTGTTACGTCACTATCCAAAATTGTCGGTCCTTTGATTCGAAGTAACGTTAGGTGCTACATGTAACGGTTTTAAGAGTTTGTAAAAATCTCTAGCATCTCCCTAATATGTATGGAAGTGTTCTAGATTGGTTTTGTTTCTCATAATTGTTTCTTTTTTTGCGAAAGTCATGTGCAGAAAGTATAATGTTGAGAAAGTTGGTTAAAATAGTTTGGTTTTAACTGTGAGTAGGTAATGAAAACGGTGATTAATCTGCCTATAATTTTACAGTTGCATTTAGTTAGGATGACAATCATCTATTAACGTGTTGTCTAATGTCAGTGTATGCTTCACTAATTGAGCAGTGTTCATAACTTGTAATTTAAAGGTCAGAGTTTAACAAAGTCCCATGTCAGCCATTGTTTCCCCCTATTACTAAACCCCCATTGTGTCAACTTCCGCCAAGCCCCGCTTGCATATAAAGTATATTAATAAAAGTAATTAAAGGGTAAAACGGACTTGGCAAACGGACAATTTTTTACTGCATAATTTTAATTTTTCAAATGCATATCTGCAAATAACGACACAGTATATGTATGTATTAAATTTTTACAGTCAGTAATTATGTTATTACAATTTTTATCTGTCAACTATTCAATAAATGAAACTGTCAATTGAAATGGTCTTTATTGGTCCTATTATCCAACATTTGTGGTTTATTTATTCTCTATTAAATTACACAGACTAAATTCTAAGAATACGTGTATTGTGTAAATTAAATTGTATTTATGTATGTTAAAAATATGGTCCTTGTAGTCTTTGTTTGTTTTGATATCTTAAGTTTTACTTAAGTTGAAACTGAAGCCTGAGTACACTTGCACTTGTACACAACAGTTAGATTACGTAATTTAAATTAACAGGCAATTATAATTGGATGACTGTACACTGTGTTTACTATGTAGTATTTATTATTTTACCATTTATCCTATGAAGCTAATTGTGTAGGTATGGAATATAATGATAGTATTGCGTTGTCGTGAAAAAACGTTCACTTCGCTGAAAAATATTGTTGATCTATCAAAATTTTAGAGCCTTCTATTTATCTTTATACGAATGGCTAGTTTTAAAATGAAAATACATTTCGTATGAGAAATAATTAATTTATTCTTCAAGTAATAATAACTCACATTATGATTAATTATGAATTAGTTACCGTATCTGTCTAGTGGTCCTTATACCGGTAGAAAGACCAAACAATTAACTTTTAGTTCTTTTAGTATTCAATTTACTTAAAAGGGACTATGCAAATTTGTAAAATAGTAAATAGCATTTAATTTAAGTATAAAAGGAAAAGTACTGGTGTACTTAACCATAACTAATTTATCATGGGTTTTCCTGAACTAAAATGGAGTATATTTTATAAAGCAAATGGGGATAAATATTAGTTACATCGTTATTATTTTATGTTTTCCGTCTATTGCTATAGCAACAATAGAACTCCTTCGAGCTACCCTAATTGGCATATGGTACTCGGCAATATTTTATACAATTTTCAACCTTATGATAATTGGATTTCAATGCAATAATAGCATGTTTCCATTGAAACGTGTTCCAGTTTCGGTAATTTCAAAACTTGTGACAAATAAGCTTTATTAAATACTATATACTTATTTTCTACTTAAGTGCGATTTCATACCGGAAATGTTTCTGAAAGATTTATTGTAAATCGTTTTGAAATTTCGACAGCGTGTCATCAAAATATAGTTTATGCGTAGTAAGTGAAACTTTTTTAATGAACAAGCTATACAAAATTATACTCTAATGACCTACATTACTTATCAGGACGAATTAACTTAACTTAGGGTTAAAGAGTCAACAGTACTTTTAGACTTTTCATAAATATAGGTAAATGTAGATTTTGTAATAAGCTGTTAGTTACTTTTTGGGCTCGAATAATCGATTACAACAAGTTGGCACGCCTCCCGAATGAAAAAGAACGAAATCTTGCACATTAATGTATTAATATCCCGCTTAAAAGACTTAATTTAACGCAAATTTAATTTTTATTCAGCATCCCTATCATCTTTGTTATTATATAATCTCAGGATTTTTCAATTTATAAAGTTCTTGGAAACTTAATTTGTAGGTGAGACTGGGATCGCTATGATTTATTAATGAAATAAAAACTGAGTTACCTGCATACAAGGCGTCTATATAAAAGTTTGTGAAACAAAAAGCTACTTTATAAACAAAAAGAAACTCATTTTAATTTTGGTCCTTTTATCCGCCTGTATCTGTATTAATAAATTATTTAAACGGAATTTGTTACGTAAATGTATATTGATTTTTTATATGTATGCTTAAGTTTGCACCCAGCATTATTATTATAAGAACTGTCAGCCAGGATAAACAACGTATTTCCCTATAACCTAATCAATTATTGGAAAAATATTGTGATTCGAGGTAAAATATTAAGCACAAATGTACCTAATTTAAATTGTTAAAACAATACTCTTCTTCATTAGTGGTATTTATTGAATATTATGTCATCTTTTTCGATTTACCTAATAATGTTTTTTTGCTATACAGGCCAAACCTGTACCGAGGACCATATCTACATTTGTTGCGCCACAAAAGACCAACTTTTGTTTCTTGTGCACATTCATCATAGGAAGTAATTTAGCACGATTATTAGACACGTATCTGCTTTAATTCCACAAAGGTCGCCCCAATGTCGGCCATTTCATAATTCGGTTTTGCCTTCTAGTAATATACCTACTCATTTGGGACTAAACATTTAAATTTAAACTAACTATTGTTATAAACTCAATCGATTTGGATCGACGACGACGTGTCAATGTTATATTAGTTTTCGGAAGTAATTTGATATTTTTATTCATAGATATAGATAGGTGTTAACAAAATGGACGGAGCAGCTTCTGAATACTGCAATATATTTTATGACAAATATCACACACACACACAGTGCCGGGAACATTTGCGGCCAGTCATTTATTATCCCTCTATAACACTCCAGTACGTTTTCTTTACGCTTCAAGTAAATAACACGGGGTATGTAAATGACCAGGGGCCAGTAGTCAGCTTTCCTTTCCCCCAGCGAGGCATTCTAACGCGTTGCCAGTGAGAGCCGGCGGCGAGGAGAGCTCATCATCGGTGATTATCTTTAGGGGACCTTAATTACAAGCTCCGAGCCTAATGTGGAAACTTTGTACGATATTTTAAACATTTCATTGATCATTAAAGTTTTTACTTCCAAATAACCTCCCTCTTCGATGGCAATAAAAGCAGAGTGCATGGTTACTGTACAAAAATGTAAACTACATGCAACATCTGCCACGACATGTGCTTTGCAAACTTTCTGAAGTTTTATTGTAGCAGACAACAGTCAATATGTTATTTTAAAACATCGGGACGCAAGCGCATTGTTTCCACACGACTTGGAAGTGTTCTTAGGAATCATCAACGGCAGCTGTTCGGCGATGAGTTACGACCGAGGGCCACGGGTGGAGGCGCAACTTGTAGAGAAAGTACGCTTTTACGTTACACACGTGCTTGGCGCGCCGGCCGTTTACTTGTAAGCTATACCGGGTCGGTTTCGTAGCAATATTCTAGCAATACACGTAGTAACCACACTTGGTCGACCCTCGTAACTTCGACTTGACGTGGCTTATCAACCATCGTCTGAACACGGTCACTGTTAATTAAATAACTACTACAGACACGAGATGGGATCTCGCAGCGTCATCTTCGATTCAACCCTGACATAGAATGGAGACGTCAAGCACGGGTAGCGTCCGCGTTATCTGCTCAGCTATCACACTTGTGTGTATACAATGAGCGGTGCCCGAGCGAGACACTCCTCGCACACCTGTCCGCCGGCCGCGGTACGTGACCGGCGCGCGCGCAGCCTGGGGCGCGTGCGCCGCCCCACCTCCGGGGGAATGCCTCCGATACTCATTAACTTTCGGGGATTTGTGGCATTCGATGATATATGTCGACGACGCCGGATGCTCATGTAATGACTGGTCCATCTTGCCATCACGATAACCACTAAGTTACATTCCCTTTGTTGACTCTTAACAAAAATGCGATGCTAATCCGGTCTCGCATAGCGTGCCGGAAACAATTTTCTCACCGATCTTATAACAAACCGTACAATTTACACGTACACTCATCTAACAGATAATATTATGTGTATCGTTGCGGGTAATTTTAGGTCATTCCCATCAAAACAGCGTCGCGGCCGGTCGGGAGACGGCCTTGCTGAATGTAACAAGCAGTGAGCTACTTCAGGTATGAGGTAGGTACCTCAATGTTTCTTCAATTACTGCAGCCATTGTCACAACATTCGATCCAACAAACAATGCTCCAGCCGATGAATAGAAAATATTGAGCACGTGTCTGACATAATACGGTTCTCGCACGATCTTTTTAATAGGTCATATTAAACATTAGTCGAAGGTTCCTCTGTAAAAGGGCTCAAAACGATAGATTCATATGGTCGACTTGCACGTGATTTTAAACTAACCACGTTTCGGCGAAGTCGTTGTTTCAACATTGACTTACATCGAATATTGTCCAGAATTGTTATGTCTACCAATTTTGTTTGGCGCCCAGCCTAGCATTAAAAATATCGATTACACTTGTAATGTTCTAAGCACACATAGCTTTATCTAATGATCTAGGCAGGCGCTGGGAGGTGTGCGTGCGCACGGCGTGTCTTCACGTATAACTCTCGGGGCCCAAATGAAATTATTATACTAATTACCGAATCTCGATCACGAGCGGGGGGCGTTGCGGTTCTAAATCTCCCGCTCTCCTAAATCGATTACGGGTATTACGGGCCTAGAGCCGGCCGTTTTGTCTCTGTCTTATGTGGGCCGGCCTTGCTCTCGTCTTTTTGGTCATAATCTATCACGGTTCATTGCTCCGCGTGGCCAGTTTGGCCGACCACTGCGAGAGTACGGACTGTGGAGATAGCCTGTAGATGCTGTTATCTCGTTTGTTTGATGAAGTTTTTAATAAAGGATGTTTTTGAAAATTGTTTTAGAAGACAGTCGTGTCCATAGCCTCCCACATTAGCGTCAGGTGTTGGTCGGCCGCGTTATGGACGAGCCTCGGTTTCACACCGCTCGCCTTTATTATTACGCGTTTAATAGTCCACGCTCTGGTAAATATCTAAGGTATCACTTTCACGTGTTGAGCCTACGTTAAATTGAATCTACGAGACTGGAAGTGATTATACAAATAGGATACAAATTCGTTTACCATTTTCATTACACAGGACATGGTTTTAAGTTGAATGCAGTGCTGATGGTTTTATCTTTTTGCGTGCAACAAGGTTGACAATGTGGACAAATGTACCTACTCATCAAATTGTTATGTTCGACCTTTGTGGAGATTTCATGTGCGATAAACTTACTGTATGCATTTATTATTAACATGACACATACGGCTGTCTACTGTTTAAACATAGTTTTACAATATTACGAAATATAACTAAACACTGTTTCTTTACTTGTTTCTTACAATTTTCTCAATTTTAGAAAGATCTTTCCGTCGGTTTACGTATATGAACCTACAAAAGAAAATCGGAAAAATCTATCAGATGTCATTACATGGTTTCTGCCAATCAAACATTGAATAATTATCCAAATACATTTCAATTATTCCTAAAACCTTGAACACGACCTACATTGAGTTTTAGAAATATAAATCTGCAACTAAATTTGTTTCCTCATGTGTTAATAAAGGAAATTGTTCAAATTAAAGTTTCGCAAATTGTTATAACTAGGTACGTTATTTAAATTAATAATTTTACGTTATTTATCTCTGTGCATGATCTAAACAAAGTTTCGTTGTTGGGAAAATTGTTTCTGTAATTACACCAACGATTATTTATATAGGTAGTTACATTATACATATTATTTTAATAAAATGACGTTTTTACATACTTAGTTGTAGGAATAAAATTCTTGTAGGTGATTTTATGAGACATTTACGTTACATCTATAGGGCTTTGAAAAATGGAGTTTCTTACTCGTTCTTCTCCAGAATCTACAGTTTGGAACGAGCACCCAGCTTCACTGACGAACTGACTGACAAATTTATTATATTTTGTGTTTTATGTTTTAGTTGAAAATTTATTTCAACTAATTTTGACTTAGACTTTAAACGTTATTAGTATATATAATATACCACAATAATTTCTACTAAGATAAATCCTTCTTCTACTAAGATAATTACCCCAAGAATTTACTATAGATTCCGAATTACGACCCTTTAGCGAAAGAGGAATTTGCGGCATGCCACTGCGACATACTACGTTGACAGGGTTTATACAGGGATAATATACCTAATACATCTATGAATTTATGTATTTCTATATTACAAAGCTACAATAAAGCAAAATAAAAATCATCAACGCACTCACAAAATAAATACTTCTTATTTTAAAACTTTTTTATTGTGAACACTTAACACGACAGTAGCGCCACTACGACAGTTTTTCGAACTGTATAATTATTTCTAGTTTAGGTGTGACACAGATCGAAACTTTAGGCTTCATATGAGAGTTCTGTGACTTACAATGTGTGCTAAGTAATATTTTGTGTCTTCTACAGCCTGTTCGAGCAGGAGATCATGAGCTATGTGCCGGCGGGCGGGTGCTCCATAGCTGCGGCGTCCGCGGGCGCTTCGCCCTCGCCGGCCGCGTCACCAGCTGCCGCCCGCAGCACCAGGGCGCCCGCGCCGCAAAGACGAGACTTCGAGGCCAAGCTCCGAGCCTTTTACAGGAAACTAGAGAGCAAAGGCTACGGACAAGGACCTGGCAAATTAAAGTGAGTTGTTTTATTGGTAAAATACTAGTTTGGAACTTGAATAGATGGTCTAAGTTCGAAGTACCTGTATTATTACTATTTTTATGGCCTAACTTGGCAAACGAGCTCCGGTAAGCAATCGGAGCCGCCCATGGACACCCGCAACACCAAAGAAGTTACGAGTGCGTTGCCGTTCTTTTGAATAAAAAGGTTGCGGATATTTAAGGATCGATATTTTTGTAGTCACTGCACACAAATTTCCTAAATGTATCAACCAACTCACTTAATCATCATAAAACACACAAGAAGGCTGAACATAGACCTTCTCTAACTCAGTCAGTATAACTATTTAATGATATTAGTGCATGGAAAGCATCTCATGAAACCTATCACTATCTACACTACTTATAACTGCAACGATCCTTCTTTCAGACTCCACATTCGTCGCGAACATCTTCTAGAAGATGCCTTCAGAAGAATAATGTCTTGTGGAAAGAAAGAACTGCAGAAGGGCAAGCTCTGCGTGCTGTGGGATGGAGAAGAAGGACTGGACTATGGAGGACCTAGCAGAGAGTTCTTCTTCCTTCTATCGAGGGAACTCTTCAACCCTTATTATGGACTCTTCGAGTACTCGGCCAACGATACGTACACGGTTCACGTGTCACCAATGTCAGCGTTTGTCGACAACCATCATGAATGGTGAGTGAAAGATTGGTCTTTCAAAGGAATATCTTTAAGGTTTTATTAGAAGAATCGGGTCTTCTCACAGATCTTATTAGGTATTACCTACGTTATGTACCTTCGTCATTATTTACAACCCTATGGCCACACCGGTGTTTCAATTTTTGGGACGGGACCACTTGACTTCGAAAAAACAACACATCACAGACATACACGGACAAACCTGGTGGTGTTCTTCAAACAATTATCCCAAAGAACTATGTGTTTCTTCTACCAGCATAACATTATACAAATATATATATAAAACAAAGACAAAGCTTTGAAACTTCATAAAGTTAATTAACATATATTATATACAAGTACAACTTCTCAAACATTAAAAATATAATACCTATCCCATGACACGCTTTTGTTTTCCATTCTACCTGTCATAGAAATTCAAATGTAGGTACGTAATATATTAATATTAACACAATAGCTATCTCGAGATCTGGGAACGCACATAACTAACGCTTTTTTCGTGAATAAACAATCAAGGCACCCAAGTCTACCAACTACTAAAAATTTACTTAACATATTCTTTGTGAAAACATTAATCATTATAGTATTATAAGCTCCAAAGAAATCAACGGACATTTTTCAAAACCCCAAAGTATATTACGTTTTCTACAGTGTTGTTATTGAATTAATATTAAACTATTACTTATACTAAAGGATTTGTTACACACAATAAAGAAATGACATGACTTGAATGAGCAGACTTACGTCTGGATTCGAACACACCAATTTTACAGCAATATTTAGATGTTAATTTTTAGACATATTCCCAAATCCCTAAGCCTAAAAAGACGGCAACGCCCTTGTAACTTCTCTGGTAATAGCTTACCTTAGAGACAGTCCGCTTGCTTACCCATATAAAAAGATACTATTTCTCAAACCTTCTCTTGTAGCGGTCTTATAAAGGCCAAAAAAATATAGTGTTTTTTATGAAATGTTAATTACTATAACAATTCTCAACATCCCAATTTATTGTAGTTGCAAATTTTCCCTTACCTAAATAAAATGGTTTGCATACAAAGAATTCAAATTACGTACATACGGTTGTTAACAAAAGCTTCCTGGTTATAGCGACCGGTGATTAGTCTATCATTATTTATTAACATAAATAAATATTTTATATTTTCCATTTTCTTGTAAAACATTAGAATATGAACGTAATTAGGTCTGTGTGGCAGTGATATGTAAATTGGACATGATTAGTACAACTAAAGTACTTATGTGTTAGCCAGAAGGCCACATGCACATAGACTAGGTACCTATTTTTTAAATGTCACGATCAGTAATCACACTTTTGTAAGTGGTGATAGGAAAGTCATTTAATAATAATTTTAAAACAAAAACCATTGTTTTGACTCAGCTTTTATTTAAAATGCGCTCAAAATTATGGCATTGGTTTTTTTTTTGCAAAATAACAACTTACGAGAAAAGCTCTACTAGTTTCAATCCACAACGGGAACCTTGTGACTTGAAACTATAAGAGCTATTCTCAATTCTATAAAATGTCTAGTTAATTAATAATGTATTCAATAAAATTGTTGTACGCCATTTATCACGGTATTTACATAGATAATATCCATACCTCTATTTCGCGAATAACAACAAAACAATTTTATGATGTAAGCATAATTTAATTTGCTTTATCTAAACTTTATATTATAAAATCTATTTCATTTTTAAATATTTTTAGATCTCATTGAAAGATATTCATCACACACAAACGACGTCATAATAAATAAAAAAGTAAGATAATAAAATTATAATTAAATATCCTTCCTCATAATAATTTGCGCTGTTTGCGTACTTTGAATAATAAAATCATTTTGTGGAAAATAAGAACCTATGTAAGTAAATTACAATTGTTTGAATAAATATTATTACTGTATAAAATTTTACCTAATCACTTTTTTATGGAAAATGTGATGAAAACTTAAAATAGTTAATGGTTTTATTTATTATATTGTTTTATAAAAATACTCATAATATTGCAATAAGTAGCTATTAAGAAAAAAAATTAATAAAATTTTGTACCTATAGGTATTTACGCACTAAAGCTTCAAAATGCTAATACGAAGTAAATTTCTTGAGGGACTTATGTCATGAGGACCTATAGGTATTCAAAAATGGAGTTTCTTTTTTAACCATACTGTGCAGAGAGATATACAAGTCTTAGTTTAACAATATTTGCCCTAGTTATCTGCTTACGACAATCTTCCTGTAAGTAACATATACATTGCATCCCTTCAACAACACACAACAGATATTTCCGTTAATATGATTTATTTTTACATCGCTCCGAGCGCCCTCTATGTTTATTTTTACTCAACGTTTCGGCGCAAGCGCACCCGAACCGTCCGCGTCTCATATTACAACAAACATCGTGTATTTGGTTACAAACAAACAGATATACAATCACTTTAGAAGTTTTTGTGCATTAAACTATTTTAATAATATCATGTTACAGTTTAACTGATGTGTAACGTTTTCCACGCACCGTTGATTGGGTTCTGGTTGGTCATGCGAACTTAGAAAACTTCCTACACGAATCAAATGTATTAAATATTTAGGTCACGTTAATTTTAAACTTGGTTTGGACACGGATCTCGAATCAATAAATAAGCACTAAGCACCGTTTAGTTTTAAATTAAGAATGATTTATGTAACTACTTAGTGTTAATTTCGGGATTTTAACAGGATGAATAAACAAAAAAATTGGATCTAGGTAGGCGACTATCGATATCTAAGTTTAGTAATAGTTGTGAGTAGACGCTGCCTAGGACCTATAGAAGTAGATCAAGAAGTTTTTAGTTTAGGAGAGCCTTCGAAGTGCCAGCAACACACTTGCAACTCCACTGGTGTTGCGAGTGTCCATGGGCGTCGCCGATTAGGTACTCACAATCAGTAATTACACGGCTCTTTGGCCGCCATATCACTCAAATTAGTTCATACTTCGATGGTAGACTTTCTTAGACCTGACTTAAAACCTGTACATGTTCATAATGTTCTTGTATCTACATTTATTATAATGTGTTTTATTTGTTACTAGGTTTCGTTTCTCGGGCCGCGTGCTAGGCCTGGCCTTGGTTCACGGCTATCTACTGGAGGCGTGGTTCACTCGAGCGCTGTACCGAGCGCTGCTGCGTCTCCCGCCCGCGCTAGAAGATGTAGACGCCCTCGACGCACAGTTCGCTGCCTCATTGCGCTGGTTACAGGTTAGAGCAGATGTATTATTTATCTACTGACACATAGTATCACTAGTATCTAACTGCTTAAGTTTTCCAAAGGTTTTTACATGATGAAAGGTAACCAATACGCCTTCCGCCTTATAGCATTCCGAATATTTAACTGCCCCTTGAGGCCAGGTAAGTATCGAGAATACACGGGATGTGCATAGCTACTGAGTAACGTATGCTATTGACTAGGATCCTATTTATACTACTTCAGTAGACAACTTAGAATGATGATGATGTTACCTACAACAAATACATTAACATTACAGTCAGCGCGATGCGTGTCGTCCCTGGAGCTAACGTTTGCGGTGTCGGAGCGTCTGGCGGACGGGCGCGTGTTGGAGCGCGAGCTGAAGCCGGGCGGGCGCGAGCTCGCCGTCACGGAGCGCAACAAGAAGGAGTACCTCGAGCGTGTCGTGCGCTGGCGCGTCGAGCGCGGCGTCGCTGAGCAGACCGAGTGGCTCGTCCGTGGCTTCCACGAGGTTAGCTTACTTACAATACCGGCACTACACCCATAAACTGCCTCTGTTAGGTCAGGTTTAGTTGCCGAAAGAAAACTGTTGGCAAACCTACCGCTAACCGCCAATGTCAATGTTGATCACCTCCACGTATTAGAAGCCAATAAACAAACTGTTTATGTTAAGACTAGACCTAACGTCCACATTTTGCTTACCTAACGTAGTTATATTGTAGGTCTTATGATATTTGGCGGTCCAGACACAAATTTGACTCAGTACTTTTTACCTACTGTGATTGTGAATTAAATAAAACTAAAAACAGGTACTTTTCCAACGCCGAGAGTCTAATCTTTCGGATTATATACAAAGATAACAAAGATTTCAGTGCAGCCAAGTCAAAGTTTAAAAGAGTAAGCTCTTTTTCTTTACCTATATCAAAATATTAAACGGCAAGTGTCGCCATCTATCGAACACAACCTAAATCTCTATTATTTACCACTCTAGATTATTAGTCTAATTCCGCGTGTATAAGTTAAATATAATTCAACAATAAATATATACTTATCACTAAATTTGGTGAACGTAAGGATAGGTGGTGACTGGTGTTGGCACACTGCTGTGCAGTTTCTGCCTCCACAAACACATCTTTACATAATTGTGTTAATTTTAAAATAAAAAATGTTCGTATCATTGCCAGGTTGTGGATCCCCGGTTAGTGGCAGCGTTTGATGCGCGGGAACTGGAACTGGTGATCGCGGGCGCACCCGAGCTGGACGTGGCGGACTGGAGGAATAACACCGAATACCGAGGAGGGTACCACGACGCACATCCTGTCATTATCTGGTTCTGGCAGGCCATTGATAGGTAATTATTTCATCCTTACCTACAGTCTATTAGAGTATTTCAATTTATTTACCCGAAATCAACTTAGGTACACCAATAAATTGACCAATCAATCGACTACTACCACTATTAAAATATTTTGTTACCCAAAAATGTGTATTAGTAGTGTAGGTAGCGTAGTGCGGTGAAACACTTCCCTACTGCGCTTATCAATTAGATAACAGCGACCTTTGAATTATGTATATTTATTGCTGCGAAAACTCACCTTTGTCCTAAGAAGTAACATTGTTAGGGTTTTGTAGTTATGTATACTTACATCAGTTTGTTATATTTACTGGTTACTATAATAAAGCAATCCATTGTGCGACAGGTTCACGAACGAGCAACGACTGCGATTGGTACAGTTCGTGACGGGCACGTCGTCCATCCCGTACGAGGGCTTTTCAGCACTGCGCGGCTCCACCGGGCCGCGCCGCTTCTGCATCGAGCGCTGGGGCCGCGTGGAGTCGCTGCCCCGCGCGCACACGTGCTTCAACCGGCTCGACCTGCCGCCCTACCCGACGCCGCATCTGCTGCACGAGAAACTGCTACTGGCCGTCGAGGAAACCAACACCTTCGGCATCGAGTGAAGCTTGCGCCGCGCCCTCGTGGACTCTAAAACGCTTTTCGTACTGTACATCTATGACGATGTAGTACGTTGAACCTAAATAAAGCTCAAGTAGCGAATGCTTCATATTACTCTGAATACTAGGACTCGCTCCCACGAGTTATCACGGCCGTTGCCGTTATTGTGGTAAAAAATCTTATCTGGCCTGGTACGATATTCGTGATAAAGCACCACATGACCTCGTGTTTTCCCCGCATAGTAAAGTTGTTATAAATATTTAAAGTTTAGTTAACTTAAGTAATTGTAACTAAGTAAGTCAACTATACCCCATCCTTACAATAAACACATTTATTAACATCAACAATGACCGTCAAGAAGTGTGTTTAACAACAGAGATTGAGAGTAGTACTATATTACTGAAGTATTAAGAAAATCTATATTAGCAGCTGTAAATAATTGTGACTAATTACAAGTATTGTTGTCAATGTAAATAATAGTCAATTTATAGTATAACAGACAAACAAAGATAGAAATATTTTAGCAGTTTAATAAAGTAACATGTGTAGACGTGCCTAGGTATTTATTATTATTATTGGAAGTGGCCACGTGACTACGGGGTTTGTACTTTATTATCGCTTTTGTTATAAGTGAACGTATATTGTGGCTGTGAAACGGGACTTAAGTCCTGTGTTTAGTAATTACGCTTTTACGTCACTAATTTATGTTATTGTAGTAACCTATATCACCTTTGATAAGAACATTAATTTTAAATTATTGTGAACACAGAAAAATTTTGCATAAATTAAAAAATGAACTAAATAATATTACATAATTAACTGCTAATATGAGTAATTCAAAAGTATGTAATGTTTAAGTTCTTTGTGTCTTTAATTACAAGCAAACACTAGTCAGCTACATTATTATCAATAATTTTGTTTGAACTAAAATATCAAACACTTGTATATTTTGAAAACTATCACTGCTGTGTGAACTGAGCACTCAGTTATATAAGATTTACAATATCACTATAAAAAGCTTCAATTACCTATTTTAAATCATGATTGAACAAATTACATGCAAGTTCAGTAAACAATTTATGTTCCTTTGTTACATTAATTTTGTAATTTGATCAGTTGTATAGTTATAATAAATGGCAATGCTGTGGTTCATAATAAAATAATAGTTGCTTGTCTCAACATGCGGACAACAGTATGTGTCTCAGAATGTAAATATCTTATTTATTGTGCTTATCAACACTTCTGTGTAATTGATGTTTATTTTTGTAAGTAATAATTATATTATGTTGAATATTTAACTCAAAATGTGTATTGTTTTTATTATCTTAAATTTTAAGGATATTGTTTTTGTGTGAAAGTGATAAAATGTGTCAATATACAAGATTACTTCAGTTTTAATGCTTTTATTTTTACCCCCGATCAAGTAACACAAGTGCAAATTCTGCACACATTATTCAATTTAGGACTTCTAGCTTAAAGGCTGGGGGAGGAGTACAGAAAATAGGAAAAGTATTAAGAAAAATATCACACATACAAAATGTTTATTTTTCTGAAGTTGTGTAACAACAAAAATCAACCTTGTTATTTTTAAGACCTTAACTTTTAACATATATCAACTATTTACAGTTCCCAAAGTCTGCATTTTGTCCAACACAAACTCACTTTAAAATGCAACAAGGGTTAATTTGCATGATCTACTCTAAATTGTGACGGAGTTAGTTCATAGCTTGTCACAGTCAGTAAGATTAAAATCCTTATTCCATAAAACTCAGTTAAATCATAAGCTGATGTGATTACAATATCGTAAAAGCTACTGTTATAATAGTTCAGTATGCATATTGTAGCTATGTGAATCCAAAATTAAAAACTCTTAAAAATAATCCTCCCCCTCTACAACATCCTATGTGATTGGCGAGCAAGACTAGTCAACTCCCTAATATAACCTTTATCAATGTATTCCGATTGTCAATAGTAAATTGAAAGGTGGTTTCCGAAGAAATCAACTACATTTTATAATGTAATATAATACACACTTGTGTAAATATTTTGTATATTTACTTCAAAAATAACGGTACATACAATATGTTAATTTGTAACTCTATCGAAAGGGAGAAGAACAAAGGCTCACTGTGAGTCTAGCCAAGAGAGGGAAAATCCTTGCTGTCATCAACTTTTGGTGGTGCGACCTGCGCGCGCAATGGCGGGCGCTCCTCCATAGGCTCGGGCTCGCGTGGCGGGCCTCGGCCTCTTCCGCGCCCGCGTCCACGGCCACGGCCTCCCGTGCCGCCGCGTCGCGCTGTGTCGTTGAACGTGAACTCAATGCCGAGCACACGCTTCTGACGACCCACGCGCTGCGGATAATCGGCCATATCATACTCGTCATCGCTGTCGTCATCCTCACCTCTTTCACCTTCCTTCTTCTTCTCGAGCATCACCAAGTTCTTCCACTGGCTGAGGTCTTCACCTTCACCGGCCTTCCGCAGGTTGTATTGCGGCTGCGTGCGTTGGGCATTTCGGAGTGCCTTGTACTCGTCAAGTGTGAGTTCGCGGGGCTCCTCTTCTGTAGGAGCAGCTGCGCGCTCGGCCTCCGGCTGCTGGCCGTCACCAGCGCCAGCTGCATCGGCCGCCTTCTCCTCAACAACCTCTCCTTCAGAACCGGTTTTGTTGAGCTCGTCAATCTCATCCTTGAGAGTACCCCAGTTGTGAGGGCCGGCGCCCTCGCGCTTGTCCACTGGCTTAACACCGGTCTTGTCAGAGCCGGATCTCCTGTCAAACTCACGCTTGCCTCTATTGTCGTACGGACGCGGCCCGCGCGGTCCGTCACGAGCTTCACGAGGTTCACGAGGCGGTCTGGGCCCGCGGCGTTCGGCTCCATCAGGATTGTCGCTGAAGTTACGTCGCTCATAATTGGGCCTGCGATCACCAAACTCACGCCGAGGTGGCCGTGGAGCTCCATCCTTGTTCTCGACAGCACCGTTCTGCGGCCGATCCTCGCGGCGACGCGGAGGAGGACGCTCGGTGTTGCGTTCATTAGGCCTGGCAGGTCCCTTGGCCTTCTGTTGCTCGCCACTTCTGTTTTCTTGAGACTTTACATTCTGGGTTTCCTTGATACCTTTCCTGGTAGCGGGAGCGCCACCTTTAGGTTTGGTCTCAGGTTTGCCCTTGTTCTCTTTTTCGGCTTCTTTGGTTTTCTTTTTGAGCTCCTTCGCCTGCTCTCGCGCTTTTAACGCATCAAGAGGATCGGACTCATCGTCCAAGAAAAGAGCGTATCTGTTCACAACCCCCACACCGTAGGAATTCTCCATTGTGATCCTCTTGATGATTTAATCACACAATAACTGGATGTTGTTGGATTATTTTCACGCACTTTAGTAAGGCGACATTTTGTCTTATTTTATTGATTTCATTTAATATGGCGGACGTAAGCGAACGCACCTAATACGCCATATGACGAAAAGGAATAGAGAAAAGAACGAAAATGGCCGAACAGTTTTCTTTTTAAATTCTTGTCTATGGTTTGCAATCCTCTATTTTTATACCAGAGACATTAGTTCGATACATAGTTTTTTGATACTATTTAATTTTGATGGTATTTGGTTTGTATAATGATTTAGTATATTTAATTATTTTGTACAAAATAGTAATTTAATGTTTCTTTTACGCTGTTATTAAATAAATACCAATTTCATAATGTCATCATGCAATTTGCCGACACCTGAAATAATTTGGTTAGAAGTTCAAGATTTGGTGAAAATTTATTTTAAATTTTTAGGAATTTGAGGTTGTCTGGAATGTGTATAAAGTGTGTATAAAAGTAATGTATCCCAGGATTTTAACATCAGCGTTTAAAGCGATAGCACTCTTACTCAAATCAAGTATATTTTATATTTTGAGAGCGTTTAGCACTCGGAAACATTGTAGCTATCAATAAGTGAAATAATTTAATATTTCGTACATGCAAACTTAAAGTTTATCTGTTTATAATATTAGTATAGATTTAGTTTTAAGTTGTACTGCGTCTAGTTTCTTTTATATTTGTGGTAACTAAAATTATTTATATAGTAAAATTTGTAAGTATGTATGTTTATAAGTTTGTATCTAGGGGGTAACGTTTGGAACCGCTGTCGGATTGCCAAAATTCTTTCACTGATAGCTACAATGTTCCTGAGTGCTATAGGATATAAAACATCACGCTACGATTAAATGGAGCCGAGCAGCGGGTGGAACCGCGAGTGAGTACGTTAGCTGGTATAAAATAAAAATATGCTCTTGATCATGTGCTTCCTAGCAATGACTACACCATTTTCCCGGTCCATGCGCAAAACGTAATTGTAAAAACTTGTAAATGGCCTTAGTGTTAAAATGGTTTCTTCTAGCTGTAAGTTATCCGAAAATGTAAAAACTAAAGTACCTAACGGTACAATCAATCTAGCTAGCATCGCAGATTACGTTAAGAACCTACTATAAAACCAGTCAGAAACTAGCATATAGGTGTAGAAAGGATTAACGTACTCAATGAGTCGTTTAGTTTACGTGATAAAATATAGGTGAAGAATCTGGTAAAACGAAATCAAAAATTTAGAACACGTCACTAATAAGTAGTTTTATTAAAAAAAAAGTTTGTTTTCAATGAAAAATAGTTTTTTGTGGTGCAATGTGCCAGGACAAAACGCTCCAATAGATGTATTTTTCAGCAAGCGAAGACACCAAAAGCCTCTTATGTATGCGTGTGTACCCATTCTTTTTTTTTACAAGACATTGCGCTTGATCCGCAATTCGGATGTTTGTGCGCAGACTTTTGTGCTCAGCACAGACTTATAAAGAAAAGGCAAGGTTTATATTTCAATATTTTACTTGAAATTTCTACACAATAACAGGTCATATAAGGGCAAATATGAGACTAATCCAAATTTAAACATTTAAAGCTTCATTTCCGACATGGATCTCTCTTTGATCCACCGCCACCACCAGATGCAGATCTTCCCAAACAAGTTTCCATTAGTAATCCGCACACAAGGTACGGATCACAATCGCCACCGGGTCTCCTGTCCTCCATGAAACCCTTATCTTTCTTTTTAATGTGTCTTTGAAGGCGGATAGACGCCTTCCTGTTAGCGATACCCCAAGAAAATTTTTCAAATGGAGCCGTTTCAAATTTTCCCGACAATCTCAGTTTATTAGTGTTAATATCATTTCCATATACCACCATATGTTTCATGTGGTTCTTTTCTAATTTCTTTATGCATTCTTCAATAAAAGCGTAACCACCGGGAGCAGTCCTCATTCGCTTTGTGCTGAAATTATGATGCATACCGATACCGGGGTGCAAGTGGCCAAAAGGCTTTGGGTGGTATGTAACATCAATTCCATAATCCTCTCCGATGCGAGACATTATAAACCGTGTCATCCACAAATCATCTGGAGCTTTGATACCCATTGTTGTGCCTACCTGCCACTCCCAACAAGCATACATAACTTCACCATTTGACCCTTCGTAATCACAGCCGGCAAACAAACACGCTTTACTATGGGCTTCAGACAGATCTCTACCTGCTATATACTTCGCTCCCACACCACAATATGAGTACTGATATTTTACCGCAGGAAAGCCGCCTCCTTTGGGCCATCCAAGGCCCCATCCGTCAATATCCAACATAGTGTACTCCTGCTCCAGCCCGAACCATGGTTCCTCAGCTTTGTGTATTTCACATAATTCATTACAAAAACTTCTGTGATTTGTTGGTGCTGGTTTGCCACCGTCGCCGATAAGAACTTCACATAAAATTATAACGTGGGGATCGGCTCGGAATGGGTCCCTATAGACTGCAGCTGGTCTCAGGGTGGTATCAGAACTATCCGTAGTAGCCTGCCCCGTGGAACTGCCATCAAATGCCCAATTTGGTGCCGCATCTGGGCTGTACGGAACACAATCTAGGATACGATCTTTGCACCTCATATTTATGCCAGAACCATCAATCCAAACGTAGGTAGCCAATATCTTATTACACGGTAAAGGGAGTCGCAAATACCTATCCAATACCTTTCTGTTCATGATATGATTAATATTATGGGATCCTAGGCACCTTTTTGCTAAAATCAAATTATTTTGCCTGGGTTTGCAGATTAATGAAAAACACTTTTTGAGTAAGAATTCCATCTTCTTTCTTAAAATTTTATCAAGCTAACAAAATTACAAAAAAAAATGTTACAAAAAATTTGTTACACAAGCAATTTTCAAACTTTGTTGGTTTTGCTTTTACTGTTAAATTTAAATGATTCTAAATTGTTGGGTAAAATATTGATTTTTGAAGCAGAAAAAAATTTCAAGGTGCCAGTAACTATTCGATTTTTGTAAACCAACCTTATAGCATAACTATGTTAAATACTTTTTGTTAAATCCAATAAAAAATATTCCATTTCGTGAAATTTCTAAGCATGTTTATCTCGTGGTCTTTGCCCGCATGTGTTGTACCACGAATATTTCTGCTTTAAATGCGTCTGAACTGGTACTCGGTTTAATCTTACAACTAAATTCCAAAATTTTAAGTTATTAGAAGGATGTAGTGTACACCAAAATTTTATCTTAGCAGAAAATTATCAAAAGTGCTTAAATTTTCGCTCAAACACATGTTTCTGCTAGAAGAGCGCAAACTCTGTATGGATCACAGTCTCCTGCGGGCCGGCGATCTTCGAGAAAACCCCTTTTTTTAGTCTTCACACTTCTTTGCAACCGGATTGAAGCAGTACGATCGGCAATGGCCCACTTGCAAGCATCAAATGAAGCAGTTTCAAATTTCCCACTTAATCTTTTCTGATTTTCTTTACCGTCTCCGAGACCATAATGTTTCATGTAATCACTGTGCTTAGCACATAACTCTTTACAAACTCTTTCAATTTCCACAATACCTCCTTCATCACGCATTTTTTTAGTGCTAAAGTTATGATGGCAACCAATTCCAGGTTGATTCTTACCCATAGGCTTAGGATGATAACTTATTATTATTCCAAAGTTTTCAGCGATTCGCCCCAACAAGTATCGCCCTAGCCATAAGTCATCCGCAGCTTTGATCCCGACTGTTGTTCCTACTTGGTATTCCCATGACCCCTTCATAACTTCTGCATTAGACCCACCATAATCCATACCTGCATAGATGCATGCTCTAGCGTGACATTCAGCAAGTTCTCTTCCAGCAACGTGTTCACCCATCCCGCAGTAAGAATATTTAGATTTTATTACAGGAAATCCACGTACTTTTGGCCATCCCAAGGGCCATAAATCTACATCAAACATGGTATATTCTTGTTCTATTCCAAACATTGGCTCTTGATCAGATAGTTTGCTCAAAATGTTTGCACAATGAGCTCTGTGGTTTGTAGGAGTCGGCGTGCCGTCACCATAATACGTTTCACACAAAACAATAACGTGTGGACTTTTTCTGATTGGATCTCTATATAAAGCGACTGGCAGTAAGATGGTATCTGAATCTTCCGTTCTTGCCTGTCCAGTTGAACTTCCATCAAATGACCATTTCGGAACCATATTTAAATCACAGGGAACTTTATCTAAAACACGATCTTTACAACGTATATTGATTCCAGTGCCATCAATCCAAACGTATGTGGCCAATATTTTATTTTGAGGTAATTTTAAATTTGTGTAATGAAACAAATACGCATTTAAAGGTCTATTCGTTGTTGTCAAACCTGTAGAGAAATTTTCTTGGCTAAAGTGTCGTATTAGTGGGGACTTAAAAAATGCTTTAGATAAAACTTTCTTTCTATGGAAAAGAACTGTATTCAATAGTTTAAAAGACATTATCAAAAATAAGTTTTAGAAAATTAAATGAACTGAGACTGGAAAATGTATAATTACCAAAGCTATCAAATCAGTTGGCCGTGGTATCTCTGAAATCAATCGAGCAAGCCATGAGACGAAAAATGACGGATAGTAATTAATTCTAACAAAACTTTTTAGATTAGGAAGCCAAACTAAAAGAAATAAAAACCAAAGACAATAAAGTCCTCATGAGACAAAATTAAAGTTCTCATTATTTTTGAATCTGTCAATGTCAGATATCAGTAGAAACAACGCTTGTTGTTTTCCTGTCATTCGTGTAAGTTTCATTATTTTGAATTGAATTGAATTGCCAGTTCGTTGTTTGGTTGAATTAAATATTCTGTTAATAATTTGGAATGTTTAATACAAGAAAGAAGTTGTATTATAAATGTGCCCAATAATTATCAATAACGTAAAACTACCTGAAAACACGCCAACAATTTATCGAAATGGAAACGTATGTATTTCTTTGTACTTTGTATTATTTCAATTATAATATAATTAAGAAGTACAGTTATATATGTGTATTCTGCTGGCAGGCATATATTACATTACGGTCTATTTTTGTAACAAATATGTGTACGTGTGTCTTTAAGTGCCGACTGAAAATAGTTGCAAGCGAACTCGCCGCCGATATTTATTGATGTGATAATATTAAATATATTATAAGTTTTACACTGTGAAATGCAAAATCATGTGCAAATAATAGATACTTGATATTTTACCAAACAACAGGTTGTAGACAATCTTGATCAGTGTTTCTGTGAGATTGTGACAAAATCCAAAAGAAACAATGTTTTACCTCAATACTTTGATTTACAGCACAAAAGTGAATGCTGCTTTCCTCTGTAACTATGAAGTGATGCAGATTTTACAACAACTCAAAGACAGCACTCAGAAAAAACACAAACGTGAAGGATCGCTTGCAACGGTTACTTATGAGGTGAATTTTTCTCTCACACATAAAATATAATATGTCAGGCAATGTCAATTAGTTACTCTAAACTATAAGAATGTTTACATTTTTGTTAGTTTATAGTTTTGTTTTTGTTTGTGAATGATTAACTCAAATTCAAACTAAGAACCGCTATTGCAAATGTCAAAACTGAATGCTTGTTGATTTTAAACCAAAATGTCCATGTAATTGGTATTGGTCAAGTCAATTAAGAATAACTTAAAAGTGAATTCATAATGTACAATAAAAAAACATGTTTTGAAATTTCAGACAGTGCATTATTTGCAAGATACAGACTGTAAGAAACAAAATCCACAATGCATAAAGAAGTTTTTAGAAGCTTTGAAGAATTTTAAGTTGACAAAGACTGAGAAACTTATGATGGTAAACACTCCCCCAAGAACTGAACTGGAGATTCAACTGGTATGCACATGCATTGTGTTTATTTGCTATAAGCAGATTAACAATATTGTCATGAAATAAAACATATTTTTTTTTGCATTTTCGATTATCTATACTTTAGTAATAAGGTTTTATTGCAGGCAGAAAGTTATGGTATATAATAGGGAACAAAAGCAGACCTATTTATCAATCATGCACTACATAAAATTGCAGATTTCATGCTCGACTAGAATCCTTGCTAAAGATCATATCATACTCTCCAAATTATAATTTAATATACTTACTAAATTTGTGTTTGTTAATTGTTTTTTTTACAGATAGTTCAAGAAAGTGAGGAGCGTTTATCAGAAGAAGATGTGCGTAAAATAATTGAGCTTGTCAATGAATGTCTCCCTGCAAATGACTCCTGACATACAGAGACGGACTATAAAACCATAGAAACTAAATAGTGATATTTATCATAGCTTTTATTATGTTTTTAGAATATGTTAAGTTTGCTCTGTATGTGTACATCATATTTGGTTTTTGTCTGTCATATTAGTTTCATCACTCAGTGTACCTATTCATGTGAGTTAATATAATCTTAACTATTTACATAAAATTAATAGTATGAAATATCTTAAATAATATCCTTAAGTATCTGGTCCCATACTAATTTTGTAGTACTGTAGAAAAACATTGAAAATATAGAGAGATAGCATGAGATAGTACCTAGGTACTACCTGATGGATAGTACCTGACTCATTTGAATTTTTATTATGAAGTTTTACCTGTATTTATAATTTTAAAATTGTATGTCTATTGACATTATAGGTACTGACTTTTTTGCAGCAAAATTACATAACCTATTTATAAAATTGATGTGATGTTAATTTGTATAACCTACAATTTTTACCCCACATACACACAAAGAGACCTTCCATAGTAGGCTTTAAAAAGTAGGGTACTGAACTATTTTCAGTCGTACCTACCTAATCTAAGATGTATGCATACCCAACTTAGATAATATATGTAAGTACTAACTAACTTCAATCTAATTAGGTAAGTGATTAGGTATGTTGTCAATTCGTAACAATAATTTGAGTACCTATATTACGCATTACAACGTGGTTTTGTTTTGTTTTTGCAATTTTATAACCACGTGTTTCGATATCGTGATCGTCGTATCAAAGATCAAGGTCACCGTGTGTGTGTTTTTTTATTTTTAGGTTATAATCACGCTGTCGTGTTTAAATGTTTATCTGTTGTATCAAAGACATTATTTTTTCATTTCAATGTGTTTTGCAACCTGAAAGTGAATAGCGGGGTGTCGTGAGGCGTGGAAGCGAGCAATTATTTATGTAAGTTGTTTTTGTATTTTCGAGCGCATGCGTTGAAAGTTAAAAAAGTGAGGTTATGCATGTTATAAATAAACATTATGGCAGGTTATTTATAGCTTTCTCGTTATTATGTTGGTAGCGCCGTTTTTATTATCAGGTAAAAACATTAGGTAACCTAACCATACTTTAAGTACCTACCTAATTAAGTAGGTACTCACCTGTGTTCTGTTTTAATTCTTTTATAACGATTTATAGTTTGTATATTAGGTAAAGAATTTGTTACTTAACTAATTAAAATTACAGGTGGGTTCTGCCGCATTGTTTAAATAAATATATATCTAGGTAGGTACGTATGAACGAAACGCGCGGCGCGCCGTCGCGACATGTACAAACCAGTCTACCGCCACTCGACCGACCGAACCGCGTCTGAGCTGCGCTCGCTCAGTCGAGTTTGTCACCGTGGCGAGCGAACGTGTGTTATAGTTAAGTGACGTAAACAATGGCGGCAGTGTCTTCGACTAGTATTGATGTTTATAAAACGAAAATAAAAGACATTTTTATAACACCACTGAAAAATCTTTCTACAAAACATACACATAGTTTTTGCTGGACAGAATTCGGACAATTAGCAGTAGAATTTAATGGAAAACGGAGAGCTGTTTTAAGTGAACAAGTATTTGTGGAGTTTGCCTACGAAATGCAAAAAATGAAGACGAGAATTGTTTGTTTTTCAAAGTAAGTTAGTTTTACTTTTCCTAGATTGAATTTAGTATTCGAAAAACAAGATTAGTAATCCGAAATTCCAGACTTTCAAGCTAACTATTTATTTTATTTACGTATTATCTTTTAAACTAGTGTCAATATAACTAAATTAGTAGTAAATAAAACATTTATGTACTTACAAATGTTAGGAATTGTTAGATGTTTTTACAGATATTGTTTAGAAATGTCAAACCATCACATTAAGCCTTTTCATTTTCTTTAACATTTTATCACATGGTATAGTTCACATTTATTACTTTTCAGGGCCCAAGTGAAAGCTTACTCTAAAGGAATAGCCACAAGTAATCTTCTCAGACATTTGAAAGATGCACATGGTGTAGAAGATACACAAAGGTCGCAGCCTTCGAGCATAACACAGTTTTTTTCTCCGAGGACTCCGACAACCAGTAGCAGTAGTAAGAGGAGCAGCAATAAGTGGTCTTTGTCTCGAGATTTAGCTCTTTGGTTTGCTAGATCTTTGATTCCATTTGACAGTGTGGAAAATGATGCAATGATTGACTTTTTGAAAAAGTACAACATTATTGTTTCCGCCGACGATTTGCCCTCGAGGCACAACATAGCACGAGAAGGACTGGAAGATGTGTATAAACAGTATGCTAGCGTATGTAAATAATTTTATTTCGAATCAAAGTCCTCGTTTTGGTGCATTAACCGCTGATATGTGGACCGACCAATATAGGCGGCGTAATTATATCACTTGTACGTTTCATTTTAATTCTGAAGACATGACTCTCATCAAATTTACTCTGGCTACAATAGAAATTACCAAGAAACACACCGGCGAAACAATCCGTGACACAATTTTGGAAGTATTGCGTTCTTTTAAAATAGACCAAAAAAATATTTATTTGGTCACAGATGCAGGTGGCAATATGAAGAGAGCTGCGAATTTATTAGGCTTTGATAACCATCTTTGCCTTGGTCATGCTCTCCATAATCTAGTCAATGTAGATGGTATCGCAAACACAAGGGAAATATCCAAGTTATTAAAAAAATGCAAGAAGATTGTTAAGCATGTCCGTTACAGGGCACCACGTGTTGAAGCCGCTGCATCTGCAGCACAAAATGATCTGCTTTCTTTTATTGAAGAATTCGCGGAACATGTAGAGGATGAAGATAGCGACTCAACCGATTCTGAATCGGAATCAACTGAGATACCTGAAAGAGCTTTAAGTTCCAGAAAACATTTGCAGCCCCCTCCTACTATTAAAACGAGCACAAGCACAAGATGGCACAGCGTCTTGATGATGCTGAAAAGCATTTCTAACAGTGCAAATCGTCAGCCTATAAATACAGTTCTGAATGAAATAGGTCGAGGTAGTCTCGTAATACAAGATATAGACTATGAAAATATTGAGGCCTTAATAAAATTCTTAGAAAATTTTAAAAAAATTGTAGAAATTCTAAGTTCAGAAAACTCAGCCAACTATAAATTTGGCTCTGGTATTTCGCTCGGAAATAAAAAGATTGCTGGAAGAAATGGGTGATGATGAGCCTCTTGTAATAAGAAGGCTAAAAAATAATATGTTTAGCGGGTTTAGAATCTCGATTTCCTTTGACTGATGTGGTTGTTGCGGCAACCTTACTCGACTGTCGATTCCATGGAATTAATGAGATAGAGGAATTTATGAAAACAAAAGGAACCACTAAAGTTTCATTTCTGGCATCAATGGTCAGAAGTCGATTGATGACAGAAGACATTCCTCAAAATAAAATTACTGATTCTGCCGGGGAAGTCGGGACGAGTTCTTCCGTTAACGCTGCAAACTTTTTACTGGATTTGGCCCGAAAGCACAGCGCTACTCAACAAGATGCCGAAAGTGCTGTTGAAAACGAATGTTGGACTTATTTCGCGACAGCAAGTCCTGAACATTTACAGCCTTACGGTGGAGATGTTCTGCAATACTGGAGGGACAAAAAAACTTGTATGCCATCATTATATTGCTCTCGCACGATCAATCTTAAATATACCTGCTACAAGCACACCGAGCGAGAGAGGTCTTCTCCACAGCTGGACTAGTAATAACTGCGAAACGTTCTCGACTAAATCCTATCAGAGTGAATAGGATAGTATTCATCCATGATAATTATGTATTTGCAAAGAGTCTTTAAATAAGTAGTTTTGGTCAGTAAATTATTTTTTTATTTATAATACTGAAACATTTTTGCTATTCATCAAACGTGATCTTTTATTTTTTTAAATAATTATTGGACTTTGATTTTTTTTTCGGCGTATTTACCTAGTTTTTATGTAAAAATGTGATCTATTTTATTTCTGTAAAAATTATTAAATTAAGAACAAGCAATTTTGATTTGTTAATATCGATCTCATTAAAATTATTGATGCTAGTTTTAATCTTTAGAAATGTGACTTATTTTATTTCTGTGCAAAATGATTAAAATTAAAGGACAAGCAATGTCGTTGAGTTAATGTTGATTGATCTCATTAAAATGACTGATGCAAGTTATTTTTTATCATTAAAAAGGTGATTTATGTGATGTAAATAAGCAATGTTATACGAATTATGTCTTCTGTTTCTTTATTAAAGTATAATATAGTTTTCTTTAGTATCAATATGTATCTAGATAATGTAGGTACGTCTAGTTACTAGATACCATTATTAGGTATTTATTATCTTCATATTAAGTTGCATACTTAATATGAAGACTTTAAAGATTTTAAAACACAGATTTGGATTGGCACGTATCTCATTTAAATGCAAATTAAAAAAGGTAACAAAGGTACTTAGCTCATTATAGCTAGCTTACATTATATTTAAGTATTGAACTTTGTTCAGGATTTGTAAGTAGGTACCTAAGTAATTTGAGTATTAATTAAAAGGAATTTTTAAACAGTATTATATATGAGTTTTATTAATTTTTCCAGTGTGAAAGTTGAAGCTGAGTTTGCGTCATGTCGGTGTCTCGGTTACTTCTGCACAGTCTTCTGGTCAGTGCGTGCCGTGATGATGCTCAGCGATATGCTTAACCTGCCAATGGAATACAACGATGTGAAATTCCTGCAACTCGAGCAAAAATCTCCTCAATTCAAAAAGGTGAATTTAAAGTTTTTTTTGTAGCTAAATACTTATATTAGGTACCTAAGTACATTTTGACTGCACGGTTGGCGCGGTGGCTGTGCAACTGGCTGCCGCGTAACGTGTCGCGGGTTCGATTCCCGCACGGAACAACTATTTGTGTGATCCACAAATTGTTGTTCCGGTAGAACCGGAACAACAATTGGTGACGTCAAATTGTATGTTTGTAAACGTTCCGCACCACGACACAGTAGAAATGCTAGAGTGGGGCAACGTTTTTTAAAACAATAATAAAAATCTATTGTTCAACCTATGGGTTGAGTTGGTTGAGAAAAATCCATCAGTCTGTTCATCAATGAAGCTAGCTGCAAATTTACTTGAATTCGAATCGAATGGAAAAGCTCCAAAGAAATAAAAATGTTTGTTGACCATTTAATCAGATTTTTAGATTAGATAAGGTTCAATGTTATACAAATATGAAAATTATAAAAATAATCATAGAAAGTACCTACATACAACTTGACAAAAATCACATTGGTAATTGTCAGGTTTTGAAACCTGAGAAGTCATACATGAGAAGCGGGCGGCCCTTTAGACCTGAAAAATATACTAAAAATTACATGTTTGGTAGTTTATTTACTTTTTTATTATATTAACTATCTGTTATTTTATTGTATTGATACATAATTAGTCTGTAAGCCTTAAGTCTGTAGCCTATATTATAAAATGTAATCAATATATTATTTCAGCTCAATCCTATGGGTACAGTGCCGGTTCTCCAAGATGGTGACTTTACTATCTCTGAAAGGTAAAGGTAGATATTGCTATTACAATTAATATTTTTATGATATGTCTACCTGCATAGTAAACAGCCCAATTATTGGCAAAAAATTCTCCTTCTTCTACTTAATGTACGATACTCGAGAGAGAGATGAAATATATACATTTATATTGTTTTATTACTACCAACGGCTTTGACTGCAGTAGCTACTAGGTTAAATAGACTACTTCTTAACCTAGTCCTTGTAGTGTGTCCGTGTTATTCCAGACTATTATTTATTTCTATGCAAATTTTTATTCGGATCTGTTCAGTACTTATCTCGTTAGAACAGCCTATAAAAAACATCGACACTTACAGACGATCGTGCTTATAATATTAGGTACTAGCTTCCGCCTATGTCTTATTTCGGAGTGTATCTTAAGCTTGAGCCAAATTTCATCAATTCACAGATTAAGTAACAAACATTCAAACATGGTAATTTTCGCATTTATAATATTAGTAAGACATTATATAGTAGTATGTTTTTTATAATATTACTGAGACCACTGAGTGAGCGTTATCTTCGCTCGATTACCTCACCAGGTTGACTATCAAACATAACACGTACATTATCTGATAACATGTCCGTTGCTGATTACACAAAGGTGGTTCGATGTAATATTTAGTATGCATAAAGTACTTTGAACTGGTATCCAAGGATTTTAGATATTTACATATTTATTTATTAACACAAAACGGTCTGAATGGTGGACTTTTTATGTAGTAGATCAGCAAACTAGCAGACGGATTACCTGATGGTAAGCAATCAGCGCCGCCCATCGACACCCGCAACAACAGAGGAGTTACGAGTGCGTTGCCGACCTTTTCGAGATTAGGTATTTAGGGACTGGAGAGGGATTGGGGGAGAAGAAGGATTGGGCCTCCGGTAACCTCACTCACACGACGAAACAACGCTGTGGTTGTTTCACGCCGGTTTTCTGTGAGGCCGTGGTATTAATCTGGTCGAGCCGACCCATTCGTGCCGAAGTATGGCTCTCCCACACTTAATGCCTTAAGGCATGCTCTAACAGACATCCTTAGGGTAGTGCACAGAAATCATGCGGTTGGTGCGAAGCAAGGACACAGACAACAAATATTATGTTTGGATATCAGTCCTACTAATATAATAAGTATAATCACACCACTATGTAACTTCCATGTTAACTCCTTTACGCGCTACCCGGTACAGAAGATAATAATAAAGAGTATAAAATTGAAATATCTTGACTTAGCTCACGAGGTTGTTGACATGTGGAATGTGGACTCGGCTATCGTTGTGCCGATAGTTGTGTCGGCAAACGGGTTAGTCCCCAAAAGCCTCGACAACCACCTTAAGAGGCTGACGTTAGGCGGATGGATCAAGGGCCTCATACAGGAGGCAGTCCTCCTTGAAACGGCACGTATTGTGAGGAGGTTCTTGTCTCTGGAGCCCTAACCGCCGGCAGCTTGGACCTTGCTCCCGCTGCCAGCTGGCTCCTACTTTTATATTTTTAAATATTATTTTATTTTATAGTAATATTTAAAAATGTAATTTTAGAGCGATTTTAATAAATATATGTAAATTAGTAAGAGTATAAAAAAAGAGTATTAAAACGACGCTGAAAATGTAAAAAACAAGATTTTCAGAATACTGAAAGGTTTTAATTTTTATACTTTTTATAATAATAAAGTAATCTTACAAAAAAGCTGAATGAAAATTTTTGTATAAGTAACACTTTTGAAGATAGTGTTCTGTTGATAGTTTAAAAAAAAAATACTAAATTTTCTCTCTCCGTAAGTCAGTATAAAACTATGCATGTAATGTTTACTTATAATAAATAATTATTAAACTTACTTTAAAACTCAGTTAACATAAAATAAATAAATAAATATTTTTAGCCACGCCATAATGAAGTACTTGCTCTCTAAGTATGGAGGTGACAAGCGTGAGTTGCTGTACCCGAGCGACGTGCGCACGCGCGCCGTAGTGGACCAATGCATGTTCTTCAACGCCGGTGTCTTCTTCTCTGCTTTTATGTCAATAGGGGTGAGTCAGATCTTACTAATATTATAAATGCGGAAGTTACGATGTTTGGATGTTTGTTACTCAATCACACCTAAACGGCTGCCCGGATCTGGATAAAATTTGGCACAGACATAGAACTGGAATAGGACATAGGCTACTTTTTATCAATACACTACGCGGGCGAAGCCGCAGCCGGAAGCTGTTAGACAATAATATTCACTTTAATGTCACCTGATGTTTTTTTTTTATGAGGAAAATCATCGAATGACTTTATCGCCTAGGGTGAGAGGAAGTGTCACACTCTTACTGAGTTAAAACTTCCCCGTTCCTTCTCCCGCTCTAGGCCGAGGCCGTGGTGCCTCGTTGCGCTTACTCCGCCACCCTGGACCTGATGGTAAGCAGTAGCGTCGCCCAAGTTGACTCCTAACACCAGACGAGGTTTGAAAATGGGGATAGGTTAGGGGAGAGGATGGGATTGGGCCTCCGGTAACTTCAATGGTAATAACAAACACAATTCTGGGTTTTCACAATCTATGGTTATTTCACGAACATTCAAGTGTAGGAGAGCCATGCTTTGGCCCAAATGGGTCGGCTTGACCAGAGTGATACCACGGCCTCACAGAAAACCAGCGTGACACAACCACAGCGTTGTGTTTTGCCGTCAGAGTGAAGTTACTGGAGGCCCAATCCTTCCTCTCCCCTAATCCCCCTCCAATCCTGAAATCTCCCAAACCCATATCCACAAAAAGTCGGCAACGCACTCATAACTACTCTGTTGTTTCGGAGGTCCATGGACGGCGCCGATTGCTTACCATCAGGTAATTAGTCGGTTTCTGTGTGTACCCTATCATATAAAAAAACGTCCCACACTCATGTTTCTCTTTAGGAAGTAAAAATCAAATATGTTTCATTAATTTTTATAATCTGTTACCCCCAGCGCGCAACCTTCACTGGTGGTATATTCACGCCGAGCCCCCAGCACATACAGGACATGGAGTCCTCCTACTCCGTGCTAGATGCCTACCTGCAGAACCGGCCCTACGTGGCTACTGACCGACTGACCTTAGCTGACCTCGCCGTCGGATCAACTGCCTTCACCGCGCAGGTCTTGGTTAAAACGGATGCTGATAAGTAAGTACTTAATTCTTTATGATAAAATTTATACATATATCTTGTTTGTCTTAGGCATTTAATGAGCTTAGTAACTGCGGCTTCTGTCTATTGCCATTATATTTCTTCATATAAATAATATTGATTGAATAGGGTCTATCATATACATATACTTAATAATATACACATAGTTCCACAAGGGTCTTTTTAAAAAATGAAATAAGCAAGCTCTTCATTTTCGTACCCTTTTTGATTGAGATGGAAATCATTGAATTATTTTTCTTGCCCTGGGTGGAGTGAAAGTTGGAACATCAGACTTTTATTGACTAAAAACTACCCCGTTATCTAATTACTAGCCAGGGCAACCCCGACTCGTACCCTCTTGTAGTAGGTTTTATGGAGACAGCAATATCTACATAAACCTAAAAAGAAGATAATTCCATAATTGAAGATCAGAACTGATCTCCCACTATTCTTATTGTATTTGTATGCCAACTAGGCAGAATGTACACGTGCTTTTTTTATGTTATTTTTGATCCTATTGTATGTACCTGCATTCTTAGCAAATAAAGTCTTATTCTATTCTAGTCAAAATAGTATTTTCAACTTTAATACTAAAACATAAAGTCACATTTGAAATTTTAAACAATGACATATCAATTGCAGATTTCCCCGCTGCACTGACTGGATGTCTCGCCTCCACGAGGAAGAAGTATTCAAAAACGTCATGGTACCCGGCGTTGCATACTTCAGTAAAGTCATCAATAAACTCTGGGAACACAACAAGTCCAAACTAGAAAAGAAATAAATCAATATTTATTGTCTATGAAACAAGTTTAAAGTTATTTATAACGAAACCTTATTGGAGGAGAAGGTAAATATATATTTTTGTTCATTCAACAGTCAGAAAATGGCAAATGAGATCTCGCTGCTCGACTTTTGGTATAGTTATATCAGTCACCATGTCTATAATCAAAAATACCATAGCAATTCACTACACAGTATAAAACATAGCTTTCTGTGTCCTAATATCCTTATGTATACTTAAATCTTTAAAACTACTCAACGGATTTTGATGAACATCCATTAATTTGATGCAAAAGGTCTCTAATGTAGCTATAAATTAACAAAAAAATCAAACAATTAACATTATACAAGTTAGTACTCGGAAACTAGTTCAATAGAGTAAATTCTGTGCCAGTTACAGGTTTGTGACGCCATCACATTTTTGAACAAGTTCTATACTTATTTCTTAAAAATTGCTCCTTTTAAATTAGAAAATGAAGTATATCGTCAAATCATTGTGTGATATTACTTATGTTTGTTTTATTGGATTAAAAAGTTGGTATAATTTGTTTTTGACCTTGGATAATACCAAATTGTTTTCATAAACAAACTGTTAAAGTATTTATAAAATGAAGTGACTACGGCAGCTTTTGTCAATCACTAGCGACCCGCCCCCGGCTTCGAACATGTTCAATGCTGTTGCTAAACTAAACGTCTCCCCTATTTAATGGATATTGTGTATATCTGTACTAATCTATACTAATATTATAAAGAGGTAAAGTTTGTAAGTTTATATGAAGGGTGTAATCTTTGGAACCGCTGATCGGATTGCCAAAAGTCTTTCACTGATAGATAGCTACAATATCCCTGAGTGCTATAGGCTATAAAAGATTACGCTAGGGTCAAATGGAGCTGGGGAGCGGGTGAAACCGCTCGAGAGTAGCTAGTATTATATAGAGGTAAAATTTGTAAGTTTGAATGAAGGGTGTAATCTTTGGAACAGCTGGTCGGATTTCCAAATTCTTTCACTGATTGATAGTTACAATGATACTGAGTGCTTAGAGATAAACCCTCGATATACATTACTCTTCAATCACTGTGTATTGAAAAAAAAACGCATCAGAATCCGACGGACATAGAAATAAACTTTATTTTATACTATGTAGTGATACAGAGAAATAAGGACTTTGACCTGATGATAAATAATATGCTTATTTATCGTTTACTTATATATATATCTTATCACAAAACGTAATAAAGATAATATAAATTTTGTAATACAGTCGAATACATAATACAACTACATACATCAATGTTGCTATACCTAAAAATATAATAGTGGCATAGTAACTTTGAACTCCGTGATATCGTTGATTAAATATTTTTTTTTATCTCTGTAATTTGTTGTCTTGGAATGATAAAAGGTTTCACACTATTTTCATAGTGAATTTCGGTTCTGGTTGTGTTTGGTAAGATTTTTTTATTAGTATATTGGTAAATAATTAATAGGCATTGAAAAAATATTATAAAGCTAAAGAGTTTGTTTGTTTGAACGCGCTATTCTCCAGAACAGCTAGTTTAAGAATTGAACAATTATTTTTGACTTCGATTTCCCATTTATCTAGAAAGACTATATCTATATAAAACATAACGCTACCACCAACAGGAAGCGAGCAGAGGGAGTAGTTTTCCATGTTATCTATACTATAATACATAATTATTATAAAGAGGTAATTGTAAGTTTGTATGTAGCGGTTAATCTTTGGAATCGGTGGTCAGATTTCCAAATTCGTTCATTGATACTTAGCTACAATGTTCTTGAGTGCTATAGGGTATATTTTATTTGTGTACGAGAAGTATTGCCCTCGCTAAACACTAAACAGCTAGTTACAATATACAATTATAAATGTTCCAGTATATTATGGCGCCGATCCTGTATAAGTTGGCAGCGAGCCCGCCGGCCTGCGCTGTGCGGATGGTGGCTCACATTATTGGACTCAAACTCGATTACAAGGAACCAGACATCACCAAAATGGAACATAAATCCCCTGAATATCTGAAGGTAATAAATTTCAATGAACGAAAGACGGTGCCTTGTGACTTAGGACCACAGACCAAGCTGCCATGCAATGTGTCCCAGGTTCAGTTCAAACACGAAACAACACGAAAAAAATAATTCCGGCTCTGGGTGACATTTTTTGTGAGATAAGTTTGCAAATGCACCCAGGAGAAAATTGTATTGTTTGGCATGGTTTTTTGTAAAACTAATCTTTTATTCAGCCAACAGTGAGGTGATAAGAGTGTACTTATAAACAAATATATTTATTTTGCCACTTCCGTTCTCCGAACTTTTCACCGTTAGGCACAACAAAATAAGATTTCAATGTTGATCAATTTTGGGCAGGTATTTTCAAGGTAGATCGTCATCAATAGAAGTTCATATTCATTGTTATTTTAAATACCTAATTAAATTGGTTTTATATTATAATTGCAGTTGAACCCGTTGGGAACAATACCAGTGCTAGTGGACGATGACTTCATCCTATCTGACAGGTAAATAAACAAAATAATATTCATATCAATTAAATAGTTTGTTAGTGAGCAATACATAAATAAATCTTAAAAAACAATTTGATCTAAGCCAAATCGGTAAAGCTACTATTGAGTTTAAAATTACAACGATTTTTATATAAATATAGATTAGTCGCCGAACAGACGTGTAGCGCCATCTATTGGTATACTTTGCGTATTAAGCAATTTAATGTTCATGCTTTGCCATCGATCACTAATAAAGAACTAGATACACAATCAGTGACAAAAAAATGTCCTAACTGAAAGTCCACCAAACTCAACATCGCGGTGTAGTTTTAGTTTAGTACCACTCGAATGCTCCGACGGTAAACACGCCTCAGTGCTCGTTAAAAAACTGCAAAAAACACACATCTAAGATGCAAAAAAGGATGGAATTTCATATTTTCGTTAAGTAATAATATTATCATTATATAATTGTCATCATTATATTTTAAATATTGATATTTTATTAAGAAATCAACTTTAAAACTTTTTCCAAATGAAATCGTATTCAAAAACCGGGGTTATAATGCACACAGTTTATAAAGACACTTATACTAAACTTAAAATCATTCTCTAGCATGACCTCTTAAGTTGTTCGGTTTACGTGGATTGATTCTGTTCCGTTTAGTGGAGACGCTATTGTTTCTAATTTTATTTATTGTTTTTTTTTATTAAAAAATAGTTTTTATTTAATATTATATTTCTTTACTGTGTTTATTAAAATATGGAATAGGCAGATGTAATGGATTTAATTTTAACTGCAGTAAAGAATTTTTTTTTTTTAGCTTTCATCAAGACCCGTGCGGTATGAAAAATTGACAACAATAACGCCAACATTTTCAGTACTTACTTTAGATATATATTCTTTTTATTATTTTACATCTTTTTTATTTGACTTCGAATAGAAAGGATTAAGGAGGACGAAAATAATAAAAAAGAATTATAACTATATGCATTAGTTTCATTGGTGAATGAATGAACAAACCTATAGAAAAGAATACTATAAGTAATGCGTTTTAATTTGCGTATTTTCTTTTTTTGATAAATTATAAAATACGAAAGAAATATATTTCTTACAAGACATTTCGACTTCAATCATTCTTTGTCCTAGCGGTGAGCCGAAGTCGTTAAATTTTATTGCTTATTTTTGACACTTTGTAAATTCGACTTAAAAACATGCGAATATGGTTCAATTTCTTATGATTTATGTTTGTCAAGAGCTTCGGTCGCAAAAAGTATTAAGATTTCGTACATCACTTTGTAAAAACAACTCTATGAGTTGCATTTAAGGTTTAATTTACATTAATGCATGTTTATTTTAAGTATAAGTACCTAAATACAGTTGGCGACAGTTTTGAAGCGAACTTTAGTATGGGATTGTGTATCTAGTTCTTTATTAGTGATCGATGTGCTTTGCTTAATATCTGATGCGGCACGCTAAAACAGAGTTTTTTAGAATTCAAATGTTACCTACATTCTCGTGGAGATTATGAGGCCCATATTCCGATATTGAATTGTCACCGACAAGAACTAATTTATTTTCAACTATTAAATTACTTGAAAGCTAGTTCAAATTCAATACTTCATTCCAATGATCATAAATATTTTTTTTTAGTATTTTGACGTCACATTTGTAAACATCAAATAAAATATTTCAACATACACCTTATTTGCTAAAAATAATTAGAACACAAGAAAATTAATTGTTACATATAACCATATAAGTAATGTCTTTTTTATTTTATTTCATTGAATTGAAAACTATAAGTAATTTATTTTTGACCTTAGTCAGGTACCTAATCTTTTATTAAAAACTTTATTGCTAAATCGAGACTCATAATTTATTTTCTGATTTTCAGTCATGCGATAATGATCTACCTGTTATCTAAGTATGGCGGTGCGCACAGCGAGCGTTTGTACCCAAGCGACATCCGCACGCGAGCTACAGTCAACCAGGTGATGTTCTTCGATACTGGCATACTGTTCGTCAGGATAAAAGTTATTGCTGTGAGTATCTATGTTACTATTGTCTCAGACGTGGTGGCCCGGAGGTTAAGGCGCCCGCGTGCCGTTGGCGTCTTCTCACACGGAGGCGGTGTGATCATGAATTACCATTACCTTGCTCAAAACAGATTGGCGATTTCAAACTATACATACCTATATAATGAGATATTATATTTTCAGTTCTCCCTCAAAAAAAATCTTTCACTATTCTGCCGTCAATAGCATAGTTGCAGTAAGTACGCTCTAGACACTTTTGAGAAAAACGCGGTTAAAGTTTTGGCTCGAAAATCTTCCATAAATCCTTTGTTTGTAATCAGATCATGATGGTTGATACCTTAAATGAAAGAGGAGCTCAGCCTCTATCTATTACTTATTTAGACACGATTACTGAGTTATTGGAAGACCAAATAAATTAATCATTGTTGTTATACTAAGTATTTCTTAGAGGCTCTCTGATAAGGAACACTTAGCATAAACACAGTAAGTGTGTTATTTACTGTATTTATGCTAAGTAACCATACGAATTTATGTTTAAATATAATATGGTTCAAAAGTTTTATTATATCAGGCTGGTGATAATAAAACAATTAGTGAAAAAATGTATTTAAAAACAATCAACTAGCGGGAGGCCTGCCCACACTACGTTTTCCGGTCCTTGGTCGCCACTCTAGGACTTTTCGGGCCCATCAACCGTCCGTCTTTCGAGCGACGTGGCCTGCCCATTACCACTTTAGCCTGCAGATTTTGCGAGCTATGTCCGTGACTTTGGTTCTTTGGCTCCACATTTCTCCATCGCGCGCTGAGCGACGCTGAGTTTTGCAAGAAGGCCAGAAGTTAAGGACCACGTCTCAGTACCATACGTCATCACCGGCAACACACACTGGTTAAACATCCTGGTCTTCAGGTACTGTGGGATTTTCGATGAGAAGACATCGTGTAACTTCCCGAACGCCGCCCATCCGAGTTGGATTCTTCGGGCGACCTCTTTCTCGAAGTTGACCTACCTAGCTGATCTAGCTGAGCTAGAGATGATCTGACCAAGGTATGTGTAATGGTCAACAACTTCAAAGATGTCGTTCCCAACGATGACCGGTACAGGTGCAACATGGACATTAGACATGATTTTCGTCTTGTCTATGTTCATTTTCAGACCCACCTGTTGGGAAACGACATCAAGGTCGATGAGCATGGTGTTCAGGTCCTCCAACGACTCTGCCAAAACGACTATATCATTGGCGAAGCGCAGGTGAGTTATGTATTAGCCATTAATATTGATGCCAAAGCCAGTCCAGTTCAAGAGCTTCAAAACGTCCTCCAATGCGTTCGTAAACAGTTTCGGAAAAATCACGTCTCCCTGCTTCACGCCTTTCTGCAATTGGATTGGTTTTGTGCAGTCGTCCTGGAGCCGAATGAGCATGGTGGCATTTCTGTACAAACACCTAAGCACGTCGACGTATCTACAGTCGACATGGCATCGCTGGAGAGACTGCAGCACTGCCCAGGTTTCGATCGAATCGAAGGCTTTCTCACAGTCCACAAACGCTAGACACAATGGCTGATTATACTCCTCCGTCTTTTGTACTATCTGGCGAAGCGTGTGTATGTGGTCTACGGTGCTAAAGCCTTTCCGGTACCCGGCTTGTTCGGGAGGCTGGAAGTCATCGAGCCTGCGTTCGAGACGGTTCGTGATGACCCTCGAGAACAGCTTGTACACATGACTCAAAAGTGAAATAGGTCCGTAGTTTTTCAACAAAGTGCTATTTCCCTTTTTGAAGAACAGAACTACAACACTTCTTTGCCATGATTCGGGCGTACTACCTTCGAGTATGACGGAATTAAATAACTTTTGGAGGACTAAAAGTATCGGTTTCCCAACCGCTCGCAGAAGTTCTGTTGTGATTCCGTCATCGCCCGGTGCCTTGTTGTTTTTAAGCTGCTTGTGAGCCATCCTAATCTTGTACAGGCTGATGTCTGGGATATCCTCAGTATAGTGTCGTGTCAGCTTAGCTCTTGGGTCCCGAGCTGCACCGACAATGGATTGCCGTGTTGAGGTATACAACTGTCCGTAGAACCTCTCGAGTTCTCTCAGAATCTCCGATTTCGATGAATGATGCTACCATTACCGGTCTTCAGCCTCGTTATTTGGCTTTTCCCAATAGACGATTTTTTTGTGAAGACTTTTGTGCCCTGGTTTCTCTCGATGGCCTCCTTAATTCGAGCAGTATTATATGCACGGAAATCGCGTCGCATGGCTTTTGAAATTCGCCTATTGAGATTACCGTACTCTGACATATCGGCTGAAGACTGTAGTCTCATTTCGTTTCGGTGCTTTAGGAGCTTTAATGTTCCGTTCGCGAGCTTTTGAGGCTTGTTTCGGCGTGAGGTCTTAGAGAATTCCGACCCCACTGCTCGGACAGTTTCCACCAACCCATTATTAATTGCGTCCACGGTTTCGCAATCGGTAAGGCACTGGAAGCGATTATGAAGTTGGAGTTGAAAGGCTTCGGGGTTCCGAATCTGAGCGTGGCAAGGACGGAGTGTCAACTTCACCAGACGTGACCTTTCCAGCTTGACATTAATATTCAGTATGCCCTTGACAATTCGGTGATCGCTACCAGTTTTCACTCTAGCAATTACAGAGACATTACTGAATATACGCTTGTCGGTCGCCATAATGAAGTCGATCTCATTTTTGGTTGTCCCATCAGGGCTTATCCAGGTCCACCTCCTGGCCGGTCGCTTTTTGAAGAAGGAGTTCATCGGATAGAGACTCTCCCTCCTTAAAGTCTACCAGGCGCTGTCCCCGATGATTTCGCTGCCCACATCCAAAAGGCCCCACTTTCAACTCATCGCTATTCTGTATACCTTTGCGTTGAAGTCTCCCATCACAACCCCGCACACTCCCGTGCACCCTCGCGCACTCGCAAATCGTCTTCATAGTAATCGAAAAGTTTACGTAGGTACTCAAGGAATACATAATTATACTTTCAATTGTTCCTTACTGCTTGTGTTATAAGATAAATTGCGTGACGTTTGATTACAACGACAAATTATGTTCACAGTAAAGCAACTTTACTTGCACAGTATTTATGACGTGGCACTATATCTCAGCTACTTAAACGTGCAGTAAAAACGATTTATAATTTTTATAATTAGTCGTTAGATCATATTATATGTATGTACTTCCTAAGCATGGATACAATATATTATTTATTTATTTATTTATTCTTTATATACAATTGCATATCGGAGGACTTAATGCTAGAAGCATTTTCTGCCAGTCAACCTTTTGGTAGTGCAGAGATGTGTGGTAGGTGATATACAGCAATTTAGGAAGTTACGTGAGGTGGAGGTGTAAATCAATTCTAAGTTACATACATAAAAATAATATATACATATATAAAATACATACATATATAAACACTAATACACATAATATAAATAAATAATATAATATAAAAAAATATATATATATAATGAGGACAATTTATAATCTAAGTGGGGAAACTACCATCATCTTGCCTATGTACTCACGCACCCTACGCTTGAAACACAACCGGCTGGTTGCAGCTCTGATATCCGAATTAATAATAATATAGATAATTTACAGCTTCCATGATAAGTACACCTGACTCTTACGCTACAACTGCTGCCTAAACATAATCACAGGATGGCTATATGCTCTGTAAATAATGATTAACCTCATGTTAGATCTGATTACGTTACTAAACATAAATTCAATATCGCATCGAACTGTCTTTGTAGTAAGTAATCTGAAACCTACGCTTAGGATCAATACTAAGCATACATGCAGTATCGCGGCATATTGTTTTTAAGACTAGACCACTCATTTAGTAAATATAGGGAAACTGCTTGGGATCAAAACAGTATATCTTCTTAATGTTTATTTGCTAGGCCCAAATTAAATTTTAATAAAGTAAATGACTTAACATATTAGTAGTATAGTAGTCATACTGTACTTATGCTGAGAGACTCAAAACAAGATTTTTTACCGTAAGTGTGCCCACTGTAATAATGCCTTGTGATGTAAAAAAAATGCTCAACTTACTGCAAATTTTTAATTGCTAAATATGAATTAAAAAACGATAGAAATAAATGAGTAAGATGTATACGTAGATCTCGTTCTCGTGATCACGTCTGTATATCTAACTCAATTTTGACAAAAACCCGACTTACTGCAACTATGCTATTGACGGCAGTATTTGCCAATGGTATCTAAATATATTTAGAAAGTACATATAAATCGGAAAACGTTCCACTAGTAATTGTCACGCTCCGAACGTCCAAGTTTCTAACTCATGCATGAGAAGCAGGTGCCTTACCTCCGGGCCACCGCGACTGCAATTGTTTGTTGTTATTAATCGACAAATTTCAAGCCAGGCTAGGATTTGTAAATATGGGATATATATGCAACACACAATGTGGTCACATCGCGTGGCCAAATGCTTATTATCTTTATCTATCGAATTTCTGTGTCAATGCCATAGGTACGCTAATTTTGCTATTTACTTAATTGAATTACTTTACTACATATAATAAATATGCAATATTTAACACTATTGCCACTTCGACCAGTTCGATTATGAACAAGTAGGTAGTTTCCAACCGTGTTTCCAACAATGAATTATTAAAATATAATCGACACTTACATTTTTTTATTTGACTTTATAACGAATTTTGAATTTTAGTTTTTTTTTTTAATTCTAATTTATTTTTAGAAATAAGTACGGTATGATTTACGACGTTAAGCTAATGCTTGACATCATAATTGATGTCATATGTTGCGATTTCATACAAAATTCGATTCGACGAAATTATCTGAATATCTTCGTTGATTTATTTTTAGCTGCCAACAATAATGGAAGGTATGAAGGCGCCTCCAGAGAAACATCTGCGTGACTTGGAGGAGGCCTACGGTATGGTGGAGGCCTACGCGTCGAAGTACAAGTACATAGCTGCCGACCACCTGACCATCGCAGACCTGTCTCTAGCGATGACCATGGGAGCCGCTCAGGTTCTGCACAAACTCGACCATAAGAAGTAAGATATGATTTTTTACTAGGTACTCTCGCGCGGTTTCACCCGCTGCTCGGCTGCATTTAATCGTAGCGTGATGGTTTATAGCCTATAGCAATCAGGAACATTGTAGTTATCTTAATTGAACAAACTTACAAACATACAAATTTACAAACATACAAAGCTACAAATTTTACCTCTTTATAATATTATTACATTCATTGTTTCATTGTTGTTTCATGTTGGTGCGCTCAGTAGAGCTGTCTATAAATTTAAATATAATACAATTAAGTTGTATTCTTGTAGAAATTTGAATGTAACTTGTAGTTTCTATATAAGTAAGTAAGATTAAGTTTGTAAAATTGGTATAATGTTGAGCAAAAAAATGCAAAATTGTACGAAAAGGACATGGACCACAAATAGGGTTGCCAACTTTTTTTAGAAGAAATAAAGTATATTTGATTTTAAAGGAGGTAAATATAGAGTATGCACTTATAAATAAGAGTATCATTTATTTTTATCTTTTAAAGATGTATTTTTTAGTACCTATTGTGGCACATTTTCATTATTTTTAAAGGTATTGAATGACTCTCAACATTCTAACTCTCAATTTGTAAACTTACCTATTTAAGCTCTGTTTCTCTCTCACTCTTTTGTAAAAAAAAAGAGTATTTTAGCGTACTTTATTAGTGTTATAGAGTATAGAGTACGACCACGTGATATAGAGGACAATACTCTATTTTAGAGTACGGTTGGCAACCCTAACCACAAATATTATAAAAACCCCATCCCTCCAACCAACTGGTGATCCGACTCCTCGTTTGCCGATCCCATAAAAAACCTCTAATATTCATATTACGTCTTATAATTCTGTGATCTCATAAACCTGAAAAGTAACTTTAGTTGAAGATATACATCTCCGTAACAGCTGATTCACATGGCAGTGCTATAAAATATCAAGCGATCAGCGGGCGTATAGATACGCCTCGGGGGATTAAGTAGTTTTTTTATTGTGTAATTTGTAAATGCTCAAATCAGATGGATAACTTTATTAATTGAACTTTTTAGTTTTTATTTTAATAAAAATCTGCTATTGATTTGGTCTTTGTCCCACGCTTTTTTTTTCTGTTTCGTAACTTTAGCAAAAGTATAAATTAACATGCGCTTCATACTGAGATTTAAAATCACATTTTGTTTAAAAAATGAGTTTAGGCGCAACTCAATGCTTTCATTGTAGTATTATTAAAATCTTACTGTGGTTTTCAACAGGTTCCCCAATACCTTAAACTGGCTGGGTCTGGTGGAGAAGGAACCCTACTTCATACAAATAGGATTGCCCGGCATCGCCAAGTTCAATAAAGCCATGCAATACTACACTGCCAGAAATAATCAATAAATTTATTTTAAATTTATAATCGTTTTTTTTTTACCTATGGCAAGCCAAATTACCACATTCATATCTCACCATGTTTGCTCAAGACGGGATGGCGATTTCAAACTTTAATTAGAATTTTTAAGTAAAGGTTTCTTCGCCATGTTTTCGTCCACTCTATATCAGCGGTGTCATAATAAACTAAGAAAGTACATATAGCTCGAAAAAAGTTAGATACACTGGTACTTGTCAGGTTTTATCTCGCTTTTTAATGGCTAAGAACCTTAACCTCCGGGTCACCGCCACAGGAATTTTTATACTGTATGTACTAGCTACCCCGCCTCTGCATATGGAAACCTGCGTCACCAAAGGAAGAAAGTTGCCTGCCTTTTAGGGATAAGAGTGCCGGATATTTAAGTATTAGGAAGGGATGGGGGATGGGAGTGATTGGGCTTCCGATAACCTCACTCACACGACGCAACAACGCTGTGCTTGTTTCACGCCGCCCGGTTGTCTGTGACACCGTGGTGTTACTCAGGTCGACATTCGTGCCGAAGCTTGGCGCTCCCACACTTAGAACTAAACTTCGGGAAAGTATGTTCTATTTTTTTCGTTTTCAATGCACCCCTGGTACTTCTTTACTGGGGATGCCATTCAGATGCAATGTAACTGTAGGTAACCACATTTCTACAGTAATTAAACATCGTGGAATGAAAGGTATGAAGAATACAAGAAAACGATTGTGAAAGAATGTATAGGTATTATATACCTACATCAAAATACATATGTGCAAGGGCTTAAACTACAACCGATCTCCAAGTTTTGCCATTCATGTCGTTCAAAATATTGACTCTGACCGATTCAAAATAAAATAGAAATTAACTGAGGTCGGCACACCTTATCGATCCGATACGACGTTCAAACCTTTAAGAATAGAGTAAGGCCTGCAACCATGAAATAATTTCCAGGCTATTTACTTCATCCCGGCATCATTCCAGGTGTAAGACCGGCAACCAAAGACTAATACTGTAAGCCGACAACGCACTTGTGACGTGCATTTCATCATTCACAATTCCCACAGTCATTACACTACATTGAAATAAGTTACCGCACCGTTGTAATCATGTCAATTCGTCATGTAATTACCAACGATTATCACAATAAAAACTTCATTAAATTATCTAATTTGAATGAAAACAATAATGATCATCACAATATTAAATAGTCATTCTTTATTTCACCGTGACATCGTCGCTGATAACTTTTATACACGTAAAATAGTGCACTGTCAGTACTCGAAACTGTCCTTATCTACTCGCGATTATATATACATAACACATTGATACGTATGTGTTATATAATTCTATATGTTAGAGGAAAACTCGTCAATTGTCAACAGACCTTGGCTCTGAACGCACGGTGAGTTTGCTTTGCATTTACATAAAAAGATTAGCATTACAATACATACATATTTACTTCCGTGAGTGAAGTCTTTATTTACCTACATCTCCGTCAAGCGATTTTGTGATTTGTTTCGTAGATATAGGAGTGGGTTTGAATGCATGAGATAATTTGTTTGTATCACATATCTAGTTTTATTTACGTATGGTTATTTTTTATATAAATGTGAGAATTAGTTAAGTATTATATAAATAATTGTAGCGCGGGAGATCATTTGGTTAGGCTGTGGCTTCGCTACACTGTGGCTGCAACGCGCCGCAGCGCTACCTATTACAGTAACACGCATGCGCGGCCCCCCCTCCGCCGCCCGCACACCCCGCGCGCCAACGCAGGCCGAGGGGGCGCGAGCGGCGGCGCGGGAGAGCGCCGAGCGCCCCAACCCTCGTCGCGTACGGGCGACATTCGTATTCCTCCGCGACTCGACTCCACTTTAACCTAATGTAACCATGTGCTTTAATATAAGAACTATAGATGTATCATGTGACTAATTATGTTATACAAAGAATAAAGTTTTAATGTTCCAACCATTAAATAATGTAAAAAAAGAAAGAAAGAAAGAAAAGAAAATGTTTTAATAGGGTAAAGGCTGATTTTTACCGTTTTAAAAAAAGAAGGATTAAGTAGCTCAATAAACTTGTCAGGTAAAGACGAATTTAGGTAATTATCTACTTAAAACCTTAATTATGTCAATACAAAAACCAACGTTAAATTACGTGGAGTTAGTGTTAAAGTTAAAATTCAGTGTCTGTTTGCAATTGACACTGAATTTTCCATCGAGACTGCGTGTTTAAGGAAACAAAATCACAGATAATAAAAACTAGACGAGAGGTTGCATTCCGACTGGGAGCATGAGAAGGAACGGGATAGGATTATGGTTAGTAAGAGCCGGACACTAAGTACCTTTCCAGAAGTCATTGGTCGATTCCCCTTTTCCAACTAACAATGAAACAAAAAATGTATCATTAAATTAAATGTATAAAACAGCACTTACACGTCAACATTTAGTATAGGTTACTTATAAAAATCTTAATGTATCTACAAATTAAATGTAGGAACCAGTTTTCATTACTATGTCATAAAATACATGAGAGATTTTTTAAATCTCAACTGTTTTTTAATGTTATAGGTCGACAAAGGAGCAGACGGATTGACTGATAGTAAGCAACTGGCGCCGCCCATGAACAGCCGCCACACTCAGAGGAGTTACGAGCGCGTTCCTGGCCCTTTGGGGATTATGGTTTCGAAGATTTAGGGCTTGAGGATCCGGTAACTTCACTCACACGGCGAACGACAACGCTGTGGTTATTTCACGCCGGTTTTCTGTGAGGCCGCGGTGTCACCTCGGTCGAGCCGAACCATTCGCGAAAAAGCATGGCTCTCCAACACTTTAAAACTTAATAATACACTGCTCGATAAGGAAATAATGATCAAGAATGAAGAGAAACATACTTATAAAAATCTAGATCAAACACATCTAGCCGGGGTTGCGGGGTACCTAAGTGCAATGTGACACCGCGGCCTCGGCCTAAAACAGGAGAAGGAACGGGGGTTTTTAGTCAGTAAGAGTCTGACGCTCTCTCTCGCCTTACCCAGGGCGGGAAATGTCATTTGATGATATTCCCCTGACAAAAAAAAGTCGGGTGACGTGTAGGTACCTACCAATCACTGCTCACGCGAACAGATAGCGATATCTAAGTAGTTAGGTACCCAAATATAGATTTTACAATCAATGCGTAAACAACAGATTTGTAAATATTAAATGATTCAACAATTAGGTATACTTAATTCGTTTTGTACAAACTTAACGTGGCAAAATGTTTGATTGAATCTCTACATACCTAGTATAAAACAAAGTCGCTTTCTCTGTCCCTATTATAAGTTTAGTATAGTATAGTACCTATAGTATTATAATATTAAGTACCTGAGCTAAATCCTTGGTGTTGCGAATGTAAATCGGTGGAGCCGATTGCTTACCATCAGGTGTACCACCCGTCCGCTCGTTTCCCGAACTACGGCATAGAAAAAAAAAAAAAAAAAAAAAAAACGGCACGCTACCATAGCAGCGGTAAGACCCCTCTTTGAGGAGTGGCTTGAGAGACGCCACGGCGTCCTCACCTTCCGCCTGACGCAGGTGCTTACCGGGCACGGCAGCTTCGGTAGGTTCCTGTTTCGGATTCAGCGGGAGGAAACGCCCGAGTGTCGTCATTGTGAGGACCACCTAGAGGATACGGTGGAGCATACGGTAGCGGTATGCCCTGCCTGGGCTGAGCACCGCCGTATCCTCAGGGAAGTGATCGGCGGCGGCGACCTCTCGCGCCCGGCCTTAGTCGAGGCCATGGTGCGGAGTGAGAGGAACTGGGACGCCGTCTCCTCCTTTTGTGAAGCAGTCATGCTCGCAAAGAGAGAGGCGGCCCGCGTGAGGGAGCAATCCTCCTCCTCACGCCCCAGCAGCCGCAACTGGCGACACTACGGGCGTCGGGGATCGAGGGACGATCTCCGGCCACCGTAAGTACGGGCCTGCGGTCGGCGAGTAAGGGCAGCTCGCCGCCCGACCAGAACCAGGCCCGAGCGTACGGCGCGTAGCGTTCCGCGCGCGCCTCAAAGAGCCAATAGACCACCACAGACGGGGCCCTAAAGGGCTGATGTTCAGCCGGGGTTGCGGGGTAAGCGCAATAAGGTACCGCGACCTCGGCACAGAGCAGGAGAAGGAACAGGGGGGTTTTTAGTCAGTAAGAGTCTGACACTCCCTCCTGCCCGGCCCTGGGCGGGAGAAGTCATTTGATGATTCTCCCCTCACAAAAAAAAAAAAAAAAAAAAAAATAGAAAAAAAAAATGTAGTTTTCATTTTCCACTTTATTTCAAAAGGGTGAGGTTGATAATACGAGTAGGTATACTTATGTATTAAACGACACTTACGACAACTAACTGAATTCTGTAGCAATCATAATTGAGACTGTCAACCTAGGGAACCCTTTGTGGGGGGAATATAAATGGGCTTGCCTCGCCAAGGGTATCGCTATAACGAGAGGATAAAAACTCCCCTGTTTCTTCTCCTGCTCCAGGCCGAGGCCGCGGTACCTTATTGCGCTTGACCCGCGACCCCTCCTCTTTTATGGTATAAGTCGGCAAACGAGCAGACGGATTACCTGAAGGCCACGACAAAAGGATATCACCGCTCGATCCCTGAAGCTCTGAGTGTAGGCTGCTGCGGTGAGTGGGCGGGCGTGAGGAGGATAGTTCCTCACGCTCTCCACCTCCTACTTTGCAAGCATCACTGCTTCGCAAAGGGAGAAGACGGCTTTCCAGTTCCTCTCGCTCCGCACCATGGCCACGACTAAGGCCGAACGCGAGAGGCCTCCGCCAACCTAGGGCAGCCTGTAAGATTGTAAAAAACTCGTAAGTATATCTAATAAATGTACCTCTACTTGTCAATTAGATAACAAAATGGCGCCGATCCTTTACAAGATAGATGCCAGCCCTCCCGCTAACGCGGTGAGGATCCTCTCCGATATCATCGGGCTGGAACTCGAAGTCAGGGACGTCAACTTCGGTGTCCTGGAACACAAGTCTCCTGAACATTTGAAGGTGGGTTTTGAAGATCCGCTTTTGTAAATAAACATGATTTCAAAGATAAATAAAAACATTAGCAAGTTAGTGGGTGAGAAACAATTAGGTACCTAAGTTTATTGTTTTATGATAATAACTTTATTTTTAAATTCATAATTTTATACGGAAAATACCAGACAAAAAGACACTGATGATGAAATATAAAAAAGTTAATAAAATTCTGTTTTTGTGCACTGAAAACAATGTATCTTAGTATTCCTAACTACCTAGGAGATCTGGATACAAGGTTAAAATTTGCTAACTGCATAATTTTATCGATATCGTCCAAAAACATTTAAATCATTATTTTTTAATTATTTTTATCTTTATTTTGTTCCGCAGCTCAACCCCATGGGTACAGTACCAACATTGGTTGACGGAGACTTCACCATCTCTGAGAGGTAATAATTTTATAAGTATTGATGTAATTTGATGAAATGGTTTGTCATAGACTACCTATGTAATATTGTCTAAAATATTTCAAAAACTTTGTTGTGTGTTATAAGCAATTTTCTTCCCTATAATAATATTCCCTATATTAATATGTAGATTAATCAGTGATAATATATATGTATATGAAGGAATATTGTGTAGTTAAGTACATAAGACTCGGCTCCGGCTTGGAACCGGATAAGGCACAGGGTGGTTTTCTGGTTTTCAATCAGTAAATGTCAGGAACTCCCTCTCGCCTTACCCAGTGCGAAGTCATCAGACATCGGGTTTTGGTCCCATCAAAACAAAGAACATAAATATAGAAAAAATCCTAGTCCGGGAATATTTTATATGTCGTGGGAGCGTTCCAAAATATACAATGACACACATTACACACAGACCAGAAAAAATAATTTGTGAATTACACTAGTTGTTCCGTGTTCCGTGCGAGAGTCGACCATTATTTACATATTATATTTTCTTTGCAGCCACGCCACCATGAAGTACCTTCTCTCAGTATACGGAGGTGACAAGAGCGAGTCTCTGTACCCGAGCGACGTGCGCACGCGCGCCCTCGTCGATCAGTGCATGTTCTTCAACGTTGGCATATTCTTCATCAGGCTCAAAGTTATCGTTGTAAGTATTTCAGCCAGATTTCAGCTAGTTTACTTCATCCATCAACTCTTTGATTGGGTTGTTCTTCGTAGATGAATGGATTTACCACAGTAGGTATCCGTTTTTAAAAGGGCTAAGGACGAAGTTTGAAAAGAGGAAAAGAAAACTGCACTGTTACGATTTTACTAGGTAATAATTTGGTAGACGGAATTGGGTGTCTTATTTGAAAGTATTTGTCACTTTAAAGAGCCGCGCTTATTGATGAAAATTGAACAGCTACTTATTTCATGTTTTAGCTGCCTGCTTTATTCGGTGACTTGGACGGTCCCACGGAGAAGCATAAGGCAGATATCGACGAAGCCTACGGCATCGTGGAGGCGTACCTGGCCAAGAACAAGTACGTAGCTGCCGACCACCTCACCATCGCAGACCTGAGCGTCGGCGCCACCGCCATCTCCATGCATCCCTTGCATAAACTGGATCCTGCCAAGTAAGTACACAAGAAAATTATATTTTTTTTCAAGTTTCCCCTGGAAGTAGATGATTCCTAAAAAACCTCTGGAAATATACCCAACGTGTGTGGTATATATTATGATATATCAGTAGGTAATATAAATATCATCTTGTATTAGATATGATAAAACAATAAAATACCTAATGTTACTAAATTCTAAAACGACCTCAAATCAATGAATAGTAAGTACCAATAAAAGCTCAGTGTAAATGTATATTGAGGTTATTGGGTTCGTCCCGGACAATGGACCGACGCTAACCAAGGATTAAGTAACCTTTATCAGCTTTTCGTCGGCAGTTGAAAGCTAAAAAACACCCCATTTATCGATCAGGTGATGGGAGACGTGTGGGGGAATAAATCCCGTTGGGGGAAAACACTCATTTAAATGTGTGGAAGAGCCATGCTTCGGCACGATGGCGTCGGCTCGACCCGAGCGATACCACGGCCTCACAGAAAACCGGCGTGAAACAACAACAGCGTTGTGTTTCGCCGTCTGAGTGAGGTTACCGGAGGCCCAATCCTTCCCCTCCCCCGATCCCTCCTCAATCCCTAAATCTCCAAAACCCTAATTCCTAAAAGGTCGTAACTCCTCCGTTGCGAGTGTCCATGGGCGGTGCTGAAAGTAAACAATTTTCACTTGATATTTCTGTGCCAATATAATATTGAAAAGCTAAAAAGTACGATTTGTTTGAACGCGCTAATCTCCGGAACGACTGGTCCTAATGTTTGCATTGGATAGTCCATTAATGATGAAGGCTATAAAACCTCATTCATTTACCAATAGGGCCTAAGCGGTGCGTGAAAACTTTAGCTGTATTGTTTCTTTTATGCAATCTCTTTAGCCAAGACCATATTTTCTAGATTGACAAATAATGTTCGGGAGAGCTTAACAACTTGGTTCTCTCTAGTCCTTTCCACCATCGCACCACCACACAATCGGCAAAACGTCATCGCTTTATGGTGGATATCCCACCTATACCTACCTATGCATGAAGAGGTTCGCCTCCAGTTTTATAATCCGTATTCTTTACCGGAGTCTGTGTTCCTCGAAGGTTATATAACCTGGGTGTCTTCAAGGCCCGAGTGAATAGGTTGCTTATGGGTAGGCAATAGTAGGCATGCTCCATCGTAGGTCGCGTTATCGTTTACCAGCAGGCGTGATAGCGGCCAAGTGTCGGCCCATTACGAAATAAAAAAATATATATCAAGGTTTGCATTAATAATTTCCTAACTCCTCGTTTTTTACAGGTTCCCTCTGACAGCTGCGTGGATAGCCAAGTTAAAGGAGCATCCGGCAGTTCAGAAGTACCTGGTCCCCGGAGCCAAGATCCTCGGAGATATTGTAAACGCTGCCTGGGATAAGAATAAGAAAAAGTAGATTATATGTATAATAAAATGTAAATAATTTATTTACTTTGTTTTTTTATTAAATACCTTGCCCAATAATAAAATAATGTCCAATAATAAAATAATGTGTTTGCCCAATACCTTGCCCAATAATAAAATAAGGTCACACTCAGACCCAGAGCCGGAACATGGCAAGCCACTGGGCCTGTGCCAACAGTGCAAGCTATTATCTTGTCTGTACATTTTGTTGACGGGGATCATTCTCGTCAGTTATGACTTATGAATATAGTTGATTTTAAACTTTATTACCAAACAATAATGTCACATTCAATACTTTTATTGCAAATTTTTAAAACAATACTTTTCTATGAATGTTGTACTAGATCGCGTAACCTGTTTATGTCAAATTACATTCTTTTTTTGCTATGTATCTGAATTTAGTTGTATCGAATAATGTATTTCACATCACATCATCAGCCTATAAGTGGGTACTTTTAGGCTGATGGTGAGTGGGGTACAGCCCTCTTCTGAGACAGAGAAGAGGGAGAGAAATTAGGATTCCAGTTTTCCTCACGATGTTTCCTTTCACCATACTTGGAAAGTACAACATATATACAACACATACCTACATATAACTCTGAAATAGTAATAGATATAGGTACCTATTACCTACTTGCTAGGTTTTAAGTCCGCACTTGAGAAGCGGGCGCCTAAACTCCGACTCACCACAAAAATACCAATAAAAGTGTTTATAAAATTTTAATAATTAATTGTATTAAAAAGACAAAATAATTTATTTTTGGCTTGAAGAACTATTCAGTTCTATAATTTTCAGACTGTATGTAGCTTGACGTACTTGCATATGTCATCAATGCGCCTCAGCGGTATCTAATCACCATCATTACACATTCACATTTTTAGGTAGGTATACCATAAAGTACTATTTTGTATGTATATGTATGTATAACCAGCAAATGGTATTCACAAAACGCTCACCAAACGCTTCTTCAGCATAAATTTTCTAGTGTTCGTCCTTACTGAAAAATTTTACGTGAACAAAAAACGCTCTACTAATTTCAAATCACAGAGGGACTCTTCTTCGCAGCAGCTTTCGCGAAGCAGCGAGGGCGCTCAGCCAACTGGACGCGACTTGCAAACATTTAATTTTGGCTGAGAAACAGTTGTGAATTCAAACTAATAAAGCTTAATACTCAGTTAAGTCACATAATTAAGATGTTATCTTCATAAAATTTGTTTCATTGAAGCATTTTTTGATAAGACTGTGATAATAATAATCGTGATTGGTGCCGTGTGGTAGATCGTAAATTAAATAATAATTATTATAACAACAATGATAAATTTTATTTAAGTATACACTAATGACAATGTTAGGCCCAAGGAAGTTCGGCGAGTAAGAGCAACTCATCGCCCAACCAGAACCAGGCCCGGGCGTACGGCACGTAGCGTTCCGAGCGCGCCTCAAAGACCCAATAAACCACCACAAAGGGCCCTATAGGGCTGATGTTCAGCCGGGGTTGCGGGGTAAGCGCAATGAGGCACCGCGACCTCGGCCCATATCAGGAGAAGAAACAGGAGGGTTTTTAGTCAGTAAGAGTCTGACACTCCCTCCTGCACGGCCCTGGGCGGGAGAAGTCATTTGATGATTTTCCCCTCACAAAAAAGGTCCAAAGAAGTTCCACCACAGATGGGGCCCGTCCGATGGCCAGCATGCAAGCGATATGATGTTCTGCTATCCTACCTACGTATCTGTGCCTACTGACGAATTTGCCTCCTGCCTCCTGCCGTGCAGGAGAAGGAACGGGGTAACCGGTGAACTCTGTGTGTACTCTTATCTAAGTAAGGGACACTCTCCCTCTCGGGTAGAATAAGCGATTTACTAATATTCTCCCATCAAAAAAAAAGAGGGAAGGTCGAGATACCTACTTATAATATATTTGTTATATCAATTGGTATTTAATTTCACACTTCAAATAATGTGATGTTCATCTACTATATCGTAATTAGCAACTCGTGTTGCTCTTAAATCTTTTTTTTTTATTTGATAGTACGGCAAACGAGCAGACGGATTACCTGATTGTAAGCAATTAGCCCATGGACACCTGCAACAACGGAGGAGTAACGAGTACGTTGCTGACCTTTTGGAGATGAGGTTTTGGAGATAAGCAGAGAAGAAGGATTGGGATCCAGGTAATCAATCTCATTCAATTGAGTGATAACAAATTCAAAGTCAAGTCATTAATTTCAATTTTAGGCATTATTGAAAGTTAGAAAAATATTTAAATGTGAATCTGTCAGTAAGTCTCATTAGAGAATCTCGCTCCAAACTGAAGATTCGGATAGAGAAGAACGAGCAAGAAACTCCATGGTTACTCTTTTTGCTTCCTGCTGTGTTTCTTAAATATCGCCTTACGCGGCTCTCCCGACCCGACTGCATCGGGAAGCTTACAGAATTTTTTTTTCTGAATACAAATTCTGTATTAGATACACCTATAACTCCTTTTTGCTTTACATTCCATGCAACTTTTTTTGTGAAGGGAAAGTCACCACTTCTGTCGACCAGGGTGAGGCAAACGGTTGTGTCAGACTCTTCCTGACTAAAAACGCCCGTTCCTTCTCCTGCTCCAGGATGAGGCCACGGTACCTTATTGCCTTATTGCTTGCCCTGCAACCTCGGCTGCACCTTATGCGGGAATTAGGGGTCTTATCTACCACTATACGCCAAAACATGAAATCCAATAAAAAATATCAAAATCATTGTTGAATGTTGATAGGTATACCTAACCATAACCTTTTTTAGTTTTATCGCTTTAATGCCATGATAAGAGTTTGGGACCGTGTGAACCGCCGTGTGTAACTCAAGATTATGTGTAAATATAGAATTATGTATTCGTATAGTATGATTTTAAGTTTTTGTGAAAGCACGAACTCCAATTCTGAATTAGTTCGTTCGATTACTTCGGTAGGAACAAACGGTGAGTTTCAAATTATTTTAATTTTTAAATGGTTTATTATTTCTTATACCTATGAGTACCTATATTCAGTTAATTAGTAACCTCCATAAGATCTACACTTTGGAACGAGCAAATAGCTTCACTAGTGGACAGACTTACACGCTTAAAGCTCTTGAAATATTTTTTTCCTTTTTTTTGCTTGACGTTTAAAAGTGCCTACTGTGGTCTAATTATTGATCGAAGGGTCTAATTGAAATAAATGACTTTGACTTTTGACTTTTCATCTATTATGTTTGTGATAAATTAAGTACTGTCAAATAAACTTAAAACTTTAGGTATCTCTGACCTTTATATCTGACTGAGGTCTTTGTCATATGTTCCTGTATTCCTTTAAAGCCACTATTAGCTTTCGACCGCAGATATGCTAGTGTTAACCGGACCCGAGCGTACGGCGCGTAGCGTTCCGCGCGCGCCTCAAAGAGCCAATAGACCACCACAGTCAGGGCCCTAAAGGGCTGATGTTTAGCCGGGGCTGCGGGGTAAGCGCAATGAGGCACCGCGACCTCGGCCCAGAGCAGGAGAAGGAACGGGGGGGTTTTTAGTCAGTAAGAGTCTGACACTCTCTCTCGCCTTACCCTGGGCGGGAGAAGTCATTGGATGTTTTTCCCCTGACAAAAAAAAAAAGATATGCTAGTGTTAAATAAGTAGGTACACTAGCATATCTGCGGTCTACTTAAAATGTTATTTTGTAGAGTATATTAATTTCTGCAAAAACAGAAGTTAATTAGGTTTTTTTTCAGTTGCAAAATGGCGCCACTGTTGTACAAGAGTAACACAAGCCCTCCAGCGAACGCGGTGAGAATGCTGGCTGACATAATTGGTCTGGAGCTTGACATGAAGGATATAAACATAATTAAATTGGAAAATAAGTCGCCTGAACATTTAAAGGTATAATAAGATGCGATAGGTACAATATATTTTTGCTATTAGCAGCGGCCCGCCCCTGGTTCACGTGGGTGTCCAACTATCTCGCTAAGGACGTGAGCTATGTCCAAATTTTCCTCAGTACTTTTCTTGAATTCATTTGAACTTTCTCCCGAGGTTTTGTTAAGTTGTTACTTATTAACTTATTTTTTATTTCCCAGCGAAATCCTATGGGAACTATCCCAACATTGATCGATGGCGACTTCATCATCTCTGAAAGGTAATACATGCCTACAATACTAAATATTTCACGGAAATAAATTAGAGGCAAACATTTTTGAATAGTAACTATCGAGAGACATATTAAATTTATTGAAATAATTACTTGCTTACAAGAACTGAAAAAAGTTCTACTAGTTTCAGTTACAACCGGACTCTATTCATGACTCGAGTGCGCGTCGCAGCGACAGAAAATATGAGGCACATAATCATTTATACAAACGTATATACATATATAGATCTACATACTTATATATTTTTAGGTTATTTTTATGTACTTAAATGTTGAATAGTTGCACTTACAACAAAATTGCTTATAGCATTTATTAGGTACTGTAAAAGAACAGAAACTTCACCTGATGGTTAGCAATCTGCGCCAACTATGGACGCTGTGATTCCGGAGGAAAAATAATTTATCAGATGGTCCATATACAGCACAATGGATACCATCTCAAAAAAAAAAAAATTGAATAATTTAAAAAATACATTTTCCTTCTAGCCACGCCACCATGAAGTATCTGCTATCAGTATACAGCGGAGGTGAACTACGCGAGTCTCTGTACCCGAGCGACGTGCGCACGCGCGCCCTCGTCGACCAATGCATGTTCTTCAATGCTGGAGTATTCTTCTTGAAGCTCTTAGGGTGTATTGTAAGTACAAAAATGTTTGTAAACTTATCAAATACTTATTAATTACTGAAATCGTCTGTAGGCAAAGTGCAAAAAAAGTAAAAATCTAGAAAAGTTATTACGTACGTGGTTAGGGGCGGGGCTAGTCATACTCCTAATGTGGTTCACGCCAAGGCAGGAGTTGAAATATGGGCATTTGTAATCATAGGAGTCTGACAAACACCCACTCAAGTCGGGTGCTATGTCCAATCCAATCTATACCTACTTCTATACTAATATTATAAAGCTGAAGAGTTTGTTTGTTTGAACGCGCTTACCTCCGAAACTACTGGTTCAAATTGAACAATTCTTTTTTTGTTTGTTGGTCCATTTATCAAGGAAGGCTATAAAACATCACGCTAGCATCTGTAGAAGTAGAGCAGCGGGTGAAACCACGTGAGAATAGCTATTAATTAAGCACGTAAGTCTTAAATTTTGAACTAATACCTAACATTGCTTATACTTATCTATTTCTTTTCTTTTTGTAGTTACCAGCTGTGTTCGGAGACCTAGATGGTCCAACAGAGCAGCACAAATTAGAAATTGATGCGGCATATAGCGTGTTGGAAGCGTACTTGAAAGATCACAAGTACATTGCTGCGAACCACTTGACAATCGCGGATCTTAGCGTTGGTGCAACTGCCATATCCATACAAGTTGTCCATAAGCTGGATGCTGGGAAGTGAGTGTTCTCATTATTTTACATATACCTTTAGGTCACAGCCAACTCATTTATACAGCCATTTAATTAACGGCTTAGCTGTACGATTCTTATAAATGTTTATTTCAATGCGGTTCTAAACTAGGTTTTAAGTGCGAGAGAGCCATTCTTTGGCAAGAAATGGCCTACTTGACTAGGGATATCAGGGCCTCACAGAAAACTGCCGTAAAGTAATGCTTATCTACGTTGTTTCATTACCTCCCATTTTCAATACTCAAATTTCTTACATCAGAAATGCCTAATAACCTACTAGAAGCCGGCAATAGTTATCAATGTAGTAGTTTGTTAGTTTGCCGACCTATGCCACACTAAAACCCTACAACTAACGGCCAGAACGAGAAATTCAGGCATTCAATCAAACAGCTAATCGTTATATGAATGGCTAATTACCTAAGATAGTTGGCGGCGACATATCTATATTTTAGAACCACACTGAACATTTTTTCTAGATTATAGGAAGGTACTAAACTTATAAAAGTAAGTACCTAAGTAAGTATAATAAGTATAGCTATCTACCTACGTCATTGATTAATAATTTATCATCCGTGTTTCCTTTCTTAAGGTTTCCTCTTACGGCGGCGTGGATATCCAGATTAGAAGAACACCCATCGTTCAAAAAGATTTTACTACCAGGTGTGAAAATTCTTGATGAACTCGCCAATGCAGCCTGGCAGAAGAATAGGAAATAATTTTATACGATATTCAAATGAATTGTTTTTTTTAACTTTATTTGTTTTTAAGCTTGTATTATTTTATCTGTTTTATCTAAGTACGTAATGAAATAAAGTCTTTAGTTAACTATAAATGTACATCGTTTTTATTACCGTTTTTACTTATTATCGTTTTTATACCTATCCTCTATCTCTGATCTCTTGGTACTCGTGGTGGCCCGGAGATTACCTAAGCATGAGGGTGCGAGTTCGACACCTGGCAAGTACCAATATGACTTTACTTTCTATGATTATTAAGACACCACTGACATACGTTGAACGAAAACATCTTGAGGAAACCTGGACTTATGATTGCCATTTACATTTTTGAAATCGAAAATACTCCTTGAGCAGGCGTGGAGATTAATATGTTCAACTCAAAACTTCTCCGTGTGAGAATAGGTAATGCTCAGCTCAAATTTCTAATTATGAGAAGGGGCCTTTGATCAGCAGTGGGCACTCATAAGCTGATAATTTGACACAATCTCTAATATAAAATATTCAACCCCAGCTTTTGAAAATCTAATAGGTAGGTACTCAGGTAGGTACACGGTACGGCTTACGCTAAAAAAGGTGCATCAACTTCTTGTATCTACTGCTTCGTGTAACATGAATGAAAAGGCATTTCAAAAATAAAGATTCAAATAGACAACCGGCTTAGTTCTATTGGGTAAATAATTTTAATAGAAATTTTCCCACTCGTATGTAGGTACAAGCTTGAGCCCGCCGTACCGGGATTTTAAAAACAGCAGCGTTTAAAGCGATCAAACTCAACTAAAATACGTTAATCGATATTGTAGCTATCTGTCTATGAAAGAATTTTGGAAATGGAACCAGCAGTTTTAATGATTACCCCATACATTTATAAACTTTCAAATTTTACCTCTCTATAATATTAGTATAGATAAAAAAATATTGTTTCGAACGTAATTTAATGAAAATGCCATCTATGATTTAACTTATGAACTTCAATTGGGAACTGTCACCGCTAGATGTCACTATCTACCTCATTTCCTACAGTTAATTATTTTTTTATATTGTGTAATGATAATTTTTAACTAGTCACTTGTAAATTAATATACTTAGAAATAAGGTAAAGGTATTTCATAAAATATATATAATATAAGTCACCACTTGTTAAGGATGTTACTAGCGCCATCTCTTAAACACGGAGTGCATACTTATTCTTGATAAACATACTAAGCGCCATCTATTGTTGAAGAAGAAAACTTCTAAGTTATTTACACATTGACCTTGCTTTGCAACTTTCGAACTTAGAACGTTGGAACAACGACATTCGCTGGAATCGGAATTTGAATGGTATGGGCAGGCTCGGCTCGAGTCTCGACGGAACGGCAGAAACGTGTACGGCGAAGTGCGGTCGACTCGTCGATGCGCAGCTGTCCCGCAGCGCTTGTCAATTTTTAGTTTTTCCGGAACGCGTGTGTAAATAAACAAATTATAATTTTTCATTACAATATTATGAAGTGAAACTGAAGTTTGTTTAATTATCGTGTCGATTCAAAGTGGAGCGTTTTGAATGAATCTGTAACCGTTTCTCGCAATGACAACCGAGAGCACTCGGTTACCTTTTGAGAAACCGGAGGCATTAAAATGTTTCATGTGGTCTAATTGATGCTATTTTTTACATTAATAAGTGTATACGTTGATATAAGGACTATTGTGATTCGTTTAGTGACGCTTTCAGTTGTAACCGTTTCGATTTCGACTCGGTCGGTAGTCGTCTACACGTTTTAAAAATGAGTGTTTTAAGTGGTTTGAGTAAAGCTGACTTCAAAACTGCCAGTGATGGACTGCTGGAACTGCCCGAGGAGCGGCTCCGCAGCCTCATGCGCACAGAGCCCATCACCTCCGTCTACCACGTCGAACAGACACCCTTTGCAAGGTAAACAAACTTACTTTCGAACTTGTAAACTGCGTTACCTGACGACGGCCTACGAACAATAACTTTTTTTACATTACTCGTGAATGTAGCTAAGGACGCAAGCAAAGGAACTGCAAGCAAAAACCACGTTTTGTTTTTTTGCTTGCATACTTGGTCTTGATAGATTGGTCCCACACTCCTACCCACACACACAGCTGTCAAAGTTGTTAAAACTATTTACAAACTTTTTTGTGTTGTTAACTTAACAAGTTTTAATGAATTCCTACTAGGAATGAGATAAAGGACATTAGCTAGCTATTGGACTGTGTTTTAAGTCTCCAAAAAGTGTATGAAAGTGTTACAAAGTGATATATCATGCATATTATTGTTATCACAAAGTGGTTGGCAGTCTGCTATCTAAAACTTTATCGTAACTGCGTGTCATACAGCCAATACAATAGATATAACTTGGCAGAGTGGAAGATACCTGTGCCTAGTGCAATTTATATTGTTTTCAATGTGGTTACAAAATGGCAAAGCTGTACTGTTTATCAGCATATTCTTGATAATAATGAGTGATGAGAGTGAAGGAGCAAGATAACATTGATAACAAGTATTTTTCGCTTTAAAATACTTAAAATTTATTTTCAATGTAAATAAAGATATGTTACATGGTATTCAAACTTGCATTAAAATCTTATTTGCAAAAGTAATGATATTATCTTTTTTGAAACTATATTTCTAGAAGTTAGAAGAAATAAGAATTGTTTGAAGATGATAACAATTTTATTTCATTTTCAAGGTATCATCATGACATTGACAATAATTAAAATTGTGAATTGTTATCTAATTTACTGGGTTTTTCTGATTTAAATTTGTACAATATGAACAAGTAATGGCAATTAATAATGAAGTAGGTACTGACAATTATATTAATTAGTGTTCATTTAACCATCATAGCTCATCAGATAATATTATGCAATTTATTTATGTTTTGCTAGTTGAAAATAAAATAACTTAAATCAAATGGGAAAGTATTCATGGTTGTTGTGAGAAATAATCTTTAGTGAAATAGGTATGTATACCTACCTACAACATCTGCTGTTAAAAAAGTTTAATAAGTCATGAGGTCTGGCCAGCATCAATTTAATTGGCGATGTTTTTTTGAATAAAATTCGTAACTAATATTCAACTTCACTATCTACTTCAAAGTAAATAGCAATTCTGTACTCTATGAATTTAAAAAATATTAAAATTCTTGCATCTTGCATCATCTCACGTTGAGGATATTTTTAACCCAATCAAACATAGTGTAACTTTCTCATTTCCAAGTGATCACACCTCAACCTTGCTTCTCAAAACCATGACATCAGTCTCCTATTAAACCTCAAGTAGCCGCCCTGTCGCCTAACGTGACATAATTAGTGAATCAATCAGTCTGTCGAGAATATGCGCCATGTCGTGCATACGAATAGAATGTCGGCATTGTGGTCAAATGTCGAGGAACGCGGCCATTCTGACGTTCGCTGCAACTTGAATGTCCGTTTTCCCGCCTTTATTTGCCAGCTGCCGTCTTCCTGTGCGGTTGGCGTTGACGTAGTTAATAGTTATGTAGGTATGCATAATCCGTTTTGCTGAATAAACATAGGCAGGGAGTTTGTTTTAGGAAGTTAATTAACAAGCTTTGAGAGTCTACTAGATTTTCAATTCTTTCCAACCATCGCCAGCATCATATCAGCCCTAAGCCCTGGATCCACACCCAATTTTCAAAAATATCATCGTGCTGGCATCAATTTAAAGCCGCCTCCTCGCAATCCGATCCAATTCTGTTTGTTAATATGGTTATTCTAGTATTTAAAAAAACGTACCTACTTATTAAAAAATAAAACTGTTTTGCCTTCTTTGAAGTTCTTTGCCCACAATATTATACTATTTTAGAGGTGGTCGATTCTCTTACAGATTTTACAGAATGGAATTGAAAAACGCGTGCAAAAATCAAATTGTCACGGTCTTGAATTATACTTACTACGATACTTGATTGCATGTACCGAAAATTATATTAGGTAGGTATATTGATTGCATTCTATGTGCTGAATTACATTGCACGAATGTTTTGTACGACTACTGTAAAGAATTTTGAGTAAGGCGCCAAGTTTAACACGCTAGCGTGGATTAAGATTACGAAAAAACAACCGATTATCTTATCTTGGTGTCAGGTAGGAGGTGTACTACATGAAACATGATTTGTACTAAAGAGTTTTTATTTCCATTTCCCATACCTAGTGAAAAGGTAGAAAATCAACTTTACGAAAGAAAGATGAGAACTTTTTACATACCTACTCATATCTGTAACATAGTAATTTTACATTTATACATATTATGTACAAAGGTAGGTGACTATTCCTCTGGTTACTTTGATTTGCGTTGCGGTAGATCTCTCTACTAATATAATAAATACGTCGATAGTCGTCACACTAGTAGCTTTAATTGACCTAATAATTAATAATAATATCCAATAATGTATTTATACATATTTAAATTAATGTATTGTTAGTCGCAACGAGTTGATTACCCGACCCAGTTTGATGAATTAATTAATTTAAAAGGCGGGGACTTGATACTCGATAATATAAAACAGGTGACATATTAATCAATATTGCATAAAACAATGAAATTAATATTAATAATAACACAAGTCAATCTGAATATTCTTAATTGGTGTTTTACTTCGGTAATTGTTCCAAGTATCGTTAGCACTTCAATCAGCTGATTGCGTTTATCGAATCTGATGTCATTAGCACTTGGACAGAAAGTGGATAGATAGGTATTTATATAAGGAAACAATAGTCTTAAGTAGTGTTTAAAACGACAGTAACTACGTAGTTGCTTATTAGTTTCTTCGTACTACTAGCTGCCCCCGCGCGGTTTCAACCACTTCTGGGATCCTATTCCTCTTTTTTTTTTGTTTATTGCCCAGGGTGGGGCTGGCCTCTTACCGATTAAAACCCACCCGTTCCTTCTCCTGCTCTAGGCCGAGACCGCGGTGTATCATTGCGCCTATCCTGCAACCCCGCCTGCTGTAAACCTGTCCGTCTAAGCGTGATGTTTTATAGTTTATGTAGCGTTCCAAGATAAATGGGCTATCCAAAAATTAATTATATATATATAATATAAAACTGTAGTTTCAGAGATTAAAGAAACTATTGCCTAATTAAAGAAACAGAAACTCTTAGATGTGATGAGTAAATATTTAATAAAACTCCAGATTATGATGAAAATAGGTTTAATCGACATATAAGTTGTTAAGTAATAATATTAATTTCGGCGCCATTTACTTAATTTAATTATCATAACTAGGTGTTAAGCAAATTAGCTAAACGAACAGTCGATTCTCAATTTTCCTGAATATCAGTACTTACTTACCTACATTAGTAAAAGACGAGATCGTACTGTATTCAAATAATATTAAAGTGCATTATTAATAAGCATTTGAGTTACTAGTTATATCTTTTACAAGGTCTGTTGCGCGTCAGCGTAATAATACATTATGTATCTACATGTATAATTATGATGTGTGTGTGACGTGGAACATTATCATGCAGTTGTTTCGAGTTGCAGACGTTTTTGATTACGATATATATATATAAGTATATACCGCATACGTAAATAGTGCTAGACTGAATATGTCACGTATACAAATTGATATCATTGTGTTGTATTTTTTTATAATATTCAACCTTTTTGTTTATGTTGAAAGAAAATATTATTAAGAAAAAACAAAACCGTGCACTTCACATTCTTATTCTGAAATTTGAAATCTAAAAGTATCGGCATCAATAAATTTTCTCTGTTATTAAGGGCTGATTTTTCAATAGTCAAATAAGTGTTATCTGAGGAATAAAATTCTTGCTGTCACTGTCTTATACAAACATTCTGACGCGACATCATCATTATTATTCCCCAGGTAACTTTTATGTAAACATTGAAGCACAGCCTTAAGAAGAAAAAAATGTACCAATGAAATTTTATTTCAGTCACACCATCATATAGCTGGCACGAAAACGGTTGCCGTACCACTCTATTATTATTCTATCAATTAATTTTGCATCATTCTAAATTTAAATTTTCAATTCTTTAGTTCGTGAAGATGCAGTCACGGGGAGTACCGTTCTTTACTACCGGTCCTACTTAGCCGCCGACCAGTTAATTGTAGTTTTTGTCAAATGATTAGTAGTCTCCCCTCTTTTCTACCGACTTGTTTTACTGGTTGGCAAAACGATACCATTTCTCCTCATCATGTGTCGTGTTGCAGTGTGACAGATTTTGTTATAATCATTTAGGTATTCGCAGATTCTGTTTAACCACGTTGTTATTACATGCGAGTCCGGTTCTATGATTAATCTAGGTAGGTTAGGTACATAACATACATTACATTACATACTTTTTAAATACAATGATCGACGTAGGTTTACTAATAAACAAAAATCTGATCTGTATCTGACTCTTATTTCAAACTTCAAACGTACCTACATCAAATACAAAGTAGGTATGCATAAAATATTCCCTGGAATGCTCCGTGCTTATTAGAAACCCATATGAAATTACCTAGTACGAAGAATTGATTTTAATTACCATTCACAAAGTCATCGTTTAGTGTTGCTCATTAGGTTCACGTATTTACTTTGTATGTTTCCGTTGCAAACAGACTACTGAACTACTACGCCAATAAAGGAGTGGTCATCATACGTGTCCGCAAATGGATATTTGTGGCAACAAACTTGGGCTAGAGTTTAAACCAGTCTGAGGGCGCTTGGTAAATCCAATATTGCATATTACAATTTACATTATATATGTGTAGTTACACCATTCACAATTAATGTCTTTAAACAATAACAGGTTTATGAAAAGTTTTAAGTGTAAATCTTTTACTAACCTAACCTAACTGTCATCCAGATCTAGATCATCGCAAATTTTGATAGTTGTAGAATATAAAATTTCTGGTGCATAGGATCAATAATCGTATTAATAACCTCCTTATTGTCGCCTTGGAGAAAAAAACTTGTTTCAAGTAAAAGCATGGAGTAATAGCCAAACTTGATATGCAAGTTCGGTCCAACATTTCCGTCATTTGAGTGGCTGTTAAAAGTAAGGGAAGATCATTTCTTCGATTAGATGGTGTTATTTATTTCGTATTTGTCACAAAAGTCAACCATCGAAAATAGCCCCCGGTCACTCGGTTACGGTTAGTTTAAGTGAAATTTAACATTTCAACAAGGTATAGCCAACTGGCGTTTGAGTAGGTAAATGAAAGGAATCATTTAGCGCCCGCCAGCGGTTATTGGCAATTTCTCCGCGCGACGTCGCCCGGGGCGCCTCGTTTCCCGGGAGCCCGGCGCGACTCGACGCGATAGCAGTTTTTGCTCGTCCGGCGACGCCGGCGCTGGCGAGATGTAATCGTGGACTTTCTACAGCTGAGCGGTTGGTCGTCGAAGCGGTTTCACTTTCATGCGGCGGCGGAATGCGGCCGGACCTCCGACCCGCGGCCGCCGTGTCACCGCCTCGCTGCCTCCCTCCACACGCGCCCTTACAAACTTATGCACATGCACGCCGACGATTATGCCCAACACGCTTTGCATATCAACGACGCCTCCGAGTCAATTGGATTACACAGTTGGATTATTGAATAAGCTTCTTCATGCGGTGACTATAACGGTTTTCTCGCATTCTGTCAACGGTTGATTTGCGAAGCAATTCCAATTTCATCATTTGGTATTAGTAATCCCGAATGATTCAAATTCACATAACATTCTTAATTCTTACAAATACTTGATAGATAATATAATCGGTCGCGGGTTAGTTAATTTCGATTCTACGAGCGGCCCGAATACCTGAGTTGGATGCCGGCGCCGACTGGCAAGCTATCCGTGCTAATATCTTATTCGTGTCATTAGTGCGAAATGCCAGCCGTTTGGCACCCGCGGCGCCGGCCTCAGCGTTCCCTCGCGGCCGATGCACTGCCCTGGGCCGCACCAGCTAAATTCGGGTCCGTTGCATCACGCATCACTTTCGGTTTCGTTTGTCACGAGGCTATTTTAGATCGAGTGTCGATTATTAGAACGCTGTTTTTAGATGCAGCCCGTTAGACATTCGGAATGCTCTGGCACCATGACTAACCGACCCAACGGTCAGGAAACTTAATTAGTAATTTGATTAAAGCGTAACCTTACATTTCTTATTAAATAAGACAACAGTAGTTCGAAGAGGCTGCAATAAGGCTAAAGCTGCATATGTGTCAAAGTCGGCTCCTAGTATGCAGTGAGTCTCGACGGTGTGCTGCAGTTATCTCGAGTTTGCGGAACGAAACCCGATCCGTATGCAGCGGCACGCGAGCGAGGCCAGCGCGTCCGCTGCACATATACCATACTTTATCTCCGTTACTACCGTTGGGCTAAACAAAACTATTTTTCTTCACCCGTGATCCAATTTTCTATATCTCCCTTCGCGAATAAAGCTATTAGCTCTAGTGCAACTGATTTTGGTTGGTTAATATGATTGGGTTTGGAGGTATGGTGAATAACGACGGCGTCCTGATGGCTGTGGTCGATGGACTTGCCCTTCATTCGCAAGGTCGTCGGGCAAATGGTCACCTGCGACGGGATCGCAGGCAGGCGTGCGCCGACCGCCGGTTGTGCAATCAGTGCGACACCTCGGCGCACGTGGGCGATCGCCTGCCGCTCGAGAACAATCGAGCCTCTCATTCAACAACACAGCCGCTGGAATGCGGGCTTTTGATATCGTTACAAAACCAACAGTAACGGTGGGCCAATGTCAACATGGCTCCTGTATTGACTTTTAGATTGTCTGTATGGTAATGCGATCGCCGCAGCGCTGTGTCTGCATCGCGTATTAACCGCGCATTCGTGTAGGCGACTAGATTTTCCGACACGGGTTGGGCCACTTGGCATAATGTGGCCACGCAGCGCCGCTACGTAGCGAAAGTCTGGCCGACCTTCGGCGTCTAGATATGGGCAGTAATACTCAGATCTCGGTATACCTAATTACGAAGCAGCTAAGAAACTGCTCGTTTGACAAGTTGTATGAATTAAACGTTGACTGATTATGATACGCTACTCGTTCTTCCTTATCGCGTTTAGTTATGTGATCTGCACTCGATGCAATAATAACAACTGTCTTATTACCTCATCAGGAGAGGCGGTTATTGTACGTTTATATTTGAGTTGGCGAGAAGATCAAGTCTCGAAATAGTTGGATGGATCGCATACCTAGATTATTCCTGCGCTGCGATATGATCGGCTCGACGACTACGGCGCTGTCCTGTCTATCGTTGACAATATTTTTAGTATTAACAATCTTGGATATGCACTATGCACCCGCAAGATAGCATCGTTTATCAGTTGTGTCATGGGCTAACTTTAGAACACGACATCGTAGAAAATACGGAGTACTCACGCTTTGTTTTTCTTAAAATTTGTGTAGTTTACGTTGCTGACCGAAGTAAATAAACAGGCTTGGTTTTAGCTTAGCGTAAAAATTTATTTATTGAATTTCAAAGAAAAATAACATAATAAAGTTTACATTTAGTGTAGGCGTTTTGCGTTAGTGTTAGTCTACATAGATGCCCTAGTGAGCTCAATTGCTTTTCGACTGAATCAGTCGTGTTGGCATGAATCACAAAGTTATGAGATTTTATGATGTAACATGTGGACTTTCCCAAAACAAGAAATTCGGACAAGTCTTATACATATGTGTCACATTAATAATATTGTAATAATTATACATGTAAAACGTATGGAATTAAAGGTTACCTGTGTTTTTAAACATGATAATAAATTATAATCGAATTTTATCAAGTAGTAATGTCATCGACACCAAGTGATGTGAGTATAAACATGTGCAATCGCGATTTTTCTTCTTAAACATAGATACTCATTTATATAATTCGCTTATACATATTTTTCGTGCGTCATACTCTTCACTCTACCTGTAAATACAATTTAGCTTATCATTGTTATCTGTATGGATGGATGCAAATGCGTTAAGCTGGTAATAGCTATCTATCCGTGCAAAGGTCTCGGACTAATATTGACGTGTCTCGTTTATACTGTTTGCACGCTTGATGGATGCGGTTCGCCGTTGAGACTATTTACACTCCCTTCCATAACCTTGGACCGAGTTCAGTGACTCGTCCGTCATACGCATCTCGCTTGTCTTTAATTGTACACTTCCGGAGTATTTCCATCCAGTTGGGAGCTACGGTATCGGGCGTCACGTTCACGTGCATCCTGCCTAAGAATGCGTTCTATTTATACGACGTGATTTGTGGAGCGTGCTGCTCACTAAACTTGTGTAAGTAACGCCGACTTTAATGCTGAAATGCATTACATTTTATCGCTAGTTTACTAATTTCGGCCTAATATTCACGTCAGCGGTGATGGATCCTACGATTCGGCTCGTATTGGCTGTAAACGGCGGTGTTATTCCTGCATTCCTCGGTGAGGATTTATAGCGCGTCGACCGGCGCTGCGTAAATATAATTAGAGAGGCTATTTATCAGCACGGCGGAAGGGCGCTCGCTATCGCCGCCGTAAATCTCCTGTAGCCTCTGACGGCTCAATCCGGCGAAGAAATGGAATGTCATGCTAATCGCGAAGGAGAGTACCGCGCGAATTTGTCTGTCGGCCGCTCGGATCTATCCCCCATACGTTACAATCAGCCAGGATTACGACCACTGCACTCTGCTTATTTGCGCAGACGAATAGACGAGAACCGCGCCGATGCGGTATTCAGGGTTTAGATTAATTTATGCTTATTCTAAGTTAAACCCAGACAGCATTCCTTTCTGAATGTTTGGCTTGAACTGTGCGTATTTTGTTTTGGTTATATCGTGTGTGAAGTAAGCAGCTAGTCCAAGGACAGCGTAGTCGGCGGCGCGTGCGCAGCGGGGCGGGTAATTGGAGCCGTCGCCGACCGCGCCAGCTCCACAAACCGAACACACTTAGTTCTTTTACTTGCATGTGATCAGAAACTTATCAACAAGTTACTTAAAATATGCTAGATTGATTTATGCGATTAAAATGCTACACGGTTACGTGAACTTATTAATTTCATAACGTTTGAATAATAAAATAATAATTAAGTAACGTTGTTAAGGTCACTCATTAATTTTAAGTTTGTTTATGTTTGAAGGATTTATTTGATTATTTTACATAATCAGTATTAGGTATTTATAATTTATTAACAAATGTCGGTGTCACTTTTGTACTTATAACTATTACAATTAGCTGAGCTGTACTATTAAGGGTCTTGATGTTTTAGATTTTTATGGTCATGTGTCCTATTGCTAATTCACACTATTCTAATAATAACGAGACGAAAGGAGTGGCACTGTAAATAATGATAATATTGTTTATCGGAAAATTTGGATTAACTTGTTGATATGAGCATCGTTGCCTAGGTAGATACGTTTGATGCTGGTTGTGCAACTTAGTGAGTGCTTGCGGGGTGGTCAGGCGAGCACAGGTCTGAGAAGGCGCAGCTGTGCATTAGCATAACCGTGCAGACTCGTGCACCGCCCCGCGGCACAACCACGATACCCTCATGTGGCACAAGTGGGGAAATAATCGAGGGGATAGTTTAAAATATAGTTACTTACCGAAATAGTTTAACCTTTTAATTAAATGCAGCAGAAGAAGACGATTAGCTTATGGACTTAACAAAATATTTCTGTAAAGTAAAAAATACCCAAATATACTTCTTCCAAAATATTTGAAGAAGCCGTTTTCTGAAACCAAACTCAAACGCTTAGAGCATTTATTCGAAAAACAAATTAGAATGTCTTCCCAAATTACCATTAACGTCCTGCAAATATTTAACGTAGCCTTTAAAAATATATGAATACGAGGAAATGCAAAACTAAAAATTTAAGAGCCACCTCAACCGCCTCCGTCGCCGGCGCCGGTCAATTCACGTATTCTCAATGTCACCTTGTACCATTTTATGATCCGAGTTCTCTGTTGAAGCGTTATTGTCCTCTCTTATTGCACCAAGCGCATTAAAAATATGTTCTTTGTCATACAATACGCGAATACACCCATGAATATTTAATGGAACACTCGCCGCAGCCCTGACCTTTATTTTGGCCTTTCTCTACGCCCATTGTTCTTGGCTAGCCCTACGCTTTATACGACTTATCTAATGTTACTTTACTTTGTTTCAGGTGAGTGAATGATTATCATTATTAACCACAACAGTAAGTTTCATCTATTTTTCACTGAGTCAATATTTAATAATCTTTGTATGTTAGTGTCGGAACAAAAAATATTGATTTATAAACAGCGGCCACGGTGAAGTCATCAATGACCGATCTAAACGATTATCATCCTTGCGACCGCTGACTCATCCGTGTGCCACAAACCTGTGGGAGATACAAAATATTCAGTTTTAATTAACCTTTTCTGATGACTAATAAAACGAGTATTCTCTCTGCTGCTTCAAGACTGACTGCCGGTTGGGCGAAAATTCAGCTAACGCGTTATTTATACAGAGATATGTACAGAAATATTTGTCTATAAGATAGAAGAGTTCAATGTTCTAGGAGTGATGAACTGGAAACAACCTCGTGGTACGTTGTAAACGTATCTAAAAAGGCTATAAGGAGGAGTGAGGGCCGTAGCCGTCGTCGTCGGCTGCATGTCGTCACTCAACTCTCCGTTTTTTGTCGCCAAAGACGAGTTATCTTCTTCCTAGTCGGTTGCTTTGATTAACGACCGTAACCCGATCTCTTGTGTGTTTTTGGTCTCTCCGTATGTTCGGTCTTCTAGATTACAATTAATTTTTACTTGGATATAAACCCACCCACATCTGCGACTTATATGGTCCGTAATAATAACAAAAATTTAATCGTGTTTAATCATTCTATAACACGGCAAAAAACTTGCATATTAAATTTAGCTTAAAATAATAACTGTTAATCCTTTTGGAGCTGAAGTTTACCTTTTAATATATGTTATTTGATCTGTAACTGTGTCAGCTGATGGATCTGTAATGATTAAATCACCGGAAATTACATTCAATTATGTAGTTGCACGGTTCGGTGACCGATTATTGTGGTAAACATAGATGATGACCGCTACGTGATGCCTCCTTGATCACAATCTCTATGTTCAGAAACTAGCATCGTCCTTGCCGATAAATTAGTGTTCAGATATTGTACGGATAACGCTGTCGACGCAGAATCCTGCCGATGTGCGAGATCAAACAAACCGTGAAACAGTGTGCGCGGATGCCAACACGCCAAATGTGCGACTTCAATGTTCTCTCACAATAAAAGACCCTCTCGTTTTACCTTGCACCGGCTTGCATTTACTTGTCTCTTTCTAACGTTAGTTTGTTCGATTTTGGGCGAGTGTGGACGATGACAAAGCGTCACTTTCTACGGGGCGCACGCGCAGTGGCAAATGAAGTGTGTCGCGTACGCAGACAGCTGCGCGATAGACTCTGCTCTAATGTGCACCGGAAACCATCAATTTAGATAGTGCGCCGGATTGCCGCCGCGAAGCTTCTGCCGTAGGATGCAACTGTTATACGGAGGAAACTGTGATTTATGACCTTCATTGTTTTGTGGCCGAGATCTCTTTACTATGCATCCTCATTTCATTAAACGATGCCTGATATCCCTAACGACGACGTAGAACATCAAATTTGTAAATCTATAATTCGATATTTACTTAATATAGTAATGAAGTTCAATATTCTGATTTAGGACTTAACAACATTACCGGTAATCGAATGAAGGCGACATCTGGTCTGTTGTTCCCCCAGTCTAACGGCACCGCGCGGCTGTCCCTTTGAATAGATAATAATCTGTCTCAATTAGGGTGGCGTGTCGCATCAAAATGCGACTGTAGTTATACTTACTCTTGTGAAAACTGTGGCTTTTGTAACGGTTAAACAAACAGACGTTTTATTAACCGACTTCAAAAAAGGAGGAGGTTCTCAATTCGACGAGTATTTTTTTTTTTTTTTTTTTTTTTATGTATGTACACCGATTACTCGAAGACGCCTGGACCGATTTGCAAAATTCTTTTTTTATTCGATAGGGTATACTTGCCATTTGGTCCCATTGTCATGAGGTCAGGAACTGATGATGGAATCCTGGAGAAACCGAGGGGAACTTTCGAAAATTGTAGGGGCGAGTAGTGTTTTTGTATGATGTTTAAGTAGGCCTTTATCAACACTACAACTTGACGAAGGTCGAAGTCGACCAGATGTTGGAGCTGGAAGACAGTCGAGGGATCTCCTTGACTATTTGAGGTAGTTGCCTTGTGTTTGGGCTTGAATGATTCGTATTGACGAGCACTTTGCAGCAGGCTTGGTTGTAACTGTCATTAAGGGTCTGATGATGAGAACGAAGGACAGCTCAAGGAACTCCTGAACGGTTTACAGTAACTACTTCGTGTTTGAACTTAATTCATTTATATTGATGAAAACTTTGTATCTGTATGTATTATAACAACTGAAGGTCTGCAGTTTACCTGATGATGGAGACCATTGACCGTTGAGGGAATTCCGGATGGAACCGAGAGACAGTCGAGAGAACTCCTCAACGATTCATAGCAGCTTCCTTGTGTTTGAGCTTAATTAATTCGTTTTGATAAGAACTTTACATCTAGATGGATTGTGACTGTCATCAGGGATCTGATGATGAAGACGAAGGACAGTCTAGGGAACTCCTCAACGGTTTACAGTAGCTACCTCGTGTTTGGACTTAATTTATATTGTTAAGAACTTTCCTAGAGAGATGGCCTGTGTTCCAGTAGTGGGTACATTAAAATGGCTGATGATGATGATGATGATGATGATGATGATGAGAACTTTCCCGTTTCTTGAGATCAATATTTTTTTATCGAGCGGCTCCTTTCGTAGGCCTAGGTACACAAAGCTACTTAAAAAGTATATACTATTCAATATGTTAATTTATATTTAAAATGTTACTGTAGTTTACAGAAGAACTTGTAACAAATACTAAAAAGTAAAAAATAAAAAAAACTACGTTTAAAAAAACCGACTTCAAAAACAAAAAAGTGTCAAATAAGTAATTAAAATTGATATTTTAATATCACTCTTACGTACGCGAAGCTAATACTTTTAATATTAATAATAAAACACTATCAATTCTATGTGCTACCTATTCATAGATTTGAAGTCGGTGCCAAGCCCTAAACAGAATAAAACAAAATGAGAATTAAGACTGTTTAATTGCTGAAAGACGAAATTTCCACAACTAACAACGCAGCTATCTACTACTACTTTTAACAACCAAGTACGAGAAAACTTTCATAATTCATCCAAATATGTATCTTTCTAAGCTATATACAGTTTCGCCGGTAACGCAACCATATAGACTTCTGATTCTACGCTAACGCCATCAAGTTAGAAAATCGGTACTACATTTCTTAAATCCTAACAAATAAATTCACACGCGCCCGGCAAGTGTAGGTACTCATGTATCATGCTTATTATATTATGTATTAGGCTTGGCACCGACTTCAAACCTATGAATAGGTAGCACATAGAATTGATAGTGTTTTATTATTAATATTAAAAGTATTAGCTTCGCGTACGTAAGAGTGATATTAAAATATCAATTTTAATTACTTATTTGACACTTTTTTGTTTTTGAAGTCGGTTTTTTTTTTGAAAATTCACCTTACTTCATTCGAATTGTTTATCGTAATAGTTCACACGGTAAATTAAACTGCATTCGCAATCGGATACTGCTTTTCCGTAACCAATTGGGTATTTAGATTCTCGTTGCAACATGCATCGGTAGTGTTGTACAGCAGGGCCATGTTATGGCTATTGGTTAAATTGATACTGGCATCGCCTCTTGCATGTTATCGGCTACTTTCTCGCGTCCGAGCGAGCGGTGTGCCGTTGTCGAAGTATTGTTTATGAAAAGCGGGTCAGAAGAAAGCGATAGAGGGGCGAGAGCGGCTGGTCATTCGCTGATATCTCCCGGTGAAGAGGTCACGGCCATTATACGAAAATTAACTGAAGGCAGAATTTGATGACAGCGCAAAGATCGTTTATTGCCACCGTAAACTGTAACAGCAGCTGTTTTTTTGTACGGATCCGTGAACAACCGATAATGGAAACGATTTCTCTTTTTACTCATTTTTCTGTTGCTAATTGGTTCTGTGTTTATTGTAGTGGAATTCTTTATTTACTTCGACAGTACTTTCAAAATACGTTCGTTATCTGTGCAAGTGCTCGTGTAAATATTCATTTGAGCGTGTGTGAATGTGTTTGTACACTTGCACCGTCGCTGGCGCAGCGTTCTCTGTATCAAATCAGGAATGCGTTCGCACATCATGGCCGGTGTGGCAACGGTCTCGATCTCGTCGCGTCACATGCGCTCGCACAGTAGACAATAACTGATGTTTGTGATCAGTCTTTGTTTAAGTGTTTTCTTGTCTCAAGGTCGGCTATTGCTATGATCATTATTTTTACACATTGGACATCCTATCGGACAACGATGAAGGACGCCAGCGGAAGATTATCCTTTAGCCTTAAACAGTTTTTTGTAGACATTAAAAGTACAGAAAACAATTTTCCTGTCGGGTTTTTCTTTCTCTTAACGAACCGTATTCTTCGTGATTTATTTAAGTACTTTTCCTTGTTTGCTGTTGTCATATATCCGATTTCCGAAATTGGTAATACAAACATCTTCATTGTTAATCTTTATTATAGACTTGTTGTTTTATGCCTGTATCAGATATTTGTTGTGAAGATATTGAAGGGCGTAAATCATGTAATTCAACACCACGTAGTGTGTTACTCCTAGGGCAAATCTTACCGGTATCTGCGTCCGCGCCGGCCATATTTCACGCTGGTGCTGCGTCCCCCATAATTGGTATGCGGCATTTTGTCCAGCCTCGCATCGATAAAGCATCTCTTCCTCCTCACATGTAACGTAAGCTTATTGGATACCAAGATTTAGAGGTTCCTTGAGCTCGTAATTCGTTCAGATATCAAATGTTTTGTAAATACTCCGAAGTACCTTCTACGATTTTTGTCTGATCGTTCTATTCTGTCTTGATTTGATTCTTACGCCTAAAGGAATATTGTTACATAAATATTTATAATCTTGTATAAATATTGGTTTGGTATGAAGAAATCGTTTAATGATACGTAAGTTCGATTGTTCTTCCTCTTCGAATGGTTTCATTTGCCGTCTTTTTTACAGCGACTGCAAAGATTTTACGATTGCTAGTTTCATCAGTGAATACTGTATGAACAAGATTATCTCTTATTAATTGCGTATGGTCATCTGTACTCTTGGATGGATATGTTCAAGTCGTGATTAATTTGTGTAAACATTTCAGCTAATTGCCTCTATTAGTGTAACGTGTTATTTAATGTTATGGACTCGAGGGCTTTGATGTCTTCAGTGTTACCTGTATTTTTTATTTCATTAGTCTACAGAAAATAACTTGTTACAAATGCTTTGCATAAGTATTTGCTCTCGTGCCTCTTAATAATCCACAAATGTGCTTCACAAGACCCACGGTAGATACAAACAAAACGGATTTCTTAGATGAATCATGCTTTAAATTGTATCTTAAAAAAAAACGTAATTATAGAGCTTTGTCATTCAACGAAGACTAATAAATTAAATTTTTTGTCAATGTCAATAGTAAGAAATGTTCACTGCCATATTAATTAATTCTGGATTAGGTATGCGAAAACGAATTAGTTACAGGACGGTCGTCCGTCGTTATTTGAGTAAATGGTATGTGGGCTGCGCCTACGCACATTGAGATCAATAAATTATAGAGACGTGTGGCGTTCACGACCTTTCCGCAATATTAACGTGCTAAATCGTTTAATATAACAAATATATCGTCTATCAGGAAAACAGCTTCATTAGATCAAATTAGACATTGGACATGACATTAATTATAACCTATTAAGGGTAGTCTGTCACAATTTAGATAAACAAAAAAGTGTTATAAATATTCATAAAATTTGAAAAAGGAATACAAAGGTCAAAGTTTTCAAAACAAACGAAGAAAAAGGAAGTAATGACAGAGTATTAAATTACTGGTTGATTTACACTATGAATCTTATTAGGTGGTTGGGAACGTCGCCAAGTTCGATTGCAGAGGCATTCTATGCCGGTGCCGTGTCACTAGCGTGTAGCTGGACTGTTCTGCATAGAAATGGTGATATGATTCAGTTTGTTCCATTCTCAGAGCAGAACTACTCATATACTTAGAAGAACAAAAGAGAATATTTCATAAGATAACCTAAATACAATGAAATGAGCCTAGCTTAGTTTTCTTAGAAAATTCTAGATACTTTGTAACACTACTAAAGTTTGTTTGTATAAATATCTTGTATTAAAACAGCCATTTTGATTCAGGATTCATTAACAGTGCAATCTATTGATCATAAACTTGACCATGAATAAATAATTCCAGTGTGTAACATGACCAATGTTTGTTGTAAGCGCCTTATGCGAAATCGACATGGCTACCGTATTCGTTACAAGGAAAGATTTGCAAGGGATTTGCATAATTCTACATGTGTATCTGTCTGTAAGCCGGCGTCATCGACTTTATATATCATCGCCATCAGTAATCCATATGTAACGAGAAAAATCTGTACTCAATGCATGAACGTAACGTACTTCTTGCTTGCAATAAGAAATTCAAATCCAGTACAACGGCCAAACTATGTCAGCTCTTGGGAAATTAAGGACGGCGAAATTGCAAATGTTACCAAGAAGCTGTTTTTTTTTTACAGTTTTAAGTGGCCAGTTTTATGTGCGATGGTATCAGTGACTGTTTTGCTACTCTGACTACTTGTTCGCAATTCAAACTTCCGCACACACAAGCACATGTGTTTAGCGCTAATTTGGTTTGTGTCTGAACTGAGAACCAATTTGAACGCCATGTGGGTGGTAGATTAGGTACTGGCTTATACAGCCAGGTTTTTCGTCTTTCAAATAAACTTTGATGATTCAGGCCTCCTGCGTAGTTGAGATCGAGATGTATTTTAATCGCAACCCATGACGGACATGTTCTATCACAAACAATTAATTTTGTTTCGCCTATTGTATACTAAGCAGTTGATTGATTGCATGCTAATTTCTAAGATTTTCTAGAAACATCCAGATTATATTACAAAAATTAAAACAACGCAACGCTGATAAATGAATTATCCGTATCAGGTTTATCAGGTTTATTTGTCGCAGATAAGCCTAAACCGTATTATCTACGAAATCCTGTATACGTAACGCAAGAGCGATCATAGAGAACAGTACAAAAATATTCATGATACTATTGTACCTACATATGTTAATAATATAAACAATACGTTGTCAAATAGAATAATTCTACACATTTTCCTGGATTTTATTAGTATTATTATAAATTTCCCCAATTTAATATTTTTCCTTAACAATCTAAATATAGTCTGTGTTTGCTTGTATGTAAGGTAGGTACCTACCTGTCTCACTCCATTAGATCCTGTTTGCAGTGATCGATCAAAACTCTTTACGAAAATTCATTAAGCTTGATCGTCAGTTGTTTCTGTTACATAGCTGATATTTATGATGCTTCGGAGTTGACCCGGTCACGAGGTCCATTACATAAGAATGAGCGATTAGTTTAGTGTGGCATGCTGCGATCCATCTTGCGTAAATAAATTCCTATCCGTCGTGAAGGTTACTGATATGATAAGATTTTAAGTAGAAATAGACGAGAGGCGCGGGCAAGGATTTTTAAGTACTACGTATTGAAAATAGTTCAGTATTTTTTCCAGCTATATATGAGTAATCAATCCAACTTAGTTAGTGGACTCTATAACGTACCTCATTATATTTGAATGCTATTGTGTTACTTAGCGCCTATAAGCGTCTAATAGATTACGTGTATGGAATCGGAACTGCCTGGTCAAAATAAACATCTGGAAAATTCTCTCACAACTTCGTATGTACTGCGATTTCTATTATGTGACTTTATTGCTGTACTATTCTAAGCTAATGACACGGGTTACATCTAATACTAGTATTTAATTATTAACGCTTGTGTTAACTTGGTAGGTACTTGAACGTTTTCCTTGTTAGCGGTGTTGACAGCTCAAATTACCGCATATTGATCAAACCGTTGCTTAGAGATTACGAGGGCGATAGTGTCAGCGTAAACTAATAAGGATTTTAATTTAACTAATCCTCAACGAAGGTCTTAGTCACAGAACGTCACATGAATCTAACCGCTATTCCCTTAAAACTAAAAGCTATAATCCAGTTGAATGCAAATGATCATTTCCGCTTTAATGGATATGACCATTGAAAGTGATTTAAGAACAAGTTAAATATGCAAAACTTTTTTCGCAATAGATATCTGTCTTAGCTCTGAGTCATCAAATTGATTCAAAGACGTGATGTACAAGCAAATGTCACATGACAAATTTAAAAAATTAAAATCTTTGACCAGTTTATAAAATAGCACAACTGCTTCGTTTCTTCAAGTTGGTAAAATTATTTCGTCTTCTCCTCACCCAAATATGGCATAAAATATTATATGGGCAAGTGCGTGAAATCGCGTTAACCAATAATCATTGTTCATCTTGAAATTAAATTTAACCTCTGCCGATTTAAATAAACATTTCGATTATTCGCACAGCGTCAACTACGGAAGCTCGTATTGTTAATTAATTTCAGTAGATATTCGACTCGTAAAACGGCAAAGTTATAGCCGTTTAACACGGAATTAATGGAGCGACAAGTGTGACCTCCGGCCGGGTTTCTTTGTGACTTAATTTTATCTCAATAGTGCTATTTTGTTTCTGCAGGAACGTATGCACTCGGCTAAATCGTTTTTTGCCATTTACAGAATGTTTATTTTAATATTATTTTTCGTCTTCCGCCTGGTTCTTTGTGGAGTACGTCACGTTGATAAGATTATGTCCAATGAAACGGATTATGACTGGGTGCGTCGGCCACGAGTGTCATTGCACGGCGCCACCTTATTGCCTTTTGAACACTATTTTTCCATCCAATTTGTTTCATTATTTGTCATATCCATCAAGACTTTTTATAGCCTTTTGTTAGTGTTCATATAAACTTAAACTTCTTTAAAGGGATTTTATTTCTCTTAAATAATATAATTAAACTGCAATGGAGTTGTTGTTACGCAGCTTTTTTATAACAGTTCTTTACACCGCCAACATTAAACCCGTCTTACGAAGTTCAACTGGGCGGCTAGTTACATTAACCGACAGCCTAACACGTTCTCGAGGATCACGTACCAACAACATTTCAATAAATCAATGTTCCTTTCAACACACTCTTGCTGGGAAATTTATTTCTATTACGTACAATGTTGCGGTGACTTTAAAACAAATTGGATTCAGCTAATTCACTTACAGTAAAAAGTTAATGAGACCAAACTGCCATTATTCCAGATCCATTCTTATTATTTTTAAACAACCGCAACTCTTCACGGCCGTCTAAAAGGTGTCTAATTTAACTTCCCTTCAATATAAGGGTTCATTAATAATTATAATTGAAAACCCCATGTAAAGAGGTTAATTGATAATCTAATGGAGGCCCTGTGAAGTGTAAGGAAGCGTTTCTATCGTTGCATACAAGTCATAAATTATGGCGTCCATATCCTACGTGCCATTTATCATAATATTGTCTGGCGGTCGCGTTTTATCTCTACCATGGCAGAGCAGGTGGGTGTCTGCCTATTTCAATATTAATTGATCCTGCTGCATTGCGGAATTGTTTTGTTTCTATGGCCCTTTGCTCTGTCGATCTGTTTTGCTATCTCTATGGCACGTTAGAATTCTATGCGACCGGAGGTTGGGCTTGTCACCGGGACGAGTTTAAGCAGGTGATAATTTTAAACGCTTGCCCATTATTCATCTTTGCGGAGCCATTTGGATTATTTTGTGTATCTGGACAAGACTGAATACTACTTCTCATTACTGGATCTTTATACCGTTTATTTTATCATCAGTTCAAGAACCATGTTATGTGGTTATCAAAATATAAAAACTTTATTGTACTTTACATATTCATAGGATGCAAGTTTCCATATTGTAAAACGAAAGAATACTTACGTGTTGCGGAACACTAACAGTTATTTAGTCATTTGTGGGTATACGTACACCGTGGGAAAACTAGACTCCTCATTATACGTATAAAACGGTATGTTACTAACCTAATGAGTAATATCCAAGGCGACGAAGTTGCAACACCAACTAAACCCATGGAGATATGAAAGTAAACGTTGGATTTAAACCAGCTAGTTAGCAAGCAATCGTTTAATGTAGCTCTCAGATGACGACGCAAGGTTATCAGTAGGATCGCTAAATCATGACTCACGTGTAACTTTAATTTGATGATACTTGCCAATGTTTATTTGTACAGTTATTCGGCACACATAACCTAAGTCTTTTGACGCCGCAAACTAGCCGTTGTAGTGCTCTCGACCTCGCGACCTTTATTCAAAGTGCTGGATAAATTCACCAGCCATTTAAGATCCCTGGTTCACCAACATGCCGTAAGTTAGTTCTCACGTCTGATAGTTTCCGCGGCACTGGTCGTCCGGAGGGATGCCCGTTAGACTCGAGGTCATCGGCAGGTGCGGATTTCTTGATGAGCGTGGTTTTCCTATTTTGGTTGTGCATTGTTAAAGAAATGAGCGTGTCTCGTTACGGCTGTGTCTCAGTGTCAAGTTCCCATCGTTAGTTGATGTGTTCAATATGGCGGCGGTTTCGTGTTTATTTTACGACCACCAATTATTTTTACACTGCAGATTGGAACAGGATAATTCTATATTGAGGTGTTAGGTCATGTTCTACCGCAACACATAGAAACAAGGAATACTTATTGTTCTCAATTGTTATTGTTCGTTCACCTTGCACAATTAGGTTTCTGATTATAATGGGATATATTTTATTTATTTGTTCACCTATCTTGTCCAGCCGGTCTTTAATTGTTTTCAGAAAAAACAAAACAATATATTAATGTATTCAATTTAAGTTACTTGGGTTGTTTTTATTAAACAATGCATTCACATTGTAATACGCAATTAATGTTTAAGTATAAGTTTAAAATGTTGGAGTGCATGTTTTAAAATATTACCGTTTAATGGAATGGAAACAATGTTGTGTTTTATTGCTGTGAAATTCGTATGTAAAATAAAATTAATCGCGCCTCCATGTCGGAAGGATAAAAGAGTTAAGACCCGTAAAACTAGCAACATTGTATAAAGAATACAGTATTCGAAGTTTAAATTGATTATTAATATCGCGTTCATTAATAAAATAGCCAAAAGCGCATGTGGGATGAGTGGTTTAAGTAATTTGCATGAGATTGATGTCCTCACGGAATATGCAGATGGCTGTTGGTAAAGTTACATGTGGCTATTAACATTTTTACTGTCGTTACCATATAATCGAAAATTATCGATGGGATTTAAAAAGGCAGGTACTGCAATCAATCTGTCGGAAACGTTAAGTAGGTACTAGTTTTAATCCGTAATTTGTAAGGATTCTTTCGAGTGAAATGAGACGTGGATAATGCGATCGTCTGCCCCAAAACAGGGGTCGGAAGTCGGGGTCGTCGCACTGGTATTCGTGTCTGGTAATTATCCAGTATTCTTTCGTGGTGACTGTACACTGGCCAGTCAACCAGCTCATCAATTTACTGCTAACTGTCAAGTTTGTTTAATGGATTTTCAATTTTATTTGATTTTGATTTGATTTTAGTTGTTGTGGTTCTTCTAGCTTGAGGATGTTGTTATAATACTAATCTGAGTTCTTAATTTGATTTTACATCGGAAAAAAGGTTTAAGGTCGTTTAAGGTTTGCTATTTTACAGGCTGCATTTATATACACTTTAATGTAGGTACCTATTAATAAAGCTGGCCATACCACCGACTGTAACTCGCAATTAATTAGTAAGCAGACACATACAGTCATGGCCACGAAATTCGACGCATTTTATTTAATATTCGTAAATGTTTCCTGTGGTTTTATGATATGAATGAATATTGATGAAATCTTTACTATCACTTAAATTAATTACATCGTAAACCGATCTTTCAACGAGTGTGTGTCATAACATACGTACGACCATCATTACATGATAAAAAACGTATTTAAATATCATTTATACTCAATTTTTCTACGTAAGTATTCTTTAATTTGGTTTTTTTTTTGTAAAATATGTTTTTATGGCCCTTTGATAATTTTGTGTTTACTTATCGCGCGCAAGGTGCAATCCCAAGTAACACAGACATGCTGAATAGTGTTTGAGTAAAAGTAATTCGAAAATATTTACAGATATAAGCTCCATAACGTGTGAGGAAAGGCTATTGAAATAGCCAAATTCTGAATAATTTTCTCTTTCTGCCTTAATAGCCATTTATGCTTGATAAAAGTTGTATTAAGGTCGACTATTATTTTTAAAGCTTAGTAATAACTTCTGTACAGCATAAAACGCAGATATTATTAAGCCTAAAGCATTACAGGTGACTTTAATTTGAAAAATATTGCCCGGGTCAGCATTTATCTGTATAATAGTATAAGTAGCTGAATAAACGTAATTATCTAATACTAATAAACAAACTTTTCTCAACTTATTGCTTATAAAACCACCATACTCTGTAAAACTGTGTCCACGGCAGCTGTCTTCTGAATAAGAGTGTAAGTAATTTCTAATGAAAGGAATATTAGCATTGTATTTTGAATAACAGCTTTTATTTTGCCGTCAAGTCATATAAGGTTCCACATTTTATCAATTATTCAACTACTGTATAAAAGTATTTTCTGTGTTCTAAATAGAGCTTATTTTGGTATAAGGGAAATAAAGTCATAGTTTATAGCTAACGTAACACAGATGGAAGTCGAATGATGTATTTTAATTCCGCAATTACTTGTAAAAATACCATTTTTAAAGAACTTATAACGAGTTTTTCTGGGTAGTAAGTGAATTAAAGACGTTTAAAACATTGTTTTACTACGAGAGCGAGCTTAGGTAGTCGTAATTTGAGTCAAGTCCGAACAGATCCAGTTAAAGGGAGTTCTGTACCTTCAAATAATGCCGTTATAGATTTTGTACAGAATTCAGAAGATAATATTTCCGCATCTAGTGAAGATAAATCAGATGTGAATTTTATTGAAATTAAAAAATGGGCTCTTAGTAAAAATATTTCACAAGTCGCACTGAAAAAATCATTCATTCATTTTTTATGTGAAATTTTGTTCGTGAAGTTAGTTATTATAATTAAAAGCGTTTAAAATTATCCATTAATTAGGCATTAAATTTGGGCCATTTCAGTTTCGCTGTGCTTTCCCAGTGGGAAGGTAGAGTGCATAGTTCTGCTCTGCCCCTTCGTTGAGTAGAAACAATCTTAAACGGCATTCTCCTGCAAGACATTTCGCTTTATGTTAGGAACTTAGAGTAAGTACTATTTTATGATAGCTAAAAACAATAAAACTATAAAAACCTTTTAGAAACTATAATTTCGCGAGTTTAACACACGCCACGCACTAACTTGCAGCCGCGGTGCGCTCCCTATCTGTGAATAATAGTAACTGATCAATACGTGTAAATTACTCGATGTTGTTTGTTCTAGCTAAAATAATTCACTATGAATCTACATACTACTAAACTACCCCCATCGCATAGATGGTTGTAATTTTTTGTAATACGAAATTAACCCAACCTACCTAAAACTAGAAAAACAAAAACATAACATCGTTATAACTGCGTTTATGTACATGCTAAAAAAAATAAGAATAAAACATTATGCATAGTATTTGTGTTGTATCATTTGCCACTGAATAGGTAGAAAAAAAACCCTTATTTGTATTGAAAAATATAAGTGGTCCTTTTTTGTAATTACTCATATAAATATATCAATTTTCCTGAGAAATTTGGTCCGTCGTATTATGTTTTGAACCCTGATTCGCTGTATAATTAATCACATTTAGTAACGTTATCAAGTGTTATTCAGATACTTGTAGTGCCTAATCAATATTTCTCAAATTAAATCAGAGTTGTACTGTAAAATAGCTGCGTGGAGAACTTTTATAATGAATCGCCATTTTATTTTATTTTTAAGTAAACTATTGAAACATTACGTATATAAAATGCCCCATTTTAGTAATTAATTACAGTTAAAAATATATTTTTTGAGTAACTTAATGACTTTTGAAAGATTAGCATAACTGTTTCATCCTAAGTATTTTTGTCACTTCTAAAAGTCTTTATTTATATATCATATACTATTACTAAAAATGAATATGAAAGCGGCGCGTGAAAAATGTTGAGATAATTTATATGCTATTCACGATAAAATAACTTGCGCAGTAATTTTTTACGTGTATCATGGTTATAATACATAATAACATTTAGGTACTTACCGATTCGCATAGTTCCACTACCATCTTTATTTTACTAAAAACTATGAAATTTCAAAACAAAGCACACACTGCACTATTAAACACAACTTTTTTTCTAATTCACAACTTAACTTTTAATTATGTTTGAAAAGTATACGCAAATGAACATAATCCTGAATAATTTTTGAATAACAAAATCCATATGCATTTGTCTGAATAAATACGAAATAATAGCTATATTAAAGTGATGACAGCTTTTTTTCAGACGTTATTAAGTTAAGCCTGTTATTATTAAGCAATTACCCAAACTTTACAGCTATATTATACAGACTTATGCATTTAAAAATGTGCCCAAATTGCTTGAGTAACAGTTGAATAGACGTTCACTCAGACAATATCCAGACAATAGTTACAGCTTATAGTTTCGCGGATCACTAGTACTCAAACGTTATTCAGCATGACTGTGTTACTTGGGTAAGACAGCCACTAAATATTGGGTTTTATTTGTAAGCACGGTTCATAGGGATATGTAAGCAAGAAAAACACTTCTTTCACAAACAGAACAAGAGACAAAGTTCAGACTAATAGTAACGATTAAATTGAGAGTTGTATATGAAATAAGATTTGATTTTTTAAGAATATGTACCTAATTAGCTAAGTATGTAATTGAATGTTGATATATAAATACACTTAATATATTTTTATCTAAATATCTTATCGTATCCATTCTGTACAAGAATTTTTACCATATTGTTGCTTAATTGGGTTACTGTGACAATTCTAATTGAAGTTTAAGCAATTAAAATCTAGCCTCTGCTGCTTGTACCGTTTCTTTTATCACGTAAAGTTATCAGTCGCGGTTTTAATATCTTAATGAGTTAATTGCCACTGTCACAGCAATTAAACTTACCTTTCTGTGCAATATAAAAACTAGCACCTGGATAACCGATTTTGGCTAGGTATTAGAAAAATTATATCTACTTAGGTTGACATCTCGTCCGTGAATTCCTTTATAAGACAAAGTTTCATCAAATAATTGGTGCCGTTTCAGGTCCATTAACGTAATGTATAGTATGTATATACGTTTTTCTTGTTTAAAGGTTTTAGTTATTATAAGTTTACAAGTAACCACTATTGGTTAACTTGTTATTGCAAAAACGGTGTTGTACGCAGGTTAACTGAACTAATTTAGTATTATAAAAATGTCAAAAATTGTTCAGCCGTTTAGTAGTTTATTTGTGACGAGCATCCATAAGAGGATGCTTTCGCATTAATAAAGTAAACAATAAATTATAAATAAAATCGACATACCAGGTGTTAATAATGGTATTGTATTGTAAATTAATAATTAACAATTGCACATACAATATTTATTTATGTATCCCTATTCTACGTTTAAATTTTCGTAATATTGTATTTTCCTTTTAGTTCAAATAATTAACTCCAACAAAGTATTTATTATTTAATTTTCTAGTTATAGACTACAAAACCAATTCTATTTGCGGGCTTCTAGAACATTCTTCATCCTTTACCAAGGAGGTTAAAAAACCATAGATAAATAAACACGGACTCCTACGCTGTGGTATGGGTACGAAGGTACACAGAGCCACAGTTGACGTTTCCCACGAAGCTGTTTGTGCTCATGAAATGTAAAATGTAGTGCCCCGTTAGTTTGTGGTGGCATTAATACTTCTACACAGTTGAGGGCCGATGCTTAGCTAGGTTTGATGGTGGAGACTAGAGAAGAATGGAAAAGCTTCTTTGTTACCTAATGAAAGAAGATATAGATTCATAATTTGTACCTTACTAATATTTTATTTATTTATTACCCCAATTAATGTGGTTAATGGCAAAACGAACAACATAACATTTGATTCCAAATCTTTCTAAACTTAACAAGAATCGAACACAGAAAATCGTTAAATGCGCATTCAAACTCGATAAGTTTTTACAAAATGGCAATTAGTAATCTAATTTATTTAACAAATGTAAAACTATAGTCTCATCTTATATTTTCTGAGCTTGTCTAGCAATTTTATTGTTCTTTTTCGATGTCAGACTAGCCTCTTTGCATAAAATCGCTTCATTATCGTGCAGCTGCTACTGTGCCGATGGCGCTGGCGTGGCATTAATAAAGTTGACATAATATTTTTGTTACCTCGTAAGCACCGTGACAGATTTGTGTTGTGTTTCACCGTTACACCGCATGCTAATTAACGTAACTGTTTGTCTCTTAATTTTTGTTTTAAATTGCTAGACGTTTCACACAGACCGCAAACTTGATAAGCATCGTTTGTAAAACTGTTACAAGCTGTTAATTTGGTTTCCTGTCTTCGTTTGTAAGTACTCTGGCGATAAATAACGACGTCCTCAAACATGTGGCCTTATTGAAGTGTGGAGCTTTAATTAAAAGCATCCAGCTCCTCCAATATTTACGAGCCCATCGGTCGTCGTAATCAAAGCTGAACTTCAGTCAGCAATCAACAAATCGCACGCGACCGAATTCGGCGCGTTACCGTTAATTCGCAACGTGTCGTCTGTCCGGGCCGGATTCGATTTATAAGCGACGTAATCGGGCCTTACGGTAAACCTGATCTCCTCTTACATATCGCTCTATAAAACATGGAACACACGCGCAACACGCACGCTCAGTTCGCCAACGTCGACCCTGTTTTGTGACCATACGTGAAGTCTAGTTTTCAATTACATTTGTTAGTTTACAATTTATCACCAGCAAATTGACTAACGTGGACGGCATTTGACAAATGTGTCAATGTGTCGATGTAAAATCCGCTACATAACGAGTTCAATAGCAGCACGAACATATTTTCATTAACGTGAATGAAGATGAATAGTGGGATCTATCTCATAGAGAAATCAACGCACAACCTCCTTTGCCATAATCACCTGTACAACAGTCTCAGCATTACGTAAATCCTATGTCAGTGACAGTGATGTCTTATGACAGTAAGATGTTTAATTTCCCCGCTCGCATCCCATCAACCTTTTTGCCGTTTGTGCAGACAAAAATGTGCTTAATGTCTCTCGTTAACCTTTTAGTAAGAACAGATGTAACCCTCCGGCGTCGCCGCATAATTGCGGAAGTAGACTCTGCCTCCTCTACCTGTTTGTGTACGTTTAAAGTGTTATCTTTGTCATCTGTTTTGCTAAATGGCCCTTTAAAGATTTTTGCAACCTTTGCAACACTCTTTGTTTCGTTTTCATTGCATGTTCGTCCTTCTGGAACGGGTGACGCTTTATATCCGGGTTTTAAATCCTTTATTTTCATACGCATATTATTCTCAAGCCTCGAATTGCATAAAATGAAATCAATTATCCATAAACTGCAAATTTTGTTCTTTTTAGCAACACTTTCCTCATCACTTTCTATTTCAAATACAATAATTAAAACAGCTCATCGTGTTAGATGTGAGTGAGTGCATCCGCTCAGTGCTCGTCAATTAATTAGTCATGCTTTCAACCGTTCAGGAGCAAGCTAGGAACGTGAGCATATATCTTAGCTTAGGTAAACAGTGCACGCACGAAGAGCGCGGCGCCGGCGCACGCCAACGACCTAATTCTTTGAGTAGTGGCGCAGGCGTCGCGACGCCGCGGTGCATTTGCTCATTACATATGTTTTAACAATTAACAATTCAATCTTGAATGTTTTATGCATCTGTTTGTCGGTTTCCGCGTTGAATGGGAATAAAGGAAACGTTGTGTGATTTGTTTATATAGCGCCACTTCTGGGAAGCGGCTAGCTTCTATAACTCTGTCGAGACGAATGGTTTGTTTGTTATAACACTCATACTCTGTTAGAGCTTTGCAAATTGCTTGAATATTTTAAGTGACTGCGGTCTAAACGTGACTATAACTAAGGCTAAACACTAAGTTGAATCATAGACCAAGTTAAGTATGACACATTTACTTGCACGGAAACTCACTGATTGCATATTTGTCTCATAAGATGTTAGTAATGCGTAGGTAACATTGACACGAATACGAAATAATTAAATCGTCAGCTGTGTTCAATTACAAAACATAATTTGAATGGTCCCTTGATACATGTCATTGAATGCATAGCATTAGCTGGCTAGCTACAAGGGCGAAGAGTTCACGTCGACATGTGACGCCGCGGTCACGAACATCTATCGACTCCCGCGCACGACTTGTGTGCACTCAAGTCATTGTGCAATTAAAATAGAACCAACCAATGAAAGTACCAAGGTCAATACTAATTTCACATCAATGTAACCTAATTGAAATACTCAAGACTATACTGTACAATTAAGACGCAATATCATATCTTGCTAGTCTATAATTAAAGTCTATGTCCCAATTAATTCGATACAAACCTCTCGATGTGACGAAATATTGCGGTTTCAATTGGCGATAAATAGTATCGATAAGGGACACCGATCCAGTTATTAGTGTCGGCGCTTTTCATTTTTGTCCTTAACATCGATGTTATAATCGATTTCAGAATTTTTTATTGTTTGAGTGATGCGAAAAGATTAACGACAACATCTACCGATGAATTTTATTTGAATCGATTGATGCATAAAAGGCTGTTTCGTGTCTTGTCTTATTCATGAAGCTGCATAATGATGAGCGGTTTTAGAGCAAAATGAAGAGTAGATTTACTTTTTTTCCTACATGTAGAAATCCTTTTGCGACGATGCAACGTGCTTATAAAAAGAAAGTCTACGTCTACTTTGCTTTGTGATATTTTGATTGATGTCCATCTGACCTTGCATGTTCTTTGAATAAATGTAGTTCTATTGACTTGATTTTTTTTATTAAAAACAATCTTAATACACTGCCTTCTTCTGCGTGTCCAATCAATCATTTGCACTCCATTCTAACGCAACGGCTGTCAACAATCATGATGAATATTCCTACGCACGATCCAATTCACTCGCATTAATATCGTTATGAAATCGAGCGTATCGAGTATCGACAACTCGATTCTATGCAGGCGTGAACTTAGTAGTAAGTTGACAGTGCACAATGAGCGCTATTAAATCATTTGTTATTAATCGAGTACCATGACAATAAGGATCGAATCGGTTCAATATGCCGAATGGAGTCCTTGAACGATATTAACCTTAATAGTTGTGCAACCGCTGGCCGACACAGTGCCGAAACTAATCAGAATCGATTCGGCCCACTTGGCTCCTCCCGTGTCAATCGATCCGTCTTATTGCGAAACCATAGAGCCCTTCGTGGAGTTGACGATGATGAATGATAATTATTATTATTATTGTATTGTGTCTACTGAAGGACCGAATGTAGTTGATGATGTTTGTTATACAATACAGCATAAACAATAGTCAATCGATAGACTAAATTGAAAGTTCACACAATAATATCCGACTTCCTAGTTTCTACCGGTTAATTTAATTCCATATCATAATGTATGTATGTGTTCAATTTATAGAAATATGCCGTTCTGGGAAACGTCAAATATGCTTGGCACGTTTGTGGAACAATTAGGAAGAATAACAAACGAATCTCAGCCGCCAACGATTGGCCTATTTACTCCAAACTATGTGAGAAGTAGTCCGTCTGTCAATCTGTTTGATCAGTTGTTAATTTGTGTTTATTAGCTGTGATTGGCTCCCGGGTCAACCCGTCACGCCAATTGTTCAGCTCAACAATTGCTATTGAGCTATTTGCCACGATACTTGATTATTAATTTGTTTTGTATCTTCTATTGAAATAACGACAATTAATACTACTTTGTTTTCTTGTACGAGTATATGTTATTGTTCACTTTCTTTGTACAGATACATTGTCACTAATAAGAAAAAATTAATTGATATTGATCGCAGCCTCACGTGTCATCGGGTTTTTCTCGTCGTTGCTTGACTTTCTGACGATCAGTTTTACAATTAGGATTACAATTTTCGTGGAAAACATGGTATTTGCTTCGATACAAGAGTCAATGTCATTTTGTACAATAACATTGAGTTTTGTAAACAATTCGCGTCCGATGAAAACACCACGATGACGTAGCCCCCAATGATTCGATCCGGCGATTATATCGATTACAGATGCGCGACACGACACGACATACAATCGATTTATCGCATCACTAGCTCAACGCCCATTTGGTATTTTCCAACAGAATATTTATCGAATAACCGATCGATGACTCGTTGTGGTTGAACATTGAACCACAGATTTTGCATAAAATGGGCTTTATTTAGCCATACGGAAAAGGTTTTGTTGACTGCAATAATTATTAATTGAAATATATTCTATGCTTGGCAGTTTATTTCTTGTGTACCTATCTGTATTAATGTTTTTTTTGTATATTGTTTCAGGTAAATATCGAAATATGCATTAAAGATTGTCCCTAAACACTACTTTGATATCCGAGGTACAGTACAAAACTTATCCCTTAAAACTTGTAAATCTATTTAGCAAACCGAATTATGTACGAGTAACTCCACGTATCTCAAGTAATTACTCGCCGTCACACCGAACGTCAAGCTGTCTTCATAATAGAGCAAGGTTGTTGACACGTTGCCTAAATGTCGCAACACCTCTTCAGCTAATTACCGTCCTATGTCAGTTAATTATCACTTGACACACATGCCAGCTCGTTTATCAATTGGATGATCCGATTAGGGGAGTAATTAGAGCTGTGATAGGCGGACTGATTCAAATTACTGAACTTCTAAACCTATCAGAAGCGGAGTTCGCGTTGCTTCGGCGTAATTAGGTTATGGTATGCAGAGTAGTTTAGATAATAGTGTTAAGAGTCGTCAAGGAGTTTTTGTTTTAGTAGGTAACCTCCTTCGTGGAAAATCTTTTTGGTTTATCTTTATTTCAAACTAGCTACTCTCGCGCGGATTCACCCGCTGCTCGGCTCCATTTGATCGTAGCGTGATGTTATATAACCTATAGCACCCAGGAACATTGTAGCTATCTATCAGTGAAAGAATTTTGGCAATCCGACCAGCGGTTCCAAAGATTTCCCCCTGCATAAGTACAAACTTACAAATTTTACCTCTTTATAATATTAGTAAAGATGAGATAATTGCTCGACTGTATGTTTCATGCGAATTCAAATCAAGTCATGCATACATTATACAATAGGATTTTACCTATGAAAACAAACAAAAACTCCTTTGTATCACAAACCTAATCAGTCAATGTTTCAAAGAATGACGCGATTATATCAAAAGTTTACATATTCATTTATAAATAGCTTACATTTTCGACCTTCTACGGTGACCTTCGAAATGTTTTAGTCATAAACAAATTGCACACTTGAAATTGAAGTATTTGAGTACCTACATTATGTCATGAAGTTACCTGCGTGACGTAAGCTCGGATACGGTTTTTGGGTGCTCTGACAAAATAAATAATGTAAAGTGCCTCCTCGAATTATATTCAAAGAATTGCCGTAATATAATTATGTATAATGAAAATGGGATTCGAAGGTGTACGTTAAGGTTGTATTTACGTGTTTGTTATTAGAGTATAGAATATTATTATAGTGGTATTAAATATAAAGCTAGCTGTGTTTGCTACTTATCTTATATAAAACAAAAGTTTATTGGAAGAAATAACAATGAAACACGATAAAGTACCCCAGTGCAGCGCCCACGGTGTTCTACCCATTGCATAAGACTAGCGTTTTGATCACTGCACTAACAAATTACGATAATATTTTACGATCGTACAATAATCTTATCTTAGCAATTAACTGGCATTACTTTGCGTGGTCGTCGTTAGTTTATAATCGATAAAGTTATAAAAATATCGATTAATAATTCGATGTTACCTAACGGTAGTTGTAATGCGTTCCGAGCTGATGTCCGAGTATTTTTCCGCAGTTTGAAGAAATTTTGAATGGAAATGGAATGTTTTTTTGCACCATCGCGTTCTTTTTTTAAACAGATCTCCTATAATAGTGTCAAAGGTGAACTGTCTAGTTCTCCATAACATCGATTTGCATACCACAAAATAAAAGATAACGTTTTATTCGATCGCTGTCGTGATTTTGCGCAAAAAATAATTATGTAAATGACGAAAGTTTGTCTTTAAATACAAAAGTAGACCTTAATAATGAAAATAATATTTATCAGGTCTTTGTAAGATAATAAACTCAAGTGTAAAGTCCGTTGTACATTTCTTCACTTGTAAAGTACGCAATATATTCATTTTCCTTAATTTGTTCGCATAATATGCGCTTGCGAATTATTGAGATAAGGATATCAGTATCCACAATTCATAAAATTTAAGTTTATATGATATGAAGTGGAACTACTACCTAAAGGTTATTTAATAACACAAGAAAAGTATTAAATTAGGTTAGATTAATTTATTTATTGATAATACAGTTTATTTTCTTGTTTATCGCACCGGCTTAAGGGTGTTAACCTCGGGAACGATGTAAACACGAAGTAACATACTTAAAGTAAATAGTAATTGTAGATATCTTGTCGATACAAATACAATAGAATATTGAATTGTAAACAAGAACATACTTAATATACAATGTATGTATATGAGTACTTTATCCCGTGAAACTAAGTCGATAAATATGTTGATTAGATAAAGAGAAGGAAATATTGCTTAAAAATAAAAAGAGCAAAATTTTGCCAACGAAAACAGTCAGGGCGCCGCCATTGTTCCACAAGTTGTGACGTCACCGCATCTAATAAACCTGTTGATCCGTTTAACAAATTACTGGTGGCGCCGCGAATTGCCTGGAATGCTTCTGCTCCAGTTACCACTAAAACTAGGTTTCTTCGCGTTTTGGATAAATAAATAAACCTACGATGTTTGTATAGAAACAGATGTTCACGTTTCCTTATTTTAAATAATGGTAAAAGGTCGTTGCACTTTTATAATCAATTTTATTTACCGCTTTTTATCTAGGTCCGGATATTTGACCTGAAACTGTGTCAAACCGACGCTTTATAGCCTGTCAATGCATTTAAAACTTTCAATCTGTCTGATGTTTTTATCTCGGATGGATTAAGCTGGCACAACGCTATTATTCCATTTCAGTGTTTGTTCGCCTTACCTGTAAATGTAAATCCAAACAATTTACATTTACAACCGAAAATGAATTTATAGCTTTGCAACAAGTGAAGTTGTATAGCCTCAGTCAAATAGCATTAGCACTAAAATGAAGCTGTATTTAGTATCCCAAGTCATAACAGATTCAGTCTTGACAAGTGGGTGGCAGCGTGGTGCGCCGGCGCCGCTCCACCTGCGTACTTGTGCAAGATTAATGCGATCAGGACTCCATAGACTACTAACTCGAAAGTTGAAACTTTTACACGTGTGTTTACCACAAACAAGGTGTACCATAAACAAGGTTTTCCTTTTACGACTGCTACCACTATACTAACGTTTTGATCTTAACCAAAGACGGGAATGTGTTAACCCATAAATATCACGTGTGTTTTATATTTTAATCACCGTCATAAAGAAGTTAATGTGTCAAGAATAAACTTGAACTCAATGGTGGATGACTCAGCGGTCTCACGCAGAAAACACACAGGACACAATCATTGGAGTATTTACAGCTCATATTGATTACGTTGAAAGTTTAGTTTTCATATCCGATACAGTATTTCAATCTATGCAAAACAAGATGAACGATTTCTCGTCTCGTCGTCGATAAATATTTCTTATTTACGAGCCTGTTGTAAACCTATAAAAATGCTGGATTCACACATTTAGTTTCTAATACTCTACGCATTTTAATAATAATACATAAATCGGTCGTTAGAATTCAAAGTTTTGGCGAACTTTCGACATGTTTTGGTTACGTTGTTATTTTATAAGGGGCCGGGTCATAAGTCGACGGTTACGAAACATCCACCGACGATTTCTTTAACGAAAGTATCGTGATCTTGAACCTGTATTCGGGTGTTTGGGATCCGAACGTCGATCTCGATCGCTGATTCGTCACGACGACAGCTTTCGCGGTGTCCAACCGGAAATTCGCCATAAACGATCGCCAATGAAAGGTGAATGTCAAGATTTGTTTACGCTCTAATGGAGTCGCAAATCGATAGATATTGAATTCATTAGTGAAACTTTTTATGTAAATAAACTAGTAAAAATTTGTGAGAAAATCTGTCAGTTTATTTGTTAAAAAAATACATTTGATTATTCGTTGACAGTACAAGTAGTTGCGTCGAATCGATGCAATCGAGTTAATGGCTGAGAGAATAGATCTTTATTGCCGTAACAAAATGTAGGTAATGGAATGAAACTTTAATTCAGGTCAACATTACTTGGATGCAAATCAAGCCGTAACACTATAACGCTGTGATTTCCCATCGGCCTTACATAACTATTTGCTCACAGGATATTACAATGTTGGTCTACAAACGAGCTTTTAATGTTTGCATCGGAAGTGTGGATTAGAAAATTGCAGTTGCATATCACGTACGAAACCACTTTCTCTGACATTGAAACATTCGTACAGGCCTTTAATCCTCTCAGAGAAATTAACACTCGCTCTTAATTGTAATTAACTCGATATTTTATCTATGAGGATTATAGCTTGTTGAAAACCCTAGATCAAGGTAAAATCGACTATCTGACTAATGAGACTAGAGTTTAATTGCAGTAGTTTGAATGTTGTGAGCGCTATCTAAATAATTTTATGTGGTCGTAAGTGGGGAAGTACTGAACGTCACTTTTGCTTGACGACTCACCTACAATATTGGGTCAAATATTTATTTAAAGATGTCATAATCAAAGTCTGTATATTGCAAAATAAATTTAAAGAGAGATAATGTATAAATATTTTTTAATTTAACACCCTATAGCGTATGAGTTAATCAATTCCTAATGTTCAACACGCTGGTGTTTGTCCAACAGAACAATAACCTCTGATTAATGCTGTCCACTGTACTATAATAGAAATAGTTCTTCAGTTACACATTAGCACTATGTTTACATTCTCCCCTGGTATTGTTTCGGCCGAACGTTTGTCAGCTTTTCTGTTTATTCACTTTAATTAGTTCAGCTCACTTCAATTCTATGAAGCTGTACTGGTGGAATGCCATGAGGCTTATAAATACTAACACACACAATCATATTTGTTTCTTAAGCTATACCTTCTTCTGTTTTGACTAACTTTAATGACCCTGGTTAGAAAAGTGTTTGTATTCATTTTGTAAATGGTTCTATTGAAAATCGGGTCACGCTCAACGACGTGAGGGCGGACTACTGCGCAAAAACTAATCGCATATTCATCAATGCTACTGACGACATTTTCTAACTACCATCTGTAATTTTATTACATATACATATTATAAACAGCTTCCGTTACGTCCCACCTGGAATTTAATACAGTCAATAATATTACGGTTAAAACGAACCAAATCCCATAAGTAAAGTGTATAAACAAACACATTAACACATAAACAGTATTTCATATAAATACAAAGATACGAGCCACAGCCGTTCAGTTAGAATTGCAAACCGGCCGAGTTGAATAAGCAACGATATGGAATACTTCTAACACATGATCTTGTCTATGTAAAACCTCAGAGTTATAGTTATTGCGTAATGGTAATCGGTGTATCGAGATCCATGGGAAAGAACCGAGTGAAGTGGGCTGTTCTATTGTTCTAGATCTAAAGTACCTACTTGCTTATTTATGTCGAAGATTAAAACTTGCTTTGGATTTTAAAATTCTTTCACTCAATGGTTTATAGTTTCTGAAAACACTTGAATATGCAGCACGAGTCCTTTATTATCGATCTACCGAATTATCTCATAATTTGTAAGTACAACACCTGGATACAGTGTTTGTACGATCAGAATATAAATGCAAGCTTGCCTATTCACGATGACATGCACACCAAACGCGTTCACCACTCTTGAATACGAAGTGTCCACTACATTAACACATGCTTCTACACGGTTTGCGTTCAAAAACCCACTCGAATCTACTTTATTTATTTCATTAAAATCGTACGTATTGCAACAGCCATTAAAATTATCTTCGCCATTATGCACTGCTTTGTACCGATCGAATTTATACGACGCGTTTGCAACTTGCAGACATTTAGTGCGGTTTAGTTTAGAGTGGTGTTTGAGCACATTTATTATGTTTCAGTTTGGAAAGCAATACAATATTTATGACTATACGACATCATAGATTTATCTTTATAGGCAGTCGTATCATCCTCTCAAGATGGCCTGACAAAGATACCGCGAGTACAATGCCCGGTCCTTCGCTTTCCATAAGCAATTTTGCTTACATAAAAGAAAAGGCGTGAGCCCTTTGGTCTTATAAAAAAAGTTGCGTAACATGGAAAGTGTTTCTACGATCTGTATGGTGTTTATCGTTCACACGATGTAATTATTTTCACTTAACTCTGTAATTTGCTGCGTGCTAGCTCTACAGTGATTAATATTGTCCGGTATGTCATAATGACACTAAGGAAATTTTCATTGGGAACCCAATAGTGTACGACAGTACACTAACAAAGGAAGGAAATTGGAATGGCAAAATGAAACTCTTGTGCTACTTTATGTTGTCATTATTAGTTATGGGGTTTTGGCGAGTGTCTGGACATTGTACTTGCACCATTTGTTGCAAGGGAAAGCCGTTGGTGGTGTGCTAAAATAACGGATAAAGTAATTTAAATTGTATTAATTCAATTGTCACTGTGCAGTAAAAGGGAGATAATGATTAGCCGCAGCTTGAGGTCGAAATAAGTGCTTGCGACAAACGTAAAGCAGCGCGACAGCACTTGAGTCTCCCTGACACGTTTCGCGCAGAATTTGCATGGCGCGGGCACAGCCGCTCACCGCTCTCTATTAATACGTTAGATATGATTATGATAGATCGATTTGCTTAATTGGCGCATGCGCCACTTGCCCACACAATTATAATGCATAAATATTAAGTGTTGGCGACAGTGCCAAAGGACAAGCCAACCATTTAACGATCATAAATTTTATTCAGTTTTATGAGGTCTTTCACATTATTTTATCGTCCGTATTTTAGTTTGAAATATTTACTCTATAATTAGTATTCTGATTCATGTACTTGTTAAGTCAATTAAAGAAGTAAAGCATCTCGAAGTTCCATTAGTGGCTTCAATTGGCCGGACATTTATTCATCATTACTTGGAGTGATGGTATTTGCGGTGTTAAATAAAATTATTTATTTATTGTACGTCGTCTGCCCACTGAATGTCAACTCAATATGAAATATGGCATGTTGATCAATTTATTTGAATATCAAATTATAAAGTTGGCGTAATGTTGACAAATATGATTTTTGATCTGCTATTTATCAACGAATGGCAAAGTTCTTAAAATTTGAAAGTATGTAAAATATGAATTGGAATTACATATTTCAAAATACGGTATTGAGCAATAAATGGCCCAACTTTTTTTATAAAATGCGACCATACGGGTATTTCAACGACACTACATATTTATTCTCATAACATTATTATATATAATTATGTTTTCAGCGCTATTTAGAATAAATTTCGACAAACTAGAATCTGACCACCCAAAAATGATCTTAACTAAGTGATAAGTAGGTTTAATGTAACAGTATTATAATGATATAATGACAACTGTATTATACACCTTAATAAGAACATTTATTTTGACCAGTGACCCTAATTACAGGTGAGGTTAAAAATATAACAGTGCAAGCACAGTGACATAACAAAAAGTAAAATCATTTGCATCAGACACTTACAAAGAACAAGTCTCTAGAAACCGCATATATAAAATTATATACACATTGCTTCTACCAGGGCTTCTGCCAGATTACCCAGATGAAAAGTGGCCTAGAAAATTCCAGATTTCAATCTATCTCTGTGTCAATTTTCGTTCAAATCCATTGAGTAGTTTTTATTTAAAGAGTAAGCTAAAAACATATTCCTCCATCCATACTTATAATATTCGCGAGTCTAATATTAGTACGAATTTTGTAGTACTAGTACATAAGGTCATGTAAGGGATTGGCTGACGACATTGCCGCTATAATATATAGTCCAGTTAGGATACTGTTTTGTATTTATTGTGGTCTAGCCTTATTACATGATTGAGTCGTTAAATAATGTGTACTCGCAAATCGACAGTAATGTTGGTTTTATTACCGCAAAAAACTGTTAAGCAATACTTAACGGTCGGTTTGTATGGTAACACTGGTAATGTGCACTTTTTTTATAATCGGCCAGTAAGAGTATGGTCATTTGGCCTGCACTTATTATTATTGGTAATTGTACGTCTGGTAAGGCATTTTGCAACGTAAACTGGTCATCGTTTTTGTAATTTGAACAACTTATTTATTTTGCAATTTGGGACTTGGCACAAGGAGGTTTCTGTATGGTTTACTTTGGCAAAATAATATTATAAATTAATTTATAAAAATGAGTTTTAAAACATATTAACATACAATACAATTAGATTTCATAACCTGACTACTTCGTAGAAGTTCTGTTTAATTGAATATTACGCGAAGCTACTTAGTAGTTACCGTGAACGCTTGTAATCCACTTATCATTACTCATTTTTCTTGGCTCTTGACATGAAATAGAGGCTGGTTTTATTGATTCACGATATTGTGCACGGTTCCCTGGCAACTAATTGCTGCATGTTGCAGCGGCATGTTAATGTTCTCGTTATGTAACATGTTACACAGCTTAACGCGGTGCCAACACCAGTCCTGTCAACAGATTGTTGTGTGAAAACCGCATGCGTCGCCAGCCTACGAGATCGTCGTCCGACCGTTGCGGCTAGGGTCGCCTTACATACCAAATTTTATCCGCTGTTTAAGTACACTTTTGACGTTAGTACTGTGTTAACACACAATATTTTAAACAGCGTGAAGTAGAACCGTTCGTTCTCGTATAACTAATCTTACAGTCCTGACTTCAAGTTCCAAGGATGTCAAAAACAATGTAATTTTCCAATGTTAATCTTTTATTTAAAGGCCAAGGAAAATATAATCTGTTACTGTCAGTTTTATCTAATTATCTTGCAGTGTAAACACCGCGATAAAGACTGCACTGAGAAAACTGGTTGCTACGACTTTCTCTGTTAACAGAATTCTTGAAGGCCAACTTCCTCATTTTTGTTTTAACTGCGAAAATATATAGAGCAACTTGTAAAGGTACTGTAATTACAAGTGCAGTTAATGTAACGCTGGTTGATGTCACTTTGATGTTTATGATAAGCGTGGGTAGGTGATCTCTAAGCCTGATCCGGACACTTAAAGATCATAGAACTCAACCCTAATCCCAGCAGACATTTCAGTCGTTTCCTACTTGCGTCTGGCGGTAGTTGCGCGACAAATTGCCGACGGACGCCGTTTCGGCGACGCACAATTGCCCCTTAACGGCCCGTTCCCCAGATTTATTCGCCTACACCTAAGTTAAGAGCCCTGTTCACAGTACACATTTCGTTTAAATCACGCCGACACGCAGTTTGTCGTCAACATTAACGCTCGTCAAAATTCTTGTGTGGAGTATTCGGCCCACGAACATTTCCGTGTTGTGACTCTTAAGTAAAAATGTTACAACTAGAAGTGATTGATTGTGATTTATTAGCTGTTTTCTGATAACTCTTAAGAGTAATTCAACTAGGAAGAATCTTGCTTTAGAGATGTTTAATCTAACCAAGAAAAGATTCTTCGTTTTAACGCTAGCATTAGCATATCAATCTGAAGTAAAACAAATTCTAAGAAAGACCACAATTAAGGTGGCTGTTGGAGTTCAGCGTTACTTCAACATATTCCACGTTCCATGAATGTCCTTCTTTACCCGTACAGCGGTAATGGCGGCGCTAACGACCAAACACCAGTAACGTGATCCTCGAGGTGTGAACTTACGAGCGGTTCCTGAGAAATTCGCTTATTATTAGTACCTAGAACCGTTTGCCTTTCCTGATCTAGTCGTTTAACACCTTTCCGTCGGTTTCGTCTGGTTGCTACGGTGATCGGAATGTGGAAGTTTGTTTCAGGATTAACGAACATCATTAACACGGAACTATTAACAGCACCAATCTTGGCAAGTTTGGAGCTCTCATAATAGTCCGTAGGTCTGTTCAATATAAATTATCGTAGCTTTATAGCTTTGTGGCATTATAATTCAAGCTGCTATAAAAGGAAACGCAAAGCTCTTGGCTAACTAAAATTAAAACATAATTCGTACTGGCCAATATCTGTTATTTTATTGTTATTGTATCTGAGCGCGAGTATCGGACATTGCGGCTGGGTGGAACATTAGCATGGTGGAGGGGGCTCAACAATGGCGGAGCGCGGCGCCGGCGCAGCGATGCCCACAGCATCCACCGATAACGTGCACTTCTCTAGTCTCATGGATACAGGGTGGGCTTTGTTCTAATCAGGAACGGTACGAAGGAAAATGTCATCTAGTTATTTTTTATATTGATTCAGTATGTAGCAAATAAAAAAATACGTTGATTTGAACAAAAAACATTTCCAACAAGAATGTGATAGAATAAAATTACTCTTAATCTTTTTCTATATGTAGTAAAACATGAATTCCACCCTGCAATCTAAGACTTCATCAACTCTCTTTGTTTGTGGTTGAAATACATACATAAAACCATTCCCATAACTAATCTACTTTTTTACATTCTGATCAAGAATCCAGGTTAAAATATATGGTAAGGCTAAGATTTCAAACATTTTAGAATTCTCAGACATTTTAAGAATTCCCATAGCACCCTGTATCATAAGGTCGGTGGCGTGCGCCGGCGCCGACTCCTCTAATAATAGTCGCATTCCATTCCCTCGCCCTGGAAGGGCTCACCTCGCGATGCGCGCGCGCACCTGCCGCACACCACTTTCCTTTTTCATTTGCCAAATGCTTTCGCTACTCCGCTGATTTTGAATTAATGTTATTGAAAACTGCCTTAAATTATGGTAGTGCACTCCTTTGAGTATCATATGACTTATTTGCATATTAGTACTAACACTTTTATTCTTGTTTATAAAGTGATTGCATATCACATGCAATCTGAACATTAGAGTTGTGGAAGTTTTTAATGTGAAGTGTCCTTTGGTAGAAAAGTATTACAAATTTTAAGCTTAAAACGGTTCTCCAGAAAATTCTTTAAGAGTTTTGTCTGATGTTTAATTTGTACAACGAAACTCGTGCACCGTGAAATGCCAAGGGCAACGTATTCAGAAGTGTAGGGGAGCATCTGCCACCATTAGGGCGACCAGGGACCGTGTCGAACTGCTGGCGTGGAACCTCGGCTAAGGGCGTGCGCGTACGCAGGCCTCGTGAGAATATCGTTACGTGTAATGTCTATGTTTCCATTATCGATACAATCTTTATGTTCTTCGCACAGTAAAAATATCCATAGAAATTCTATGTTTTTCTTTACTTATCCGTATAATCTTTTCCGCGCTGTCAGTTTACAATTTATTTTCTATAATTATGTACCTAGGTGTAATGTGCAAGGAAAATTCCATGCCTATTTAGTCACTTATTGCCAACTTGTCTCAGGAATAGAGGACGTATAATTGTAGTGATTTGTGTAAAATTCAAGTTTATTTCTTTATTGGGTCTAATTTTAAAACGAAGGATGCCAGTCTACCTTCTAAAATTCGATAAAAAAGTTTTTTTTAATACGTTGTACTGAGACTCTTTTTACCCAAGCACCTAGCTTCACTAACGAACAGACCGACAGACTACTATTTCATTTTGACGTCAAACGTACGTAATTATGGTTTAGTTGGAATAAAAAAATTGACTTTGACCATCCAAGAAAAGTAAATAATCGACATTTTAAAATGATAATTCAGAAAGGCTTTTGTCACTCAAATCAAACATTCTAGAACCTTTACATTGTTATGTTACTTTGATCCAAGTCCCTTTCTACTTGTCACTAACTTACAGTGAATTTAAATCCAGCTTTATTCTGATGTATTGCTCCCTTTTATGGTCCCATTGTCTGTTTGACGTTTAATCTTGTGGTTAACCAAAAATACATATAAATTATATTGTTACTATTTATTATGATCAAACTAGTTTCATTTTCTATGCAAAATGAAGACTTTGAAAATTACGTTTTTGGGTTTTTGACGGTCATGACGGAATCGTGGACTTTTAATTTTTTAAGTATAAGTTTGTAATCGCCGATCCGCCTTGAGCGAGCGTAGTAATTAATGCTCAAACCTTCGCCGTGTGAGAAGAAGCCTTTGATCAGCAGTGGGCACTTATAGGCTGATGATGTGGGTGATGTCCACCAATGAGTATCTCCTTATGCACATATGAAAGAAAGAAAGAAAGAAATACCATATACAATATATAATACGTAGTCCTTACTATTTTTAAAGTACGCACTGTAAAAGATCCTCTACAGCAGCTTTCATGTCTCTAGGGAAATACAGTGTTGGTTTACACGCATGAAAGTTATCAAAGAAATAGTAAAGATCTAGGGAGGCGGAGGGAAGGATCGCCATTCCCTCTTCTTAAATAGAGGGGACAGGTAACTTATTGCTCTCGGCTTCTCGACTTCATAGTTTATTTAAAAGACTGCAGACACGTATTTCAGATAGTGGTTTTTGGTTTTAAAAAAGTGTGTCTATTTTCCTAGTATTTCCCTTATACGGTTGTGAGTACATAAAATTGTTGTGAATATAAATATAAACGATAGGAATGTTCCTTATCGCAAAACGCATGCATATCATTGAGTTGTTAAGGAATTTTAATACTTAACTAACATTACTGAGTATATATTATTTGTTAACGTCATAGTGTTTAACATCTGCAGTGTTGCCTCTGCATGTGATTCGAATAGTTATTTTACTTCATTATTTTCTTCCGTAGGCAATTGATGTCAGAAAAGTGCCTTACGGAATGTTTAAAGCACACTTTGGTACAAGATATTTGAATCTATTAAAGAAATATAAACTTTTTAACTATAATAAATAAAAATGAAGCTTCATCATCATCTCATCAGCCGGAAGACGTTAACTGCTGAACAAAGACATACCCCTTACTCCTCCACGTCGAATGACAACTCGCCACCTGCATCCATTGGCTCCCCGCGACCCTATAATGAAGCTACATAATACACATATATTTTGATCATTATTCATCTGCCTTTAGTCTGCATTTACACAACAAAAACAATCAATAGCTAGACAAGATGACTGCAACAAATATCATAATAAATAATTAGCACTATGTATTAACTAATTGATAAGTAACATAAACAATCTCACGTGCGAATAGATCATGTAATCAACGTGTTATTTACTTTAGACAGGTCTGGAAATATTCTAGGTTTATCAGCTGATAGTAATTAACAGCTAAGGACCAGAGGTTGTTTAAACAATGTAACGAAATACCAACCTGATACTACTGCAACTCGAATCGGTGATCGAAGTTCGGTTGATCCAAGATTTCAATATTAATACTCCTTGTTCATAAACAACACATCAATAGAAATATGGTACCTTAGATTCTTTGTACAGTAACTATTGTGGGACAAAATTTATTGATAATAACGACTCACGCATGCGAATTACAATCACACAGAAAAGTTATAAGCCACAATCACTACAGAACTCGTTTTCATTAATTTTGGTTTTGTTCGAAAATACGAGTACAGTCAAAAATGTAAATAGAAAATATTTTCCCACCGCCTCGGGACTACCCGTTAAAAGACAAAAGAGGCTACATTTACTTTCATATCAGCATCGTAGTTAGTTACGGCATTAATTAGCTGCATTGAATATGCACGGCGGCTAGCCGGGCTCGTGCCGGAAGACCGGCTTCCGTCGCCCTCGGCGCCCTGGGACTTTCCAACGGGATTCGAAGCTGCTAAGGAATAAAACTATCCGTGTTATACTCAGCTCCACGATTATGGTAGGTTAGTTAAACAGGTATTCACATTTAAATTTTTAACGTACATATTATTTCCTAAACCATAAAAGTACAAGGCTTCTTTGTATATCATATCAGCACAATACTAACTTCTCCAAATCCCTTGAAAACCTCGCCCTAAATGATAAAACATGTACATGCAATGTTATAACTAGGTATCGGAAAAACAGACAATTACCTTGCCAGCCACCGTTCCTGTCCACAAAAGGCTCAAACAAACAGATAAGCAGTAAGGAGCGTACTGCGCACACGCAAATGGCGTACGTCGTTATCTAAACGCGCCAATCGTTTACACACAGTTAGAGGACGCAATTATCACCTTCCATACACCTGTTCCATGTATGCTAATGACCACAGTAAATCACTATCGATAGACTAGATACCTCGGATTATATCTCGGATGGTCACGCGCATACCATTTTCAGAAAGCCGTCTATGTGGGGCCCAATTACTGAGGACCAAACGACACTTTCCATGTCCAGCTAAGCCCTTTTCAGACCTTAGATAGTTCCCGTCTAAACACATCCCGATCGTAACCACAGATCAGTCGGGTAAGGAATTCGAACGACGGTGTCGAAAGAACGGAATGTTTAGGGCCCTGCACCAAATAAACTTGACTTCTCTGTATATGGAATTTCAACTACGTTTTGCAATGAATGAGTGTTTGTTCTGCGTAGAGACAGTACTCAAAAACTAGTTAGGTTCATTCAATGTTCGTATTTCAATCGTTAATTCTATATGATCAAAAGATGTCTCATCTTAATACGCATTTGCGAATTAATCTTGCATCTGTCACCAACGAAGGTCGTCCACTTAAGGAGATGGTTAATTAAACCTAGCCCGACGTCGTCGTAAGAGTCGATTTCCTCGTTAAACGATTTGATTTACGCATCGTGGGCATCCTTGGTCGATGAGGTGTTAAACCGTGACCTTACGCAAAAGGCGTCGCTCGCTGATTCACCAATAATTTCATTGCTTTGTTTTTATACAATAGATGTGGCCATATGCGGGCGGCTGCGGGCGAAGCTTTGTTTGGGCAATCAGTCAACGACCAGCTTCGCAGTTTCCCGACACATTCCTTTGGTGCTCGTCACAGGGAAGATTCACGCAATTGATATGCAAAACCCGCCGTTAGGAGAACGCCTTCGTACCGCGCCTCAGCTGAATTGAAGCGATTTTTTCTGCGATGATAACGCACAATGTTACTTCTTTAGAAACCGCCCTTGGTCTACAACAAATATGTATGCATTTATAAATCTTCTTCTTCTCGGTGATATTTGCTTCGGATTATTATATATCCGTAGAAATATGGCGCAATTATAATACATTTCAACGGAAAATTGATAATGTTCTCACAAACGGTCGTGTTTTGCGTTAATTGGTACGCAATCCGTGCTTTTAACGTATAAGTTCCTCGCGGACTCTCGTTGACCGCCATTTCAGTTATTTAATTTTTCGCTCAGTTAAGATACGAGGAGTCGACGGCCGTTTTTTTGTGTTTACAAATTAAGGTAATTACCGTAATACCCCTGTCACAACCTTTTAAGTTCAACGATCGCATTATGTGTCTCGGTACGATTTTCGGCATGATATCGATTTTGGTTCTTATTTCTTGGAGATTAAGGTGTTAGCCGAATTTTTTGGAATTTCGCGTGAAATATTATTGTGGTTCGCCCTTGAACGGTCAGTTCCGGGCTATTTTAATGTCGTTTAAATTAAAATATGCAATACGCTCTGAGCGATATAATTGTGCGCAACGAAGTTACAAATCACGACAGCGCGCTATGCTTCAACGGAATTAATTGATTTTATAAACAACCATTTTACACAGTCGTGATAACTTTTTGTTTAATTATTCGTAGGAAATGTTTTCATGACTGTACAACCCTTTTTTGGGGGCTTAACGTTCTTGTGTTGGTAGAAAGTTGGGTATTTAGTTCTACATTTACAATTTCCTGTGTCTGTGTAGGTACACAAATAAAATTACGGGTATTATTTGAGTTTATCTAAGCGGAAACACGCTTCATATCGGCGCAGGAGACGTATTTATGACTGGTTATTCTAAGGTTGTTTGGAGTTCCCACCGCGACTCGTAGCGTTCAAACAGCGCCGTATGTGATGGTGCGATCGCGTGTAATCTCCCATCTTACTCCTGAGACTATCTCGACGACGAGACGCTTTATATCGGATACAACCACGCTTCCCCTGTACATGGGTAATAATCTTTTATGCGACGAGATGAAGTTATTTACCCGTCGATTGGTCCATCGGCATCAGATATCGGCTGCCTGTGGATCTCAGTCGCCATTTTGTTATTTTAAATAATTATGTTTTGCATGTGATCCATTTTACAGATAGTTTTTTTGGTGTAGGATCGTTAGTTGTTTTCTATTTATTCTGTCCTAGTATTGACTACAAGTTTAAATATGAACGTCAATACGAAGGTAAATAACTTGATGCTGTCCAACGCATATCATAAAGCACACATACATCCAAGTTCAGATTCCAATGTCGTGTTGTTGCCTGGTCAGACTGTTTATCGAGTCGATTTCGGAGCGTCAGCCGGTCGCGGTCATGTCGTAATGCGATTACAATGATGCCTGATTCGCAAATTGGCAGTGACCCAGTTTGGGTACCGGTGGGCGGGTCGGAGGTCCACCGGCTCTCGCATGCGTCTTTTGGACGCAGAAAGTTCCACACGTTTGCCAAATAGAACGATTTGAATACTGTTAAGAAATCATGTGACAACTAAACGCTCTCGTTTCGCTTGACGCGATTTAACTGTCCCGTTACATCGTTTGAGTCTTATGATTGAATTTCTTTCGTACCGTTTTTCGATTATTTTGTTTCGGTGCGTAATGCCAGGTTGTGCAACAGAATCAGCGTGTAATTGTGGGGAGGTCATTGTTTGTAACGGAACGGGCGCGGGTGCACTGCGCGCGTGGTGTGAGATGAATTCCATTAGTGCGGGTGAAGTGTGCGGTGCTGCCATAGGTCGTTTACACCGCCGGCCAACAGCGCGCGACGCAGCGAACCGATCCATTTAAACCAAACCGCAATCCATAAAGTCATCCTCTACTATTGTTAGCAACCGATTGATCTCCATTCCAACAATGCGCAAGTGATTACCTTGACCCAACACACCTTAGTACTTCTGATGTTTAACGTAGGAGACGTCTTCACAATAATTAACATCGCTTCAACCGAATCGTGCACGCAGATGCGCTCGAGGCAAATAAAAGCTGAGAAGTGTTGTTCGCTGCAACGAGGCGATGATTAATCAAGGATGTAATATGAACTGTGTGGCTTAATGATTTGTTTGTATTCTGGTCGTGCATTGTCGTTCGTCATTTCGCCAGGCTTTTCCTAGAAAGCGAACTGTCCTATTTGGTGCTAGGAACCCCGACCACCACCGGATACGACAGCCACGTCATACTAACTGTTAATTTTCACTTTTATAATGCAACTCAGCAATGAAATGGAACTTATTGTTTACACGATGCACCATGCACGACAAGTAGGCGTAGGGAGAATGATACAATATTGTCCTCTGTTCTAAATGAGGTGGGGTGATAACATGAACAATAAATTAGGCGTGGAGTACTATAATTATCTTATCACTTTATAGTTAGACAATGCGCCCGCTGAGATGCGCGAGCGCACGGCGCGTTATCGCGACCACCCGCCGCCACCGGGAACCGACGTCGATACAACATTATTATGGGAACATGAATCAGCGAACACCGGTCAAACACACACGAGGTGCAACGCTGCAGTTCTTAGAATAAGCGGGCCATGCACACCGTGTGATCGAACTCATAAAAATTGCTAGCCGGGGAACGGTCTTACCTTCTTAAGCGACGGCAGCTAGTAAGAATCTTGTCTTCACAAAACTGCACAGAGTAGCCTCGCCTTTGATACCTTCCATGAAGTCGTTAACGTCTCCGGCGACACCTCGTCTCATAGTTACTTCGAGTAGTACAAAGCAAATTTCTTTAAGATTGATACTCTTCTCTTTAAATGATATTGCGACTGCTTCTCAGCCAAATATTACGCTTGTCAATGTACATATAATCTTGAGTTCCGCTAGGTCTTGATTGTGACCTTCGATGTTGTGTTACGGTTTTTTGTAGACATCATATTAATGTCTCTTTATGGGAAACTCTCGATTGTTACAAATAAAATAATATCTGTATGTTGATCACGATCCGAAGAACTAGCTCTTATCTGGAGCGTAATAAATTGGTGCTGCTGATCGCGATCGGAGTGCGGCCAGGCGCCTGATTAATGAGTTAACATTTTTTAATTAACGATCGTGGTGCAGCTTGGTATTATTGGTCCGCTGAGGGCACCGCGAGTGTAAGCACGCGCTTCGACAGCGCACATAGCTTTCGCCGGAGTGACGTTTAGCTAAATTATAAGCTCCGGCTGAGGAGTTAATTGTGTGTTTACTATGTTTACCATCGACATTAGGTATTCTTCGTTCGATAATCGCTGCGGGCCGGTCGTGTCGTGATCTAAAGTTTTCCCGCGTTATGCAACCAGCCTTTGTTGCGTTTGCTTCACATGCTTTGTACACGAAGCTGCACAAAGTACTTACTTCGATATGTATCGGTTTCGGATGCTAACATCTCTAAATTGTTAATTTTGCCATAGGTTGAACACGTATCGTTTACGACATCTCCATCACGATTGTTGACGTAATATCAGTTACCACGCTCCGATGACACATTATGTTTTGCGTCTTTCAAAGTGTTTTTTACAGATGCTTGCGAATAACGCAGTTTGCCGTACATCTTGTTTATTATTATTTATGTTTAAATTTAAAACGTGTAATTATTATGCTGTGTATACAAAATCGTGACCTCGTGTCGGGCATCGTTACCCTCACCTAATGTCAGCTCGTCAGCGCGCATTCAATCTTCACAATCCGCAAGTGAAAAGCCGAGACGAGAACTGTATTCGCTTGACCTGGACCCTCGTGGCTCGTTGTAAACGGCGACAGCGAAACACGACCATTGTTAAGTTACGAGCAGAAATTCCATACGGGTTTTTGCTCGGCACTCATCAATTGGGCCTCTACTATTGACGGGGCGGGTGTGAAGTTCGTTAGCGAACTATTGACTCAACTCTTGCTAGTCGCGATAATATTTCGCACTATTGCGTGCTAAATTGTCTTTACACATGTTTTACTATCAGTCTACTGCCGCGACGACGCTGACGTTGGTATTAAAAGGCACACGATGTTTTCGCACACCTAGTCTGGAGTGATTAGCAAATAAATCTTTGCAACATAATATGCGAATGCTGTATAATCATTGAGCCTATGCTAGTAGGAGGGCAAATACCTACGATAAATGGGATATATGACTATGAGAATAGACAAAGAATGACCGACTTACTTTTTCAATTAAACTCGACATTAATATTGTTATCTAATCATAAAAACGTGACAGGTATTTAAAAGCGAACTATGATGATTGCGACATAGAAAATTACGGATCGATAGAATCTATGTTCGATTAAAAAGCCCACCTTGAACCGTTTATGCCGTTTCGCGTCCGATTGTTGCACAACTGCACCTTTTTGTACGGTAAGCGCCAGCTACCGATTCATAACAAATTCAATTACAGAAACATATGTAAATGTCATAGTACTAATGAAACTATTGCGCGTCTCTGCGTTTGCGCAAACAACCAAGTGATCTGTCTCTCCAGGCTCGGGTTTGTTCTTAAGCAATTGTTACGTTCACCTCGCAATTATATTGGATTATGGTGTTGTAGTAATAAAAAACAATATACAACCGCGTTTTGGATTACTTTGTAATTTATGATTGTATGAAAACATTTATCATGCCGATAATATCTGATGTTAGGCCACGAATGTGTTGCAATATATTCGTAGTGTTTAATGTCTCTATTATTAATTTAATTTTCGGGCCTTATTTTTAAGTTTCGTAACAGTGTAAATATTTTCTTTACTATTACTATCACTACAAAAAAATTGAAGACGTCGTAAGGATTGAAGCTAGAAGTTTTATCAGTGTAGTGTTCTAGTAACATTGAACTTAATGTCTTATTTTTCTCATTCCAGGTAAGTGTGGCGTTGTGGAAGCTCTAGGCGTGCGTCTACTCGGTATGTGGCAGCCGTTATGAGTGTCAGTAAAACATGGTTCCTCGTTAAGCATGCACGGAGGGCGCACGGTTCGTGCCCGCATCAATATGCGCCCGCGCACCTCACGGACACGATTTGACGAATGAATCACACCATTTTCTTCGTAGTCGACTTGTTCACGTGACGTCACGATTTCGGTGTCGCACGCGCACCACGAAATTAAATTATAATAATTATACATTTCCGCTTGCATAGCTGTCGTAATCTCGCGGGTGGAAGCTTTGTGGATAACGTTGGATGACTTAATATTTTATTATGTAAGATAAATTGTGTTGTTTGTTTTATTATTCAAAACGTTAATATCATAATGACTTCTTTTGAAAATAAACGTCATATCAAAATTGGCGTAGATTCCGTCTATTTAATGTTTGAGGTCAACTCGTATCAGACGCATTCTAATATGAATTAAACTCGTGCACAGTCTATTCTTAACGTTTATCGTAGCACAATAAATAGCGTGCACGGATGATAATAAACTCTAACGTATGGAAACATACATCATGTGGAGCGCATTCAATCGTCGGGAGAACGGGACAGAACCATCGTCGGAGCCTCGAGGTTTATGGCCAATCGGTCAAATGATGACGGGAACCATTTAGTTCCTGCCATCTTTTACGACGAGGGCTTGCCATTGTGTCGTACGCACGCGCAACTCTCCATTGCCCGAACTCTACAACTACCAACAATAACCACTCGAAAACTGCATACGTTTGGTATTTTTTTTTTAAATGTCTTATTATAATATAATAACCATTTTTGGAATGCAATATAAATCAGACTGTTAAGCATTAATCGCGTGCCTGAAAATGATAGCATCCACGACTTCGATGGCATGGCGGATACGGTCCGCATCGGACCGGCTCCCATTTCCATCATTATGCTTACCACGCCTTTATCTCGCGCGAGCATCGGACATATATCGGTGAAAAACGGTTCGCAAGAGCCGACGCGAAATTGAGATGGCGTAGCGGTCCCACCGCAGGGCAGGCCCGCAAGTGGGTCGCGCGATTACAGCGTTTCCTCGATGTTATTAGCTGTCGACAAAGACCGTGGTTTGCGGTGATCGCACCACCCTCCACTTCGCACTTTGTCACGGAGAGCGCCGAGCAAGTGAGACAACGGTTTCCAGCGATATTCACGTTACACATCCGCAGTTGTCGTTCACATTTGAAACGGACACTCGTAACTCGATACAGTGTTCCGAGCAACTCTCTCCTTTTACCGCACAGATAGAAATGCAGAGCGGAACGTTTCCTAGTCTGTCCCGGTGAGTCCGCGCCGGAGTTTTGTTTCTATTGTGTTCGGAGGTGCGTGTGTTGCCATTCTGTCGCATTGTAGTTCAGAGGGCAATCGCCGTGATGGCGGCGACTGCTCACAATAGGAGCGAGAGTTGGCTCCCGTAAGTGCAGCTTCCGCAGATCACTATCGTGCTCTTGGACCTCCGACACGTAACTTCCGAGATATGTACGTAGCCTCTCACTGGCGTACCCATATACAGTGTACTAAACACATATTATGGCTAATAAACCGTTAATACAATTTAATGTAAAGACGTTGATTTTTACATGTCCTTGAAGAATGAGGACGAGTATTATGTACTTACCCTAAATTGTATCCGAATTCCTGAATATTGAATCATGCGGGTCATGACGTAACTTAGTAATTTTAGCCGCGAATATCGAAATGCCCAAAAGTATTTTCTGATTGTTGTCATTTGCCCTCGATTTTGCGCCCTGCCATTAAGTTGTTTATACCTGGCTCATGCGTCCCCATGTATGGTTTGATTCGCAATAAAGTTGGCTAACGAGACATGTCTTTGTCGTGGGTGACCAGTACGACCACCTCGCAAGTTTTCGTTGGAAAACAACGGATGTCACGTTGAAGGTTGCGATAATGATCTTCGCCATATCCGCGGTGGTCGTATAATTCCATTATGCATTTGTTTTTGACAATATCTATCAACTTATCTATTAATTAAAATCAATAAATAGGTAGTAATTGCACAAGTAAAATAAGAAATAATTGTGACAATCAGCCTCTTAGACCCGCTAGTGTCTTTCTCTAGCGTTTTATATCCAGTTGCAAATATAGAAATACATATATTCATCTGGGTTACCGCAAGATTCCGTGATATTTCAAGTCGGGAGCGCCTCGAGCAAGCTTGCATTACATTAGAGAACGTCGACCACCCCGACAGGGATCAACTACCATAGGCTGGAAACTGAATGGCCATTAATAGTGTCCTCTTTCTAATTCCAAAGCATCCTTTAAACGCTTAGCTAAATTGGCATCTGTCGTTTATAAGAAATCGCATGACATTAACGCCACATCTCCGTCATCTTTGACAAAACAAATAAAATTGTTGTTTCTGCGCAACTTTATGCCATCCCACACTTTTGCTAAGCCCCTTACTGTGTAAAACATGTATATAGTAAAGTCAATATTAAACAGTTTACATAATTTCGGTTTCATATTCTCTAACCGCACTCTCGAAATCTTGTGCGAAGTCCTTGAACAACCTGTCTTTGTAACATATGTTTTGCATGCGAAACTTCACGACACTGTACTGAGGTTCGACAAATATATTTTCGAGATAGCGTTACCAACAAACGGTGCAAATTTCGGCACCAATGAGTTCCGTTGCCAGAAACTTGCGTCACAAAAATCTTTTCACCGAAAACAATAGTAGCCGCCAACCGGTGATTACTTTAAGTGTCGGATATTTGCATGAGTTTGTCTGTCCGACCCCCTAACCGAGGGCATTGTTCACTACCGTTTCAATGGTTGATAATAACTGAGCCTTCAGCTGCTTTCGTAAGTAGAACAGACTTTAGAAACTTCAAATTATTTATAGGTTTTCAGTTTGTTCCGCTTCTAAGTACCATAATTTTTCACGCTATTGTATAAATAATTAACAGAATTCGCAAACTTCAAGGCGACTTACATTTTGATTATCAGTTATCTGTGCCAAATTTATTGAAGCAATAAATGGTACGGTAATTGCTCGTGTAGTTTTTAGGAGAAATGGAAATTATCTGAAGATTAATGGCAACGAGTATAGCTTTTAAATGAGTACAGATAACAGCACCTTGCAATAGAAAATATATCTTTCAGGCCGACGTGAATGGATGTTAAGTGTCCGTGATGAAGCGGATGCACGATTTCGGTTAGACGCACTCCCTTAAAGTGCTGTGAACTTGCATTCACATTTCGCCCTCACACTCAGACGCGCGCGCATGTGGAAAGGAGCGGGTCTGTCAGTGACCCTCGGAGTGGCGCGGTCCGGCGGCGCCCATTAATTATTCTATTACAGCAATGGCACTCGTGATCAGTGCGCGCGCGCACTCCTTTGATCACACCATGCGCTTCAATTCACTACATTACTCTTCACACGAACTGCACAAAATCGAAGCGCGTTGTCAGATACCACTTTTATTTTTCATCATTAAGAGTTTTTATCTTGATTGTACAAGAGAGTTACAAGGCGGCTGATGTATCTGCCTATAATTTTTATGATGTATTTTAAATTCCTGTAGATAATGTTGGAAAACTTTACGCTTGCCCCTATCTCAGAATACTGCATTCTTGTTTCAGTCGTTTTGCTCTTATTAGTGTCCTAAGACTGTTTCAAATTCTGCAGTACTTTACCGCGATAGACTTAATGGAATGGGCACAGTAATACATTGGGCTTGCTTTCATTAACTAATTACGTTTGATACGAACGTGTGGCATACATTTGTCCTAAGCGTCGGCGTAGTAGGTAATCATGCACGTTTTCATTCGACTCACACATAATTTACTAGCGTTTAATAAAATAATGCGCATGTGCCTGCTAATGACACTTGAATGGTTTCTACGTGACCTGGCGTCATCTGTGGGTGGCGCTACTGTCTAAGAAAAGTATTCACTATTTGTAACAGTGATGATGTAAATTCAGTTTGGCGTATTCAGTCATTGGGAGTATTTTTCGGTCTGAAACTTGCTAATCTTATAACATATTAAGAATATTTCTCGAACAAACTTAAAAAACACTTGTACATCTTAATAATTGTCTACGCCTACAGATTTTCTGAACTACCTAAGTTGCCTACTTTATTGCCGCATCTAAGGATCCTCTCATAAAATCGCGTCTCGCTTACACTGGCAACACAAACACGGTGAAAGGCGGGTGTCGTGATCTGCGTGTTCCTCCAACAGTTGCGCGCGCGCACCGTGGCCCAATTCGCTAAGTGCTGCCCCGCTGACGAATGGGGATCAACTGTTCTCAGATAAAAACTATATTTATTGCCCCTAAACTAGAACCCCGCTCACTAAAATCATTAATTTCATTTATTGATAGTGAAGCAGGTCGCTCTGCACCAGTTGCGTTTTAGTTTTTAAAGATTGATTGATAATAAGTCACTGCCATAATAGCTTCGAATATCTAGAACTTTCTACGCATGGCAATACAATCTCAACACTTACATAAGGTAAATAAATTGACAAAATAAATGAAGGTACCGAGTACAATGAAGCTGTAAAATATGGATATGAGAATTTATATCCTTTTCTCACAAGGCTATGCTTATTGTTATGATAATAGGGACACAAAAGCACTTATTAGTGAATAATTCGAAAAGAATGAACAATCAGTGTGCCCAAGGACTTGTCTTTACAAAAAGTTCAACAGCAGATTTAAATAACAGTAATGAGAGTGAAAACTATTGTGTAAATGCAATATGCAATGCCTTTTTTAAGTTGCACACATGTGGAGTGTGACCAATTTGCCAAGTCTGGAAGCCTGAATACATTACAGCCCATATTACAATACGGCTGAATGAAAAAGGCAATTTTTTAAATATGGAATTATGTCTACTTGCTTGTTACAGCAAGGCGTCCCATCTGGCGTCCTGTGTTATGATAGATTAGCTTCTAATTGTTTTAATGGGCTGCATCCTGTGCCTGTCACTAAGATATTAAGTTGTGGAACTATCAATACTAGGAAAATGGTGATACTTTTAAAATTATTCGCAAAATTGCTTTGGACTCAAAAATCCGACGAATAAATTAATTTGATAAGTTTGATAAGGGTTTGACACAAATAACATTACAAATAAAAACCAAGGGGTCTTGCAACGTAAAGTAAATTATTATTTTATATATAGCAGCTTGAACCTGTCAATACAAGAAATACTTTTTAAAAATCAAAACACGTTAAGGATGACTCACAATGGCCAACGGCTACGGAAGGTATCTGCGCAAAAATCAAATTCACTCGTTAAAACATGTTCAACAGTTCACTAACCCGAATATATTTAGGGAGACAAGAACACCTTTAGAATCCCAACAGAATCGGTAAGTTAACAAAAGATTTTACGAAAATATGAAGGAGCTGTGCGTGAGTTGAGCTAATCTTGACAATAAACCCGATTGTGATGCAGACAGCTGTGGAAATTATTATTTCGCCTGTTATTGTGATGGGCAAAAAAGAATAGAATAAAAATTTAAAAACGACCAACTGGATGTTGGAAATGAGACGTAATAAGAAATATCTATTATATATTCATGAACAAGAAATGTTGAGTAAAATCATTGAGCAGAAGGATTTAGAATTCAACGCTCAATACTGAATTAATAAGCCGCATTCAACATAGAAGTTTATTGGCATGCAAAAATTTAACCATAAAATGTCACCACACCTAAGTGCAGCTGTCCTCAAGTTGGTGAAGGTGCGCGTGCCAAGCGTACAATTGAATATTTTGCTTCTTATTACAATACAATAACAAGGTCGAACTACTCCAATTTGTGTTTGATATAACACTGCCAAATACAGTACCACCAACCATCTTCGCATCTCTTTAAATCTAAGTGCTTTCACAAAAGTTACCGGGTTATGCACTATTAGTGGGATTGACATCTGAATGAGTGGAGTGGCGGTGACCGATGGTCGATGTATTCGCGGTCGATATGCGCATGTCTTGTAATTAGGCGTGTCAATGTCAATAGACGATTGTGTGGGCTTCAATAGGAGGACATACGTCGGTACTGCCACGTCTATCAGATCTGTCTCGTTTTTGCCCGATGCTAGGACATGATTAATATTTAATGAACCAGGACTCTGAAGACCGACGCGCTATGTCTAAAGGACTCTTAAATGACAATTGAAATATATTACGTTTAAATGACAAAGGTAACTAGCATCTGGCGGCCTGGTTGAGTACGGGTGGTCGTCATTTAGGATTCATCCTTTATGAAGTCCTGTTCTCTACATAGTTGCCCAACGATTCTCACAAAAGAAAAAGCTAATTTGATGAACACAGAATAATCAGGTTCGTGCCAATTTACATATTGTGTACATTTTTTCGATCGTTATTCCCGTTGACCTTGGAAAGTTTAGAGCCTATATTAAGCTCCTCTACAAATCTTTATAGGAACAGTGTACATCGCATCTAATTGTACGTGAAACCGCTAGTTTACAACTAGCTAATGTAATGTTTTTGCACAACACGCGACATCGTAAAATGTTAATAAGGCTCACGTATCAGTATGTTCCACTGACATGTAACTATCTATCACCTAGTCGGTGTCAAGATCATGCTCTTGCGCACCAAAACATTTTGCAAATGACCCGCATCCAAAATGTTAAGAGACTTTGAATAAATCACATTGTAATGTTACTACACTATTGAGGACAGTTCAGTGTTGATAACTTTCAACGATTTATTTGCATACCATTTGAGTACAGTACAATTGCAATAAATAAATTATTAAGACGATACAAATCGGTATAAATTCATCAAGCTCTAAGCTCACAAACACTAATAAATAACGTTTTATAGTTGTCACAAGCAATAACTAGTTCCATTTCTCAGTTACTTCCACTGATATAATCATGGAGTTCCAATAGTTGGAGATCTAGCCACGGGACGGTCCACTCAATAAGGAAATGCCCTGCACTGGAAGGTATGAGATATTTTGCCTCGCGGATGCTAAAGGACTTGGTATGGATGCCTTGACCTAAATGTTTCAGTGTAACTGCGAACTGTTTTGAAAGCATTTACGAGAATAATCTTATTAAGAACTTGTACTAAAGATTGTTGTAAATAATCACGTAGTGGTTGATCCTTAAACTGATTAATACAGATTTTTCTTAAACAATAGTATGTATGTTAATGTATACAACAGTTGTTTAAATCAACAAAGTATTATCCGTTCGACTAAGTGGGAACCATGAAGCAATCAGTATCAAATCAGGTATAAATAAAATTATTCCTCAGGTCAAGAACAACGATTTAATTGCAGATGTTTATTAGTTTTTTATTGCCAATGAAGCCAGCATTAACTGTAGTATTACAGTTAATATGAGTTATTGTATGTGCTTTAATGATTTGAGTCGTAGATGTGATACGCAGCGGGTTGCCTCATGTCCTAGATTTAGATTTTGCATGTATGTATTGCCTTCGCTATCTATGTTAGATTTAAGTGGTACCAATGAGTGGAACTATTGTTATTTTGATAGCACACTTAGTTTCATCTCATTTGCTTACATTTTTTGAATGGTTGTTACAATAACAAAACCACTTTTCAAATAAACTAGACAGTGCGACTGAATACGAATTTATTTGATAATTTTTCAACAGTTTCTCGTTACGATTCCGCGGCGAGCGAGTCCGTGAGTCATCGAGGTTACTGTACCTATCGGGCGTGTCTTTTTGGCAAACACAAACGCAAATCACGAACGACCGTTGTATTTGACTATGAATTACTAAAGAAAACTTTGCTTAGCAGCCAACAATACGAGGAATGCACTCGCCGTTGCTAACTCGACGTGCATGTAGTCTTCAAGCGTGTTTACACAGTTGTACGAGTTTTCATTGTCTCTCCTATCGATAACAAGATTCCACAGCTACAAACAACAGTTCAAATGTACAGAGTGTCCGTTCACACTATCCATGCGTCGGAAGTGTCTGTTATAATTACTTTCTAAGAATTAGTATATGTTATAACACGTCCAAATTATCGACATATACCGTACGACCTTACAAAAAAGCTGTATCGATACAACAGTTAGCGCTCCGAGGTGATAACTGACCGGTTGCTAACTTTTCCTCTGACTCATTGAGACATTCTCATTTACATACCTTTCCCTCTTTAACCAACTTAAGATGTGAGAATTTTTAACACGTCTCTGTTAGACACAATGGCGTCGAACTATTTTTATAGCACCTCTTAACGAGTGCCCCATGTACAGCCAAACTCTAAATGCGGAATATTCTGCAGAAGTGCGAGGCACGCACGGCCCAACAAAAGGTTATTGTCGCATATTTGTCGCTGTTTGTTCCCACGCCGGTCAGGTTGCCGATCGAGACTCTGAGACTATTGTGTTGGATGTATGTACGTTTTACAAACTTTTATATAGTCTAACCAGATGCAGCTATGAAATAGGATGAGACAATATGGTTAGCAATCGCCCACTGATTGGCGAAAATGCGATAAGAGAAGCAATTTGGCACGACCCAAATAAGAGCGATATACACGCCGATACGGCTGGCTATTGCAAAGTCAGATAAATCTGTGTGCGTTGCCGTAATTGTAACACAATATAATATTAATTTGGAGCACGCCAACGCCGTGAGAGCGAGTGGGCGATCTGGGGGACTCGAGGGCTATTCGGTTCTTTCAACATCTTTGATAGTCCGTCGATACGATCACATGCAAATTACGCACTGCATTAATTCAGGCTACTTTCAGCTGTCCTCGAGATTGGGATCCTGTATATCTTTATTTATGACTGCAAGATATTATTCTCTCATTTAATATCACGAACTAAGCCTCTGGTAGAAGCCACAGTCGTGGGCAGTTTACTTAATACTCTGTTTAAGTTGCCCCAAAGATTTCCGTGATCCGTAAATCGAGAGATACAAGAGTTTCACGTTGTTTAAGTGCTGTATGCTTGCGCAAACCGGTGTCGTGCCTTGCGCTGGCGCAACGTATTGTCTCCGTGCATCTAGAGCGACGATTCGCGACACGTTGCTAACGCCTACCTACAGTTACGCAAACACAAAACATTCGTACAAATATATTTGAGAGCATCGCGTCCCTTTCGATGTCACACGGATTTCTCAAGTCGTAGATTAATTGCTGGGATCATGTGAGATTGGATTCATGTCGAGGCACAATAATTGGCTGTGTGTTAGTGTCATGCGCGCGCTCTACATTTACTTGCAGCGGCGCTGTGTTGCAATATTTGCACGACTCTCACGAGAGACACCGCTTATCATCTCGCGTCGTGATAACGCGCCGATTGTGCAAACGGTTGCGACACCATTCCACGAGAGCTGGGATTAGTTGCGACTAATTGAAACGTCCGCGTCTTCACAGTGGGCGGCGCGGGTCCGACAGCTTAATTACCTCTGTAAACAACTCGTGAATACCTCGCTGCGGCCGTTGTGCAACGAGACAGTGACCGCGGGAGTCTACAGAAGGTGTATTAACACTAATGTTGCGATACGCACCATCACAGTTGCAGCCAGCCGCCATGTTGCATAGTTCCAAAACTTTACAGCAAGTTTAGTTACACAAAGTGAATTTCACTTTGTGGGGATATCCTTGATATATTAGCTCGTGTTGGTTGGTATACATTGTGCCCAGCTCATAAGTATTGTGCGGAGCCAGATGTAAGGGGGTAACTGATTAATTCGTGAAATATCTCGCTACAGATATATCACATCATCTCGTATTATTACGTATAATATACTCTGGGGACCTAGTTTAATATCACCTGGTAGAGGCTGAACAAATTGTAAACAAACTTTGAACATGTCACATGTAAAACGGTGTTCAGGGTCTCCAGCTGCTTCAGGTGATATTTCCGGGAAATAACACCTTGGTGTAGCATTTTATAAATGTTAATTATTTCAGAGGGCGGCGGGCGTTCCTCAAAACGATATTTCTAGCTAAATGCGGGTTGTTGTTATCTAATAATAGTTTATAGACTGATGCTGAGTTGAGCGGCCATTATCCCTTGTCAGAACCGCACCTCGCCATGTAATTAGCACTTCCGACGATACGGTAGAATTAATTTATATTAAAATCCCTGTTGATGTGAATTTCGTGCCCACGTAAACGAGAGTACGCTGCGCATTCGAGGTGCGTAGGCGCCGCTTAATAGTTATAATTGCAATCGCTTTACCGACAGGTCAAGGATGTCCGTACACTAAATTGGCGAACAAAGAAACAATAACATTCAATATTCAAGTAATTATAAATGTCAAAGTCAAGTGCTTACTGCGATATGTCAAAGTGAACGATATATGGGCGTGAGGGTAGTTAAAGTTGGCAGATTAAGATCGGTGGCAATTAGTTGGACATAATCGTATTACAGCTGACAATGGTAATAGTAGGACAGCCGCAGGGTATGCTAATAAATGAACTGTCGTTTTGTTATCCATGTTGACCTTACATTCACTGCTGGGTGCTCGCTCCTCAGTACCTAACTAAATTCTTATTAAAATGGAACACGATATTGTACTCTCATTGAAAATTCTTCAATTAGGTAATCAATGTTTGTTGATCAATGTTTGACTGCGCGGTGGCTGGGCAACTGGCTGCCGTGCAACGTGTCGCGGGTTCGATTCCCGCACGGAACAACTCTTTGTGTGATCCACAAATTGTTGTTTCGGGTCTGGGTGTGATGTGCATGTGGAATTGTATGTTTGTAAACGCACCCACGACACAGGAGAAAATCCTAATGTGGGGCAACGTTTTTTTTAAAAAAAAAATGTTTATTTTGGCGTCAATTGAATTCTTAACAATCTATTATAAAACAAGTAAGATGATTAATTTGGTGTATTGAACATAAATTTAGTGCTTATTTTAGTACACTCCCAATAAAAATCTTCTCGTAACTTTTCTGATTTATAAACTGAATCCATGAATATAAACTTTTTATTGCAGTTCTAAAATAAACTCAATGACTATTCACAAGCGAGTCAGGTACTTAATCAACAAAAAGTAAGGACTAAATAAAATTAAGGTTATATAAATAAATACTAGGCAGCAATATAAGGAAATGTCAAAAAGCACACAAGGTCGACATAATTCGTACATATTTTTATGCACACGAAACAATGTCGGACGTGGTGCGCCCTGGGTGCGCCTGCGCAAGTACACATTTTATGACATTGTTTCGAAAAAAAATGGTTATATATAACCTTATTGTAAAATACAGTATTAACAAAAAATATTCAATGTGAACTTCCAAAAAATAAAGAAGTTTTTAGCGATAGGCTGGTATCAGTAGGTAGGTACTATTTGCTGGAAATATAAAAACATCACTGTAACCGAGTATATTATGTAAAGCAATACATAAGTATGAAACTAAACGCTACAAAAAAGTATCCTTGTATGAATGACACGCAAACAGCAACATGTCTATTTTATACTATAACAAAGCTTGTCACTTACATTCGGACCTTCGATGGATTCAATAGACCGAATGACGGATTCGATTCTTTGTTCCCGATTCTCTGTGGCGGTGTACGTTTCTTAGAACTCGTAGAATGATAATGTAGAATTATCTTTGTATGAATTTCGTTTTATTTTTATTATACTGCGTGATTTTTTTTGAGGATGCCATATTTGCAATTCACTTCAATTATATAGCTTATAATTCAATAAAATCATCTACAATAAAAATACCGACCTTATGTTGTACTTTAATTTCTGGAATCGAGTTCAGAAAGCGGACGCATGGTTGTCAAAGTCAAAACACTGCGCCGTCGTTGATGCATTCGACATATCTTCAAATTAATTGGAGATCACACGGCACCTCATAAATATTTAGTCAGGTGTTATCCCTTATGTAGGAGCACGGTCAGTCTTAACGCGGTTCCGTGCCGTGACCCGGCCATGAGACGAGTCCGACGTCCACTTGATGAGGCCTTGGGTTCCGTAAGGCTGTTAGTTATTGAACACATGCTCCGGAATTATTGAAATGATTTTTCCTTAATCGTCGTTCGTATCTGAAAGGTTTGGCACTGTACAATGCTATGCATATTGTATGTATATGTAGCAAGATTTGAATGCATTTCTTATTAACAAAATCAAAGTTCTTCTTAAACATTATTCACATATTTACAAAAACCATTTTTTTTAAAAATGCCCCCAAAATTAAAAAGTTATATGATAAATAACTTTAACAATCTAATGGTCTATGTGTGTCAATTCTGCGGAACCCTTGACTGGTACATCTTGTACTTTATCACTTTTTTTCTTCGAAGGTAGTAGTGTCGGTTGCTCTTAGAACCCGCGCTAATTGTGTGTGGATGCGGCCTTTTTGATGTTTTTGCCTCCTTCGTACAAATGGTGAAAGAATCTGTATGATCGCATCTCCTGATTGTGTTCTTGAGAACTGATATTAAGGTAACAACCTTGGGTATCAAGGTTCGAGATGTATGACTGATTTCTTGTGATGGATGTGTCACTTTTTGCAAATCACCTTTACTCAGTACTCAATTAGAGTTCTACTTTTACTTAGTAGAAAAGTCGGCATTTATTGAGTCATGCATGTTTAAGGTGATTTTCTGAGAGTAAAAAGAATTTAAGACAAACGTAAAGCTTTAACGTGTCATATTACGTCATAAAAGGTATTCGAGTATTAATTATACAGCCAAGGTCTAAGCTAATGTCGTCACCAAATCGATTTCCAATAAGAACCCTATAATTTTACACTATTACACTAAGCATCATCTATTATGTATTAGCCATACGTCACCAACAAATTAAGGCTCTAACAAGCCATTACTCATCGTCAGACGAGCGTTAATATGATGCAATGTCTGAGGAATGTTTTGTTGTTCTTCCGACCATCGTCCTACTGGGGATAATAGGTCAAGGGATTATAAAGCGCGTTCACACCTTCAGATTTATTTTGACAACGAGGATTATCCTCGGCTTCGGGACCTGCAGAAGTGCTTTATTACAACAAACACTATTGTTATGAGTCAGGTTCCGTTCCTACCTACATATTTTTCTGTAACCTGTATTTAGTTCCAGTGATGCAAAAGGTGTATCACTCATAACAGCTCAATGTCTTTCAGTCCCACTTTTAGATTGTTATCAACATGATAAATCAAAGTCTCCTCACCACGTCTCATGCTTTCGTAAGGGTCGTTAAGATGAATGTCCCTTGATACAGTTGAATTTGCCAATTCTAAAGTCGTGATGAAACTGATTGCGTTTGCCAAAGATCCCACGATTAGTTACTTCATGCGTTCAATTCTTTGATGGTAAGCCAAGAGAAGCCTATAAGATGTGCATGGATTTCACACCTTAGTTATTTTTGTTTGCTGTAGGTACTTCCATGTACCTCTGCTTTTGGTTTGGCCAACCAGTAAGTCATTTTATTATTTTGAACAGTTTTTTAATGCTATTTAACTTTATCACAAATGTTAGGACGGTGAAAGGTTTATAGTAATTAATTCGTCTTGAAAATATAATTTATTTATTTGAAATAAAACACCGGTCCCTAATTCTTGAACCATACGTCAACGCGTAGATTATCTCTGCTGCCTAGATGTCGCTACATTTGATGGATAGTTAAGATAAGGGGAGACGAGTCGCCACCACGATTGAGATCTTAATTAAACGTTAATGTTGGAGAATTCTCATAAACAACACCGCAATTAGTTATCTCAACGAAATGTACATTTCGTTTTGTGCTGTTAATAGGTACATTAATTAGAAGCTTTGTTCTTTCTGTAAAAGAATCTCAAAATGTCTATTTATAATATATCATTTAGCAATTGGCAAAGTTAAGCCAACATTTGATCTCAAATAGAGAGGAAAACATAACCTAATTTAAATTTTGTTATCGCACATAAAATTCATGTTTATATCATGTAAATATTTTCCATGAATCTCGAGTGGAAACTAGTTCAACTTTTTCATAGAATTGTAAAACCAGTAATAATTCAATGATATAATCAGTTACATTGAATTAAAATTGCATGCTAAGATTGTATCGGATTTATGAATAGTGTATTCTTAGTAAGATGGTGCGATAGTACGGTGCACAGCTAGATTTTGGTCTGAAATCCATTAATTAGACTAAATTTTAGCTACGTGCACCTGCCTACGCGGATATTTTTCCTCTTGTTCTGCTATCGGTGTATCTGCGCGGGCGCAATAACAACCGGACTCATCGGCCTTGTTCGGTGTTTTTCGCTACATCTTCTAGGTTAGGGACAGGAGCACGTATGTTGATGAAATCAATGTTTTTAAATGTAAGACCTCGTTGAGTTTACTTAGCCATAACCAGACTCAATGCTGACAAGCGATTGTAAATTAAAACTGCACTAATGTAGATGATGTTCACTTAACGTTTAACTCTCAGGTTTTCCAAGCTGCTCATCAATTTCAAGTTTATATTTTCATACTTTCGAATACTACACAAAACAATTAAGAAAACTCGTTCCAGCAGCACTTAAAACATAGACATAAACAAAGAAAGTACAATACATAAAAGCAATGTACGATCGATAGCATATTCAGACACTTAATTCATGTGGTTCCTATCGCTCATGTGAAATTGAAAACCTCTCGAAAGCCATTATACACATGGTTGCTTAACCCATAAACGTTGCTTTCTCAGTTTACTGCAAAAGGCAAAACAAATTAGTGTAGTTCGATTTACTTGCTTCCTAGTTTGAGAGCGATTTCTCCCATAAACCCACCGTGCCGCAACCATTGTTCGTTTCGAAACGAAAGTAATGCTTATTCCCATTTTTAGTGTTCGGAACCTTTGCTCTTTGGCGCTGGCGTGACATGCGGCCACTTTGTAATGCTTATGCTTTTGACAATAGCTATTCTCACTACGAACACAGTATAGACTTTACACAACAAATACTAAGGTGTACTTTTGTTTGGTCGATGCAATGATATCGTGTCCCAGTCTTGCGGGCCAGAGGGTAGCCCTTTGAACTGGCCGCAGGCACCAGGGGCGGCTTAGTCAAACCCATAAAATTTGCAATTTAACCGTGCCATAGTGCACGTTTTGTCTCTAAACTCTAAAACATTTCTGGGAAGGTGTACTTTGTAACAGTTTATTGCTCCGATGCCGCGATACAAAAATGGGCACAGCTTGTTTATTTGAATCGTAAAATGGTTGTGAATGAAACGTCGAGTGAAATTGAGAGAGACCATAACAATGAAACTCTTTATTAGAGTAGACGTAAAATGGTGAGGTGTTAATGAACATTGAATGCTTTCTAGCCATGCTGTAGCCATCCGCAGAAAACGTTTTGATGTTTAATGGAAATTTTATGGGATATAAAATAAATATCGGTTTTCTGTTACAAACTCATTGCGTAGGCAGGAAAACTAGTCATATTTTGTTCCAAAAATGTGTATAATGATACCAAATGAATGCTAATTCAGCTACAAATCGTTGCTCATTTATTGTGCCGTGTTGCGCTGGAGATGCGGCAATTTTCAAACACGCTTGTTTGGAAAGTGGCTGCCGGATGTAGAATATTAAGCGCACGACGCAGGCGCATAAATCTTGCATCTTCGAGAAGACGGTGGCGCCCTCTTGTCGCAAGCACTCGATCTGTACCATAATGCCCGTCTGATACCAGCGAGCTTTTATGTTGGAAATGACGCAAGTAATCCTGAAACAGAATATTGCTGATCGTATTTCTGAAGTAAACATAATATGATCGAGAGAATATAAATAAAATAGTATAAGCCTCCATATTTATGTTGGCATATTTCACCACAAGAGAATGGATATTCTTTTTACCAACAGATAGAAATATCAAAGTAAAAATTGAACTGTTTAAGAGCCAACCAATTCAAGTTGCAAGTCGACTTATTTAAAGTTAAACCAAGAAAGTAAGATAACAGGATATGGTTAGATTCTTGCGATTGCGTCAAGTTACATCATCTGAGGGAGTTCTGTTACGGTTGTGGGGCACAACGTCACTGCATGTTAGGTTGCACCACAATACAAGTTATACATGTTGTCTAGGTGTAGATCGGGGCTAGACTTTCCAACATAATCTGGTCTAACTTTAAATAAGCTTAGAGTACAATAAGAGATCAGATGTGTTGGTGTTCTGTTTGTTCATTCTGACTATTGTTTCAAGTTATAGTAACGGAAAAATTGCTAAAGCGTTAAACATTTTTCGGCACGAATAGGTTGGCTCGTGGATAAAACGGCCTCTCAGAAAACCGGCGTAGAACAGCCAAACTTTCCCAATGAAGATCCCCTGAAGTATCTGACCTCCAAAAGGCTGGCAACGCACGCGTAACTCCTCTTGTGGTGCGGATGTTCAATGGCTGTGTCGATTGATGCTCACCTACCCTATCTGTTCATTGTGTTCGTTTGCCTACCTATCATATATAAATGGCATACGTTTAATACATTAATTGTTACTATTTGTGTAACCCTCATGTGAAGTGAAAAAGGTCAAAGGAATGCGTAATTTAAAATTACAATGAAGTTACATTTATTATCAAGCAAGCTTAAAAACTTGGGTATACTAGGAAGACATAACGAAGTAGATAATTGAATTCAAAGACACGGAAAACTGCTTTAAAAACAAGCGGCTCGCACCGGGCTTATGTTGAGTGGTAACCGTGGTCAGCCATATGTAACGTTCTCACAAAACTTATAATTGTTGTTATGTATAATTATGTCGTATATGCTGTAATCGCTGGCGTAATGTTCGCAATGTTATGCTGCATCGCGTGTGCGCATATTATTAGCGCGCGACCTCATTATACTGAAGGTAGCGATGAACGACAATCTTGTCGATAATTGTAAAAATTGACGTGATTTCCTTGTGAATTGTATTTTTTTGGATAATGAACTTCGGAAGACCTATCCGCATGTTTGTTTCAAGAATATCATCTCTTAATTGAACGGTTCAATTAAATTCTCACACAAGGTTTTTGTCATTTAATTTAAAATATGCAAATGCAGCTGTTAGAATACGTTAAGTTATTAATGATAATAAACATCGTTCACAGTGTGCGTGTAATATGTTTTTCGGAATGCAATTGTCAGTCTGCTCCAAGATAAAATGTAACGATGACAGATATTAATCGTTCGAAACAGATGTGGCCGACTGCCCCTGACACTTAGACTTAACATTAAACAAAACAATAAATCCAAAAACTTAATTAATGATCACATTACATCTGCACTGCGCTGCAATGAAGATATTTATCAAAATTACACTTCAATACCTCTTTATTAACCTTTTGTGGAGCCCTAAAAAGTCAAGAGCGATAATCGTTTCTGACACCTTAACATTTTGGTTAATGTTTGCAATTAAATCAGCTTTCTCAAATGTCAATTAATACGCTTGTTGCGGGAGGGGACGGGAATTTCTCGGAGTGCCGGCAGAGGCACGTAATAGAGCTATTACATCGCCATTAATCACATTGCGTATTACGTGGACTAGGGCTGGCTGTTAGGGTTAGCAGTAAAAGTGAAGTGCATCCTTTGACTCGTGGTCAAGTGTCTATTTAATTTTAATATTGGAGTTTTAATGAGGATTTAAGTTAGGTGAGTATTTATGAGGTCACTCTCACTCAATGAATGTTTTGCATTACAGACGGTTATTGAATAAGTAAATCAAATTTATATTCGCAATTCTTCCCAAAAGATTTACTTTCTCCATTTTCCAACGCCCTCAACCCTAATCAAGAGAGTTGGCGTTCCTTGCTTGCTGCCGACAAATGCAAATGTGCAGAATGTGGATAACGTGAATTTTTATCGACACTCGTTTGCGCAGTGAAAAGAATATTAAACCGCGCCAATTAATGTAATTGGCCTCGTCTCGATGATATATATCTTAACGAGGCTTCATGAGTTTTGTGATACACAGATTTAGTATGAATGGAATCTTAAACATTGATGTTGCTTGCAGTTTATCTTCTAAGACATCCAATATACAAAAATGCGATAAGTTGAGTTATGATTAAGCACATCAGTGCTTAATCATAATTACATCGGACTTCACTTGAATGATACTCCAGTCGTTGCGTAAATTGTACGCACTAATGAAAGAGTACAACAATAACAGATAGACAGCAATATTGTACAGCCATTGTGCTCCACGATAAAGATTGAATAGGAACGGGCAGCGCGTGCGCAGTGGGCAACGCGTTTCCGGTATACTTGACCCCATTAACGCTTATTATATCTAATACACTGTAAAGTTACGAACAATAGATTTTGAAAATTAATTACAGGAAAAGAAAACCTAATTTGTTACTTCTTTTCTCACGGGAAAGAGTCGAAGGTTGTATTCTGAAACCTTACTAGAGACAAACAGTTGCAGTTATTTGCTATTCACTAGATAAATTGTTGGTTGTCACTTTGCGGCGATTCGATGGTTGCGTTTACGCAACGCGCGTGCGCAAACAAACGCGGCAGTTGCAACGCTATTCGAAATATGAAATCGCGAAATTTAATCACGTATATAATTTTGCACGCGATATCTCACGTTCCATTTACGAAAATCTCGGAATCGACCCGTCGATGTTACTAATCCGCAGTGGTTTCGCTTTAAAAGCATTATCTTGTACCTACATAAATTATTTATGTTTTCAATCAGCTTGTCAAAAATTAAGGTCACTCTTTCTAAATTAAGTCGGCAATCTGTCACGACATGCGTGAAAGCCTAAGCAAAACATCTTTGAAATATGATTTATAAATGTGGATATTATATTTGGAATCGATCCCCCCTGTTTGTTATTCTTGGAACTAACTGGAAATTACTTGATTTTCACACACGTCTGTCCTTTGTTGTGACTTATTGAAGAACGATTTAAATGTTTCAATAAAATAACTTTATAGAAACATAAAAACCACATACATATTATGTGACTAAGATTAGTCGTAGTAACAGACTTTATGAGTCACCTGAATGAACAAGGCTCGCACGTGTTAACCAAACTTGGCAAAAACCATACTGAATCTGTAGCAGACAGTATTTACATACAAACGTTCGACTATCGCGTTGTCGCGCGAATTATCGCCATGTCGCGCGACTTATCGACTCCTAAGTATATCGCGTTTATTGAGCGCGCTCGACTTTTACACGGTTTAACTTAATTTGGTGCAAGTTACTGGAGATGACGACAGCAGTACCAAGTCTTTGTATTTAGAAGTAATAGCCTAACTTCAGATTGCTTTTAACGCTTAATAATCAAACTTAGGTTTTATTATAATATCAAGCATTAAGTGGTTTGGGAAATATTTCAAACAATCTTTATTAAATCAACGCTCCGCGTTTCCGTATCGCTTAGACCACAGACGCACCTGAGCGCGCGATGCGTGTAACATTCAGTGCCGCGGTGTAGCTATGCACCTATTGACCATAAACAAAATAAATCCACATGTAGGGACGCTGTTACACTAGCCATACACGTTGGTGCTGTTCGCCATAAATCTACTCTGTGGTCTCTCACTCCGGCCACAATGCATCATTGCAGTGCCCGTGTGTGGTCGCCATATATGACCGTTGCACCACAAAAAACTCAGCACAATTCATGAATTAATATTTTTCCTAGGCTTTATATGGATTTTTATTACAACTCTGGTAAAGTCACCCGGTCCGTTTAATGAACGCATTGTGTCGGTGAATGGATTTATTATATTTTATGTGTTTTTGTTCCGTGTAACTTGATTATGATGAGACGTTACGTGTATAATAATAAAAAAATCTCCTTTCATGTATCTGACAACAAATGCATAGTGATTAAAAATATCTTCTTACTAAGTAGCTGGTCTAGCAAACTCCGTACTGCCTCAAAATGTTTTCAGACCCCTTGAACCTTCCCTGAATTTTTACAAATATTTCAAAACTTAACCTGACCAAAACAGCCACACCACAAACATTCTCATCTTCTTGATTTTTTATGATAAATCTTACTATAAGTATCGGAATGAAATAAATTGTAACATACATAGTTTATTAGTGAAATATTCGCATTCCTTATCTTACGGGGCCGCCCTCATAAACCCAGCCGCAGTTGATATGCGTCAGGGGCGTTATCGTAATCGATATATGCGCTCGCGCATTGTGCCGTGTTCCGCCTCAGATCGCGCCGATAGCGCGCGGGTCACTGACGGTCGTGTTTTGTTATTAAATATGTTTCGTTTATGCATATTCCCATTCTGTTTAAGATGACCTATTTTTTTTTTGTAATTAATTTAATTAAATTATCTCTTTAACACCGCTGCCTTGTAAATAGAACGTCTGCTTATTCGTTTATGCTACTTTCGATCGTAGGGAAAATATTTTGTTCTTGAGTTTAGCAAAGATTTTAAAACCTTCAGTTCTCAAAAGCATGGGAACTTGTTCTAATTCATGATGACATATGTCTCACAATTGGCAAAAATATTGTTGACTTTTAAAATGGTCTATTATAATCGGTACTGGTGTTTAGATAAGAACGAAATGATATCACATAACTTCTGTATACATTAACTTAACTATCGCAGTTTCTCGTTGACCTCGTCATTATATTATTAAGGAGCCTTTTCTCATTTTATCTTGATAAAAGCTTTGGTTTTATATTAACTCCGATTTATCTTGACGTAATAATGTCATGTATTACGTCAGTATTATCATTTCTGTGTATTTATCTGTACACACGAAATTACTTTCTATTAGTTCCTATGTTCCTTTTAATTTTAGTTAATTTATAAAAGGTAAGCCTTTTGAATGACTTAAAGTGCAGTTAATTCTCCTAATACCTGGTTTGACACCAAAGTCTTTAACTAGTCTAAATGACAAACAATTCTACAATTAATCTTTAACCTAACTACTAGCGTGACTTGATGTAGAAATATTTTTATTAACACGCAAAAAAATAATCAGTCTGTTAATCCAAATAAAGTTTTAAAAAGTTTTAAAGGAATCAATTGGTTAAACCTTTAATTCACTAAGCACCTCACAATGCATGATTTCACACAGAAAATAACTTTGGACCGGTAAACAGAGGGCTTTTGCGAAACCGAGTTGATATTTCGAATATAAATGGTGAATGTTCAGCTAATCCTTTGTTCCTAGCGGTTGGATGTGAGTGGCGAGATTGATCGGGGCCATAAAGTGAGCTAACAGCTTGATATTTATTTACGTACGAGTTTAGACAAATTGAATGCCAGCTATACAATACGATATTGTTCAGTTTTTAAAGGTTAAAATAAGGTGAAGACAATAGTGCAACATATTCGTTAATAAACACTTTGTTTACTAGGTATTTTTAATCACATTTTTCATTGTTATTATTAATATAGTAGACATGTTTACGGAGTTAAACCATTTAGGCGCAATGTTTTGTCTAAAGTTAGCTTTACAAGTATTGATATCAGTTTTCTTGGCCGCACTTTATAAGCGTTGCATTAGCTAACCATATCTGTCTTTGTTACAGGTAAGAGCCGTGTCGACACTAAAGTTTCTACGAACTCTGCTGATGCCCATTGTGGTAAGGATTCCAGTGATTGATGGTCGGCGAGCTGTGTTGAGACACCTCTCAAATCCCTTAACACTAGGAAGACCGAAATTTTGAACTACTTGTAAAGACCAGGTGGGGTCAAATGACCCATTCATGGGTTATAATGTTTTATTCATGTGTTATGGTTTTAAGTTTTATTGATTAACATCTTATAGTAAATAAAAGAACTTAATAGTAATTAAACATACATTACGTAATAAAAACATAAAAATATTAGGCACATTTTTGACATTTAATTGTTTACATTACAAGAGCCACACAAAAGCTTTTCACAACGAATTTATAAGATTTTAACGATTTATTGGTTTTATTTCTGCATTTTTGCAACCGGGTATGCTATTATCGGGCTGTGAAGTAGATGGTGTCATCAGGGAGTGGGAATCTTGGCCGACGAAGTCCCTGGCCAAGTCAAGAATGAACTTTTTTCTACTGATTTTTTTCTCGATAGTTTTTTGTACAAAATCCAAGAATCATTTGCTGTCAAATCCAAAATATTATTATAAAACACTTGTCCTGTGTTACAATTAGGTTTTTTGTCATATTTACACTGGTGAATAAAATATCAGTAGTTCCATTTCGACCAGTGGGTCCATTAGTCGCAATACGACCCACTCGCCTGAACTTTGATTTTGTCGACGGCTTTCATTTCTTTCTGAAAATATGACCTCTTCTTAGGTTTTGCACTACGTAAAGTCGAGAGCTACTGAATCTGAAACAGTGGAGTAAACGCTAATAAAATGTTTCCTTTTCTCTCAATGTAAAAAAATATTATTTTATTTACATCAATATACAAAATCAGAATATGAATATGAGTGGGATCATCATCCCTAAAAGAATCACTATTTTGTGTAATATTGTAAACACTTTCTTGACTTTCTGAGTCTAAATGCAAAATGTGCCTCACTTCTTCAGTCGATTCACAGTCTGATTGATCGTCCGGTAAATTTTGCGACACTTCCAGCATTTTTGAAGGGCAAATGGAACGATAATGAGGCATTATATTATTATGGCGAGCCATGATATGTCTTTGTTTTGACATGAATAAAACAAGAAAAAATATTTTATTTCAACTACCCATAACACAAGTATATTCCACGAAATGTAACTAGCAAGCACGCAGTGGTGTCAAATGACCACGGCAGTCTCTCTAGGTAGGTGATATTTTTTTTATTAGTATTTATCTTGCTATCGGTATACCCATATCAGAATAATGTAAACAATGACAAAATATTAAAAGTCATAAAACGACAATGAGTTCAGTGCTATGGTTTTGATAATATGATTGATCAAAAATTTCATTGGGGTCATTTGACCACTCTGGTCTTTCTAGTGTTAAGTTGGTTATCTTGAGAAGGGTCTGGCTTGATATTATAACAAATGATGTAGCGATGCATCTGTGACGCCATTTTGCAAGATGTCTTTAGAAACAAAAGGAATGGTGTGTCGCATTTTTGTTTGGTGAACTGTACACATATATCCAATTATGACATGCAGTTTTAATAGTAATTAATTTTCTTCTAACGAATAATAACTCGCATTGATAAAATATTGTTCTTGTTTCAACCTTACAATATTTAATAGGCAGTTGTTATATCCGCTGCGCACTTCAACCTTGCCGATTAATACCATAATTATTGCTCAAATAATTCTATGCAACTAAGTCACCTACTTTAGACCAAGCTCCACGAATGTTAAACAGTTCACAATTAATCTTTATGTTTTGGCGTTGAAACGAAATATTTGCTAAAGTCTAAATATTTTTCGAAATTGATCAATACAACAATTATTATTAGCTGTTCGTTGGAGCCTATTATAATTTGCGCCCGCGGCTACGTTCGGCCCTACAGCCAGTTCCTACAATTATAGGCGCACGTTCGAGTCTCAATTGGCCCCCTACCATTAGTCTCTATCTACGGAGGCATGTAAATACGCTCTGAATATTAATGAGGTCCTTGGGAATGCAAAATCTTGTACCTAGAAAACCGGGCTAAGAATTTTCCTTACTTGTTATGTATCGAGGAAACTCGAAAGGCCACAATGTAGTTCTGTCAAGATCACGTTCTTATTAGTACGATAAACACACCATTTCTAATGAAGTTATGCTTCCGCGAACGATGGGCTTTGATCGCAATTACTAATGTAATTAGTATCTTAGGAGGATGCTATTCGAAACAACCTACTTAAGTACCTCGCTGACGTATTGTGTTACCATAATTATCTTAATTAATCAACAAACGCAAGTAACCTTGTTGGAAAGTGAAAATCATCTAATTACAATGGATTAAGTCAATATCGTGGAGTAGTCGGGTAAAAACCTCAATAATTGACGTTTATATGAATAGCAATAGGACGGTTTTATGCGTACATTCAGCTTTTATTTTCATTCCGGTGCGCTCGCAGCCTATACGACGACACCGAGCGCATCTCAGAACGGTATCAACGACTTGCGTGCGAGTGGTTATGCAACGGCGGGCGACGTCCTTGCTGCGCGGGCGCGGGGCGGGGGGCGAAGGCCGCGCGGGGGCGACGACCCGGCTCCGTTCGGTAACCACCCCGCTTTTTATTGCAACCCAACCCGCCTACGGAACCTGTCCCGACGAGTTATGGCCACCGATAAAATAGACGTACTTACGCCAAGGAATTGCAAATTCTATCGGATATTTTTCTAACCTATTCAAGGGCCTCGGCTTGAAAAAATAACGATTAGATACTTAGGCCGAACATAATTATATCATTATGCCATTTTGGTCAAGAGTATGTAACATGGCTGCACGTGTGACGTGCGTGACTTTTATGTTGGTCGCGACCGTTTAGCGCTTTATCTATTAAGGAAATCAAATGATCACCAAAAATGGTTTAATCTTGTCTTATTACATAAAAATGTAGTTGTAGAAAATATTGCAACGACCTCTAGTTTTAATACCTATAACAAAAATAAGTCCATAATGACTTTTATATCTAGTATTCAACCTGAGAGATATTAAGGTGAGTTTGTGGTGCGCACGCGTCGCTCCCACCGCAACATGGCGCCACAATAAATTACCACCAGATATGAACTGCGAACATACAAACACTCATGTTCACTTGTTTTTTCTTTGTTTCACTGTATATTTATTCGCTAACGTGTAATGTATAGCCATGTGTTGCACAACATACGTCATGGAAAATGTTTTCGTTTACAAGCCCTGCGCAATAACACTTGCGAGAACTACTGTTTAATATCTGTACGGCTAATGGCTTAGCTAGATGATTGAGTCATAACTACTCTGAAAATAATATAGAGAGAGAAAAAGAAAGGTGTATACATACATTTGTTTTCTGGTTTCCCACTACCATATATCATGATATCATCAAGAACCAAAAACAAGGTTCAAAGTGTGCAAGTAAATCAATGTCCGATATTTGCTCAGTGAATCACATGGGCACATACCGCGCACCGTTTCGTGTCATGTTTTTGGCAACACGGCGAAGCGGCCACAAGATTTACTCAACAAGTGGTTAATGTCCCTTAATAGCGAACGAGAGGTAATTGGTCAATGTTTGCTCCAATGAATTATCTAACGTTTACTGGTTTTAGTGCTAAGTGATCAATTTTTGGGTTGAACTAACTTTTTATTTATGACTGTATTTGTGTCAGTAAGCAATTTTATCTCTAAACACTTGAACGACACAATAATTACTCCTTAAGTTATAACGTAATAATTATACACTCTAATACTTCTCGACACAATGCAGTTTCATTCAGTATGCACCAGTCACGAGATGTCGAATTTATTTATTATACAATAAAAGGTCGCCGTCGATATAAATTGAATGGCTCGAAGCGTATCCTTAATATAAATCATACTTTCACTGTACGAAAGTGATGCAGTGTCAAACCCCTGCGCAACGTCTCTCCCGTCATTTTGTTACATCAACTTAATGCAACGTTATGTAAGCTCGTGCCTCTTGCTTGGGTTTATCCCTTTATTACTTTAGCGCCATATTACCTGCATTGTCATCGTCCTTTCAATTAACCAACGCAACAACTTCCTCTACTTCAAGAGTTAGTAAATACACATGTGAATATTTTATATTTATGACTAGAAGTAGTAATTGCCTATTGAAGTTTCTTATTATATGCATCTAATGAGATCATCCAAATGATTAGTTCAAATATAATTCTAACGACATATCCGATGCAGGAGTCATCCTTATATAATGCCATATTATAAGAATTGATACATTGTGTATTCCAACTACCTGGTGTTGCGAAACACAAATATAATATTTGTGTTATTAGGTAACGAGAATTCGGTTTCTAATTTCCATGAATATGTGATAGAATTTGCACGGAATCTCGGATCGAAGGTTTATGGCAATCAATAATAGCGTGGAACATGTATTTATGGGTTTTTCAATTAACAGCGTTACGAAACACAGATTTTATATTTTATGGCTTCTGCAATAAACCCTTGAAATTCCCTATGATATAACCGATATTTTATTTAAAACCTAAGGCAGTTTCAATGTTTTATTCTCTAAAATCTGAATTATTGATAAATTTTCACAGAGCGGAAAATAAGCGGAAGTTTTTATTAACTTGGATTGTTAAAAATGTTATCAAAAGTGTTGAAATAAACGTTAATGGTATAAAACCGGACGCAGTATTTGCATTTTGATGATCATCAGCCGAAGTTGGAGAAGTTGGCAGCGTTGACAGATATTATCTTACAAGCTTAATGGGTATGTCACCGCTAATACCTTGTCGGCATTCGGATTTGTACGTGTTATGTTTCTTCGTGTTTAATAGTTTTTTTTTATTTTCAATGTTATCTTTGGACAGCTAATCATACGCATTTCTCAACTACTATGCATCTCCCGTGTCTACTAATACTTTTACTAATGTGACTTTTTCTGAGTTATATGTACTTTTTATGATTATTTAGACCCCATTGACATACGGTGAAGGAAAACATCACGAGCAAACCTGAAATTATACGTTTGAAATCGCCAATCCGCCTTGAGCAAGCGTGGTGATTAATGCACAAACCTTCTCCGTGTGAGTAGAGGCCTTCGCTCATCAGTGGGCACTTAAAGGCTGTTGATGTGATGCATCTCTAAAATCATTAATCTTAACAAATGAATACAACACTGCCTTTCTTGTTAACTGAGAATTTTGTCTAAAATTACCAACTGATACTAGGATACCATGGTCAAGAGTAACTTATAAATAGATTCGCAAATCAGTATTGACCCGGTGCAGCACTAAAGCTTCCTTGTCTGCCACGCTTTTTTTATAACCATCGTCGTCTATTTTTCTTGTTGCATCATCGCTGTCATAATATCAGATAATAGACAATAACACTACGTTATAATAACAATAAATACCCATATAATATTCTGTATTAAAATATAATGGAACTTTCCAACGTCGTTTCGTAATATTGCCAACTTTGTCTTAATTGTTTTGAATGGGAGCTTAGATGCTACACAGACTATGTAGACGGCTTAACTAAGCAAAGATTTATTTGTATGGCGTTATAGTGTTATAGTATTATGTTTCGTAATGAAAATATATTGCAGCTATTCAATTACAAATCTTTCTAAGTTTTTTTACTAGTGAGTACATAACCAAAAGACTGATGTTTTCTCTAAATTGTCGTCGCAATACAGCTCAAATTTCCAAAGCATCTACCATTAACTTCGCATTTGATTCCGATTAAGCTTTTAAGGTCGGTTCGCTATAAATCCCTTTAATTTGAAAATGATTCGTAAATTACATTTCTTAACTTGTGCTACAACGAATTTGTTTCGGTCCTCTTACGAATACCTGCTTGGGTTGCGACACACATCTAACCCCAAAAGGCGGCGTCCTTTGCCGTCGCGATTCGGAGAAAAAACATTAAAATTCGAACTCCGATCCGAACGTTCGTGTTCGTCCGGACGCGGCGTCCTTCGTGCCTATGCCTGGAACGGCGGCCTTCGCTCGGGACGCGCTAAAAATAGCCGCACGCCCTTGAAGTATACGTCGAACAGGATTTATCGACCGCCAGTCTCCAACTCCAGACGGCTTTAAAATAACATTTTTGTTCAACTGTCAATTTCGAATATTATCCGTGAATACAACTGTTTTACACTTTAATAACGTTTTAAAAAATTATGACAGCTGTCAAATCGCCATATCAAATATCCATAAACTTTTTAAAAGGCTCACCTGACACTTAGTTTCAAGTGAATTTAAATAATTTTTATTACGAATTACCAGCAATAACAAGATTATTATCCAGTATGTTACCAAGAAATTGTCTGCACGGTATTAAAGACTCGTGTATCTCCAGATATGTCATATTTATGGCTGTTGCATACAAAAACGCATTAGTGTTACTTACCAATATTACTCAGGAGGTTATACCTTTATCATAATAGTCGACTTGAACAAAAATTGCCATACAAAATTGTTTCTTAACGGTATTCTTTTAAAGTCGATTATTATAGTGTAATTAAAGTTATCCGATATCAGCACACGTGGCCCATTAGTGTACAAAGTCAAGATATAGGCAACGCGTATCAATAATGCACAACACACGATGCGCTCGCGCACCACATACTAATGAACAATTTTAATGTACCAAATATGGCGTTTTTTACAAGACTCGTAGGCGTTTTATCGGATATTTTCGTAGAATTTCAAAATAAACAAATGTAAAAAAGACAATATTTTTTTCCTGTTGCGTCTGTACAAAAATATGAACAACAAAACTTGGTTTACATCATTTAAACTTTTCTAAAAGTTAGTACACAGCGACCCACTTCCTTTATTATGTATTTTAGAACGAGCAACACCTGTAATATTATCCTCATTAAAATTAACATACATACGTAACTTGAGACCCGTTTATCCGACTTCAAAGCTGCATTGATGAGGGACAGTGTCTGAATGCAAGTAGGTCGGCTCATTATAACGGTCGGTGTAGGCGCTACAATGACACTTGCATGTCCAGATACGTTCCTGTTTGTAGAAAGATGTTCCGCTGGTTCGCCCTCGCATTGACACCCGACATTTTGGTTTTGATTTCTCCTTTCTCGTTTTGTATTTCCCAAAAAGGCTAGTGATATTTATACTTTATGCACTTAAGCTTATTGGGTACTTTCATAGTCCATTGTTAGCACCTATTGCAGTGTTCTTTAAACTAACGGTCCATACAACTGTTAGTTCCCCAGCTTGCCATTGTTTGCTAAATTTCCATTAGAATTGTCACAATCACACGTTACCCAATCACAATGATTTATACGCAATTAGTTTCAATACTGTTAGCTTTCTCACTTGGAAATTACTAACGGCGGTCTCTGGACACGTGTCATGCACATTTACAAAAGTATTATGCATTGTACTCTGCAGGGGATTTTTCATGTAGGGTCTCTCTCTGAATGAAAGTGGGGAACGGTTTCTGTTTATTGAGCTGCGAAATATAAACATAGAAACATAAGTAAGGAAGTATTAAAGTGTAAACAGTTGAACGCATCACGTGCCGGGTGCATAATCCGAGGCGCCCCACTGGCGCCCAACATGGGACTGTGTTTGTTTGAACATTACTTAGCGTTAATGCACGCCCGCGAAATGCCTGCTTGTTTGCCAATCCCTACGAAAATATTCGCCTTGTTTAAACTGTAAACAACTTCATTCCGACATCAGCCCAGTTTACTTAGGATGCGAATCTTCGAGTGTCCACAATTCAGGGTCATTGCTTATTGTTTTCCAAATAGCTGCGAGTTAACGGTTATCTAAATATTTTAAACGTTCTATAACACCAATATTATGCGTAACGGTCTTTGTCGTTTTACCATAATCAGCTCGCGGTCGCCACGAAGTAACCGTATAATGTAGAAAATATCGGATATGTTGTCGATTCGACCCACACACCACATAAACGACGATTAATCGGTATCATTGGATCAAACAATATTGTTAACATGTACCACGTGCGTTCTCTTTGGTGTTGTGAGCTTGTGACAAGGCGCATAAATCAAATTGCACAATTAACGCGTTGCATACATTTAAAACAGCTGACATACATTTATGGGTTTGTCGTAATTGATTATCGGCGACAATGGTGTTAATTCTAATGCAAAGTGATCGCCGTTTAATTTGGCGTGGGCGTTTGAATAACTTAGCTTCTGTCGGAAGCATTCGTGAACAATGCCGACTGCTCCATACTTAATCAAGCATTTTATTGCGATTCCTGTTATCGTATTTAATTGAACGTCATTAACTACATCGCAGGTTATTACAAACCTAATTTGATGCCATTAAGCTTTTCTTGCAACAAAAACGATGGCGACGTATCATAGGTGCGTAGGCGCACGTTAGAATGCCACATTCACGTATCAGATTCCTAACTGTACCAGCACACGGTTTACTGCCGCGACATAGATACTCGGCTTAAACGACTATAAAAATTCAATTCACCTATTCTAAAAGAGTTTTTATGTATATTATTGCGTAAAGACCTCGTTGACGTTGGCGCCATGCTTTTTAAACTTGGATGCATTCGGAGAGAGATGTTTGTTGGTGCCTATAATGCAGTAATTCAACATTCTTGACGGGTCGTCTGCGTGACATGTGTTGGGTGGCATTTGGATCAAGTCTAGTGTTACAATGTCAGATGAAACAACTGTTGGGAAATTGAATACCTTTGTTTTAAGTGGAGTTATCTTACGGTTGGGAACAATATTCTAAAGTAATGGACTTAATGACATTGATTTTATAAAGGTTTAAACATTTCCTACTTTGAATCGGGAACAAAAAATAAACAGTGCCTTGTTATATCAAAATCATAGCTATTAAGTTTATGTTCGCAAAAAATTATAATCGATTACTTTAAGAGTTTAATACAATTTCGATGCACAATGAGTTCCACCTACGTACATCGACGAATCTGTTACAACATTGTCAACAACCATTCGAGTTTAATCTGAGAGTCACGCCTGTAATATTTCAGTGGTATTATCGTTTATCTTTAACATTTTTTGTTCATTATTTGTTCACGTGTCTTTAGCTGTCTCGTCTGTCGACGTCTTTGTGTGTTTAAGAATGAAATCATTGTTGAGTGGATTACTTAGTATTTGATTTATTGCTGCTTTCCTCGTCTAGTGGTTGTTACTGTTGTAAGATTATCAATGAGCTGCTAGCATGATATTTTGTAGCCTACAACCTTCTTGGATTGATAGACTATCCAACTGGAAAATAACTGGTGAATTAAACCCAGTAGTTACCTAGATTATCTCGTTGAATCAAGCGAACCAACTCTATAATATTAAATACAGATTTGTATAGAGCACAATTCTATTCGCAAAAAAAACTTCGTAAAATAAACGCGGGAAATTATGCGTAATTTTATAAAGTGTGTGTCAAATAAGTATTGTAGATCTCAAGTGTTTATGTTTAGTCACCTTTCTTATCTTTATATCAAGAATTGCCGTGGAAAGCCCCTCATCATGCATCATGTTATCTACTAGGAAATCCAACTTACAATAAAGTGTCACTTTATAACATACAGTTTTAAGTAATATTAAAATTGAAAAATCGAATTCTTATCTACTGTATGTTTACGTAAACAAACAAATATTTTTATAAAACATCGGAACGAGAAATCCGTTTAACTCAATTATAATTTCTTGTGCTTACATTAAACAAGCAACTTATCATTTTTAATTACAATCTTATGCAGATATGTATTTATTCGTATGTATAAATAAATATTTAACGATCAGTTTCCATATGTGGGAACTTTTAATTTATACAAAGGAGTCACGTGTTTTTGTTGTTTAAAAATCTTTTATGTGTAAAATGTGATTGTGAACGGTCACGTTTTGTATAGTAAGTGTATTTTGGCGCCACACCGCCATTAAATAATATCAGCCATTTTGTTAAATTGTATGCATAGTTTGATATCATTCTAAAGTCTATAATCTATGGCCCGTTATTATTGTACTAGTAATTCGTAGAATTAGATCTATCGTTTTCAAATATGGAATTTGCTTACCACTAAATGGGAATTTTCGCCTATTTTTGCGTGTAAATATTATTTCTTATTTCTTTACAATAAAGTTAAAAACTTTTTTTATAGAAATAAGTAATTATTTTGTAATCTTAAACATTATGTAACTCCAAATGTATTGCCAAGTATTACGACACACACATGCAATGAATATCCGGTACTCTTATAAATGTATTTCAATTCTCATTGCGATATTAAAACTGCAATAACGGTAACTGTTTTTTAATAGTTTATTTTTTAATTTTTTTATTGTTTATTTCAAATATCTTTCTACTAAGATAACATCTTATAAAAAGTGACACGAAAAGTATGAAAACGAATATTTAGCTTTGTTGTCTTACTTATATTGTAAAATTGTATGTAAGTAACTATTTCAGTAGCTCATTGGCTCGAGCATTAGCGTTTCCTTGGAGTTAAATTCCTGCCCAACACTTACGTTAAAAATAAAAATATTGTCTTTATAGTAGTATTTGTCACTTGTTTATGATATTAATCACAAAAAGTCACAAGATTCAATCTAGACCGACGATATCAAGTATCGATGTTAACAATTCAATATTCTTAGTAAAATTTTCCCATGTACACATGAATAAAAGACTCATCTGTCTGAAGGGGTTGTAATGACGAGGGTGGGATGCATGCGGTTGGGGGGAAATTAACGCGTACACCAGAAACGCACTCGACTCACTATGCCTCCGATGCAAAGCGTCACATTTGGCTAAAAGCCTGTCTAGCAAATGTGACTGTATCTGAAACGATACTGCTTCCCATTGTTCAAAAATATGTGCAGACTATGTACAAAACATACCTTTGTTGCACGCAACAGTCAAAAATTTTGGGTCCAGAATATTTTCCCTTATATTTGTTGAACTTTTCGCATAATTTCAACAATAAATGTTGTTTTCACCTAGTAATTTAATATTACAGTCCAAAGTATTTTGAAATTCGCTCGCAAAAATTAAGGATGTTTTAGTGCTTAGTGTGAGTGTTGTTCAAGAATTTAGATAAAATATTATAATTTCAATCGGAAATTTTAAGTTTCCGTAATAAAACAAAGTTAGGCACACACTCGACTTGGCAGAATGCCAAAACACACACCATAAGTACTTGTCATTGGATAGGGTGCTTAACGCTCAGTGAAAGTACCTCGACTTTTAATATAGTATCATGTTTTTATTGTTCACTTTGTTATAAAACGGGCTACGACAAACGTATCGTGTTATCAGACGCCATGTTATCGGATGACCATACTATACCGGCGCCGGCACATTCATACTGAGAAACTCTGTCATAATGAAAACAAACACTGTCTATTCCCCTGAGAAGATGATCAATCGACATTTTATCAAAATACCTAGTATTACTGATTACTAGAAAATCTTCGGATTATTTTGAAAATCATTTGAATTATTTACTGTTCGGTAAGCTTCCACAAAAGCCTACAGTTACCAAATTCTAATGTAACCGTATTGTTGTTCCAGTACACAGGAAAACAATGCTAACTAAATCTCTTGTTCATAAATATTTTTTATCCAACAACACAATAAAAACCGCGTCAGAACAACAATAGGCGGCATTAACAGCTACTTAATAGGAATTACGGCAGGTTAACGAGCTTTTATTGAATAAAACACAATGACGTGAAACGATGCGCCGGCGCAGCGGTGCGCGTAGTGATGCGCGCGCGCAAGGCCGCTGAGTCAGCAACGTCCGCGACGCCTATTGTTTAGAACCGTCACCTGATAGCTGATATATTATATTTCGCCTTGAAATCGTGCTTTTAGACGTTGATTATAAAGGTGTAATTAACCAATAGCAAATGCTAAACTGTTTCCTTAAACGAGTGTGCATTGTGCAAACTCCTCATAGTGTCACGGAATGTAATTATTACGACGAAATCTTTGTCTCAATCTATTGTTTTACAAATTATCCAGTCAGAAATGTCATGGATTATCGTGATCTGCTAATGATGATTACCTACACTAATTTCATAATGTCAATCAAACCAATTAAAAATCTTTGTTTGGATTAAATTTGCCAAAATTGTATTCCAATCGATCACTGTTTTCGATTTCGTAATCCTTATTTAATATTGATGTTACAACATCCTAGATGGAACCTATCTTAATTTATAATCTAGATGTCTCGGCACTCTAATTTTATGCTTCATCGAATTCTGTTTTGGCAATACAATTAAGTGGAATAGGTACACGTTTCGTTCAGTGAAACACTACAGAAACAATATGTCTAATTGTAAATTGCTAATTAAATCCTTAGTTGCCACAGTTCGCAACATATTATCCCATTAGCAATGCTTTAATTTACCATTGGAATTGAAGGAATGTTTTAATTGAATTAAGCTTGATAAATAAATTAACTCTACCACTTTGGTGGTCTTAGACGATGGTATACGTAACAATATTATTGGCTAAAATATATTTTATGAAATTCCCTTGGTTCTATAACTGCTCATTAAAGGTAATTTATTGAATCTACCACTTTCTTATGACGTCCAAAAATAAACTTATTAAACAAAATTATTTGCGGTTTCATCCGCTCTTGTGACCAAATCCCGTCACTCGTGAAATTGCCCCAGCTTTCTTAACGCAGATGTCACAATGGTAAACCGCGTCTGTACGCAACGCTTCAACTAAATCAAGTAAAAAGCAATCTTAATCTCAGTACACAAACTTCATTATCATTACCCTTTACTCCATATTGCGTTCGGCCGTGTGACTTTTTGTCAGAAACGTGAGAATGTCTGAATACATCGTTTATACGCAATTAGTTACTCATTATATTTTGTTTGGTCCTATAATGCTAACTATATTAAACTTCTTCATAAAGTTTAGCAATGGTTTTGCTTTTGAATCGTTCTTTATCACATCTTTCATGCAAATTATGATACGGATTATTAATATTATTAAAAAACTTCGAAAAAGGGAACTTTCAAAAAGAATTTTCTACAACTATGTATATTATCAAGATCCAATTTGCCCCATGAACTTATTTGTAAGATATAATAGCAGATGTTGACACTTTTATTGCCAACAATTACACCTTGTCTACTGATATCCGATTAGTATCTCCCCTAGTCGAGGGTAACCGTATTGCTAGGGTTAGAACATGTTCAATCACGTAGGTACGAGTTAACACCGACTGACTCATGCGAAAGACCCTCGCCGCTGTCCCGCCCACAGCCATACACGGACATACATACATCACACACATTTTTATCCCTTTTAAGACATATACGTGGGAATAACTCTGCTCAATCGTTCCGTGGCATATTGCCAACCGCTAACCTATTACTAATACCTACTGCATACCGCGGCCGCGCACTATTGTTTCTCAACGGCTATGTATCGCTTAGCTTGACATTTTACTCGGCGTGGCTAATCTGATTTTACTAACGAATGTATCGTGCACAATAACGGTGGATGTCATAATATCAGCCTAATGGAGCTGGTGTGCACAAATGAAGCAGTAATGCCTGGAGCGCGTGCGCAACTGTTATGCCTTGACAATCTCAAATAGAGAAGGTTCGTAAGCATTACAACGCTTTAGTAGATAGATACTGCAAAGTCAGTGCTAATACCTCAATTAAAAATATAGCAGATTTCGTTCAATGAAATGTGTTCTTCTCAAAGGCCTTTTTACTTCTCCATTCCTGTCTACTGTGGTGTATGTTACCAATTAGTCTAAAAGTGTTTAACTAATATATCTTCTGCACCTTTGCATTTGTTGCTATTCATAAAGGACGATAAATCCGATGCACGCGCATGGTTCAGTCGGCGCCACGGTATTGTTACTGTTGCATTGTGCAACCAGAACAGTCTGTTTATCCTTTGTTGTGTCTCCAACATAGTGCACTTCACACACTCTCTGCAGAACAGCAGCCACATTCGCCATATTAGCATATTTAGTTTGGTCATCGTTACTATTGGATTAAAATATAATGCATGCAGTACAGTATATATCTTAAATAAACGAAGGCTCCATTTATCGTCTGTCTAAATAAAATACAACCCTCTCGAAGACCCCATAAAACACTGTAATAAACGATCAATAAATGTCTTTTGAGATCGTTAGTCTCAAACATAATTTCCCACAAACAGCTCCCAACATCACAGATATTTCATAATGGCGCCATCGAGCGCATTTAACAAATAATTAGCGGCGTTTAAGTGCGTATGTCGCTTCCCTTAACCGTTTCTCCGGAACTATAAAATTACGGCAGAGGCATGTCGGGCCGGCTTGCAGCAAAAACGTCCAACGATAGCGGACGGCCGAGCTAAAAATAAGCCGTGCCGATGTTAATGAAGAACAACCGGATTGATGCTGACAAGGACCGAAGGATCAGGGTAAGATCCAACCACCCGGTGACCATCTCCTGCACAGTTGCACTGCTACCTTGTCTCCCGATAAGAAAATCATACATTTTCCATCATGGTGACTTGCAATATACCAATTTAAAGCAAAGATTAAACATGATAGGTTATTAACAGTCCAATCCATTCAAATCAGTCGATCAGAGACTATTTTTATTCATACATGCGATAACTAATCTATTGTAATCCTAATTGCTTTTGTTGGGAATCCTGTTCTATTCAATGCAAAACGTGAACGATATCCACGTGCAATATTTTAGTTGTTGTTGTCTATACGACCTTTCAAACAGTAAATCCCTTTGCACGTATTGCGCAAGCATGCCGTGCGCCCGCGCACCAAACGTATGAACGACCTATTTCGATTAGATCGCCTGCCTGGAACTACGATTGTTACCGATCCGATCACGACTCCTTTCGCAAAGGTGAAAAATACTTGAGAATGCCACGACTTGTCATTTTGCAGTCACGAACTGCGCCAGCCAAATGTCATCTAAATGTGTGTAGATATTTTGTGTTGAATGAAACCAGTTGCAACATATGAAATATCGAGGTCTCTCGAAAGTAACCAGCAGAATAGCTGCAATTTATATCGGGCGTATTTATAAAGGCAATAAATGAAAGAATGTTACTTCATGACGGATAATTAACATGTAATCTAATCAGTTAAGCTATTTATTGACAGAAAAACTTCGCCAGCGTTTATTACTACTAAAAAGTAGTGCTCACGCTTATATGTTACATATAGTACATATTATGGGCCCTGCCCTTGTGTTCTTAGTTACAGCAAGTGGGGAAGGCGGTAAGTGTGCGAGGTCGTCACTAGCGCCGTGGGACTCAGCTGGTATTCAGCCCAACACCTACCATCACTTTAAGTCCATTATTCCAATTCTTACAGTCATGTGCATGTCTTCAAAAGCTAACAAGCTTAAGACATTCTCAAGGAAGCCCCAATGCCCTGCATTCCTCTTCCGCTGTCGCGCATTCTCCACGTATTTGTGTTTCTTCCAATAATTCGCGTTAAACATTAGTCGTTGAACAGGCTCGCGTACAACTCGTTCCCTAAAGGTCGGTATTTTTATCTGCCGCATTGATATGTATTAAAGCGTTTAATTAAATAAAGATTACTTTTTCGCGGCGTGCGCGCAGCACTCTGTTCGGTTTGCGGCCCTTCGTTGGTATTTAGTGGCATTTAAACTCATGTTACTCGGTAATGGAGATAATTTACGTGCACTTGGATTCGGTAAAGATGTATTGAACGTTCATCACATTGATTAATGGCCGATCGAGTATCTTTTGTCTTGGCGGGGCAATGGCTGTAACCTTGTTATTGTTGTTTTGTGTGCTTGAATATGGGCCTTGTGCTACATATTTTCTTTCAAATTTGGAACCATGGCTTTTTGTGCTTTAAATTCTAATTTTTTGTAAAATCATTGTCTTTTGACACTAATTTATTTTCTCTATATTCGTACTAACTTAACATACAACTGCTACAAACTCAGCACATACCTCCAGTATGTAGGTTGCAAGCAGATTCTCCAATTAGCCCTTGGATGTGGTGGCAATAATTCGCCGTGTCGCTTCCTGTTCGCTAATGATCGTGAACATTATCCACGGGAGCTTCCATGTCCATGAGAACAACGTTTACTATTCATGGTCTTTGTGATTATAAGTCCATTAATGCACTCGTGTAGGGCGTGTGGCCTTTTGTTTTGCTTCTTGGGTTAATGTCTCTGGTGCTTGCTTAGTAACGAAGTGTATCGAGTAAATGCTCATAATAGGTACTAAGGAAATCGTATCTTCTCTTTAATATTTCCTTCATTTCATTTTTTGTTCATAACCATTACCCAGATCTGTCCCATAAATAAATTACTCCATTTATATCAATAAAGCTTAATGTACCTAGTTTGTTTACTTTTTTTTGTGAATGAAATAATTTCTCTTCGTAGCTTCAAATGAATCTGCATCATTGAATGACACCCGTATTATAATTTTAAAATTAAATACTTATTTCATTGGTTGTCGCCATTAGTAAGAGTTCTATAATTAATACGCTCTATAACTATAGCTGTCTTGCTTTAATTGGTACAGAGTGACAATGACAGGTGGGATTTATGGGTCGTTTATAGGTGTGAGGTTTTTATGAACAGTCTGGAGACGTTATTTATGCGGTCCTTATACCCGGAATGCTTTTTTTATGATACTTGATTAAAGTGCAACCAGGTTTAAGTATCTGAATGTTTGTTGAACATTGGTTCGTAAGATATATTTCTTACCCTTTTATGATGGTTACTAACGTTCCATTATAAGACCAGTAGTCTTCCTTTGCTAACATACGAACGATGCAAAAACAAGCTTGTGTGTGCTGTGTGTTGGAATAACAAAAATCAATCTACTCATTATTCTCACGCCACTATTATAAGTGCCTTAAGTGGCCAGCTAACCCTCACTGAGATGTTTGCATCTCGCCCTCATTCTGTTCTGCTAACGCCTTCAGGCAACACACACCTCCTAAAGTATAATAATAAATTCCACCTCTGCTATTTGATAAATAAACTTAGTTTTATTTCATCAACCCAAACCTAACAGGTTATGGGCCCAGTGCACCAGTGCACCAGTGCAGTGCAGTAAAGTACAGTGTAATTAATAATAATTGTTAGAAGTATCGTAAATACTTTTAAAAGACAATTAATAAATTTTAAGTGACTTTATTTTTATAAATATACTGTGAAATTAAAATCAGTGAAAATGGACAGCTCCAACTTGAAACGGAACATTAAACAATTCGACGGTGAAAGATATAGTGTTTGGAAATTAAGAATTCGTAATCTATTAAGTGAACTTAATGTACTTCATGTGATCGATGAAGAATCGCCAAACGAACCTAATACTGAGTGGATTAAAAGTGTCAAAATAGCGAAAAATATTTTGGTAGAATATTTATCAGACACCTTACTCGGTTTAGTTACTGAACAATCGTCAGCTAAAGACATTTTCAATAAATTAGATTTGATATATGAGCGAAATAGTACATCTAATCAGTTAACTTTGAGAAAACAACTTCTCAATATGAAGTTTAAAGAAGACCAATTAGTAAAGCATTTTCAAAATTTTGATGGTTTAATATGCGAACTAGTATCGGCGGGAGCAACGTTAAATGAGAACGATAAAATAACGCATTTATTCATGACACTACCCAACTCTTATAATAGTGTTATTACTGCGATTGAAACTTTAGCCGAAGAAAATTTAAACTTGACGTTCGTGAAAACTAGATTGCTAGACCATGAAATTAAACTAAACAATGAAAATCGAGACACAAGTTTAAAAGTATTACAAGCTAAGACTACGTCGTTTTCAAAAACAAATAAATTCCCAAATGCGACCTATCATCAACAGAAACGGGGTCAACAATTATTTAATAACAGATTTAAAAGAAATTATAAATCTAAAAACGTGAAATGTCACCACTGTGGAAGAAAAGGTCACATTATGAAAAACTGTTATTACAACAAGATGGCAACTGAACGGTTTCAAAAGCCTGAATACCATCGAACAATACAAGTAGTGAATACTGAAACAACTGATCCAAACATATCCGGATTTGCATTTATGGTAGGAGCAAATGCCATAAAACGTTATAACCAAGAAACAATTACATTTGTGCTGGACTCTGGCGCTTCAGACCATTTCATCAACAGGCCAGATTTAGCGGAAAAGTTTACAGAATTAGAAAAACCAGTAAATATCTCCGTGGCGAAGAACGGTACTTACATCCAGGCTACAAGAAAGGGAAACTTACCGGTTATTAGTAACTTGGGATTAAAAGGTATATTACAGGATGTTTTATTCTGTAAAGATATTCCATACAACTTGCTTTCAGTAAAGAAAATGCAAGAAGCTGGTATGACAATTATTTTTGGCAAAGATGGAAGCGTACAAATATTCGACACGGGTAAGACATTGGTAACAAAGGGTGAGTGTTTGAACAATTTAATTGGAATTAACTTTTTACTTGAAGGGTCTGTTGTGTGTTCTTTAAATAGAGTCGTAAATAACTATGAGTTGTGGCATCAACGTTTAGGCCACATTAGTAAATCAAAATTTATGCAAATAAAGCATAAAGAAATGTTTTCTGATATAGAGAAAATAAGTCATATTAAGCCATGTGACAACTTATGTGAAGCTTGTATTTATGGAAAACAAGCATGTTTACCATTTAACAAATCAAAGCCAAAGGTAACAAAACGACCACTATTTAAGGTGCACACAGATGTTTCGGGTCCCGTCACTCCTTCGACACTTGACAACAAAAACTATTTTGTGGTTTTTGTCGATGAATTTACTCATTATTGTGCAACATACTTATTAGCTCATAAATCAGATGTTTTTACTGCTTTTCGGGATTATGCAACAAAAAGTATGGCACACTTTAACCTGAGTATTGTCAATTTATATTGTGATAATGGTGGTGAATATTTATCGAAAGAAATGAGAGAGTACTGTGTTACAAAAGGTATAAGCTACCATTTAACAGTGCCGCATACGCCAGCTTTGAATGGTGTAGCAGAAAGAATGATAAGAACATTAACGGAGCGCAGTCGGGCTATGGTGTCCGGTGCGAAATTAGAGAAAACATTCTGGGGTGAGGCTGTGTTAACTGCTACTTATCTAGTAAATATCACACCCACAAAAGCACTGAGAGTTGATAACACACCATTTTGAATTGTGGCATGGTAAAAAGCCGCAACTTAAGTATTTGAAAGTCTTTGGTTCAACTGTTTATTTTATGAATAAGACAAAAAGACATAAGTTTGATGAAAAGTCATCAAAAGGTATCCTGGTTGGATATGAACCAAATGGATATAAGGTGTGGTTACTGGTAGACGAAAGGTTTGTGAAAGTCAGAGATGTAATAGTTGATGAGATTAATTTCTTATCAAGTAGGCCTGTTAAGCCTGAAGGGATTATGAGTAAAAATTCCATTAAATCTGACGGGCACTCCAATGGTTGGGAGGTGCAAAAATCTGATAAGATGAAATCAGATAGTTGTATGAGACAAACGTTCGAAATACCTATGTCATTAGATCCACCATCTAATAAATCTGTAAGTGAAACAGATGTGTACTCAGACTCTGCATTTCCAAATGAATTGACAATATCTCAAGATGATAAAACATCTCCGAATCTAAGAAGGAGTGAAAGGATTAAAAACATACCTAAAGTGTGTTATGATGACAGTAAAGATGATCTATCAAATAATTATTTGCTGCATGCACAATCATTAGTATGTTCTATACCTAGATCTTTTGATGAAATCCAATCCAGGGATGATAGACATTTATGGGAAAGTGCTATAAAAGAGGAAATTAATTCACTCCTCAAAAATGAAACCTGGACCCTGGTACAAAAACCTATTGACAGAAATATCATTGATTGTAAATGGGTATTTTCTATTAAAAATGATGAATCTGGAAAACCATTAAAATATAAAGCGCGTTTAGTAGCTCGTGGTTTCAATCAAGAATATCTTATTGATTATAATGAGACGTTTGCACCTGTTGCAAGAATAGCAAGTTTCAGATTTATTTTAGCATTCGCGAATCAGTATAGATTGCTAGTGCATCATATGGATGTAAAAACGGCATTTTTAAATGGGAAACTTGAGGAAGAGATTTTTATGAAAGTACCACAAGGAATCCCATGTACAGATAACAACTTGGTCTGTAAATTAAATAAGTCGTTATATGGATTAAAGCAATCAGCACGTTGTTGGTTCGCAACGTTCGAACAAGTCTTGATTGAAAAAGGTTTTCGATATTCATCAGCTGACCGATGTCTATCTATATTAGATGCAGGTGATATTTCTAAAAACATTTATGTGATTTTATATGTTGACGATCTTGTTATCGCAACGGCAGATATCAAAACCATGAACACCTTTAAACAATACTTAATGAAAAGGTTCAGAATGGTAGATTTGAAAGAAATAAAGTGTTTCTTGGGGATTAAAATTGAAAGAAGCAATAACAGAATAACTTTAGACCAAAAACTGTATATAGAAACAGTCCTTAATAAATTCAACATGAGTGACTGTAAACATGTCAGTACTCCACTTGAAACTAAAGTTGATTTCGAAGCTTTAAATTCGTGTGAAACAATGAATGCCCCTTGTAAAAACCTTATCGGATGTTTAAGTTACATTATGGTTTGCACTCGACCCGATTTGAGTTATAGTCTAAACGTCTTGAGTAGATTTGCTAACAAAAGCAACCATGCACTTTGGTCACACTTAAAAAGAGTGCTTCGTTATTTAAAAGGGACGCTTGATTTAAAATTGACTTATCGTCGGAGCAATTCAGATAAAATACCGTTAAGTGGTTATGTTGATTCTGATTGGGGTTCTGATGAAGTGGATAGAAAAAGTACTACGGGTTATTTGTTTAACTTATTTGAGCAATGCACCATAAGTTGGAAAACAAAAAGGCAATCAACAGTAGCAGTTTCTAGTACTGAAGCAGAGTACATGGCACTATTTGAGGCCGTAAAGGAAGCTCTATGGTTAAAGTCTTTAGTAACCAGTATAGACATTAAAATACTGGATCCGATTCCTATTTATGAGGACAATAGTGGTTGCATAAGCATTGCAAATAATCCGACATGTCATAAAAGGTCAAAACATATTGACATCAAATATCATTTCTCTAGAGAACAAGTTGAGAAAAATGTTATTAAAATAATTTATGTGTCCACAGGTAACCAGTTGGCTGATGTGTTAACGAAACAGTTACCCACTGTTCGTTTCTCCCAGTTGAGAGAGAAATTGGGATTAGAATAGATTACAATATATTTCATATATGAATAAAATCTATAGTATTAAATACTTAACTAGGTTAAGATTTTGAATAAGTATAACATGGTCTGATTAGGTTTTTCTGGGTTTCCCTAATCCTATGCAACAAATGTTGGACCATTGAATGATTGTACCCCAGATAAAGGATGGTGTGTGATACTATGATTGTAATTAATTTTATTTTAGATTAATTTTTGAGGGGGCGTGTTGGAATAACAAAAATCAATCTACTCATTATTCTCACGCCACTATTATAAGTGCCTTAAGTGGCCAGCTAACCCTCACTGAGATGTTTGCATCTCGCCCTCATTCTGTTCTGCTAACGCCTTCAGGCAACACACACCTCCTAAAGTATAATAATAAATTCCACCTCTGCTATTTGATAAATAAACTTAGTTTTATTTCATCAACCCAAACCTAACACTGTGCTAGGTCAGTGGTACAACAATCCGGATTGTCTGTGGCACGCGACATAAACAATACATACGTTTCTCACTTTATAATATACTTTGGAATGTTATGATAAATGCCCGTGGAGACTAGGGCTTGATGGCAATTGTGTTTAGTGTCACTCGTTATAAAATGTTAAATTTAAAATGAATATGCTCTTGTCTGAAATTATGAAACACTTAATTTTTGCGCCCAATCCGCCATTACCGCTTTAATGGCGCCATTTGCAAGCATAAAATTAATTGCAAAAATTCATCTTCTTCGATCATTATAACAATGTCCATAGTTCGTTACACCCATAAAATCAATTTCAAGTACATAATTATTTTATCGTCATCCAATTTGGAGGTGCCAAATATTAAACTCGGCAAACCGATGATATTAATGGAATTTTCAATTATTTTTCTTACGTAAAAACCACAAGCAAAAAATAGATATTTCAATAGTACAAAAATTGGTTATTGACTTCGATTGCGGATGCTACTGAAAAAAATTGTGTAGCTGTTTTTCTTAAAAATAAGCCAAGAATGTGAACTGGTTTGGGCACTAAACAATGAGGAAGTTAGTCTTAGATCACGTTTAAATGTAAACAAAGAACCCAAAATCTTTAAACTATTCTCCGTCTGAAATATCCCAAAGATATTAACACTAACGCTTATTCCCTTTACATAGATCTCTGGACACATTTAGCAGAAAAAGTATTCACGACCCACACATATACTTCTAGTAATTGCAACGGCTTTTTGCGAGACATAAAATTTAATGAATGGTTTTATTTACAGCAGTCTAATAATAGAAAGAAATGACAAGTATGGCGTTCGACCTTGTCGTGGCTTAACAAGCAATTACATGAGCCTTCTTAATAGTCCTTAATGACATGAGCTTCCTCCACGCAAAACGTGACCGGACCATTCAGGTTTCATTCCAATTGTCTTAATGAACCGCCGACGAGACGAATCGCGGACAAAAACCTTTGAGCCGAGACAAATCTGACGAATCCATCTACACAACAAGACTAAGGCTAGGTCTTCGTTGTTTTTCGTTAATGGTCGCAAAAAGTTGGAGGCAGGTTGTTGACGGTAGTTTCAGTAAGTTTCTGCCACTATTATTTAGGTTTGTGATAAATGGAAAGTTAAAGATTATTTTCTCGATTGTGTTGTAGGAATAGGTTAACCAAATGGTAGTTTAGGCACTACTGAGGCAGTTGCTTAGCATGGAAAAATAGCCTAGCCTTGAAAAATTTGAACACTCAAACTTGAGAAAAACGATGTTACCTGTGCCTTACAAACGTTTTGTGCAACGGACAGCTTACTTACGTCTTCCATCCCATTTTCAATACCCAAAGCTTGAATTATCAGAACAGATATGGACACGCAACAACTGTTTGCAGTACAAAGCCTGTTGTTGTACAAACCTTTTTATCTTGTAGGGAAGTGCACGCTGACCCTAAGGCATGGTAATTAGTGATGGGCCACGAGCGCGGTGGTGGCGTTCGCACGCTCTAGTTTGTGATGCGCCCGCGCCGCTCGTTTATCCGCGTTCGAAATACAAAAGCGGCGAATCCGCTTGCGGTAATTAGAAAAGATGCGTACACGCGCGTGAGAGATGTGCGTCAATGGTGAAGTGTATGCCAAGGAAGCTCGGGAATGTAGGGTGTCATGATTTGTTTTTATGATTATGGCTAATGAAATTTTAACGAGTCTGTTCAAAGAAACTTAGCGTAGAGCAGCTGCTTGACTTAAACTAACTAGTGCGCCTTTAGTAGGACCAGCTAAGTAGTAATGAATGTTGGCATTTTAATCAATGCTCAACCTTTACCAATCCGAAATCCAATCGCGTTAATTAAAGCCATTGATACCGCCAGCACATAATTTAAACATTGTATGGCCATCTATTCCTAAACATTGTAAGCTTCACGGTCCCGTTTTATAATGTACAATAGTGCGTGCAACAGCATTATCGGGTGTACCTACCGCAGTTGCGCTGGCGCATTGTTTTGCTCTCATTTACCGCGATCGCCGATAACATCGGCCGATCGGCACGGGCCGGCCGATAAATTTAATTAAACCACCTGTCGCACGCTACCGCCAGATTATGTTATCTACCGCGAAATACGCACACAACTTAAGAGGAAAAAATAATGACTAGAATGCATAGATAAAGAAGGATTAACGTGACATTGTGACCATAGCTTCTTGTTTGTTTACATGTTGGAGATATTAAAAATATTGCATGCAGAGTCTTCTTTATTGGGGGTTGTCCTCAATAAACATGTTGGTAACCAGTTTTACTTCGATACTTTTATTAATCCTCGCGGTACAACCAGGTCTCTTTGAAAATAAAGAAGTTTTAGGGACACCTGTGTATATCTGCGTTCAGTATACATACAAGGTAAAGTTGGCATACAACAACAGAATACTGTTCTACATAATAATAGCAAATTCAAAAAGAGAAGCAAGCCTAAAAATTAACTGTCGAAAATGAACAATGCGCCATCGTTAAGCATTCATTACGCGCCCGCGCATGTTCGCTCAAATTTATTTTCGTTCGCGACATCCCCTCGCCACGTTTCCGGCTCGCTAATGAGACTCGCTCGGTAACAAGGTTTGTAACTTACACGTTACACCTAATAGATAAGCGTTGTCAATAGTCAGTTTCAGTACTACACAGTTTTAGGTCAGGAAATACCTTAAGCTCGTTATAATTTTAATCTAAAATCATAATATAATGCATATTTTTCAACAATTTTAAACCTGGAAGTTGATACTTTCCCGATCAAATGTAACTTTATGAGGCAATAATTTTAACCTGGATTTTCTTAACATTACAATGCCTTATCGTCATTCTATTTTACATGACACGGATTTACACCGAACAAATTATTCAAAACCATAACAGGTTCGTGCTTGATACAAGATCAATTTCCATAGTTACGTCTTATTACTTTGACAATTCTAATTATTGTAAAACATGGAGCCGGGTTGGACAACTCTATTGAGTTATGAGGCACACCATTGTACTTAAATGAAGTTTGAATTAAATGTACCAGAGAGAAATTGCAACTAAACTAAATGCTCTTTCTGAACAAAAAGATCTTTGTTTATACATCGGAACTGATGATCGATGTTGCGCAATCGATAAATGGAAACAAAGGCGATGGTCCGACCGTCTCGAGCGGTTATAATCGATTGGACTCGCAGCAGTCTTGGCGCTTTTTGTCCGTTTGCCATCGAGATGCTTGACCGAACATCTGAAGAGTTCATTTACGTTACAATAATGGTAACAAAAAAACATCATACCTGAGAAAATATTGCGAGTCGTGATGAACGACCTCCGGTTTGGATAAAATATTTCAAGGTCTGGTGTGCCTCAGACGATGGTTATGAGAATTTAACAAAACCAAACATTCAGTAGTCCAATTTGTGACGGCTGGGTGGAAATATGGAAGCCAGGCTTAATGCAATTGCCACATCGCTCAAAATATAAACGAGAAATTATTTCGCAAATATCAAAATCATATCATAATAAACATTTCGAAATCGGAGTGCACGATACCATTTAATTTATCAACCTTTGTCTACGACATACGTCAAGCTGTCAGAACGCGTTCGATTTTCGCTGTAACCTTTGACCTTTGGGCGCAAGTCACGACCAACCTTGGGTGTTGGGTATTGGGTCTGATAGACCAGTACGATATTTGCTAGTCTTTCTAAACGTGACTAGACCGCGGCCTTCGTCCACCGCTCCCTTTTAGATTTGCGATATAGATCTGACGCTCTTATTTATGCCTGGCTTTTGTGTGTATTTGTTTGTATGTTATGAGAAAATAGGTGGGGCGTGGGGTATGAGCACGACCCTATTATTGTCTTTAAAAAATCAAATTAACTTCTTTCTTATTTCATCATCAACTTAAATATTTCCTTTTCTGCAGTATACCACTGTAAACGTGTAATTTGAGAAATAAAACATTTACATCACCTTCATTAAAATTGTACACTTACAATTTCTTCATACACTAATTTAGTGATATCAAATAATTAATAAAATTGAATCCAATGATATCTTCATTTTAAATTGCACGCGGAAATTATGCTAGCAATTATACCAATAAAAATATGATCAATTTAAACAATCATGCTGTGAACGCCTCAGTTATATGTAGCATAAAATCTCGTTTGCCATTATAATAGCCGCAAACTGCGTAAGATATCTATGCGAGCCATTATAAAGACAATTAAATATGTATCCGTGATGATATTGTACTGTTATCTACTACACTGTGACAATTATTGCTAAGACCGGCTTCGTTACGATTATGATACCCTGCATACGTCCTGAGTAATAAAAGATTATTAGTTTTTATAACACGATGCAATTATATTTATTATTTAATAGCTCTACTTGACACAGTATCACTACCAACCTGTATTGCAACCATTCTAACTAGACCTCTTCAAATCTTGCAGAATTACGTATCTTAGTCCTCTTCATTACATTGTCATTTTACTACGTAATCATTTTAAATAGTATTTAATACGACCATAAAGCTGTAATTACGAGTTCAGTTTTGTAATTATTTGCTTAAATGTGTCCCGTGACCTTCATCTAGTTGGTAACTTGTATGTTTCAAAGAAATGATTATGTGTGCGTGCATTTGAGCACATAGCACATTAGTTAGTTCCATTATTATATTGGAACCACAGAAAATACAATGTGTGAGTTTTCCCACACGCTATTGTTCTCAACAATTAAAACTACGGTATTTGAGAAAATCATTATCTTATTCTAAAACATATATTAATATATTATTTTATAGCTGCCTTACCAAAATACATGGCAAGGTCAATGTCCATTCATTGAGTAATAAACCCTCTTATCGTAAGTAATTTGCATGTAACGATCCCGACGTATTAGGCGTGTGGGCCAAGTTAACCGCCTGTCGTAAATTCTTCCGCCGAGACATAAAAGACGACAGCAAAAAACATCGACCTTGGTACTTCACGCAACCAAGAGATCCCTTCGCGAATCACATTAGTAACGCTCCAAGGGTCAACACACAAAAAGTCGTTTACTTCAACGGCCGTACATACATCTGAATAAATGCAGAAGTTCCTACCTCTCCTAATCTAGAAGCTGCCGTTAATCCACCACAAGACGGAAGGACAATCCTATATTTTGGCGTGTAATTTTTCGTCGTGTTCTGAAGGTCTTCCGCTTATTTAGCGCCGTGTAATTATTCCCATTGTGTGTGCTATCTAATTTCAGCATGGGCGTTTAATGGATCACTGATTACTGCCTCTGCGTCTACCGTACGATTCGTTGCGGTCTCAGAATGCGGAAAGAGCAATACGACGTGTTGCTGCAAATCCATTTTCCAAACCTTGAACTTAACGTTTTGAAAGCCATTGTGCCTTTGACATAGCAACCAAATAACAATTGAGAACGTTTAGGTTTGCCTAATAAAGTAATAATTTAACAGATCGGAAGAGAAACTTCGAAATAAACCAATTCGCTGCTGGGCCTTTCAGTTAAATTTTCCACGGCGGTTTCTCTCATTAGTGCCGTAGATTTTTTAAATAGGTTTCGTTGTATCTGTACCACTAACAACGTTCGTTAAGAATGCGAACCACTTCCGCCATATGGCCGGCGGCGGCAGCGCAGCGTCCGCTTTACGACGCATGCGTGCTGTCGCGGTTACACTTTGTTGGTTTTTATCTAAACACACCACTGTAACCAGGACCCTTTTAACTGGACCACACGTCGTGTTCCCTGGAAGTTGATTCCGTCCTGCTCCAGATCACCTGTTTACATACATGCCATCGACATCTTCTCTGTGTGGTCTACACCCCGCAAGCGTATACCCAAACGTTTTGATGCGCCCTTCCTAGTGTTTGTACACTGAATATATCGTTCTTAAAACATGTTTATTCAACCCCATATGTTAACGGACACTATAAATAAACGTGAAACTGACCGTAACCGGTCCAAGTTTCTTAACATCTAGCACGACAATTTGTCCTTGAGTAATTGGTCGTAAAACACTTTTTCTTTTTTTTTCAGGTAAGGAACTTTATTGAGCCACACACGACACCTGTCAGACGAGCCCCGGGCGGAGGTACAGCCTATGGTGAATAAATTAACTATTTAACACTGCCTTGATGTTTAGAAAGACCCCCGTCGCGATTAATGTTCTTTTTATATCGATATTCACTGCATTGACAAAATAATTCCACTTGAATGCGCCCATTTTATAGTTACATTGCTTCATTTCTAAGAAATACTCGAAATTGAATAAAATGGAGGATTTCTGAATAAAATAAACTTTATAAATTACAAAATTATTTAGATATGTCCAGTGTCGATACGTAAATATACTACACGAAACTGATCTTTATCAGAATTTTATTTAGGAAGTGTATTAATTTTAAATTTGCCAATAGCAGCCTTCGTTTCAATTATTTATTCGCGACCAGTAATCATTCTTATCCAATCATTAGTCAAACTTGTCAGAAACCAGCCATTTTGTAGTCGCTTTACACATAACGCTTTTTTCATTGGTAACCTTTTGACTTGTATTTATTCTGTATAGTATTTGTACAGCATTATCAGTAGTATCTCTGCGATATATGATACATGTACCTGTAACAATGATATAAACATTATAGTCATTATCCTTGACCCGATCTCCTAACACCTGTCTTGCATCCTTCCTAGTCGGACGTACGCTTGCACATGAAACAATAGGCCCTAATGCCGCTGTGCCTCGAACAATAGCTCCTAATTCGACCCTACCCCGTGCAGCTTGATGTAGGCCCATTGTATAAACTTTGTGATTTGTTTAATGCTATCCGAATTTAATTCGAAAATCTTTTAATAATTACATTCAACAAAGATAGTGTTCAGGGACTCTTCAAGGTACATTTAACTTATAAAATGTTGATTTCATTTTAATAAGGAATTGCAAGGTTCGTTATCAAAAGTGTAACACCGTAACATCGAAATGACTATGCATAAATTCAGCGTAATAAAAGATGGCCCATATATTCTCGGAATGAAATTTAAATTTTAAATGAGGTCGCCACTAATTACAGCGTCTTCCGAATTTCCTGGCCGTATATCCAGCGTGCTGTCAGATCTGAACGGCTAATTGGTAACCAATCACGGAGAAAGCCAGCGACGGGCAGTCTGCCGCTCCTCGATCATTCCGCGTCATATTTTGTCCCCATTCACGGCTGTGTCCCACTTCGGGAAACCATTGTCCAAAATGAAAGCAAACCAATTTTCTTCTTCTACAGTTTGCGGAGCCGGTTAATTAATGGTCATTAATCACAGTCACGACTACTCGGTTTCAAATAAACTACTATTTTTTGTTATATTTTAAATTTGGACAAGCCTGCAATTTTTCACGGATTCTTCTGTTCTAAGTTCACTTCCTTAATTCGGATTTTTTACAAAGTTTATGGCATTTTTATAGACACTAAATTTATTTGACCTTTTAAGCCAGCCACTTCTTCACGTTTGCAAATTGCAACTTAATCTTGGTTTATTTCTTTGCAACTGTCAAAGTTGTGTGGTCCACCACAATTTTTTCCAACAATTACTTGGTAAATTAATGGGTGTCATAACACAGCCTCAAATTCCGGCTATATTTTATCATTTCCATCAAGAATACCGTTACGTTGAATATATTTTTTCACATTGTCCCCGTAAATAAATCCGGTTGTATATGTTATTATCGTTCGTTCTGGTAACACCGTAATTTGGCCATAAGTCAGTTGTTAATCTGATGCAAATTGCGTCTTGTATCACGGAGTTTCGTTGACCGATATCGAACTAAATGGATGAGCCGAGATTTGCATGCAACAAAGGCATACTAAGAAGATAAGTGTTCCGGACAATACTCTATTCAAATCGCTTTTTGGTAATACTATTTTATCTGCATATAGTGTTTAACGTTTTGTTATGAGAACGGTGCACTTAACTAGCCTTAGACAAAGTATCTTCTAACTGCAGGTATTTCCTATTTCGTTTTAAAGTTGTGTAACCCGTAATCTGTTTGGAAATGATTTTTAATTCGTGTCCATTACCCTAATAGGTGTGATGTAAGTGGATGCTTCTTCATGTCAGTATAGTCATGTTCGTGCGTTCAATGGGCTCTGTTATGTATTGTTACATAAATACAAAATAACTTCATTTTATAGTTTCCAATATTAGAAATCCGTTTAGGAGTTGGTTTCATTTAGTCTTATTTACTGCAAAATGAAAATGCGTATCATTAACTTGATTGCCAAAATCACAGCAAAGAAGTTCTGGTCCATTGTAATTGATTTGACTCGATCCAAAAACCAAAGAGAAATCAATTCAACCTATTTATAATTAAATTGTAATTCGATCTTTGCAAAAATGAGCGGCACTCGTCCACTTTGATCAGTTTCACTTATAAAAAATGTTTTGCAATCGTCGAAGTGTCAATGCGTTTGGCGCCTGCGAACGATCGTGACAATTACTAAAATCACCAGAACCCGCAAAAGGTGTTACATAAAACTGAACTCTTTAGCGTTTTCATGCTTTCTAATTAATTGCATAATTTACACTGCCCGTAATTGGCGCAAAACTGCACTCAGACAAATAACCATTGCAGTAATAACACAGTAGTTTATCCTTAGATACATTTTTTATGAGGCAATTAGCAGATGGACAGAAGTCTGACGTCAAATGTGAAAACATATCAACCTACATACATGTAACATCCTGATGCCGACAGCTAGACATTATACCGGCAAAATGTTTATTTACTCTTAAAAAGGTCTATAGAGGATTCTGCCGTCTGCATCTTTATAGTTAGTGAAGAATTTACAACCACGTAAATTCCCATCTGTGTCGAGCAAATATTTTTATTCGTCTGCGAACTAGATACATTCAATCCACTAACCTCGTTATGGGAACCCGCTGGCTTGTTTCATTACCTCTCGATTAAAATCAACTAACCATTAAACAAAATCGATTCGAGTATCGTTGTGTGTTTACTGTTCGTTTTTTTTCCCAAACAAATGATATCGATTAATTTGTCGGCGAGCCATTTGTGCGTGATTAAAAAATTGTAATGTTTGTATTGGGCACATAGCTCGTTGAATTGATGATGTCATCTTTATGAGAGTTTTAATCGTTTGATCAATTACATGGTTGTTTAAAAAGTAGTTTTATATTTAGATAAATTTAATATGAATTGTAGTTTTAAGGTAATAAAGATCAGGATACTAACAGGAATTTAGTTAGAGAGAGTGTAGATCATAAAAGATGTTTGCGTGGCATTTTAATTGGAACATGTTTACGCATTAAACACTAAATATATGATGTTTAGTCGTTTGTTTCTCCACATTCCACAAACGTACGATTCAGACATAAAAGTTAGCGAAGCAATAAACGCGATAAAATTCCGCGACTAATGGCCACTCTCGGGCGGAGACAATAACGAGAAGTGCTGTATTATTCTCTCTGTTTATCCCTCATGTCGTGAGTGCAGATTGCAATTTTCCATCTGTCACCGTTTTATTTCTGCGTCACTTTTGATGGCTTGTTGCGTAGAGCAAATGCCATGCGCGGTGAAGCCGCGAGTCCAATTGGTGGCGCCCACGCATTGCGCTGCGCTCTCTTACCAATTTGTTTTTAATCGCAGTTTAATACGAACCTCGAACAAGAAGTATTTAACTCCGACTTTAATTTATGCAAATAACAAACCGTCTTCCTAAATATCTTTAACATACAGCTGACATTGACATACTAGTGACATACAAACATACATGTCAATAACATAGTAATTATTTGAAACTTTCATGGTCATTGTAAATTGGATTTCTAATATTAACCAGAAACTAATTCTGTAGAACCTCAAGTGTCATTAGGCTTAAATTAATGCTTTGCTCGTTTTAAAAAGGTCAAGTAGAAATGACGAGAAAGGTATTGTTCGGAGGCACGCACTCTATTCATGTTTGTAAATTATTACCAATGAAATAAATTGACGTACGTGATAATTGTATAGTTGTTGTAGCCTAACACTTATTTAACTCTCATTCATTAAAACATCGGGTATTTAAACCAACACGAATAAAGATTTCAATGAACAATGATCAAACATTTTGAGATTATGATTATTTTACTGTCGAGTCTATGTAGAATTTTGTTACATTCGAATAATTATGACAATATATTTGTATCTTAAATGCATATTAACATGTCGTCTCCGCGTTACCTTAGAAATATTTCCATACATTACCCGTATATAAAGCCATGAGAATGTTAACATCATTCATATGACAAAAATGACAAACTCATTACACTATGTACCTGTAATAATGCACACCTCATTAGGGTCAGGGCATGGATAAACAAAGTTCGTCGCATGATCGATGTGCTGCATAACGGGCCGCGTCCGGTGTCACTAGCGATGCGCACGCGCATTGTATGCGAGTGACGCTGACGGCTCAATACAGAGTGTGCGAAATGATGCTATTATGTTCACAATTGCTCGTAGTACCGTACTAGCAGTTATAATTATGTACCTTGTTTACATTTGTAAGGCCAAGCGTTGTTTAGAAATGTTTTTAGCTTATTTTAACTTTCCTATTGTTTTACTTGAATTTGGAAAGAGAAGGACATATCATGTGCATCGTGTTACACATTATTAGATAAAAACTTATCTGTTTTATTTATGTGATGGGTCGGTAAACGAGCACACAGATTCTGATGGCAAGTAATCGGCGTCGTCGCCCGTGGATCAAAATGGACGAAAATACAAGGGTGTTTTTGGCTTTTTGGGGTTAGGGTCTTGAGGATTGGGGTATTCCGTGATAGAGGATGGTACGGGGGAAGGATTGGGCTTCCAAGAACCGCTCACACAGTGATACCCAACGCAGTTGTTTATCCACGCAGGTTTTCTGTAAGGCGTAGTATCACTCAGGTAGAGCTGGCTCATTCGTTCCAAAGCATGTTCTTTCGGTACCTATTGGAAAGTAAAATAATCATCTCATCATCATCCAATACCACAATAACAACACTACCAATTAACTCACCGTCATTACCATCACAACACAATCTCTTCGTTTAAAATAAATACGTAATGAGTAGATTCGACTTCTGTGCAGTTGTTCCGTCCGTAGAAGTTGTTGCACCGCTAAAGGTTGCGTCCGGGCCGACCTCACTTGTTTAATTAAGTTTTATTTACTCAACAACATAACTCTGCCTTGTTGATACACTCTGCTTGTTTACCAGTTTTCTCTTTTGTGGACAAAGATAAGAGTTAGTGCCTATTGGATTGTAGGTGAGACCGTGTGAGAGGTTCACTTTGATTATGTATGTACTATATACATATGTATATTGAAACATGTATTTGAATGTTTATATTTTTATGAAATTCTGTAAATTGTATATTCAAGTTCATTTTTAAGTTACAAGTTCTGTCTGTTACAAGTACTCTCTAATATGATTTAGACCCCGTTGACGTACGGCAAAGGAAAACATCGTAAGAAAGCTCTTCCAAATCCCTTGCCAATGCGCCTTGAGCAAACGTGTTGGTTAATCCATGTGAGAATAGGCTTTGGCTCTGATGTGGGCACTAACATGCTGATGATGACACACTATCTTTCTTATAGTCTAGTTTAGTATATCATTAGTCTTAAAATTGTACATTCAAACTAAGATAAAAGTTAAAATGTAACTCCTGGACTGTAAATCAATTCCCTAAACCTTTTGTCGGGTAGAAACCATAGATATAAGAGTTCAGTGACTCCTGGTAACGCAACCAGCAATAAGTCACTACAGACAAGCATTTATTGTATTGTATTCCTTCCCTTTTAAGCTTGATGATTAATAGCAGAACCGAGAATAAATTAGAACATCTCCGGCTATGAATTAACGACTACTGTCTCATTTCCGACATTACTAATTACTGGACCTTCACTGCTTTTACTTATTGCTTTGTCTTGCTTCTTGTTCTGAGTTACTGGACATGATTTTTTTAAGTCGGAGCGTGTCATCGGAATACTTCAGCCTTTGGTAAAGCGAGACAGATTCTTCGGACTAAAAACCACCTCTTACATATTCTTCTCGCAAACAGGGCCGCGGAAGCGAGCAGCGAGGGAAGTGGATACTATTCCTTTTTTTTCTCCTAAAATAATATCTTCTGATTTATTTCGTTGCGGGACCGAAGACAGTCATTCATGTTCCTGGGACTTCAGTGTTCCGGTGTTTTCATGGTTATATCTACTGTATATCCTGGCTTACAGGACTTGCAGCGGTTTTCGGAGGTTGCGGCGGGCTTGTCCCATTCATAAAAAAACCCGGCCGCGTTATATTTTTGTAGTTAACCAACTCCAAACCCGAAAACTCAAAGGTGGTTATTGTACGTTATAGAAGACTTTAAATAATAGACAACGGTCACCAACCAAGCCGCGTTTGCTCATACCATTAACCGTTACCATTTAACTCCTATGTTTTTACCCTACAAGTTTTTACTATTTATTCGTTGGACTTTCCCTTTACGCTCCAAACTTATAATAATATGTTACTGGGATCTGGCTACTAATAAATCACTCCAAGTGTTTATATTTGTGCCCCGTATTTGATAATGTGTATGTATCGTATCGTATAAGGCTTCTTATGTAATTAATTTAATGAATGGACTAATAATAACCGTCTTAATCACCGATTAGTCGCTAAGCTGCTACCCGTGTGCGTCATAATACCCGATTATCGAACCTATGTTCTATTTTTATATTGACATCCGGTGATAGGACTAAAATGATTTTTATCAAGTTAGGCACTATTAAGTTACGTGCGTGTAAAGTGTCATCTGAAATAGCATCGCGTTTCTCCTCCAAGTTGTTCGGTTTTGGTCTTTTACGAAATGGTTCCAATAATCCCTAATATTCACAATTCATCCTTGTCTTTTTGTTATATTCTTTCTCTCCACCTACATATAAATTCAACATACATTTAAGTTTTGAAACACCATTAAATATTTTGACTTCAACACGGCTTATAAGCTTGACCCAGGGTTCAGAACAGCGACCGAGGCTGTCAATAAATCCCAATTATATCCATTATATACCAATTATTTCCTTCTCATTAGTCATATTCTTACCTTCAACGCAGCCAAAGGTTGACGTGAATGTTTTCAATAAAAAGTAAAAAGTGATAATTTCATTTACATCTCATATGGAAACGACCATTATCATTCAACGAAATGAGACAGCTACCACACAATTATTGCTGCCATTAAGTATGGTGGCATGATATTATAAATTACTGTTTGTATGACTTAAGTTTATAGCACTACGTGTAAAATGTATACCGTTTAAGAGTTTTATGATGATATTTTGATTCCTACTGTTTGTTTTCGTGTTTTGTATTTGTAGTTCAAAGTTTATATACAAAAGATTTGGTAGAAAATCTTCAAATTGTAAGAAAAATTGTACCGCCTTTTTATTAAATCAACAGGTCATATCAGAAGTAAGCGTAACTAAGTCCTATGACGTCTTAGTTATGTAACCTTTCAAACAGGTGCTATTTACTTTAGTGATTAATGTGATTATACATACGTAGGCTTTGAATAGCGCGCCATTACATGACACATACAATTTATTTTTAAATATACTTTGTGTTTTTCAACACTGCTGTATTTGCTTTTTATGCGGAATCAGTAAACTTAACTATTGATTCAGGTATTTAAAGCACAATTACAAATGCGTTATAAAAGAATTGTAGGTAGTCCCTTATTTATAGACATATGGAATCATGTTTAAAATTCAAAATTTTATGTCAATAAAACCCTAAAGCTAGTAATAAATAAATATCGTAAAAGCAAAAACAACTTAATAAGTTAAACATGGCAGTATTTGCTCTCATTTGCAACAAACACTCACTAGGTTATTGCCCCACGCACTCACAACCCAAGCAAAATTAAATTCATTGCATTTCCCTCGCCTCATTTCCCGCAGCTTCATCAAAATGCCTTCGCTTTTCTGTCGCCGAGCACTTGAGGGCAGCCGGGTACATTGGCAAGCCAACACTCAAGTACCCAGGCCTTTGTTTGAGGCGTGAATAAGTGCGGATTCTGCGTGCAAAGGGTTTTGTTCCTAGTGCTATGACTATGAAGAGCTATGGAACTCGAGGAATGGTTCACAAGTTGAGGCCGTTCGGGTAACTGTTGACATTTATGAGCGCCTGGTACTCACGAATGCAAAAACGTGGTTAAAAAGATGGCATGTGTATTTTAAGTCTTACAAATGTTGATAATTAATATTATGCAAGGCATTGTTCGCAAAACAAAGAGAATGTCATACCCTTCATTAACGATATTATATGCACAATAAAGATATAAATTACAAAAAAGAATATTTAATCTCAAACATTCGTTTGCATTGCAGTTATTATTATGCAATTTGTGAGATCAACAAATTGTAACCAAGCTATACAAATATTAGTATTATTGCAAATATGTTCTTAATTATTTTATAGCAAAGTTGTTTATTTGTTGCGAATACTCGCGCACATGTTTCTTGAAAACTGTGGGAATTAAAACGGTAAATCACAAGATTCCCGTTTCTCAGACCTCGAACGATTTCGGAAAACGGTGAATCGTGCGTTCAAGTCGTTCAAATTGATCATTGTCATAGCTTGGTGTTGATTGATTTGCGCAGATGCGATGTTAAAACACGGAACGAGATCCTGTTATGCAGGAGTACCGTGGGATGAGCCTCGGGCAGGCATCCAAGTGTTCATGCCAAGTAATCGCTGGTTATCTTGCGGAAAATTTCCTTTTCTGTTTCATATCATCTTCGAACCTTATAAAGTTTGACATGCACGAACGTATGCAATCATAAACGGACATGTAACTATAAAAGTAACAGTACTATTTGGAAAATGGATAATAAAAAAAATACAACGTAATTTAAAGTATTCATTCTCCTGTCACAGATGACAGCTGTCAAACTGATGATAAAATAATAAACCACAATGCAATTTATCAGTAACCAATGTAAATAAACGAGACATTAATAACTAGAGAAATATTCACGGAACTGCTTGGAGCTGGCCAACGCTCAGCATTTTATAGAAGTGAGCCTAGTGCCTAGTGCACACAATGCCTACATCACGTGCACTGTCTCTAGAGAATGCGGAAGTGCCAACCTAACAACATAAAACATTGTCTTGCCCTCTGTTGACTATGGTTTTGTGAATGTTTCATGACGGACGTCGATCTTACAACGTAAGGTCTTTAAATCGAACTTGTGAGTCGTTAAACCAACAATAATGTTTTCTTATTGCTTGCTCTTAGGCTTCCTAGACGTTTTTACACATTGCAAATAGTGTATCTTTATGAATACGTTTCATATTTCGTGCATAGGATTGGTCGAATAAAAGACAAAGCCATTATTGTTATTTGTTGGCGCGTTGGACTCACGCAGTTCAAAACAGGAGTCAAGCAATTTATTTTCGTTGCTCTAGTCCTAGGGTTGGTCCTGCGCGCTTCGCATACTCGAACTCAATTATATCCCTGCTTTACTTTTTATAACAATGTCTCAATTATCTTGCATACATATAAAAAACTGTCTCCTTTTATAAATATTATAGCAGCGTACAATACAGATAGATGTCTTAATTAAGACCTCATTTGCAGTATTCCCATACGGGTGCATTTACTTGGACGGCATTCCTATCAAGTCAGACTTAATCGGCGAATGTTCGTAAGGCTTGCTGTTGAAGGTATAATCCACTTTTGATTATCATTTTTTTAATATCACACATGAACTCTTCAAAGTGTTACAATAACTGAGGAAGAAGTAGACCTATTTTATTGTTACTAGGATCTCATTCGGCTCATTGATTATTATTATCAAAATCTATTCAGCAGCTTTTGCGTGGTTGATGCGCATAGTTCTACAGTCTCTTCCTTTTATAAATTATGATATATGGATAATGTTGGAAGTCAGCACAACCTTTCATCTCTCACGAACATTTTTCTCTTTAATAATTAAACCGAAGAGTTAACTACCGCTGTATCTTTGTAAAATATTATCGTCGGTTGAGATGTAGTGCCAGAACTCACGCTAGCCCCAAATTTACGAATTTCTCTCGCCAATTACCTTCGACGTTTTATGTTAACATGCTGACTTACAGACTTCGCCCTATGACTTATTGTTTTCATGGCATTTTGTAGTCTCTTACCACGATCATAAAATTTATTTTTGAGTAATATTCTGATGAGTTCCTCAGTTTTTTTGCTCGTCATATTTCTCGCGGTAAATTGACGAATTAAATTTATTGGCTTACACATGCTAAATACGTGTGTGTAGTTATCTCAAGGATATTTATTAAGAATAAAATAATTGTTTCGTTGACAAGTCGGGTTTTCGTACGAAAAATTAAAAATATGTGTACTTATTTGACAACCCTATTCTGTTAAAGATGTTGATTTTGGAAAAACGTCATTTCGATTAAGGTTATTTGAATCAACCAAAGTTTTCTTTTAATTGAATACTTGGGTAGTTTTAAATTGAATTGTGTTTATGGCGAGATGATGTAAGGAAATAATTATTATGTTATTTATTTCCACTTCTCTTTGTCTCATACGTCCCTGAGTGCATCCGTGTAGCTGCAATGAGTAACGGCATACAGCCATTAGTAATATCCCAAACAAAGGAATTTAAACTTTATTTCCTGGTTATTAAATTACCATCTCGAGTGCATTACTCCACGTTTTGCACATTATGCATTTTATCCATGAAGTGAGGATAGAATTATTCACTCCAACAATAATAAAAGTAATACGCTACATAATTTTAAATTCATAAAATTAAAACCCTACATTAACCTCAATATTAATTGAACTGCTCACGCTGTTTTAAAAATATGCTGAAAATGTGATTGACAGTAACAATAAAAACAATCAATTAACGTAAAATAAATGTCAAGTTAAATATATTTAATGATCTACGCGCAAGGCCCTCGTAGATCATTGACTAAATGTTTTCAACGGATTTAAAAACACGTTAACACGCGCGACGTTATATTACTAACTGTTGGTACAACAATGTAAACTCAATCCCGCTGCGCCGGCGCATGTTTAATTGCTTGTATGTCACTTTAATGCCGGTTTTAAGTCGTAATGTTTGCGCTGAAACGCGTAAGAATGTCGCCCGACTTTTTCCTTTTCGTACAAGTCTGAGTAAATTCTGAGGGCTTATGTACTGACTTTATGTTGTTCTTCCCATTATTAAGTCGCTGAGAAAAATACTATGTTGTCTGCAGTTGTGATCAGTGTGAATGCGCTCGAGTTGCGCTTGCGTCGCGACGGCTTTAACGACTGTGCTTGGAGACCGTGTTTACCGACTGTTAAAACTGTTTTATTTGAAGATACTAAAACAAATAGAACCCTCATGAACCCTCAAACGTCTTGAACCATGGCAACGTACAACTTATCTATTTTTAATTTTACGGTTACAATGTCTGTTTAAGTGCTTTCAAGTACTAAATCATGTTGTCCATTGTGAGAAAATTGTACGAAAGAAAAAAGTGTTCGTCGCCTCCTCAATTTGTACCTTGACTAAAAGATTTTTATCCCTACGAAAGATAAGCAAACACAAGCGTATACAAGAGTATCCATCATGTAGATAAGCGGTTGCTTTGTCCTGCCGCTCACCTTAGCATGGAGGCGAAATATTATCATAAGCAGGACTCCGTGACAAATGTCGGTCTGTGTCTCTGAGTACACGTGCTGCATCAGCGTACGCGGCGATTTGGGAAAGACACAATTTACAGGATGAAGCGGGTACCGGGAAACTTGTTTTCGAAATTAATTATAACTAATTTATAGAATTATAAGTAATTTATAGAAAATACTGACCACCGTGTGGTCATTATCTAAATCTATTTAGTTTTTTTTATGTTAAGCTACTAGTGGTAGGTGGAAAAAAATAATAATTTCAAAACAGAAACAGAGATTTATTATTATTTAATACTGTTGAGAGTAACAATTAAAAAGTCTGTCAATCATTCCACTTTTTTGAAACGCTACGTTCCTCCCCTTGCGTCACTCAAACTCACCCATCTTGAAAATATGCGCGTGCGCGCCCATCCAACCCCCCTTTTTTGTGTTCACCACGTAGGTGGGAACCTTTTTATTATGTTACCATTGGTAATAGCCCTTCGCTTTCGAGATACAGCCCCGAGGGTCCCATTGTCTTATTTGTTTTATTTATTGTTTTCCGTTGCTTGTAATTTTAAAGTCGAGTGGGTTTTTTGTACGTCTGTCTGTTTCTGTAGTAATTAACACAATGGAAGGGACGCATGAAAGTGGGTAGTTTTGTTTTCTGTGTTACATATTTCTTTTGTTTTTAGGTTTTTGATTGCAGCTGTTTCGTTCGGTGGTTTTATTTCGCTCCATTGATTTTTTTAAACCTTATCTCAATTATAGCTTATTTTAAGTGTAATTGTGTCTCATTCATTTTTCACGATTACGTCTAAATGTCTTTGGGATCAAGCAGAGGTTAACTTTTTCACTTTTGCAGACATCTGGTCTGTAATAAAATTACTAATTCTAAACACTTAAATGAATTTCATAGATTAACAATCGACTTTAGTATCAATAAAATCCTCTTGTATTATCGATACTTGAACTTACAGCATCAGTCAATGGCAGTTGGTACACCTTATTATTTATTATACACTTGTAAATCGATTTCCAATGTCTAAACTTTCTCTCGGCTCGCGCCTCGAACAATATTTATATGGGCATTACTTCTCCTTTGGCCTGTTGCATTTCGTCTATGTCTTTTTGAATAAATTACATAATGATTTTAATTAAATTAAATAATTTGATTTTCGAATTAGCAGAATTACACCAGGCTTCTGATAGACATTTCCCAATATGCCCAGTGAATTTTTCTCTCATACATAAGTTTTGTTGACAAAAACGAACACGATAGAAAAAAATATGGTATATTTTGGTGCAGCCTTTTCGCTATTTTTTACTTTTATAGGTTCGAACTCCAAATATTTACGTCGGCGTCGGAATTTAAGGGATTTGTATTAATAATTTCATTGTTTTTTTTACAGGTACATTTTTTGCTAAACCTGTTGAAGCCTTCAGTAAGTTATCTCGTGTTGGCGAAAGACGAAAATATAGTTTGTCTATCTCAAAAATCAATTAGCATTCGATTCTCCGTATTTTCTCTTCTCCATATTATCTCTTAAACATAAATCGTAATCGGAATTCGGTTTCGAAAATTATTTCTTAATTCGTATCAGCAGGAGGTCGGCCTATTCTAATATATCCTTGGAATAGGTTGTTTATAATTAACTAGTCACTAAATTATAATTTACCTACATTTTATAATTTATACGAAAACATTTAGGCGTCTGACCTAAAAAACATAACAAAGAAAATGTGATTTCGATATACTATGTTACTTTGTATACATTTTTAATAATTTTTATCTAATGTTACTTCGTATAATTTTGACGAAGTAAACATCTACTTAACTTTAATTACAATTATCCAATAGTAAGGTGTTTTTAAATCCACTCTCATTACATAAATATGACTAGTTTAAAGTAAAATTAGACGCCCGCATCCTCCACAAATTGCAGGAAACACTAATGGTCATTTTATTCTGAACTTTATGTTTCCACATTTCATATTAAAGTTCACACAGTTCCACTGTGGTCTCTGACACTATTACCCACATTTAAACATGCCTCCGTAATATATGACATCGTAGGAGGATTATAGGCATTATGACCAATTTTTAGGGCGACATTTCAATTTTTTATGTAGGATTAACGGGTCTCTTACCGGCTCAGCGAATTGCTTGGGTCCCGTATGTGCTGTGACTCTGGAATGTTTTGTTAATTGTAGTCATAAATTGTAGTTTTATAGGTAATAGGGAAGCCGTAGTTAATAATATGGCACAAATAAGCAACAGAACTTGGTTTTAGTTTAGAGCATTTTCTGCCGAATTTCAAAAAGTCCAAAATAACAATCTACTTATGTTAATTAACTCGGAAAAGCTCTACTAGTTTCAAGTTACAACGGGACTCATATTCATGACGATGACACGCCAGCGGCTAGTAGTAATTCACGTGAATCACGTTGTTTTCAATAAATTTTTATGTGTCACGGAACTTGCTGTACATTTTCTTTCAGTATAAGGACATTTGGGTGATGTAGCAATGAATGTAAAAACGTCTATTTTTGGGTTCAGTTATTTATTAACTTTTAATTACAAAAATCAAAGTACCCACTAAATGTTTTACGATTGTGCTTCTGTATTTTACATCCACATTTTTTTATTGTAACCCTAACAACGTTTTACAATGTAACTGTCCAATCTATAACTGCCTCATAACTCTTAAAATAACCGTAGACGAGGCATTAGTCTGAGCAGTTTATAGCCGTTGTTACAATCTATCAAACCAACGCTGCTGTTCAAATAGGATTAAGACACAAATTACAAGTTAACTAGGCTTAAATGTACACGGATTTGTATTGATGGAAATGCATATGTGTAATTTATTATCTATATTAATATTATGAAGAGGTAAAATTTGTAAGTTTGTATGTAGGGGGTAATCTTTAGAACTGCTGCTGGTCGGATTGCCAAAATTCTTTCAGTGATAGATAGCTACAATGTTCCTGATTGCTATAGGCTAAACATCACGCTACGATTAAATGGAGCTGAGCAGCGGGTGAAACCGCGCGAGAGTATCTAGTTTATTAAGGCATGGGCAGATGGATTTTAGTCAAAGACCCATCAGACCACCACAGATGGCCCACTAAGTCTGATACACAGCTAGGGTTTTGTTTAATTTAATAGAGGCAAGAGAAGGAACGGGTTGGTTTTTAGTCAGTAAGAGTTTGACACTCCCTCTCGCTTTCCAGAACAGGAGAAGCCAATGGATGATTTTAAACTACGTCACGTCAATCTTAATTCTCTTCGCGACTTTTCTAAATAATTTGGAGTATTGACTAAAATTTACTATGTTTTTATAGTGTCTACTCACAGTTCAACTGTAGAACTGACTACAGCTAATAAAAATCCTAAGTCCTTGGTCAATCTTTTCTGATCTTGATTTTTGTCTTCTGCAGATCGAATCTTCTTAGTTTATATAGTTTATATTGAAACACAAATGAGTTAATGTTGCGGGCTATGTTTACTAGTTAGGGACTACTTGATATCTTTTTTGTCAATATAAGAAATAATGTAAGAATTTTTCAAGTATTCATGTCATGATGAATGTTTAGAAGTAAAATCTTCCTCGTTTTCCTCAATGCTTCCTAGCTGAACTTGCTACGACGATTTGCGCAGTTGACAAATGACTTACGTAAATTCCTCTCAGACCGAGTCTGGTAGTAAAATTGCATTTTGATTGCAATGTCGCGTGACTCAGTTTATTGTTTTACGACGAAACCGAGTGAAATATTTCTACTTGTACGTCTAACTATGCAAATGTTTTTACAGTCTAACTCAGGTATAGTTAGGTATTTGTATATAATGTAAAGAATTCCTGCTTTAGTATCGGATTTCCCTGTACACTATATATAGTGTTTTCCTGTTGTTTTATAAATGACAGGTCATTTTAATTAAGTGCACAATGTTTGTTGTTCATCGGATATTAATTAGAATTAATGTAAATTGTGTCTTGTTTAATTGTAGGTTTAGGGTCACGTTATTGTATGAAAATGTACAAGTATATAAGTTAGTCAGTTATGTATTTACAAAATATTGCACCTTTTTTGCGTCCAAAACACTTACGTATCGTAATTTCGTCACAACTATCCAAACATTAGTAAGCAAAACACAACCAGGTTTTTCTAAAAAAAACATTGTTATGTGCAAGCACGTATGATTTTCGTCACAGTGCATCCAAATTGGGCTTATCGCACATCGCATGCGCAACTCGCGGCAATGAACTTGCTCGCTGCGCCCGCGCAAGCCTTTGTTTTTGATACGACGAAGAACACCGCGGTGCGCGTGGACTGAGACCTTTTTCATGTTCGCCGCGGTTTGTTTATGTTATATTAATTAACTGATAACGTTGTGCATTTTCTTATTTATTATAAAGTTAATTTATATGCTTTGATGTTCCCTGTCTCATACATAGTTGCAGCTTTTTATCTGTATTACTGTGTCTATAGTAATAAAAACAATAAGCAGAATTTTGTTTCAATAACACGGAAGTGGTTCATATCAATTATAGTATTTCGGACACAAAAGAATTTCCAAAGGTCAAAATGTATTTAGTTTGAAACGATTGTTTAATAAATCTCATTGAGTTCTTACTTCCTGTATGAGCACTGATTGATCATCGTTCTACATTCCGTCTCGACAACTAAATTAATTTATAAATTGAAAGCGATCAGTTAAATAGCTATTTGTGCTAATGGGAATATCAGGTTCGTACAAATTTTTATCAGTAAAAAAGGCCGTGGTTCTGAATTTTAAATTTAATTATCTATTTTCCGCTCATCAAAGCGCGTGCTACGATCTGTGACGTTAATTACTTCTAAATCGATTACATAAAAGTTACCTAATTGTTAACTACCATGAAGCTGTTCGGCGCAGTCACGTTCCTTTACCCACGCCCATCGTTTGAGCAACTTTTCCACAATCCTGTCTCCGACAGACCTAGTTTTTATATGGAAAATATTTATCTATTTCAAATTAGATCTCACTTATTTCTTGTCTTATAAAATGTTGCATGGCTTGCTTTTACTAGCTGTGTAATTACTATGCTGTATAGAATACTGGTTTATAAATAGTCTCTTCAAGTTTTCCACCATGAAATTCATGAGAATCTCCCTTCACGCATTTATTTCTTCGAATTTTGATTCTGCATTCAAAGTATCATCGAACTCATTACCTTACAAGAGCATGCAATCTCTAATTTGATGCCTATGTCATGCCTTATTTGAAAACAAAACTCCATTCAAAGCCCACCCAGGGTTCCAATTTTAAAAACATGAAAAAAATAAAAGAAAAAACTACATTCGGCCAGTATTCGCACAATCGCAGCGGTAAAACGTTAGTCAACATGTGCGTTTAAAGAGTTCCGTTTACTCTCGCACGTTACACGCTCAATAGACAACGGAATCACTGTCAGTATGAAATTTCATCGCAACACGATTTTTTTTCTCCCGCTCTGAAATCGTTTCCGTGCCGGAGTGCGTTGACCGGCCCGTTGAACCCGCGGGGTTCACGACCGTTACCGACATTTGTACGCAAAAAAATTAAGCTCGTTTGATGAAAATTTGAAGGGAAGTCTGGATGTTACCTAGAGGGGAGATTGCGGCGCGATGGGGAAGCTTGTCATAAGTGAGGTTTTGTGATTCAATTAAACGGTCAGATGGTTCGAATATGTTGTTGACTTTTGACCCATATTCGCTGTTGTTTTATAATAATCGGAATGTAGATTCTATTGAGAACGATGTTCCTACGTTTAATAAATGTCGTTGTTCTGCCTTTTATCAGCTAAACCTCCAATAACTTTTTCATGTTATAGTACGTTGTTGACTATCAACTTTAGTGTATAAGCTTATCAATTCCAGTTCATCAAAATTCTAAACTGATCGCATCAGTCGAACAAATTGTATTGTTCAATTTCGTTAATAGTGTTTCGATTGAATACCGAGATCTCGTATCAAATACATAAAACAGAAAAATACGATAGGTACATCGTACCATTATTTTCCAAGTCTAGAATTATATTAGGTACAAGGGCATATACTGTATATCTTTTAATATCTTGATGGATAGTCGTATGTTTCAATTTTACGTAAAAACTACTTTCGGATATGTATGAAATATTCCACAGGGATAGATTATAGTCTGCAATAACACATAGTTTTTTTACCATGGTACTGTGGCCCCCAGCAGAAGCTAGTCACTCATGGAATATTCATTGTACCTACTCAGTTTAATTAACATGTATGTCTATTTTTTTAATGGATTTTTATTCCTGTTATGACAACCTCATCATACCCTTTTACAAAATTATATCATACTTTATGTATGTCTGTGTAAACAAAAAATTTCACACCATTGCCGTATTTATAAGCCTTTCTTAATACTAATACTCCAGTAAATTCGCAATGTATATCATGGTATTGCAATTTGACGTTTAACAGTTACTCATTAATTTACTTCTTGGACAAAACTTTGTGTCTTTGAAATATTCATTATGCGTGATTCAGTACAAAACAAAAGGTACTTCGTGCGGTTGACACGTGAATTGGGTTCCTTACGAATTTATTGCCTTAACACGTTTTGCCTGTAAATGTGTTCCAATAAAACATTTCTTTTAGATCATGTTTTACTACTTATTCAGTACTGTTTAACTTTATTGAAAGTTGTGCAGCTATTTCGTATGTAAAGTCGGACTCGAAAACAAACGAATTATAGCAGAGCGGTTCATTATTCAAACGTTTACTTATACATATGTGGCAATAGTACAGAAAGAGAAATAATTAGAAAATTCCTTATTTTACAACCGAAGAGACGATGACCGTTGAACTTTACTCGTCTTCCGCGTGCAGCACCGCTAACTTTTAGCAATTTTCCATTTAACACGAACAATTTGTACATCAAAACTGTTAAGATTAAAATTATTTAACTTACGCATTCATATTGAATGATAAGTTTAATAAGAATTAAAAAAAAAAAATTTTATAGATGCGCACTTTTGAGAATTATATCTTATCAACAATATACGTTCGTAATCAAAATGTACATATAAAGATCAACTCTAGTCTTGAATTTTACTTCATTCCCTTCCTAAATTACTCTAAGAATATGTTTCTGAACAATCGCAGCTTTAAAACATCGATTATGCGATCAGAATGATATGTAAAGAGGAATACGACACATGGCGGTGTGATGGAACTACACGTGCGCAGAAACGTTTCCGACGATACAAGCGATTGGATCATCGCGAATTGATAATATTGGGTTTTTTGTCACAGGCTAATGACTGCTACACGTGGCAGATATTAGACTTAAATGGGATTATATCGTAAAAACATCAAACAGCCTTATCGTCTTATATGAACGGAATGTGACTATGGAAAATGTACCCACAATGTATTGTCTCCCATACACATAATGAAAAGAAAAAAATTGCAAAAATACTCTGTAAAGTAATGCTGAACACAAGCCGCTTGACACACATTACTCATTTCAGGAAATTGCAAACCTCACAAATATACATTTATAATCAATAATTTATCAATCCTATCACTGGTTCCCATCTATTTGTCATCCGCGCAATCTTATCGTTCGCGCCACGCGTTCGGGCGTCGTCGGGCGAAGTCGTCGCGCCGCGCGCCGGCGCCTGCGCAACTCATGCAATATTTATGCCCTACCAACCATCGCTTATTACTTACCGATCTACTAATTAAAAACCTATTGCTGTAAAGAAAAAATATGGTCTAGACAACCGTAGAAACTGATACGTACGTGTAGTGTTTCTCAGAGAATGTTTTTCTTGTAATGAAAGAGACCACAACTGTTCTCGTGGAGAATAGAAATTGTGCAGAGATGGACGTGTTGCGGAAGCAAAAAATAATAACAATCTGATACAATTCCAGTGTTGAGTGTTCTAGATCGGTATCGTTTATATTAAATTTTATACTTACAGGATATTCATCTGTCCGTTTTATTGCCAAACATCAACCACCAGATAAAATAAAGTAATAAAATTTTAACTTTCAAGGGAAGACCCCTCTTGCTTCTATCTCCCCCTCATCTTCCGCAACTATTATTTAAGTAACAAGTGCTTTATAGGGGAAATAAATATTGCCTTTGGATTATCTACATCAAAATGTGGTGTAGATTAGACGATCTAAGATAAAAGGCAGAAAAAAATATCGTTTTTTTAGGGGACCAAACTTGTTGAAGTATTATATTAACTTAGTCTTCAATCATTTGATTCACTGAACCAGATAACATTTAATTGGTTTACCATTTCTTTTGCCTTTAAATTTATAATCAAAGCATACTTACGCATAATAAGAAAACATTATCTGCGTACAATAAAATTGTTTAATCATCATGAATAACGTTAAAAAGACACACTTCTGAGTTACGCACGGCAAAATGCTTGCGACGCAAATAACCGCACAGCATTCGCACATGAAACGGCAACAATGAGATAGTGAGTTATTGTGATTTGTGCAAACATATAGACAATAATTCCCCACGTATCGATGCAATTATTGCTCGCTGTTGTCAAACGTCGCCTCTCCAGGGCTGACAATACGCACTTGACTCGAGTGGACTCGAGAAAGGATGTGGCTCCACACAGACTCATCTGTTTGTATTTTTAAGTTTGCATATTGAGCGTAACATTATTTATACATATTAGACTATCATAGCGTTTACAGGAAAATATGAAAATTCATTGCCTCGTTGCTTTTTAATGACGCGGAGCATTTCGTTTGAAATATATCCGATGACATTGTGGTATTTTAGTTCTGCTGCATCATCTTATAAATTACTCTTCTTGGTTTACAAAACAGGAAACAATTTAGAATTCCGGCGACATGCCACCTTTACTCAAATGAACGACATGTTACGTAAAATATTAGGAAATCTGACACCCCTAATGTCTCACCACGTCGCCGCCTGTCACCCTGTCAACGTTGACATAAATATATGTCACCATCATTATCTTCATTACATAGCTATGTAGTCAGCAATTGATTATCTGTGCCGCCAACCGCGCGATGTCGCGGATAAAAATGTTGACTTCTGATATTTATGGGATATTTATACTATGCAATCGTGTTACTAAGCACTTAGCATATTTATATAATAAAGAAAAGTTATGTCTTTCCTTTGTTTGAGATTGACAAAGGTTATCAGTTTGTGATTCAATCGGATAACCTGTTGCAGCTTTATACACATTACTTTGTAGATATTTATCTATATTTCTGTGATATTTTAAAACAGTGGCTTACTAAACACAAAACTACGTAATTGCTATTAAAATATTGCGCCGGCTTTAGCTAATTACAGTAAGATATCACTGTGAATATCAATTTGTTTAACGACGTCTAAACAAAAGACTTACAGAAATCGCAGCTCTACAATCTAAACGCAAGACGCACAATGTGTTTGTATAGTCATTGTCTACGGGCGTGAGAAGCGGGCTGCTAACGGACCCGGCAGACACGGCAAATTGACCCTAGACCGGTTACCGACCCGACAAACTGCCACCTCTGGCTATTTAGTCATTTAGTCATAGACACTGGTGTGAGAAGTTACGATGAAACTTCGGGTCAAACGTTGTGGACGAGTTCTAAATGTCCGTCACACTACAGAAAGAGTGACTAACGAAATCTGCGGATGTAATGGCATAGAATGTCTTTTTTCATATTTTTCTACTTCTCATGCTTGCTTTGAATATATTTCGTTGATGTTCGTTCAACTTTCCTTGATTTCTGTATATTTAAAAGGAAATTCTACTATCCCATTATAATACTAAAATTGTGACTACAATAACGCCTAATACGTACCTATTGCCGAGTGTCATTCAGCTACAAAGTTCGTTCACATCGTATGATCCTTTGACGTTGCATTGCGCACTGTCTGTGGTTATAAGTTAACCAAAATTGGTACGGTAGTTTTGTGCTATTAAATAATTAATTTATAACTGAATCCAGTTTCAAAAGGAAAATAATTTTATATACACTTTAATTGGCAAAATATTGAAAATCCTTCCTTTTATGTTGTATCACAAGAAGCTAAAAATAATGATCAAATAAATAGCTAAAGCTACAATACAACTGCTTCATTACCACGTATTAAGGTGTTATTTTCACACTATCATGCTACCCATGCTTATCCATATTCATACGACCATAAACATGAAATATTGACCATGAGGCTCTTTCATCACCACAATGATGCTTAACAATACTATTAATAAATCCAGAATTAAATTTGATCGTACCAACAATTTATTTGAATAAAATTCCTTTGTTGTCGTTGCGGTTTTTGACAGTTCAATTACAACACTTCCTATTATGCTCGATGTTAATGATTAATATCAATCAGCGAGGGGTGTGAGGAGTGACCGAGGTGATTGCTTGCAAGGCTGTCTCGGAGACGATGATGCAGCATGTTCAGCTGTAAGTAAACAACAATTGACACTGGCTGACACGATTTGTAGTGTTCCTAGTATGAAGTTCAATAGCGTTCGGGTCGTTCGAGGACTACTTTATGTAATTCTGTTTACACAGAGTTGTGTTTGAGTTTCTCACTTTTATTAAACCAACGTTGTTAATGTCGTACATTTGTTGCCTTGTAACAAACAATTTTCAAATTTATGTTGTAAAATATTAATTCGGAACTCGTTATTGGCAATAAAAAACAACGTTGGTGCTAATATGTTTCCTTGAGGAACACTGTCTTGTAGGATTCAGCACGTAGGTTCTTAACGGAATTATTATCACCGCTTTGAATATTTGTGGGCATCAACAATTCAGCATCACTACACGTTTTTATGTTACTGTTAACATTTTCTTTGTCCCCAATTTATTAAATACCATAATCACTGATTACTGTCCCCTTGACCGGATCATTTTGTTACCAGTAATCGTCCTGAATCTTTTAAGTTACACATGTAATAGAAATTACAGTGTAATTGTATTATATTCCCGCGTTTCGTGAACATATCATTGTTCTTTGGTTTCCGCGTTGGGCTTTCTCATGACCCGTTCTAGTTTAATGGAAATTGTTCAATGGTGTTGTATGATTAGATTTTTCCATGAGTCATGGTGGTTTGCGTGTCAAGGGTTTTCGTAGTTCCGTGTGCATGCATCGTTTGTACAATGTTTTTGAAGTGTTACATTTGGTCTCTTTTGAATACTGGTTCATGATTTTGTTTTAAAATTTATTACATGGTCTTTGCTTTGCTTTGGACAAGCTATTTTAGTAACTTGTTCTTTTTTATAGTCAATTCATACAGAGACATACTTTTATTGAAAATAACGACTAACTCTGGAAACTTGTACTAACCCAATACTTTAAAATAACTGGTATGACTAATAGAATTTAAATTCAAATGTTATCAATGAAACTATCTCCTATCAACAAAGAGTAGCATTATGTCGTATGAATGTATCCGAAGGTAGGTGCACCACGTCCACTGGTATTTTTAGCCGGTACTATGGCCAGGTCACCGGAGTCACACACGGCATGCGTGGGTCGCTTGAATGGGCGTCTTTAACCACTGCACTCGATGAATGGCCGGCCCATTCACGGCAGCGGACAGAGAGACATTATTTGTGATCGCCCCGGGTCAAATAGACCAGGTTACAATCACGTGTGCTGTGCATATGGAATTTGTTTTAAGTGATAAAATGGTGGTGCATTGTACTCCATTCATTGGTTGACTCTTTAAAATTGACCAATAAAATCAACGACAGGAAACTTTCAATAAAATTATATGACACTTTAAGCATCGTAAAATTAACATTTTTGCGATCACAATAAAACTATGAATAAGTTATTTGAATTAACGATATTTTACAAACGTTAGTCTAGTTTTAAATGTCAGAAGAATAAAAGAAAAGGCTTAAAACTCAGCTATTAACAGACGCCTACACTGATTGGAATTGACCGATTTTTCGACCGGTCTTAGGTTTAAGATAGAACCGTGTTTACTGATCATAAGTTTGTAACCGTCGCGGTCGCCAACTTTTAATTATGTGTACTGTTAATAAATCCCTGCATAGTTTAGTAATCAGTATCGTGTCACAATCACTAACATTCACACTGCAAGAAGTGTCACGTGTGATGTTTCATGACAGCTCACCATATAAGGTATTATTGCTATCAATATATTTAATTGGTCGGCTGGCGTCGGGACGCCGCGCGGGCGCACCGCAATTAAATTTCCATATCTGCTCAGAAATATGCATACCGAATATAGAAAATCTTAACGCAAAGGAATAACAATGACAGTTTATGCGATTATAATATGAAAATAACCGACATTTTGAAGCCTTTATTTCATAATAATACAAAATTCTTACTTATCTTATAGAACGAATTTGTCTATCGAAATATTTCTAAATTCAATCCAATGTATTATGAGTCTGATAGGCATTAGGGACGTGTCTTGTGCGCCATTTAATCCCAAGCTCATGCACTACCCCAGAAAACCGTTACTTTATTTCCTGCTAACGCGATAAGCTCTCCTTATTTATGAAAATTAATCAGAATGAAGTGATTACACTGGCATGGTTCGCAGTAATTAATATCTACAACAAAACTGTGATTAAAACATTAGTCAGGCGGTCAGACTTGCTGTGCGAAGACCCACCTCTGCGGTATCACAGTAATTGTGAGGAGAAAACATTAATAAACTTTACTATAAAGTATGGACTCAATCAGTGTGCAATTCCGGCTAATTGAGAATATGAACGCTTGCGCAAGCTATGAATCGGTTAGCCACTGCAGTGTCTTGCCATATGTTATTTGAAGACCTCAATCGCTTATGTAGGTTGCCTTAGAAGCGAATTTATTTTAACATAAAACATAAAGTTTATTAGGTATCAAGGCATCCAATAGAACACCGAAGCATTTAGTTTTCAAAATGCTATTGAGTATTATAATCTGTTTTCATAAACGTCTGTTAATAATTATTCTGCAGAAATGCACTAATAATTTACTATAATAAAAGTACACAACGTTCATTCACACGCCCAAGGAGTAGTAAATAAATAAAGTTATTATGATAGTGCGTGAATTACTTCAGCGCAGTGTCAACAAGATCAATATGAACGTACGCAGCCGCGCCGTTGTGGGGTCGTAGTCCCGAATAAATTGTTCCCTGTCTGCCAGGTTTGTCTAGACCGACTCTCGTGTGGTCTAAGGATAGGCACACACTTAACCCTTATTTAGAAAATAGGGAATGCTCAAAGCGAATGCTAAAAAGATATGTATAAAAAATGGTGCGTGCCTGTGTTAGTTGTCTGATGTTTTTGATATTACACAATGATACCCCAATTTTATAAAAAGTATTAATTCTAAACGGTCATACGTGGATATATTAAGTAACAAAAGTTATCACACACACAAAATCCTCCTACGAAAGTTTCCGTCCTAATACAGTTTGAAATGACTAAAACTAAGTACTTAAGAGGATAGACTTTTGTGAGGGAATAATACAAAAAGTTTTAAAGCTATACTGTCTGCTGTATAATCTTTTTTAAGTCTGGCATCCATAGACGGTGTGCCAATATACACATAGTGTGAAGTTTCACCAAGAATGCAACTACTAAGCTCTTTATCTTTCTGTCACAGATATAGAAACTGCGCCAGACGTCTTTATTGCTCAAAGTTTGGCACAACACTGTTGTTAATATTTTGCTCTTTTAGGACTAAGCTGGAACCCATCCAAGATTTTGCATTCATACGTTAATAAACCAGTTATTGCGGAATTTGCAACTGAAATACATCACATATTTCATAGCATTCATTAATTTAAATATTTATAACTAAACAGACTTAGTTAACACGAAAGTCTTACTCAACAGAATTGATATCAACGAAAACAACATTTTAAAAGGTCAAAAAGGGAAATTGCGAGGTTGACTTGATTGTGACCAATTCCTTAGATAACAAACATGAGGATCGCTTACTACTAAATGAAGTGGACATTTATGTAAATGAAGTAGCGACTATCAATGAGACCGCGTTTAAAAATATGCTCGTACTATTTGTAGATACATAAAAATGACCGTATTATGTGGTAGGAAATGTGATTTCATTTAAATATGAATTGGCTTAAACGACGTTCATCCTTAGGTTGAAAAAGTTCATAAATTATATCGAAATTTTAGTATAGGAAAAATACATTCAAGTTTTTTGGAACTTCCTTAGCTTTTCATTGAATCATGTTATTATTCTCATTAGCATCTAGGTCAAACTAGTCTATAATAGCTATTCAGTCGTCGTCCCTTTAAGGTTAATCCAGATAAAGGCATGGCTCGTTGAATAAAACAGATAAAAATCTGATTAAAACCTTCGACTCATTAACGTACGATCGGAAATTAACAATTACTATAAATTCACTACAATCTTACATCAAGAAATTCCTATTGAACAAAATTCAATGGGAGACCTTTAAAATAGCGTCGGCGTTTATTTGTATTCCGTTGAATGGATACTTGCTTTATGTTAAATATCATAATTTCTTGGTCAAATTATTGAATTACGATCTGTGGTACATGGTTGACCTTTTACGTTGACAGCCAAATTAAATTACTCGTACACTGCCTTCATTACATCTAGTTACATCGGATTTATGGTAATCAGAGATTTCGTCATTTATGACAACTTCATTGCTACCGTGTTATATGATGTTATTACTTCTCCTTATATGTAAAATTCTATTCACGTGACAAGCGCCATGTCTGTCATGTCACAATCGTGTATCTGGCGATTTATGATACCATTATCTGAAGGTAACAATGTGTTTTATCTTAAGTACATGTTTCTTAACCGTTGGTTTAGCTGTGATATGATCAATTGAACCATCGTCCCTAGTTATGCCGCTTATCTAGATTGATTTAAGTTTTCTGTTTGATTATGTCTTTGAATCTATAGCTGATTTTTGTGCCGTTTTTTGATGAACCACTCCTTAATAAGAATGGCCTCATCACCTTCAAAGTCTTCATTTCGCAAGGCTTAAAATTATATAGGAGTTATCTATGTCTTCAGTGGTGCGTAGGCGCAGAGTAGTGACCGTTGCAGCTGCCCACGCGCCGAATTATTGCGACACGTCTGTACTGACCACTTGGATCGTTTTTATTAACACATCAACGTTGTTTGCGCCCGCTGTTCCATCATCATGATTGTGGGAACTTTATTTCTCTATTCCGTCTAAAAGATTGATTTATAAATTATATTTGTTTGATTGAAACTTTAACTCTTTGTGTTCGGATTGGATCAAGTAATTTCCAGTGGTCTACCTTACTTATTTTGTTTATATATCATGACACATATTTTAAACTCCAATTAAGTCCATGCACTGCTGTATTCGTCAGCCTGTACAAACCTCTAATTTAGGTATATTGACTCATTCCTAAAAACTAATTTAAATGCCACTACCGTATAGTGTCACAAAGTATCAAATGTTGCCAGCTGCTCTTTATTTAGGATGGCAATAAATTTAAATACAGTGAAACTTGGTTATGTGGGACCTGGATAAGTGAGAAACCTCCATAACTGGAACTCATGCTGAGGTCCCAACACTTTGGCACTGAATTACCTCTGTTAGTGGGACGAGGCAAACCTGTATATCTGGGATTTGTTCTTTCGATTTATCATCATAGTTACCTCTATAACTGAGACAGCGAGTAAATTTTATATGCATAAACCTCTGTAACTGAGATAACATTGTTTGTTTACGCATTCTTATTCTACCCACAAATTCCACACGTAATTCCAAGTACGTAAGTACAAATTTAGAGCTTCAATTACCTTCAGTTTTAGTTTCGCTTTACTATGATACAGATGTTTATTTGAAAAATGCTAAAACCAAAGGTACAATCGTTATCATTACGTGAAAAACTGAAGTTAATATCCGTTTATGAAAGTGGGAAGACACGCGAAAAAGTTTGTGATTATGATTACTTTTAAGTACTTTTTTTTATTATTTACATACATAACACGTTATTTTATTTAATGCGATCAATAAATAAAATAAAGTGTTATGTATCACTGAATAACTGACTGTATACCTGTATAATTGAAATAACCTGTATTCTCACCTCTATTAATGGAACCCTCTGTAAATGAAACAGATATTTATTTATACCTGTATATCTGAGACACTGGGTAAGTGGAATACCTCTATAAGTGAAACGACATTGCAGGTCCCTTGATGTCTCACTTAACCAGGTTTCACTGTAAATATAGGTTACAACAATCATTACATTAGGAACGAGTCTAATGTTTAACGATCACTTCCCACGACCGTTTTGATTTACATTCGCTTTTTGTGTGTTTAGATATCTCGTATAACAGGTCCAATTTCGCGACTCCTGCGCAAGTATTTGAATGTATTGGTGTTCGTTAATTTTATACTGATTTTTTATTTTTTCTTGTTACAGGTGAGTCACACACGGACACAGGTTTAGAAGATACGGGTATGAATGAATAAAAAGGATAAACCCATGAATTTAACGAGTTGGTGTACGATAGTAATACTTAGTTCCGGGTTCCATTAAGAGGTGTGAATCTGAATTAGACAAAAGCAAACAAAACAGTTTTATCTAAATTGGTTTCCGAAAGAAAATTGTAGCAAAACCATATAACCTAGACCTTGTCAGACACACGAGTATCCATACATTATAATAATGCGCAACGTGGTGCATAAACAAAGAGTTAGATTCGCAACACGTGCTCAATTGAGCGCCACTGAGAATTAATTAGCAAAGTGCGTTGTTAATTAATATTGTAAACAGTTCACAACGGAAATGCCATTGTCTCTCATGTTTTAATTTTGTAATTACGTGCTTTGGGTGCACTCTTTTTTGGTCCCAATTTGTGTGTATCGACGACCACTGACCAGTTCTTTGTGTTCCCTTTCATTGCTCTGTTCTCTTTCTGTTTAATTTTAATATTTTTACCTTATTTCTCCGCTGATACACAAACATTTACTGCAACTGTTATTTCCATATCTTTATCGACTTTTATCCCCTTTTATCAAGCCGGACTTAATTCAACGGCCACTTCTTTAACCCATAAAAGTATTTTTTGCACATTTCCTCAAATACCATCTGCCTGGAGCCTTTTAACTCGGCTAATATAATTTAACGATCAAAATCTTCTTACCAACTGTCAAATACGTCGACCCACTCCTTAAGCTTCATTATTTATACTAAACATTAAATGTCAGTATTTGGAACAGGCTATAATTTAGCCTAATACCTTCTGGCGATCTTCGTTGATCTAGAACTGAACTGAACTAGTCGTCATATTATGGTTTATATACAACAAAACCAGTTTTACAATGTATGTTGTTGTACACTTCAAATATATATCTATATGTATCAATGGACGTGTAGGTACTATGTACTTTTCTACCTAACAGCGGCGTTGGCCTCCCGAGCGAATGAGTCAGTCTGAATGTCACACATAACTAGGGCTAAATGCGAAACCTGCCTTGATTTTTATTTTGGTCTGGCTATTTTTATAACTTCTTTATGCTTAGACTCTCATGTGGATAGTTAATAGTTTCTGACAAAATTAGGAGATTCAAGTTTTTGAGACCTCAACATATTTGAAAATTCTTGTAACAAAATCGAAAAGACTCGCTCAACAAATTAACTTGCGATAGTCAACTTAATCCACATAACTGCACTAAAAGTATACCACTCCTTACAAAGCCCGGTTTTAAAAATTTTTAACACGAAAATGCAGCTTAAAGGAAAGCATTTCTAAGAACCCGCCCATAAAATCGTGCGTCCCGACGACAGTAAAGTGCGTTTCCGAGTTTCCGCTTGTAAAAGTTTACGTTAAAGGTACCGAACTAAGTAATTACTCGTCGGATATAATCTCAACTACAGCGGACTAAGGCATTGAATAAAATCAAACACTTAATGAACCCACTTTAGTTAACTTCTTAATGTGCAAACTGGCCAATAAATATATTGTTTTAAACTCTACATAGTTGTGGCACAAATAAGCTCCACGCCATCCACGCTGCCCGCCGGTGTGCCGTTTCAACAAAATATTAATGGATGGATTATTCATTTTCTAAATTGTTTGATTTTTAGATAGAATACTCGCCTACTGTATTCTTCTAAGTCAGTACTGGCCTAGTCTCAAAGAAAATATAAACAGATTTGAAAGATTGTTAGAACCTCGTGATGTTAACACGAATAGTTTGAATGGCTTCCAATCCTGTGGGGCGCATTCCTTCCGCTCATGTTACCGCGGGTGTAACACGTGCCACGTGGCGAGGAATTTGTCACTACCCGCCGCCGCCACCGCTTTCACTCTCCATATTAGACCGGTGCACCTCGCGTTTATTCTGGCACAGTTCGACGAACCGAAATTATGTTTATTTAACAAATCGCGAGCCGACAGCCCCGTCAGCGCTGTAGCCAGGAATGTGCCGCTACCGCACACGGCTTAATGAACTATAAATCCATTCCATATTATTGAGTGTCCGCGCCTGAAATGAAAGCGGCCCGCGGCTGAACGTTGACCGCCGCCCCGGCGCGGCGGCGTGCGGCATCCCATTCATGCGAAGGCCGAGGGGAAAATAAACGAGAAAACGCGACTCTGCCGCGACGAGCTTCGCGCCGCGGTTTCCGTTATTCTAAAATTAAAATCACACACAGCGTCCAGACGCACCGGATTCACTGTGCATTACAACTGAAAGTGAACTCTCGGCTGGTGAAATTAGGTATAAAATCAACTGTACTAATAATAAAAAAACATCTAAGCGGGAGACCTCATCACAATAGAGGCGACTCCATTCCGGGACGTACTATGTGGCGGTGATGATTCACTGCATGCGTTAAGATTGAACTGCAATCCCGTCAGACATACTACAGACGCCACTACATCTTGAAATTTTGCCAATGGTAGTTTCGCAAGCGATTATCGTAAAATTCAAGCGCTTTGGCAATGACCCATATTGAGGTAGGTCACGGGCAGGGATAGACTGCTAATAAACGGGAGCTGAGCACTCCATTGATCGGCGTGTGTGCCGCAAGTACCGCTACTCTATGTCGAGATAAGCATGTAATTTACTGCGTCTTTGATGTGAGGCGGCACGCCGTGCCCGGAATACTGAATGTCGCGTTCTAGGCTATTGTGTGCACAGTTTGCGTGGCCGCACTGCAGCCCTAGACAAAGCTCTGCTAATGCAGGTTTCTTGTCTTGCAACGATCCACTATGCGGAAATAGAGGTTCACCGTTGTGCCACCGATAATACTCCGCTTCAGTCAAATTATCATTCGACGCAGCTATCACGCATTCCTCCCAAAGATGGAGTCAAGTCGGCAGCCAATACTGACTACAAAATGCACTCAATCCAGTTAGCGAGCAACTGAGCTGGCTGGCTATCAATAAAATTTCAATATTTATGAAGTCACATGTAAAGACAGTCGTTGTCGTTCGACTGAATCGGATAAATGGAACTAAATGAACTGTACATTATCATAACAAAGACAGATATATGAATTTCAACGTAATGCACAACATCAGCTTTTATGCGATTTAGTGCAATACAGAAATATTAAACTGTGTCTTTGTTTATACAAGCGTCAATGAATTTAAAATGTACGACTCAATCGGGTCTCCTAAGTATACATTACCGGCCCTCGCATTATTGCAAATGGCACGCTAACCCCGCAGCGCACACGGCGAGCTGCGCGGGCGCATCGTTATCATAATATCCATTTCCGCCGATATCGTTCGCCCTCCATCCCGGTGCGTCAACCTCGGAGATGATTTATTACATCTCATTACCGGTCGCCATTAGGTATTATATACCTAATCGAGATCTCGATGCAACGATGTTTGTATCGATAACAGCAATTAACTCGGCGCGTAAGATAGGTATCGCAGTCACCAATTAAATGCTACAACATCAATCATCGCCTGTCATAAGTGAATTAAAAAACTCCTTCAAAAGTACAAGAGTACAAATGAGCATTCGCTAGCCTCGTTTGTTAGTATTTGTCATTCTTATAACATGCAATGTTGCCCAGTAGCCGAGTAGTAAATTGGTTAGTCCCGACGACCGCTCCGAACGTAATTACTTGTTGACAAAACATTAATTGCTAGCGATCGCGTATCGGTCGTTCATGATGTCGAACATATAGCTAGGGACGGTAATGACTGAAATATTGATTCTTCCTTTGAATTATTGGGGAGATACGGGCTCAGATATCGCTTAGAATGTCCTTAACGACTGTCATTATGACGGAAAATGGTATGCAGGGAAAGTGTTGTTGTTCCGTAAGCATTAGCAGCAGGCATTAGAACGTCAGACGTCTAGACGAAGGCGTGGCGATGTGTGTTCGCACACTAATTGCTCCTGTAGGCAACTTTTCAAACGCGAAGGCCCAACCCACGCTGTCAAGAAAAGCGTTACCCCTTATTCGCTTATAGAAAAACGTACAAATCTGTTGTTAAGTGCTTCAGACAACTTGTAGTCTTGTTTGTATAACTTGAATACATAAGTTCTCAGATTGATTCAAGTTTGTTAAACACATTATCGCCTTGGTCATATTTCGAAAATGCTTGAATCAACATCTTTAACAAAAGTATCTTCGGCAAACTGACAATGACCCACATGAGTGTTCCAAATGTAGTTCTAAATAATTTATCTAATTACATATCGACATCTTGCAAAAACAATAACAGCCAACTGTGTTGATCCAACAACGGTTGCGCACGCGCATTATGCGCGACCTTGCGCTCTTTTCGATCGCTCGGTATCGATCGGTAACTTGGTAGATAGTATCGATGCATCGGTCCCGTGTTTTTGTCGTGTCTGTGCGGAACTGTGCTACTTGTTAGGTTAAATCGGGTTCAGCTTAGATTGTTCTTAGCTTGTACTTGTAGGGCTGCCAATTTCCTAAATTGTGTTAATTTGCATTAATTCTTAAACACAGTGTATCGTCCCTCAATGCTTCACTCATCCAGTATAAGTATTTTGTTCGTGTGTCATTGGTATTATTTGAAAGTTTACTAAAAACAATTAATTTAAAGCTTATCAATGTGTGCGTATACAATGAACATCAAACTTTTACCACCAAACTTGGTACTAAGTAATTTTCCAAAGGCCTCTTTATACAGCATGATTTAATCTAAACACTTCTAATTAAGGGCAGAAAACATAAGTTAACTTTCATTTTCACTAAATAGCAACCCTATTCCCGAGTTAACAAACGCCCCTACTATCAGATTGCGACGCATTTGGAGTAGAATAGAATAGAAAACGAGCAACCACGTACGGACTGCAAAGAACTTGGTGGTCGTGAGGTCACCCGATACGAGATCGCTTCGAGAGTAACCGAAAGGTTATCGGGAGAAAGTTTTGTACGAGTAGCAACGAACGCATCTCTTTGTACAAGACGAGATTTGAGGTAACTCGTCATTCGGGATTGAGGAGTTATTAGTGTACACCCATCTTCGATTGATAGTCTATTAAGTTGTAATTTACTAAAGTTTATGTCGCTGGTTATCTTAAAGGTTATGAGGTACCAGCCTTGCATTGCTACTGTGAATTTGAATTCCATGGGAAAGTAATAAAATAACTTAAAAGAAAATATATTCATTCCCATCCTCCTATCTCCTTTAAGCTACATCTACAAGCAATGGTACATAATATAATGCATGTGTACATAGCATTGTTACCACGCAGTCGTGCTAAACTGGGCAATCTATATGTGGGCCCGGCCTTGGGACTAGCGCTTTCTTTCTGCCCAGACGTCGGCACCGCTTCTAAGTTCTAAGTAAAGCGTAATCTCGTTCGAAGTATTGTCGGACTAGTTTTTGAAGTGTCTTGCCAGATGTGGAGCAAAATTATTGTCTAGTTGTGTTTTAAATCTTAAGTTTGTGTTAGTAGGACGTATTATATTTCTGTGAACGTAGATGGCATTATTTTGTTAAATCACAACGCGAAACTAATATTCTAATTCGATTGATGCAACCTAGCCTTTTACTAGCAAATGGTAAATATTGTAATCTACACTATCTATACTAATATTATAAAGAGGTAAAATTTGTAAGTTTGTATGTTTGTTAGTTTGTAAGTTTATAAGTAGGGGGTAATCTTTGGAACCGCTGGTCGGCTTGCCATAATTCTTTCATTGATAGATAGCTACATTGTTCCTGAGTGCTATAGGCTATAAAACATCACGCCACGATTAAATGAAGCCGAGCAGCGAGTGAAACCGCGCGAGAGTAGCTAGTCCAATACTGTATCGTATTACTTAACCAGGAAGACCTTACATACTATAACTTAATTAGCTTCACCGTCTAAATATAATTACACACATCTTTCCATATTTCCGCCTCACTTTCTAAGTCTCACCGCGGGACGCTCGACTAATCGACTAATCATTCGGACAAAAACATCGTCGTTACAAAATCTTCTAACTTAATCACAAGCTAAATGAAGCATTAATTTATCAAGGCAACTATTTAACGATTATTTGATAAGTGTTGCGCATAATCGACTAATCGAATCGGTATTATTTAATTTCGTAAGACTACGCTAATGATGAATGGTTAACTAATTAAGTTTGTTTTAATATTGGGTTGTTTTGTGAAACATCCTGTGTAATGATGACGTAATGCTGGATTATGTTTTTAGCCAAGGGTATGGCTGGTTATTTTCTAGGTTTTTCAGAATTTGCAGAGATTGTGACAAGATTTCATAACTCTCGTTTTTTAGATGGTATTAGCATTCTATGACTTCTATCGGCCAGGGTGAAATAAGTGGGAGTGTCAGACTCTTACTAACTAAAAACCACACCATTCTTTCTCTTGCTCCGGGGTTGCGGGTTAAGCGCAATGAGCCACCGCGGCCTCGGCCCAGAGCAGGAGAAGGAACGGGGGGCTTTTAGTCAGTAAGAGTCTGACACTCTCGCCTTACCCTGGGCGGGAGAAGTCAGCGGGGCCGGTTCTGCGCTTGCCCAGCAAACCCGATTTTCTCACTTCTCCTACTCATTATTTCTAATGAATTATAGAAGCAGGCGACAATAAATCAGTAAAAGATCGTTATCTAAATGGATTAACTATTTACAAGCGTTGACAATACACCGACAATTAGCTGCAGAACCGGTTCCAAAGACTACATCTAATTGAATAACACATCGCGTATATAATGCCGCAGAATGTATAACCATTGTATATTTTAATATTCATATGTTATACTTGTTAATGCAAGTAGGCGTAATGATACTGTTATTATTATCATAGGTCCAATAAATTGTTAAAATCGTGTAAAAACGAAGCAATTTAAATAGAACTTATAATATTGTCTGGTCTATGCTTACTTTTAAGTCCAAAATTGTGGAAACGGTTGAATCTATTTTTGGGAAACTTTGTACTCATATGCAATATTCTTAGGAAGGTCTAAAAAAATATTTCAGTATTTTTGTGAAATATCATTTAAGTGAGTAGTTACACGTGAATTTAAGTTTGTATGTAGAATTGCCTCTGGGTTCCTAAAATCGTAGCGTAAAAAATATTTTAAGGATATTTTACATTAGTGTAACAAAACTCGATTTCGTCGTGATCTTGTTCCATTTATTCGTCACACAATACTCACAAGTCTCGAATATCAATCTACAACAGCTAACCGATATTCAGGCTAGCATCTTATCTCAACAAAGTGATCTAAATGGTGAGCGACAATGTACCGGTCAATTAGACCCGCAACCGGTTCGCATCGATGCAAATACAATGATACACTCGTGCGCAACTATCTGCACGAGAAAGCTTTAGATTTACCCACTTGCGGATTGAGTTGCGTGTCCAGAGCCTGTTAGGGATAATATCATACCTTGCGGGATACAGTTTTAAATTAAATTATTTGTTTTCAGGAAAATCGAATTAATATTAATGAGGATTGGGGATCGTGTTGTTTGTAATTTGACCGTCATAAATAAAATTGAATAATTATCTAAGGTTTTTTATTATTCACCAAGTATTTCGAACATGTGAAGCTGTGAGCATCTCATCCCATATTTCTAATGCAAAAAGATATTTTCTGTAACCGTTAGCTGAAATTTGCTACGATATTTATACATAATTGATACATGCATCCGTCGGATTCGATGCGGCAATTGAACGTCTGGTTAGTCATATGTTCAAGCGTCCATAAGAAATGCATTTGCACGCTGACAATATATAATATCTGTTCCCACAATTATAACACATCGTAAAAAGCGATGGTGAAAGAGCCAGACGGTTTTTATTTATTTACCGCACTTGACATCAATAAGAACCTGTTTGGTGTTTACTCTTTTTAGACTTGAACTTCAAAACCATACAATTATTTGCTCGTAAAACGTCAGGTGACGGTGTATCAAAGGCGATGGGCGGTATTGCGTGGGCGCACCTATTAATAATTGTTGTGAGACGTAACGCTTCCGCGGCGCCCGCGCATCTGACTCCGTTTTAGCGCAGTGATAATGACTTATTGAGGAGACCAAGCTCATGCTAATGACTATATTAGTCGCGAATCACTAGGCTGTGTCATAAAGCGACGTTTGATTACACTCAGTCGCCTTGGAGCTCTGATCTGGTGACAAGGACAGCCCCGAGTGTTGCTATGCCTTCATATAGGCATCACAACGTGAAATCAAAACAAAATCAAGGTGCGTGATTAATGTTACTGCTGATTTGTGTACATTTCAATGTCATGCAATGGAAAGGTAAACATTATTCATATTTTCGTAGACTTGTTCGTTATGTTTTATACATAAATTACGCATTATTTGAGGAAAATAGACTTAAGCTCGTCTAATATTACACGGGGACAGTACTCTTATGACGAATTATCCTTCAACGATTCCTTTTAACATGAATTAGGTCAACAAAATCACACGACCGCAACTCTTTCGTAATTGTTTTCGCAAAAGTAATATTTAAAATGGAAATATTACACGAAGTCGATATTCAAATTAGTGAAGCATATGCCTCGTTATCTACAGACCTCGACTAATTGAACGATATCGATTTGAGTTTTGTTTGCATACAATAAAACTAATAACCGTCATGAAAGCCTTGTTTTTGAAAGTTTTTGGACAGATTACGAAGTCTGAAATATTCCTTAAATAGTTACTGTTTTTATGGATTAAATTAATTGACAGGAAGGAGCGTCCATCCAGAATACAAAACATTAATAATACGATATACTTTTTACAACAGTTTTTTTCTAAAAATAACACAAAAACATAATTAATCTACAGAAGATTCGCGTACGCCACATTATCCACTACTCGTGTTCCTAATTAGCTGTTACACTACCTCGCCATTGTTAAAGATATTGATGGGTCTAAGTAGCTATCAGCAGCATTTCCGTGATTGTTTCTGATCATACAATGCTCTCGTGGGCGATATGATTGCCGGGCGGGAACTCTATACTCGTACAGAAAAATGTAATTGCTTTATGAATCATTTAACAGTTGTCGGATTATGGAGAACTACCTTTTATCAGCGACCAGTGACGCGGCTTGTACTCATTGGAATTGACCGTAACGTTGTATGAAATAGATTTGTTCTTCGATTTATGATGTCCTTTTTTGGTTGTAGAGCACGTTTTTTGTTGAATGTTTTAGTCGGTTCCAAACGTGTTTTATAATGGTTCTTCTCTGTTATGATTCTTCTATTATATAAATAGAAAATTGCACATAAACTAAAACGACGAGGTCAATATATACCTAACTCCACCTTATTTCCCTACAATACACGAACTCCCCGCACCTGGCGCCACAATCCAAATTTCATAAGGTTGCTATAAATTCCCAATTTCCATATTTCAAACGTCAGCTGCGCACGCGCTGGCCCGGCAGGTGCTCGCGCACCGATTGCCTGGTCCCCCTCGCATTCCCCCCTCCGTTAAGTTAGGGCTAGTACGCAATTGACATTTTACTGTCATAACATTACCAATATACGAGATTGATATGATAAAATAAATTCTTCGAATCGTACAACTTTGAAGTGGTATTGCGTGTACGCATGTGCCACAGCCTATCTATATTTTATTAGATAAATAAATCAATATGCCATTATTATAAACGGAAAATTATATACACGGTACTAAATTAAAGTGACGGACTATCCTTATTTAAAATTGCATTGTTACATATTTGGTACTTCCATCCCACAACTATGGCGCCAAAACCAGGAAATTTGATAACACCAATAAATCGAAGCCACGTACTTATAACCTTCAATACATAGTGATTAAACTGTCACAAATTCGTAATGATGAATATTCTGTCAACATTAATATTATAAGTATTCCTTCGCTTAATTTACGTTTGACAAGATTACAATAATGGATATTGTAATATTATGTTAAAAAAATCTGTGATTTTCTTAAGTCACATACATACTATTTTAACTTATTAATACAATGACTTATTGACTTATAGACGTATATTCATAATTCATAATGTATGGATTTCACGATATAAATTATTTGGGATTTTTCAGAAATTGAATTGAAAATTTTCAGAAACCATATGTTGGACACAAGTCAAACTTTCTATGAAAATCCCAACATAAGATTTCTTAAAAATCAATCGTACAGATTTGTAAGAATTTGTGCATTGGTGAGGCTCAACCCTGGCGCCTAAGTTATGGAATTTTAATTAATCTAATTTGCATGTTTAGTCGCTAGTCCACAATACGCGACACGCCTGGCAAACAATAAAATTTACATTTTGTGCGAACAGCGCCCGTTGCGCAGGCGCAGCCCTTGCAGTTATGGAACGAAATAAGTCATTTTACGAAATAAAGCTGCTTATGAAATAAAAATGATTTATGGTCTTCTCAAATTAATTTTCCTTGTGTCACAGGTTTGTTTTGATCTCTGCTGACAACATTATAATTTTGATTAACCATTAACCAACTTAATTACTACGTTCAGGCATTATTTAAACACATAAAAATGTCATATGCCAAATAAGTGTAAATGTGTTTCATAAATAACAATTAATAATGTATTAGTAGTAACAATTATATTTTATAGCGCTGTGTGTAAGCTCGTGTCTTTATTTGCGCGGCACGCCCCCGCTAGTCGTTGCCTGCGCTAGCGCACGACGCTCCAATAACATTTATAATGTACTAGATGTTATCCTACTTAGGATGTGGCTATAAAACCCGCGAGGCTAGTTTTCCATCCAGCCTTCTTTTTCTTTACATTCTTAGTATAATGGTTAATAGAGGGCGCTTCTGTAGATTACGGCTCTTACTTTTTTAATAAAACATATTGATACCTCTGAGAGTCAGCGATAAGCGGAATAGGGAACGTCTTTACCATTGTTACAGTGTTTCACTGTATTTGGACTTCAGCTAGTCATTTATATGACCAAAAATCAGAATCGGAAAACAATAGACAAAGCGGTTGATTCTTATAGTCAGAACAAAGACCATTGCCATGATGCATTTTATACAGCCGACTTTATGCAGGTTTCTCAATTCCGAATCCTAGCAAAACTTCCGAAAACACAACCAGCTAGTTTCATAGCCACAAATAACAGATAAATAGGACTCGATGTTCTAGCCTCTAGTTATATTTTCTTAAACTGTTAATCCAACGTTTTTCGCAATAATATTGCAGTAAAACTATAATAAAAGTATTTTATTATTCATTATATTATATTTTAATAGGACCTCGTTCACATGATTATGTTACCTTTGCACAATATAATGTAGGTTCGTTTGTCGTAGGTATATGGGCATAGTTAAGACATCATCTGTACAAAATATTCACACTTATGCTCGTGTAACGTCTCTGTAGTGTCGTAAATAGTATTATAACCATAATGTTTCTTATTTATTTTGTATATTGCGGAAAAATTGTCTTGGCATATTTCCGTTCTCTATAGAATTTTTTTCCTTCAAAATTTTCACTTTGTCTGACTCCGGTCCGTCTTTTATCGCTGAGTGTTGTTCGATAACATCATTTCTAATGAGTTAAATATAAAGAAGTACTCCTTAGGCAGCATGCAGTCAGACATTATATTTTATTATAACAGCTATTCCAGATCTAGTACATATTTCTTGTGTAAAAGCATTATGATCAAAAAATCCTGTCACGTCTACAGTGTGGTAGTAACGACGACGAAGAAATGAGATGAGAACCCTTGCGTGATATGAAACCGCTATCAACGTTGCGAGACCCGTGTCGTGCTGTCCCGATAAGAGCGAGGTACTCAAGTCATTGTCAGTGAGCCCCATCAATCTAACGTTGCGCAAACCTGATGGCATCGGTGTGAGGCAACTGCTCCCAAACTGTCGGTAACACAACGGCATACGCCCAGATAAAACCTCAACACTTAGCAAAAAGATAATAACACTGCAATCCACTTTATTATACTTTTGACTGGGGCTATTTCTTAAGTGTTCAGCCAACATTGCAACTTTCGCGGGAACGTCGATTTAGACTAGTTGTTTCAGATTTCATCACCGAATTTTCGAGATAGATAATTTATATAAACTCTTAAACTTGAATCTCTAGTATTGGGTTTTCTTTTAATGTTTTTATTATGCATCCCTCATCAATATTGGGTCATTAACCCCACAAATCCTTGTTACAGTTAACAATAGAAAACTCGATCTCTAAAACTAATTAGCTCCCCAACTAGGGGTGTAATTCATTTCGATTGACGTACGCATTTCTAATTTAAAATTTGATTGCATCTCGTCGGAACACCCCTTGTGCTCGCTTTGTCTGGTGCAAGTAATGCAGTGCGAGTCACGCTGACTGGTGTGTTGACCCCTGCTACTGCTGGCCGATTGCCTGCGCAGCACAAGGGAGCAGTAAAGCTTTCTATAAATCTAATCGAGGCCCGGCGACAACAGTTGTAAAATTTTACGACTTCCGTCGACTCGTCGACCGCGCGCCTCAGCGGCCGTTTGCTTGCCTTACTCACTCGCACGTCCGTCTGCGACACAACATTCAATGTCACTACATTAACATCTCATTGGCTGCCTATGCATTTTGCACTGTTTATAGTAATTAACAAGGCGCAAGGTCGTCGCGTTTTGTCATTCGCCATATTTATGCGACAGTTATCCTCCTTGGGACACAGTTAGACGTCCGCGGCCACTAATCACAACCAAATCGGGCTCGTGACCGTCCGCTCCGCCGCCGCACCGTTTCGTCCATCCACGTCTGACCGTAACCGCTTCTAGATCGATCCTTTTTAGTACAGCAGCTAGACGCCGGCGCTGCGAGGGCACCTGTCCACCGAGCCTTATTTATAAGGCAAACATACCAGCGCGCGAATCTAAAACTTATGACATTCGTGGCAGTTGAGTCATGATTTAATCGACTCGAAGTCGCGCTCCGATGTACGATTTAACGCATTATCTATAAGATGTGATTAAGAAATACGATTCGAGATGATGGATGGTGCTGGAGGCGTCCTGTTACGCTGAGTGCGATCGATGGAGCGTGTCGATAGCCATCGGCGCGGTGGTATCGAGCGCGCATCGCGCTGACGGCGCATCGATCGTCGGCGCAGGCGTCGGTTGTGCAACGTTTATGAATAATTACCGGACGGTGTACTGGCGTACGCGCACTCGATTCATTGCCAAGGACGCCTTTTCGCTTTTAGTCGGTCATCGATCGGAGCGTGTTGCGCAACGCGACGGGGTTTCGCTGTCGGGCCCGTTGCGCCTGTTGCGCCACGCACCGTGAGAAGTGCACGCGACTAATGACGCGTTGCTCAAGCGGCGCAATCCGCCCACAAATCGCTTTATTATGCAGAAAGTGAGTCGGAACAAATGGACGCGCCGCACTGCACCCGGCCTGCATTTATTATTACGGGACCCCGGCGGAAAGTGAACGCCGACTATGATGAACGGATTCATATCAACGTGATTGTGATTTATAACGTCGCACCACCACTCTCGGCGACTGTTTATATAAAAAAATGAGCATTTTATCGGTGCACTACCCGCGGCTCGCATATTCATAAAGTTGACGGCTCCTCATAAATATGTGTTGCAGACCAGCTTTATCAATTTGATGGAGAGCCATAAGTATCTAAATTACAATGATCTGCCGCTCGGATTGCGCTGTAACTGATTATGACATTTTTAATAAGATGTTGTTCGTTCTATGAAACGCTCGGTGTTGCGTGAAACCATAATCTCGTGATCTGAAATGTTATCTTTCTCAGTCGTTGTTTCGATTCATCATAGTTATCTTGTAGGTGGGGCAGTAAACGCCACTGGTAATGTACTTCGTTCTGATTACACTATCGTCGGCATCAATCTTCCAATTCACTCCCATTTACTTTATTCGACGATGATATCGAATTCTCAAGCAAAAGAAACTGCATCTATCTGATGTTAAAATTCCAATTCATAAACATAACAATAAGGTTTTCCAACTACTAATTTTGTAAGCGTTTTCTGTCACGCTATTATTGTATATCAAATAAGAGTTTTCAAAAAAAAACAAGCTTCGTTTCCGTTTGAACGGGTTGCGTTTTTGCAATTCTGGCACAGCTGTCGTTGGGCAGGTGCGGCCATTTTCGCCGAATTTTGTCGGCGTTCGATGCCAACGCACAGAGTTCTCGTCTGAAGCCGCAATCACTGGATGCCAGCTTTAAATGGACAAAAACATTGCACGATATTTGTTTCGAGTATCCTGTGAGTAAGCACTTTGGAATGATTAACGGAGTCTGGTTGGAATTTCCAAGTGACGTCCAATGATGGTTTGTTCAGACTTCGTCAAATATTTATTCGTTGAATTCAAGTTAATTATGGCCATTACATTATTATTGTCTTCTTAAGTGTAGATAGACAAATACACGTAGTTGTTAATAATGTTGGTTTGGAGGCTTTGATACCTAGTGCCCATTGTTTTCACCTTAACTTACCAAAATTAACTGCAAAAGTAACTAATTCGGTCAGTTCCTATATTCAATGAGAGATTATATCAATATATCTGCCTACACACGCGATTGCACTGCGCAACAGTTGTGTGGAATGCGCACGCGCATCTTAGGTCAACGCGCGACTTGACACAGTGACACGGTGTCAACAGTGTTTTCTCATGTTTTACATGATAGGCACTCTTGCGCAGCTAACAAGTAAAGTGTCTATTACATTAATAGACTTTTTGCAAGGTGGGCGAATCGACTATATTTCACACCTACCCACCCAGCTATTGCAATTGAATAAAAATTACTGTCGTACTAGCTGACCCGGCAAACTTCGTTTCGCCTCAAAATTAATTAATGTTTTCTGAACTTTTAAACCAGGGCAGGTTAAAAGGACTTCCACGAATATTTCAAGATCAAAATTAGCCAAAATCGGACCAGCCGTTCTCGAGATTTAGTGAGACCAACAAACAGCATTTAATTGCATATATTAGGTTGACAAATAACTATGAAATAAATCCTTTAAGAAAATATAAATGTACACAATCAATTCTCTGCGCCAATTTCTGACCCTAAACACAACCCCCTATGCAAACAAACCATCTCTTCTCATAATATTTCATTCCTAAATCTATTATTCGATCCATTCAATTAATTTTACACACGTTACGCAAACACGAGCGTCATCCCCCATTCATGGCCCAGTTGTTTTATCTGGGTTACGCTAAGGGGCGGGACTATCGATCCTTGTCGGCACGCCCTTGGTTCTGTTACCGTACTGGTAACTATTACGTATTTGGAGTATTTTACTTGCTATTTCTAGTATGTGTTATTTGAGGACTCTGTTCCAAAATATATTTTGTCGAATAACTAAAGAAAAAGATGTTTATACATGTACCTATGTTCAAGATTGTACTTTCAAGCTGGTTTAAATCCTCAAATTGTCATCAACATTCTATAAGTGAAGTGTCACATAGTGCAGGTTAAATATTTCACAATTCATCCCTTTATTTTACTTAAAACCAACGACACGTAATAAGCTGTACCTATTTCCTACAAGATCTAAAAATAGATGTCTCGCCACCACCCCGCCCGTGGCCCTGTCGGCAGCCGTGACCCCTGGTGAGGTCACTCGGGCACGGGGTGGCGATACGCCCTCTACCCGCCCCTGGTTGTCCTCCAATGCCCTCCGATGCCCTCTGTTGCCCTCACTACGTCCTCCACGTGCCGACATTGGCCTCAATACCCAATTGTTTTAAGTTTTACGTAATCCGCTCCGGTTCTGCGTACAGTTGCGGTATTAAATTCATGTTACAATGAATTCACTGTTTTTATTAATTAACTAGTAGAATATAGTCGGTTACCCACGTAACGACATTGAGCTAGATACGTGGGAACATTTCTTTATTCATAGTTTTTGTATGTTTATGTGAGACATGTCATTCAATATTCGTGTCCCTTACTCGGTGACTGTGACCAATTGTTGTGTTCCTCCAGAAATATGTCAGAATAACTTCTGAATTAAATCGAGTGAGATTCATCTCATGCGTCAGGTTTCTTAGAATTTTAACGCCCTTTTGATTCACCGATATTTCCGTCTCGTAAATTGTTTTTTCGAGTGTTAAAAGACGAAAGAATTAAAATCAAAGACAGTATTAGATAGTAACATTAAAGATTCTGCAAAAAATATCGTAATTATATCGCATTCAGTAAGTAGTTCCTCGCTCTCGATTGTTGTACAGACTAGCCTACTTCATTCTTCTTGTTGAAAATTTGTAAACATTTTATGCAAATCTACCGATCGTCTATGTCTACCGACCGAACCTTCGAGGTAGGTATAATTATTACAATGCGTTCGTGAAATATTTCACATTGTAGATCCGGTTGTAAATCTTGAAGCGTTCATGCGTATATTCTAGAGAACTGCGTTGGTGGTGACGGTGGAAGGTAATTCAGAAAACCCACAGGATAAGAAGTTTTCTTTTGGTTACGTCTGCAACCAGCACCATGAATCCTAAGATTGCACCCTCTTTACTTATAGCTTAGTGTCAGTGCTTAGACACTAATTACGACTTTTGTTACTATTACTTACTGTCTCTGCCGACGCGCTATTTCAATATGAATATGAAATAGCAGGATAAAAAAACTGTCCCTAGTGAACAGAGCAATGTGCACTGTGCAGCTCGGGTGAACGTCACGCTGCAAATATTAGTAATTTTCGTATTGGCACGTCACCTCATTATTTTCCTATTTTCATTGCACTCAACTTGGTGACAAAGATCACAATCACCAGGACGGGCATAGTGTCATTTGTTGTAGGCGATGAAATAATTCCTTCCTATCGGCTACTTTGTGTAATTATACTTCTGTTTCATCTGTGTGGTATCCAGTGTCGGCGCCGGCGCCCGCGCCACGCAGCTAATTGCAAACTGTGTGCGCGCAAACAAACCTCAGATTTATGCGATACTTAGAATTACCTGCAAACCTAAACACTTGGCTTTCCCACTCAATGTTAGGATAAGAAAATTACTTAATATGTGCCCATAATGTAAATAAACCTTTGTTCCGTGGCGTAACACCATCGTTTGCGGCCCTAATGAGACCTATTCTACAGAATTTAGTACTTACTCTAGCAACTAGTTTTGGGAAATGGTTCGTTATGCGCGAAAGAGAGAGTTTAAATAACGACCTATGCTAATTATGCTATGCTAATGTACGTAGGAACACAATGTTATGAGTTCCTGATCTCGATCGGGAACGTATTTTCCGTCGGCCTTCCTTATAACTTTTGTTTCTTCTCCGCACCAATATATTAGAGCTGTCCCATAAAAATAGTTCGGAACCAATTTCCATAAATCGCTAATGTACGACGTCTCCATAGATCACCTGTAAGGATCCCCTCACAGAGTGCGCGCGCGCCGTTCCTCTCGGCTGGTAATTATTCCGACTAATGCCGCCTAATGGCTGCCCCTGATGTGTTTACGAGCAACACTTTGTCTTAAACGGCGACAGTGTAATGAAATCAACCGATTACAATGACGGTAATATCACATTTGCCTTCAAACCTGATTTAAGAGGGTAACAGTCAATTTTGTAGGCTGCGAGGCTTTCTATTCCGATAAATTTGTTCGCTGGCACTGGATTTTATGTCGTCCGTTTTGCTATCGCAATGGGAACTAATTTCAGATTTGCACATTACATAAATTTGTATACCTAAGCCCTTCCTACTGGCCTGGATAACTACCGACCTAACCACTAGACCGAACCAATCGTGATTCGTCGCCATAGTTAATTAAATAATCAAATCAAAATTGTCATTTTAATTAATTTTACGTATTTTGTGTTATGACATATGCGAATTAACGGCACAAGTAAAATTACTTTTTGTGGCTGTAAACTGACATTGCCTTTGTTTCTATTCTTCCAGGGGCAAGTTCGCGTCAGTCCGCAAGATTCGCCATTTAGTATCTGGAGAAGAGTACGCGGCAAAAATTATTCGCAAGCGCAGACGCGCGGCAGACACGACGCGCGAGATCCTGCACGAGGTGGCCGTGCTCGACCTCTGCGCGGAGTGCACGCGCGTCGTCAGTCTGCACGAGGTGAGAATACTTTATATTAACATCAAACATCGAACTTCCCGTTTGACAAGAAATTTCTACGGTTAATGGAAACGAGAAATCATTTCTGGCGGCCATTATTTCTGAATTAGGTACATAGTCCCTAAATTCAGTAATCGACATCTTGTGGCTGATATGATGATGGACCAGTTAAACAGATTAGTTAAAACCTGGAGGTTTCGTAGACTAATTTTCCGTGTCTGATTTCTAGGTATACGAAACCCGTTCGGAAGTGGCGATTGTATTAGAATTATGTGCTGGAGGGGAACTGCAGCGTCTTCTTGACGAAGAGGATCGCCTGTCCGAGGGTGCGGCGCGAAGGGCCCTGCGCCACGTCCTAGAGGGGCTGGCACACCTACACGCGCGTCGGGTCGCTCACCTGGACCTCAAGCCACAGAATTTATTACTCACAGCCGGCGGAGAAGAACTTCTTATATGTGACTTCGGCATCAGTCGCGCTATACAGCCCGGAGCGCACGTCCGGGAGATATTAGGCACAAGGGACTATGTTGGTGAGTATTTTCTACATTTATTGTAGTTATAAACGACTAGCTACTCTCGCGCGGTTTCACCCGCTGCTCAGCTCTATTTGATCGCAGTGTGAATTTTATAGCCTATAGCACTCAGGAACATTGTAGCTATCTATCAGTGAAAGAATTTTGGCAATCCGACCAGAGCGGTTCCAAAGATTGCCCCCTACATACAAACTTACAAAACCTCTTTACCTCTTTATAATATAAGTATAGATGAAGACCATTCGGGGTAATTCATTTTATTCGCTAATTTTGACATTCTTGGAAGAGTATTTCGGGGCGAAATAGTCTACTAATAAATAGACAATAGAATGCTTACATAAAATCACTTTCTGTAACTCAGGTGTCTAGGTACTACTAATTGGATTCTGTTACAATGCCTAGTGAAAGTTTTAGGTTTGAATTAGAAATCACAGCTAACTGCCATCGAAATTTTATGAGTAGGGAGTGACCTGTTCTATAGACTGTGGAAAGCTAAAAGATTTAAGTTTCGAAACCCTTAGCGATCGAAAATGTTCGTTATCAATGTACCTACATTTCGGAATACTTCTTTTGGAACTTATGAGATGCATTTTTTTATTTGTGAGGAGTACACTTCAGAGCAATTGTATTAATTGAAAGTAAAATCAGTCATACAATTTTCTTTTTTTTCCACAGCCCCAGAAATCCTATCGTACGAGCCCCTGTCGCTAGCCGCAGACATCTGGTCAGTGGGCGTGCTGGCGTACGTCCTCCTCAGTGGGTACTCCCCGTTCGCGGGCGAGACCAAACAGGAGACCTACCTTAACATAGCACAGTGCCAGCTCAGCTTCCCCAAGGACCTGTTCCGAGGAGTGTCACAGAGGGCCATACAGTTCATCAAGGAGACGCTAGTTGTTGATCCTAAGTGAGTATTCGTTGAATCACATCTTCAGTTACGAGTTTTATCACAGTTTTCTTTGTTTTTATTGTATGTTTTATTTATACTAAATGTTATCGTTTGTACTTTTCAGGGGTCGTCTTACAGTGGAAGAGTGCCTGGAGCACCCCTGGTTGAAAGACGAGGCGAACTTGCCGCGCGCGATCGTGGGCGTCGGGTTTGACGCCGAGCTCGCCAGCGACCCCGACGCGGACGCGGACGACGACGACAACCACGACAACCTCAACGCCGTCAACGGAGTCAACGGCGTTAATGGCGTTAACGGAGTTAACGGGTGTAACGGCGTTAACGGCGTGAACGGGGTCAATGGTGTGAATGGTCACAATGGCGTCAACGGCTGTAATGGGACCAACGGGTCACATGATGATGAAAAAGGTGAGTTAATGTACGTTATCGTCATCGTCATCTCATATTTACTCTTCCTAGCTGTCCTATTTCTCGTGGGTTTCCATTTAATCATCACACGCTCTCATCACGGCGACTGCTACAAGTGGTGCAACTAAACGTATTGTATGACATGTTTCCAGAATCATCAGAGTCCCGGCCATCCTCGGCCCAGGGCCGCGAGGAGTGCGAGGAGCGCGACAAGCCGCTGAAGCATGCGCACGCGCGCGACGTGTCTCCCCCCTTCCCCGACGCCCCCTCCACGCCTAAGGTGAGACGCGCACTACCTCACTGAGCCCCGCAGCCGTCGGTCAGGTTAGAACATACAGCCTGGATGTCTACTTGTGTGCTTGTGTCGGCCTGATACTTGGTTCTCTGCTAGTGTTCGTATGTTATGTGACTTGCGGCGACAGCTTGCATGTGAGTGACGCTTCGGGGGGCGCAGCTCGTACTCGTCAATGTACCCTTACTTAGTTAGTGTAGTTGGTGTAGCTCCGGCAGTGCCGCTGACGCAGCGTTTGGTTGCAGGTGTCGCGCAAGTCGGCCCCGCACGCCCCGTCGGTGCTGGCGCTGTGCAAGAAGTTCCAGCCTGACTACGAGAAGCCGGCCAAGCTGTCGCTGGCGGCGCACGACTGCGGCGCGGACTGCTCGTGCCGCGCCCTGCGGCCGCGCGCCGTGCTCTGCTAGCTGTGGCTCTGCTGCGGCAAGCCGTGGCTAGCTGTCGCTAGCTGTGACTAGCCGTGGCTAGCCGTGGCCGGGTTGCTCTGTTTCTGTACATATAGGCTAAGTGTCGCCAGACAGTTGTATATTTGTTTAGCGAGCGCCCCGGTCGCAGGGACACAGGTTCACGGCCGACCGCGGCGCTCCCCCGACGGTACAAAATGCATAATGATGCGCCCGCGCACTCCCTGCGCTTGTATATGTAAGTGGTCGCGTTGTATATAACGCAGAGGTAGCACTGCCAACACTAGGATGCGGAGAGGTGTAGTGTAGCAGTGCGGGGCAGTATGGGGCAGTGGTGTACATAGGGCGGCGCGGAGCCGCGACTTAGATAATGATGTGTCGACCACAGTAATATTGTAGCGTCTAAGTGTTCAAATGGTTTAACAGATGATGTAAGTTGTATGTTAGCCGGAGCGGTATAGAGTATATTGCCGATATGTTCGAGTGTTGGGACCAAAATTTTCTAATGTAGGAGAAACGATTCCATATCGGTGTAGTTGTTGTCTTGTACAATATTCAAATTTTATCACCGCGTGTGACCGTTTACGGGATGTTGCTTGTAGGTAATTAAATTGTTTATGAATGTCATGAGCTCAAATCTTGCGACTTAATTTTCTTTGTAAATGTGCTTAGATGAATAAAGTTCATCGAGTGTAGTTAATTCATCCTCCATGCTGAAAATATTTTCATATATTGTATTGTATACTATTGTTTTCATCCATTTTGAATTCATTTTAATCATTTCGTTCAACTAAACTCGAAGATCCATTACCTTTAAAAGCTGTTGTGATCAATAACTCATTTGTAAAAAATAAATTATTGTGATATAAAATACTCGCTGTTTCTTTTATGTAAAAACCCCAATGATAGAGAAATACGTAGTAATGTTGGACGGGTTGCCTAGACAATAATATAGATTCCTGTTTCTTCATTAGCTTATTGCTGCTTTGCACGAAAAAGATTTTAAATATTATTTTTGCCATGGGCAATATGCGCATGTTGTGTGAACACTTATCAGTACTCTCTGAATGTGTAAGGCAATTTGCACAAGCCAACACCGTGTAACGCTCAATTTTTACAGACCTTTGTTATGTAAAATCAAATATATTTCAGAAATTAAAGCTCTGCCTGTAACCAAGTGTTCGAATCCTACTCGTATTTTTTTTATGTAATAGGTCGACAAACGAGCAGACGGATTACCTGATGGTAGGCAATCAGCGCCGCCTATGGACACTCGCAACGGAGGAGTTACGAGTGCGTTGCCGAACTTTTAGGGATTAGGGATTGAGGAGGGATTGGGGGAGAGGAAGGATTGGGCCTCCGGTAACCTCACTCACACAGTGAAACACAACGCTGTGGTTATTTCACGCCGGTTTTCTGTGAGGCCGTGGTATCACTCCGGTCGAGCCGACCTATTCGTGCCGAGCATGGCTCTCCCACACTTTATATTTAACTGATGAACAGGATGGAATATTAGTGACCTAGGGTGAAGTGGAGCTATTTTTAAAAGCTCCGATCATCTAAACCTCTTATTTTCATTAATAAATGATTGCAATACAACAATGCACTGTATTCTGTGCTACCCTGGTATAGTTTCAGCATAAATCTCCGGGCCTGGAGCAGGAAAAAGAACGTAGTGGTATAAGTAGGTGAGAGTCTGCCATTCTCGCCTAAGGACGGGAGAAGGTATTTGGTGATACGAAAATATTTTTCAATACTTCTGCTCCCCTCATAGTTGCCGTGAAAGCTGAATAAGAAAGAGACTACACATTTAACTGGTACTCATAACTTTTCTATCTCAATCCCGTATAACAAGTGTGAATACTACAATGAACCCTGTTATATAAAGTAGGGTTTTAGTTCCAGTTTGAGAATGTGTTAATGACATTCTACCGAATCAACAAAAAGCCCAGTAATGGAAGCCCAAAGACTCTCGAAGTAAATAAATAAAAGTCATAAATACAGGAAATACATGTTTTATTTCTAATACTACAAAACAGTCTTGCCGTGCAGTTGTATGTCGGATCATATACAATACTATATCTTGGCACTATATCGACATGCTAAGTGATACAAGCAGTTACCAGAATACTTACGGATTTCAAATTTCAGGGAGTATTTTATTATGAAGATGTTTCAACTCACAAAGTCAGCAAAGGCATTCAGGAGTAAACAGTGAAGGATAAGTCTTTAGTTAGTTATATTATTTAGACCCATTGTGTACATTTGAGGGTCTAAAAAAGCCTAAGAATATTTGGGTGACTCGTATCTCTTCTTGTACTTGTGCTTGTACCAAAAAGCACATATTACAGAGTACAGTTTCTATTTCCAATAACAATTATTTACCAATACAAATATTGATTATTTCATTGTATATACATCATGTTTCAATATTATACATAGCACATTTCGTTCCAATTCTTCATACAACAGAGAAGGGAACTGTTTTAGAATAAACATTAAAACTAAGTAAAATTATTTTGATACGTAGTATAAAGTAATCACAACTTTTAATATCTTCCTATAATATAAACATAAGGTAGTATATCAAACACCGATGTTCAAATGAAAAACAGCCTTAGTGGAAAGTTATGACGAAATAGGGCTACAATAAGGATTATATTACGACATTGACAGTTAAGCCATGTAGGATTTGCTTTTTATCAATTCTTATATAAAAAATGAAATTTAAGTCACACTTTTAGTACTTCAAAGTAGTGCTTAATACTTTAGTCAGGCAACCAATTTGACTAGATCCAAAAATACGAACAAATTTTCTATAAATTTTTACATAATTACATACACATCGTCACGCCCGTCTTAGAGAGACCATGGAACGCCTAATGACAAGTTACAAAATACATTACGACATTTTTGAATGATGACTGACTCGAGTCTTTTTCATAAAAATTATCTTACAAATACAGTATTTCATACTAATGAACGAGATCATACCAATTAAACCACTAGGCAGAATGTACGTAATTTTATTTACGTTACTAACATTCGCAAGCAAAAACTACTATTGCTTCAACGCAAACGTTATTTTTAAAGGAACTTGCGATTGCTTTTTAATCGAAAAAAAATCTTTAATCTGTTAATCCAGGAATTCGTTACTTGATGCATTTTATTTTAGTTATATTATTAAGATTAAATTAATTCTGTTGTACTGCTTATTCAAGTAACTGCTTTACAAAATGACTCACCTAGTTTCAAAACGTGCCAGGGACCCAAAGAAGCAACATAGCGAGAGTCCCGCAAACAATTGAAAGCTATCAAATTTCTCATCTTTGAATATGTCTCGAGAATAGCTATTATATTGGTATAAGAATTAATAATATAGTTTTACAAACGAATTTCATTGGTCGAAATCGGAGAAATTATTTGAGCTTACGTGTTATTAAACGCTACGATTCTTAGGAGCGAAAAAAGATAATTCCTTACAAAATACAAAAAACATATGGCAGCATGTTTCACAAAAAGTTAATGTAAGTCTTACTAATGGAAATTTAGACATAATTAGGCCATACAACAGACCACATTACTATAAGTACCCAATAAACTTATCGGACACATAGTACGTATATACAAATTACTATATATTCAAAAAATCTTCTGGTACAAAATTAAGACATTGTGCAACGATAGAAATATTATGTCAAAGTATATGTCAGTTCAAGAGTTTTAATTTTTGAGGGGGACAATTGTCAGATGACTTTTCCCTCTGGGTGGGGCGAGTCTGACAGGGAGTGTCCCACTCCCTGTCAGACTCTTTCTGACTAAAACCCTCGTTCCTTTTTTGCTTCGGGCTGAGGCCGCGGTAGATTATCACGCCTGCACCGCAACCCCAGCTGAATATCAGCTCTTGTGAGCATCATCATCATCAGCCTATAAGTGCCCACTGCGGAGCAAAGGCCTCTTCTCACACGGAGAAGGTGTGAGCATGAATCACCACGAAATTATAAGTCCAGGTTTCCTCACGATGTTTACCTTCACCGTATGTTAGTGGTGTCTAGATAATCATAGAATATAACTCGGAAAAAGTCACATTAGTACTTGCCAGGTTTCAAACCCACAGCCTCATGTATGAGAAGAGGGCTCCTTAACCTCCGGGCCACCACATGTGAGTTCCATCTCTGATGGTCTAATGGCTCTTTGAGATAAGAGCTTATCCAAATTTATGAAACATGCTCTTAATATTACAAAAGTTATTACAATTCTATATTATAATTACGTCTAAGATATACAAAGATTATATTTTCCAAATGATCTCTCTAAGTGTCTACTAAATAGTATTATAATGATAGATTTATGATTATATTAATTGGTGTTTTGATTACATTAGTTTAAATTACGGTTCGGAGAAAGACAATAAGAAAAAATAAATTTGTTGATAATATTAATAACATTTTCACTATAATTTGAATAAACAGAACGAATAATTAGTAGAAATGCCTTCCTAAAAAGGCTCACTACAAAAAAATAAAAATATAATTATAATTAATTTGTTTTTATATTGTCAATCTCCAAACCACATATTTAATACACGAACAGGATACATACAGTACTTACTCTCTATAATCTAGGCTATTTCATAAGTTGATATGAACACAACTGTTCTGGGGTGCTGTGTGAACATCATTGGTAAAACTGAAAACAACTTTATAGCTCTTGAAATTAAGACTTAATTCAATTACTACAAGAAAGTAGTAAAACAATAAGAAAAATGAACTCTATTAGTCATGCTGTAGAGAGAACAATTCAAAGGAATTTCCGATAAAAATCACAATTAAAAATCAACCTTATTGCTTTAGAAATACAGACAAAATGTATTAGATGATAATCGACAGTAGCATGGTTGACTGCACGGTTTGCGCAGTGGTTGGGCAACCTGCTGCAGCGCAACGTGTCGTGGGATCGATCCCGTACGTAAAATTTTTTTGTGTGATTCACAAATTGTTGTTCCGGGTCTGCGTGTCATGTGTATGTAAAATTTATATCTGTAAACGCACCCACGACACAGGAGAAAATCCTGGTACAAGGAAAAAAATAAATAAAGGTGAGCTTGTAAAAATCACTGTTTTAATTTTACCAATGATATCAATGATGCAGACGCCTGAAATATATACTTGAATATTATAAAAACCATTTTAAAATCTGTGTATGCACCAAAAAGTTTTGTTCGTTTTCGCTGAGGGAAATATTATTATTCCAATTGTGTGTAAAGCAAGGCATCTATATACTTAATCGTATATTAACCTATTGATTATGTAACATACAATATACAAGGCGGATCTATCTACTACAACGACCTTATTGCTTTCATTCTTGCGCATTTTCAAGACTATCTAGATTAAATTAAGACTTCATATATATACTTTATATTTTATTAACACTCTTTCTATGTTAACTACGAAATAACTTTAAAATTTATATTTGAAATACATCGTGGATAAGTTTTTTTTTAACAAAATTCATCAATTCTTTGAGATACGTCTGTGTGGACATGGGTGTCCTTACAGACGGAGTTGGAGTTTCATTAATTTAACGCACGTCACTTTTTCGAATTAGGTATATTCATAGTCCAGTAATATTTTTCAATATTTGATCAACTAAATTATCACCGTTACTTTTAGTGTTATGAAATAAAAAAAAAATGTTTTAATATAATTCCACTATATTCGTTCAACAACTAGGTATGCGGTATTTCACGAATTTTCACATAAAAACCATTTCATCTTAATAAGTCTTATTACTATCATACTCAAAGACACTTTACGATGACTTAAACATTTACTTAAAAAAAAATTCGTTTTGAAAATAATTGTTGAGAACCATTAGATGATTCTAACTACAGTACTAGTGGTCAATTCTTGAAATTTCACACGGATCTGGCTAAATATCAGAATTTAAAACTTAAAGGTATTACTATCAGCCCTATAGGAAAGTCTACCGTCACGGTGGCCAGTCTATCGAAATATAATAACACACTACACAGAAATATTACAGTGCACAAGGGTCCATGCAAATACAGATGCACTTTCTCGTTCCCTCACTCTGAATATGATGGAACGGCAGCCCAAGACGGCCGGAGAGAGTTCAGATGCAGAATGAACGCCTTTGTGTGCAATATCTAGACTAATCTAGAGTATCACATCACTAAATAAATACTAAGGCAGTGTACAACCTAAAAAAAAATAAAATAAATTTTGAGCAATTTTGTAATGATAATGACTGCCCGATTGACACGAAGGTCGGATCCTCCAGCACGGAACAACTCTTTGTGTGATCCACAAATTGTTGTTCCGGGTCTGGGTGTGATGTGTATGCGAAATTGTATGTTTGTAAACGCACTCATGGCAAGATAATCTTACTGTGGGGCAAAATTTAAAAAAGTACGAAGGACAACATGTTAGTCACGTCATATTCAAAGTTAATTAATTCATAATTATATCAGGTCTATAACTCATCTTATTACATTAATAATTAAAAGTCAATGCAAATAAGCATGAATTATAACTTGCGATCTACGAATTATCAACCTTAGAGTCTTAGTCATATAGCACACTTTAGAAATCATATCAAATCTCGAAAATAACATACGTTTGTATTAAATCTGTGATAGAGACATGCGTTATTGAAAAACCCACCTTGACGCTTACGATTTAAAGTAGGTAATTTACAAAAAACAGAAAAGATCAAAGAACACGACCATCAAACACGAGTTGAATCATACCAAAAATGAACTTTACTGCATTATTTTTAAGTTCACAATTAATTGTATCACACATTTACAATTACATGCAAATAAAAAACATTATACAATTGATATTCTTTACCACTCGATATTGTTTTTCTCACTCTAACTCATAATAAAGTACATACATCTGTCTCGCTCCTTCACCAGCTAGTGTCCATTGACGACAGTGCCCATGCTCTTCATCTCAGAAAGCTGGTCGGAGTACTCGGCGTACATCCTCTGCCAACGAAGCTGGCGGACTAGGAGAGCCAGCATCTCTTCTAGAAGATCGTGTTTCTTTATGCCCTGGAAGAAGATTTGACAATAAATTAGTCAAATTTAATACATACTTATTTCTTTAAAAAATAACAAAATACGAATATTAAAAAAATAGCATATTGTCAAACCAATGACTGAATGTGTATTATTTTATTCACAGTTTAATGCTTAAACATAAGTTTAATCCAAACCAGAAATAATTCTGATTAAGTCAAAAACCCAATTCCCAGGCTTTACTGGAGAATTTCATTTTGCACTTCACTCAAACTTACAAAAAGGAATATCCAATTTGGTGCAGTTATTCGAACGTTATGATTAACCACAGAACAGAAAATTAAGTAGAAGTGCCCCTACACTCTTTCAAAAGGAAAACCAGTGTCGCCAAAATCACACATTCGCAAATCAAATTATCCATTACACACATAAAAAACAGCTATATAATTGGGTAAAAATATGAAACGCAACTTTAGCAAATCATCTTCTAAATGTTGTTAAAAATTGAGTCGTATAACAATGAGCGAAAGTTGTTATCATTTCACAATCAATAAAGGCGTCTATCGTGTAAAAAACTTAAATAAAACAATTTACAAACGGGTTCAGCCACTCAACGCTAGATGGCTAGATGTAACAAATTCATTCTATTCAAAAAGCTAACTTCTTTGAAATAGATGTCATATTTGTATGCACTTGTACCAATAGACATTTACTATTTTGCTACTCAGATAGGACAGGGTATCCCAATATATCGATGTTTTTGTATTCGTGTGAGCAATATAATTTATCGACACGATATACCTACAAATGATCAGTAATGAAAAAGGAAAAAGGTTCTAATAAAAAAAAGAAAAATATTAACATATTTTTTTGAAGATTTAATGTTTTTTGGAGATGGACATTGGACAGTTTTATCTCCTTTCCTAAAATAGAATCATTAAAATCGGTTCATAAATAACGGAGACGAAAAAACAAAAAAAAATGTTACAGTCGAATTGAGAGTCACTCTCCTTTTTGGAACTCTGATAAAAATCATGTACCTACAACATTTTTACTTATAATAAATCTGTAGAGGGGTCAATTCTGTACATTAAATATATTTTCAAAATAACTACCAGGGGGTGATTAGTGATCGATACTAAACGATTACGATTATAAAAATGCAATCAGTAAAAATTTTGTCTGTCTGTCTGTCTGTCTGAATGTTCTTTATAGAAACAAAAATTACTCGACGGATTTTAACAAAACTTGGTACAATTATTCTTTATACTCCTGGGCAGGTTATAGGATACTTTTCATCACGCTACAAATAATAGGAGCAGAGCAGTGAAGGAAAATGTTGGGAAAACGGGAGAAGTTACTCCCTTTTGTAAGTTTCAGTCGCGTGTGTAACCTTAATGTAACCATTAAGGTTACAGACGCGACTAAAACTTACATAGAAATTATGTATGACGGAAATATTTTAAATAAAATTGTCAAAAAAAAATGTTATACAGCATATGTCTATCTTTTATGGTTAACTCACAATAGCACGTGTAACTCCTGATAGCTTAACAATTCGGATAATAAGACATAGCGCCGTCGCAAGTGAACACTGAATCATGGTATAAGAATTATTTTTGTGTAGCGGTTGCCATGCTCGACACGATGCGGTATAAAATATAATATAATATAGGTTTTATCAAATATTTGTAACTCTTACCTATTAGTTAGATCCGTACCTTTCTATCTATTGACGGACGGACTGCGGAGACTTAGTAAGTAATAGGGTATTTACCCATTGGAGATGTATAAAAATGAGACGATAAATACCAAATTTTATGTATACTTAGATTTTGTTCTCTTGCTATTTGCTGCTTTTTATCAACACAGCACGCGGGCGAAGCCGCTAGCGAAAACTAGTTATAAAATAAAAATGGTGATTAACCACCCGCACCTGCCACAGACGGATGCACGCTGTGTGTGGTTAAAACGTTGATGTGTCTATGCAATCTTAGTTAAACATTTATGAATTATACACAAAAATTGTCAAAAATCAATTTTCTGAACGATGATGATGAAAAATTATCGATATGAACCTATTTTACGAATATGTCGCATCCCTAAATGAGTAGCGTCGAAACTACTAGAATGTATTGTATATAACGTCACATAACGAACAAGTAGATTTAAACTTAATTGTAATGAAAATAAGGCCCTTTATAGTTTGCATTGAAGTAATGAAATGTGATATTTACATTAAAATCTAATATATTTAAAATTAACAAAGGTTAATACTCAAAGATGATACGATACACCACCACAAGACTCATCTTTTTTTCTGCTTACTTTTTTGCAGTTAAAAACCGCACAACAAGGCATAATTTCTAATATATTTCGTGTTTCTTAGAGACAACCATGACAACCAATCATGACAACGGATCGAACGATTCTGACAACAAATGTGCCAAAATGTTGTATATCTAGTCATCATGTTGGTTAGCGCGCGATGTCTGAGGGGCACTTCCACTGTATTTTCTATTCCGTGTGATTAACCATATTCTAAGTTGATTATTTCGAATGGCGGGACTCACCAGTATCGTGGACTGCCATTTCTTGGGAGTAGACGTACAGTGGCTGGGTCCCAGCATGTCATCTAATATTGATCGTAGCTGATCTTCTGTGCCTGGAAGTTTATATACACATACTTGAGTATATCATAGAATATTAATAACATTAATAATAATGTCTATATACCGTCTTGCCTTCGGTTGGATTGCAATGTTCAATTTATTTATTAGTTTTCGTTGCTCTAACTGGGGTTTTAACTTAAGGTCTCTAAAGGAATTTTTAGATTTAAGTACTCAATAGTTTTAGCGGCGGTATGGCGCGTAGCGTTCCGCATGCACCTCCAAGAACCAATAGACCACCACAGACAGGGCGTTAAAGGGCCAATATTCAGGCGGGGTTGCGGGGCAAGCGGAATAAGGTAATTGGCCTCGGTCCGGAGTACTCGTAAGAGAAGGAACGGGGGTTTTTAGTCAGTATGAGTCTGAAACTCCTCATCTCACCTTGGGCGAGAGAAGTCTGAATTAATTATTTTCCTCTTATAGAATAGCAATAAGTAAGTATAGGTGTGGGTACCGTGGTTGACGAGATGCGAGAAGAGTGCAGTGAGCCAGTGCCTGTAGTCGCGCGGCAGACGCAGCGCCACGCAGCACGACACCTGCGCCTCCAGCCACGCGCGCGCCGACACCGCGCTGTAACTGCACATATACATACATACAATATACATATCTACCAATATAATAACATAATATAAACTTTTTTGATCGATCTTCTCCATAAAAATCTACACGTTGAAACGAGCAAATTCCTATACAATAATATACTTGTGGTTAGTTTTGTTTTTTAAACATGTGGACACGGTCCTCAAGTCCGTTGATACTGCAAATTAAAGATGTATAAAATAAAAAACGAGCAATAACTCGAGAACAAACCGACAGCCTGACATTTTCATATATTTAATCTTTTTTAGATGTTCAAAAGTGACTGTAATATTATAATTAAAATAATATGTATGTAGTAATGTAATAGTAATGTCTTTGACTTTATGCAACGAAACAAAACAATAAAAAATGTATTTACTTTTGGTAATAGAAAATTATATATAAAAAACTAGATAAAGTTGACATTTCCTATCTGACTACTGTAAAAAGAAATGCCGAAATAAATTTAAAGGTCAGTCTTTTTTCAAGTTCATATAATGTAAAAAAGTAATAAAAAGATCTTAGAAACAAATAATGATAGAGAAATGTAAATTATTCTAGTCATTTAATAAATATATAATATTTTACATAAATGTATGTTTAATTTTTTACACAAAAAGGCATAAAATTATTTAATTCAAATTTGGTATTTGGTGGCTACTTTTATACACATACATAATGAGTTTAATATGATTAAAACAATGTAAATATCAAAATGATGTTTTCCAAATACCAAATACCTACTAATACAGCAATACCTTCTTGTGTCCTAACAAGGTTCATAATATGTACCTAGCTTTAATCCATTTATAAGATCTTTATAACATTATGGTGTGCAAATAAATAAATATGAATAAAGTTGAGTACAATGCAAGGGGCTGTCGGGGTTGCGGGGTGAGTGCAATGAGGCACCGCGGCCTCAACCCAAAACAGGAGAAGGAACGGGGCGTTTGGTTTGTAAGAGCCTGACACTCTCTTTCTCGCCAAGGAGCAGTCATTAGATGATTTTCCCCTGATAATATAAAGTGGTGAAGCAGTAGTTACCTGTTGGCGAATGCAGTCCGTGTGTGTGTGTGCAGGGCGGCGGGTGTGTGCAGTGGGTGCCTGGCGGGCCGCGCGTGCGCCGCGCCGCTGCAGCGCCACACCGGGTCACTCGCGTCCGCCCACACCACCCTGGGGGGGGGGGGAGACAATATACCTTCACTAGGCCATTTACTTTCATACGGAATATTGAACCATTAACGAATGTAGATTCATTCATTTATTTTCTTTCGTTACTATCGTGAGACATACTGAGAGCTAATTTTTCAATGATAGTTATCTGGGGACTAAAAACGGTAGTTTCCAACTGGTCTTTAATGCTTTTATCCAAATATCAAAAACTATACTTTTCCATGAAATTTGTATAAAATACTGAGTTATGGACATCATAATTTTTCCTCAAATAGTTTAATTATTTGTTAAAAAATATCTAAAATTCAGTGTATCGACAAATAAAAATATAGTTATATTTCAATATTTTATTGTATTGAAACCTGTATTGAATTAATTTATTTTTGACCTAGAAAACTACCCAATTAAGATGGTGTCGCGTCAGGATATTCGTATAAGACAGTGACAGCAACAATTTTATTTCTCAGATAACATTTATCTGACTGTTGAAAAATCAGCCCTCAATATAATGAATTACTCACGTGAATAAAGTTAGAAAAACTCTACTAGTAAAGCCACAATGATCGCGGCAACATCACGCTATTGGAAGTTGGCTGCGCGACTAATGTTTAACGTAAAAACCACTGAACTATTCTGAATAAAATTTGCCTCAGAGATAGATAGATCAAGAATAACATCTCAGCTTTTTTACACCTATACTGCGGGCAAAGCCGCTAGCCGAAACTAGCAATATATATTTTAGAATTTGGACTAAACTACGCACTTACCACGAACAAAGTTCCTTGCTATAGATGTAGCTTTTGCCATTACTGAGAGATAGGTGAGGGTTGCCATCGTCCAGCAAAAAGCAGTTGGTCACAGTTACTGGAAACAAAAATTACCGAATTAATAAAGCAGGAAATTTTTACACACAAATTCAACATCATCATTAAAAAATATTGTTATGTTTTTAATTGCGGCTTAGGTAAGAAAAAATGACGATATTCGTATTTCCCTTATTGACATATATTAAACTAACTTTTGCCTGCGACTCCGAGGAAAAGTGACTTCCGGCAATTTTTTGGTATAAAACCTATCCTGTCCTTTCTCGAGTTCCAAACTATGTCTGTACCAAATTTCACAGAAATCGGTTCAGTAGTTTTAGGCGTGAAGAAAAGACAGACCGAAAGACAGAATTACTTTCGCATTTATAAAATTAATTTGGTTTATACACCATAAAGAAGCTGAGTATATGGGTCATAATTATAGCGTATTTTTAAAGTCAACCAATCACAGTAGTAATAGATTTAAACGAAGTGAAGTCAGCCAAAAAATTATATCGTGGTGGCCCAGAGATTAAAGCGCCCAAAACCTGGCCAGTACCAATGTGAATTTTTCCGAGTTATATGTACTTTCTATGATAATTTAGACACCACCGACAAACGGTGAAGGAGAACATCGTGAGAAAACCTAGATTTATAATTTCTAATTATAAGTTTGAAATCGCCAATCAGTCTTGAGCAAGCGTGGTGATAGTGCTCAAACCTTCTCCGTGTGAGAAGGGCCTTTGCTCAACAGTGGGCACTTATAGACTGATGATGATGTGAAATCATCCAAGTTGCTTATGTTCCGACGTCGGAGCATATGGCACGTCGGGTTCAAATCCCTAACCATCTGCTTAAGAAACTTCAAGGGTTCGACTCTTACTGACTAAAAACCCAAAGTTCCTTCTCCTGCTCTGAGCCTAAGCCGCCGTGCCTCATTGCGCTTACCCAGCAAACTCAGCTGCACATCAGCCCTATAGGGCCCCGTCTGTGGTGGTCTATTGGCTCTTCGAGGCGCGCTCGGAACGCTATACGCCGTACGCTCGTATCTGGTTCTGATCGGGCGGCGAGCTACCCTTACTCGCCGTCCGTTTACAGTGGCCGGAGATCCTCTGTAGATACTTCAAGGGATAACTTACCGCCAGGAGCGAGCAGTGACCTGAAGCAGAGAGGTCGAATGACACAGGTGGCGGTGCTTAGGTTCCACATCGCGAGCTCCGCTGACGTAGTGACCACCACCAAAGTGTCGCCTGATAGAGTCAGCTTAGCTGCCTGGGACATGAGCGCTGTGGAGGCATTAAGGTTAAGTTAGCTCTACGAATATTATAAAAATAATGAATATGGTGTAGTTTGGTAGTGTAGTGTAGTGTAATGTAGCATAATGTAGTGTATATTATCATAATGTAGTGTTATGTGGTGCAGTGTAGTTTAGAGTACACTACTCTATAGTGTAGTATAGTATAGTGTGCGTATAGTGTAGTGTGGTGAAGTTTTATGTAATATAGTGTAGTGTAACACTAAGTGTAGTGTAATGTCACTACGTCACACCATACTATAGTGCAAAGTGTTGTATAGTGTGGTACAGTGTAGTGTAGTATAGTGTAATGTAGCGTAGTGTAGTGTAATATAGTGTAGTATGGTACCGAGTGGCGGCAGTGCCCTGTGCGCCGTGTGTCGGTGCAGGCGCCAGACGTGCAGCGTGCCGTCCGCGCACGCCACGCACGCCCACCGCACGTCGCACGCTATACACGTCACTGCAGACCCTGCCAGACAAACACGACAATACGGTAGTTTCCTAGATCAAAAATGAATTAATACGACGTTTCAATACAATAATATATTAAGCAATAACTACTATATTTCTATTCATCGATACGTCGATATACAAAATTTTCGATATATTTTAGCTAATTTTTAAGAACTAAATAAGTTATTTGACTCAAAAATATTATTATTATATCGTCATAATTAAGAGTTCCATGCAAATGACATAGAAAAGTATCGTTTTTGACGGTTGACTGCCTTATTGTTTATGTGTTTTCTATGACTATTTAAATTAATTTGTTAGTTTTGTACAATAATAAATAGAGTAAATTCATCAATCATCAATAAATTACATGTGGAAACATACCTAAATAGGTTTCCCACACGGGGTCGCTGGACGCGGAGTTGTTGGGCAGTAACTGTAGGCGGGACAGCGGGCCGTACTGCGTGTTGCATGCCTTGTTCACCACCTGAACGTTAAAAATATAGTTTTAGTTTTATATACATACCTAGATATAGAGAAATCTGCAAGTTCATCATTAAGATGTGTGCGACATTTCTAATCATATATTTATGTGTTTTAAACAAGGTATTCTGTATGTTAGCCGTACACCACAATTCAATTAATCTTATGTATAAAATTCTCGAATTTTATATACATATTTAGTAGGTCTGAGGATCATACGTCCTATGAGTATGCTCCGACGATGTGCTCGTCCAAGAAATAAATCAATCACATAGAAAAAATGTGTTTTTCTTAAAAATGTCGAAAAAAGAACCGTAATGTTACGCTTCAAACTTCAGATAGTTATCATAAACACATGCTGCTTTGAGATTTTTTTAATTATCTTACTTTTTATTTAAGCTCCATAGCCACCCCATTGCTTTTTGGGACACAAAGGCCTACGTAACCCAGGATGATACAAGGATCCCAACCGAATGCTATATGTCTAAATCTGGTCAGGCCTTAGAAATTGCAGTGGAATAAAGAAACTCACATTCATACATGAACCCTGAAAACATAACACTCCTTTTTTGGGCAGTCGTGATATTAGGCTGTAAGTACCTGTAGCCTCAGCATGCCGGCGGTGCGTACGATGGGGCCGGCGGTGCCGAGGGCGGGCGCGGGGAGGGCGGCGCCGGCCGCGGGGGGCGGGGCCGCCGCCGGGGTGGGCGGGGCCGCGCATGCGCGCTTCGCTCCCAGCTCGTCCGCGCGCGGCCCGGGCAGGGACGCCGCGCCGCGCTTGCGCAAGCGCTGGTCTAGGCCACTGAGATATAACATACATTACACTTTACTGTTTCATAACTATATTTTGAGAATTACATACGAACTTTGGTGCAAAGAAAATGATGTTACAAAATTTTTGAGCAAATGGTACAACTTTCACTATGATATACTCGTATATCAAAAAACTATAAATCTTAACTTGATAAAGTTTAAGAGCTCAAGATGTGCTATTTATACTTTTTAGACCAGTGTTTTAAATGCTTTAAGACTTGAAGCAAAAAAACACTGGTCTATCACAGAAACGAGAAACATGTTCTAGGGTTGAAACGATAAATGTATTCTATTCTTATTACTTTAATAACTTTCTATTTCAGTACTTTTACATACTTATCGCTGGTTCTGGAGTTATTCTGCTGCATGGAGATGGCGTGGTTGCTGACGTTGGGGTGTATGACGATATCGTCTCTAACCTCGACCTTAATACGAGACTTGCTCTGCGACGAGGTACTGAAGCAGTTCTCCGTGCCGCCCGGCTGGGAGCCTAGAGATTCACTGGAACAAACATAATTGTAATTATTTTCTCTATTTCTTTAAATAAACGTTTGCATCGCGTATTTTCTTTCAAAGAGGCAAAATTTAATATTCGTGTATATTGTAAATAGCGTCTAAAAATAAAACATTCAGTAATCTTCTTGCCAAGGATAGATCGCGCGCGCCTCGAACTCCTGACCTAGTCCAGACGGGGCCCAAAAAAGCCGATTTTCAGCCGGGGCAGTAAGAGTCTGACATTCCCTCTCGCCTCCTAACAAAAGTTATATGATTATTTTCTCCCAAAACAAAGAAAGTCTTCTTGCACTTCTCAAAAGACCTAAAAACTTATGTCAAAAGGTTTTCATTTATCATATCAATCGAATGATTCCACTATGATAAATGATAAATCATTCGATTGATTCCACTATGATAAATGAAAACCTATTCTCCCTCTAATCTTCTTGCTAAGTGGAGATGATGATGAACCTTCTCATGTATAGAAGAGCGGTGATATAATGAATAACTTACTTAGCATCAGCCTGTGTGAGAGGTATGAAGACTGGCGTGATCCGTCGCTTGCCGTCCGACGTACGCGTCTCTATCTGCCGGTCCATCGGACGGAGCGGGGTGGAAGACGTCACGCTGGACACCGTCGACGGACTTAGCAGGCTTTTAGGCTGTGGTACAAATATTGAGATTAAATGGTTATGTAATATAGCACAATGTTTTTCTATACTAATATTATAACGAGGTAAAATTTGTAAGTGTACCGTCGGCGTAGTTATAGTTTGGATATTTGTATGGTGGCGGGTAGATTGTAATACTTATTTAATAAATCAGTTAGCTGCTAACCCTCGCCTTTCATTGACGCTGCATTGGCGACGAGGATAAATTGCGATTAATTGCGCGTGTGAGTTCGTTGATTCTTATTACAAAATGCCAATCGGGAAGTTAGAACCGTTTAGTTTAAGTTCTAAACAATGGCCTGCATACATACGCCGAGTTAATCAGTATATTTTACTGAATGATGTCAAGGATAACCTAAAAGTGCCCATGCTCATAACCGTCGTGGGAGAATCCACATATGCACTGATGTGTGACCTCTGTTCCCCGGATTTCCCTGAGAATAAAACCTACGAAGAATTAGTGAAGTTAGTCGCAGACCATTTGGAACCGCAGCGATCGGAGATCGCTGAACGCCACGTGTTCAGACTGCGGCGACAACGCGAGGGCGAACCTCTGGCTGAGTACCTACAAGCGCTCAAACATCTGGCAACAACTTGCAATTTTGGCAAATGCAAACAGTGTTCTACTCTGGAGGAAAATCTGAGGGACCAGTTTGTGTCGGGCCTAGCTAATGACGCAATGCGTTCAAGGATATTTGCCGAAAGAAAGATTGAATACAAGGAGGCGGTGGAGTTAGCACTAGCTCTAGAGGCTGCAGAGAAGCACGCGGAGGTGAGCGGCAGTACGGTGCCGGCGGCGACCTCAGGTGCAGGCGGCGAGGCAGGCGAAGATCTGCATTACACACGTGGCAGGCGAGGGCGCACTCGTGGCGCCCGTAACACGGCAAGCGCGGCGGGCGCACCTGGCGCGGCGAGCACGGGCCGCGCAGCCAGCACGGACGGCGCTGCGCGCCCTTCGAACGGCGGCTCGGCGGCGCGGGCCGGCGCCGGCGCGTGCTGGCGGTGCGGGAGAGCGCATCGCGCGGAAAGGTGCCGTTATGTGAATTATATTTGTGACGAGTGTAAACAAAGAGGTCATTTGAGAGTGATGTGTAGGTCAGTGAAAAATAGTGGAAATTGGGTCGACAGTCGGCAAAACTATTTGAGTGACGATGATTCGGGAGATATATTTAAGATTATTATGATGGGAAGTAAGGACAATAAACCATACTATATTAATGTAACCATAGATAGCTATGAAATTAAGTGTGAAATCGATACCGGTAGTCGTATTTCGGCTATCAATGAAGAAACGTATAAACGTCAATTTTCTCATAAGATGATTAAGCCGGATAATTTAATGTTGCGTAGTTATTCCGGTTCACGCATCGAATCACTCGGTTATATTGAAGTGCAAGTACGATTACGAGATATAGAAGTGAAATCTTTGCCTCTTTATGTCATTAAAAACGGAGCATGCCCCTTATTGGGAAGAGATTGGTTGCGTGCCCTTAAGGTCTCACAAATTAATCTACATAAAATAACCGACGATGGATTCGTGAACCGATTATGCGCGGAATATCCCGAAGTGTTTACTGATAAGTTAGGTACATGCAAGCGAGCCATTCAACTACAGCTGATCGATGAGGAACCGGTTTACGTTCGTGCGAGGCCCGTGCCTATAGCGATGCGCGCGCGCGTTGAGCGTGAGTTGGCTCGGCTGGAGTCTGACGGGACCATATATCGCGTCGATTATTCAGATTATGGCACACCTATTGTACCGGTTGTAAAAAAAAATGGGGACATACGGATATGTGGGGATTATAAGATTACAATTAATCCTAAACTTAAGCGTGATTATTATCCTTTGCCCCGGATTGATGAATTATTTGCGAAATTAAGTGGGGGAGAGAAATTTACAAAAGTCGATCTCACCCATGCTTACGAACAGTGTATTTTAACAAAAGAGTCTCAACCCTTTACTGCCATAACTACTCACCTCGGAACATATGCGTACCGTCGGACGCCGTACGGTTTAGCTTGTATTCCTGAAAAGTTTCAGAAGTTGATGGAAGAAACACTACGGGGCATTCCGGGTTGTGTGGTTTTTCTTGATGATATTTGTGTAACGGGTAGCAATGATAAAGAACACATTGGTAATTTACGAGCTGTTCTCGAAAGGTTGCGCGAGGCTGGACTTACTGTGAAACTAAGTAAATGTAGTTTTTTACAAGAAAGTGTCAAATACTTAGGTTACATTATTGATAAAAAGGGTTTGCGACCCGACACTAGCAAACTTGATGCCATATCCAACGCACCCAGGCCCGAAAATATAACCCAACTAAAAAGTTTCTTGGGTATGTTAAATTATTATGGAAAATTTATTAGTAATTTGAGTACGCTATTGCACCCATTACACAATTTATTAAAGAAAGATGTGCGCTGGAAATGGACACAAAGTTGTGAGCGAGCATTTAATGAAGCCAAGCGTGTTCTCCTGGGCGATCAAGTTTTAGCACATTACGAGGAGGGGCGGCCACTCGTACTGTCGGTAGACAGCAGCGCGTATGGACTTGGCGCTGTATTAGCACACCGCTACTCGGACGGCAGCGAGCGCCCGATTAGCTGTGTATCTCGTACGCTTAACGCGGCGGAGCGCAATTATAGTCAGCTGGATAAGGAAGCGCTCGCAATATTGTTCGGTGTGACAAAACACCATCAATACTTGTTCGGTAGGAGTTTTATATTACGCACAGATCACCAGCCGCTGACGCACATATTTGGCGCTAAGGGTGGCATCCCACAGACGGCGGCCAGTCGGCTACAGCGATGGGCGGAGCGCTTGGCCGCATACGCGTTCACTGTTGAATTCGTTCGCTCGGCTGACAATGGCCCGGCCGATGCTTTATCACGGTTACCACAACCCCAGGAGGCCCGGCTGGTGGATTCAGTTAATTATGTTAATTTGATAGAGGAATCTTTTCCTATAAGTTTCAAAGACGTGGCTAGGGAGACTGAAAAGGATTCAGTGTTATGTAAAATAAAAGGTTACGTTACGTTTGGTTGGCCGTTAACAGTGACGGAGGCAGAGAAACCATTTGCCGCAAGGAAACAGGATTTATCTGTAGAGCTAGGGTGTCTTGTTTATAGATATAGGGTTGTTATTCCGAAATCACTACAGAAACAGGTTTTAGCGGAAATACACGACGGACACCTGGGAGTTAACAAAATGAAAAATTTGTCACGAAATTATGTGTATTGGCCTAATTTAGACAGGGACATAGAGAATGTATGCCGCGGGTGCCCAGCGTGCGGAGCGGTGCGCGACGCGCCGCCGCATGCACCGCTTCACCCGTGGGAATTTCCACTACATCCGTGGCACCGCGTACATGCGGACTTTGCGGATTGTGGGGGTACGCGGTATTTAATAATGGTTGACGCCTACTCTAAGTGGATAGAAGCTATTGCCATGCGAAAAACGGACGCGCAGGCAACTATCTTAGCAATGAGAGGCATTTTTGCTCGTTTCGGGTTACCGTCATTACTTGTCACTGATAACGGACCTCCATTTACCTCGCAGGAATTTAATACATTTTGTAAAAAAAACTGTGTTAAACATGTGACCACGGCTCCTTATAGACCACAAGGAAATGGAGCAGCAGAAAACGCTGTTAAAACTGTAAAAAAAGCAATCAAACGTGCCTTGTACGAGGGTAGGAACGTTGCCACGGCCCTAGATAAATTTTTATTTAAATATCGTAATTGCCAACATGCAACGACGGGCGTGTCACCTGCGGTGGCTTTACAAGGACGTAGGCTACGCGGGCGTCTCGACGCGTTGCGACCAGATGTGTCGGCCGTAGTGCGCAGCGCACAAGAGCGGCAAGTGGCCGCTGCAGGCGGCACGTCACGTTCGCTGGCGCCTGCCGACACCGTACTAGCCCGTGACTATAGCACGAGGGGAGGTAAGTGGCTACAGGGCACGATAGTCGAACAGACGGGACCGGTCTCGTACAAGGTAGACGTTGGACGCGGAGACTGTTGGCGTAGACACATGGATCAAATTATACCTATACATAACAAGAATCGCCACTCGTTATCTCGAACAAGCATTGTTTCCGCTAGTAAAGATGGGTCACCAAACTCGGAGGTCCCCTCGGTCCGTACGGAGACTGAAGACACATGCGAGGACGCTTCTGACGAGGTCGGTGAGTATTCACATAAGTCTAATATTGAGGCGGCGCCAGAGCCGGTAACCTCACCACCATCACCACCGCCGGGAGCGTCTGCTCGTGCCCTGCGGGCTCATAATCGGGCACGTCTGCATTTGTAGGAATGTGTTTAAATATAAGTAGATATACATAGGACTAGCTTAAGGGGGAGAAATATGTACCGTCGGCGTAGTTATAGTTTGGATATTTGTATGGTGGCGGGTAGATTGTAATACTTATTTAATAAATCAGTTAGCTGCTAACCCTCGCCTTTCATTGACGCTGCAGTAAGTTTGTATGGAATGGTAATGGTAATCCTTGGAACCGCTGGTCGGATTTCCAAAATTCTTTCACTGATCGATAGCTACAATGTTCCTGAGTGCCATAGGCTATAAAACATTAGGAGTAAGCAGCAGCAGGTGAAACCGCGCGAGAGTTTATAGTAGTAGTAGTAGTAGTAGTATGTAATTTATTAGCTAGTATTTTATAAAGGGGGATGAATTTTCCAACAGCACATTAATAGTAAGTGTTGGAAAACCATGCTTCGGCACAAATGGGTCGGCTAAACCTGAGTGATACCACGGCCTCACAGAAAATGAGCGTGAAACAACTACAGCGTTGTGTTTCGCCGTGAAGTCAGGTTACTGAAGGTCCAATTCTTCCCCTTCTCCAATCCCTATATCCCAAAAAGCCTTATCCTCAAAAGGCCATCAACGTACTTATAAATGCTCTAGTGTTTGCGAATTTGGCGCGGTGGCTGGGCAACCGGGTGCCACGCAACGTGTCGCGGGTTCGATTCCAGCACGGAACAACTCTTTGTGTGATCCACAAATTGTTGTTCCAGGTCTGGGTGTGAGGTGTATGTGGAATTGTATGTTTGTAAACGCACCCACGACACAGGAGAAAATCCTAGTGTGGGTAACGTTTTTAAACAAAGAAAAAAAAACAGTGTTGCGATCGTCCCTGTACTGATTGCTTACCATCAGGTAATACGTCTGCTCTTTTGCTGTCTTATCAAAAAGTCTTGAGAACCAACCAATTATGTTACTTACCACTTGTGACTTATCATTCTTAGGCATGGAATCTTCCTTAGCAGCTTCCTTCTTAGCTTCCTGTTTCTCTCTCGCGAGCAAGATCTCGGGGCACTCGACCAACAAGTTGGCCGACAAATCGCCTCCCGACTCGTTGGCCAAACATTTCCCGTATATTTTTTCGTAGAATGCGTTCTGGGGATTAAGTGAACAGTTTTGTTATTATTGAAAAGTAATGAGAAACTGACATTTAGTTTTGAGGTTAGGTTTTTTGGTACAATTTGATAGGTGAGATTGAAATATGGTCTTTATTGCATGTTGAAATGAAATTAAATAGTCATTGGCGTATAATATGACGAAATAGAAACAGAAGATATTTTGCCAGATTAGGGTATTTTATAAAGATAATTCCAGAAGAAGGCTTAAATTGATTGTTTCATTAACCATAAATGTTCAAACAATGATTATACATAACTTAACCCGTTCATTTTTGTCGATTCTTAATTTTAATCTAGCTATATTTCATATTAAAATATTGTTTTTAACATTTGGATAAAAGTATTGAACTGGATTAGACGAAAACATGATAAATTATGAATAAATCAGACAGTAGAGAATATTAATTACCTATAATAAGTATTGTCAATAAGTAAAAATACCTTTTCTTCAATGGTGAGTGGCGTTCCAATCTCCTTATTCGTGAACTGTATGCAGGCGACCGTCCCGTCAGAACTACACGCCAACAGGTTCAGACCTGTTCAGACGAATTGTTTTACAATTTTTTGCTGTTGTAATCAGAATCTATAGGTACTAATATTATAAAGTTGAAGTGTTTGTTTGTTTGAATGAGCTGTTCTCATCAAGATGTGTAGGAGTGTAACTAGTTTTTTATAAAAAAGTAAATAGATAACATTTAAGCATTAAAGAAGAAGAAATGAGAGTCTTTTTTATAACTTATTGCCTGATGGCATAAGCCAATATATATGTATAATAAAATTGTTAATAATTTCTGATTTTTCGTTTTAATTAACTTCGATGAAGGGAGGGCCCTTCATCCCTCCTCAATCCTTATGCAAAAGGCCGGCAACGTAATCTGCACTCCTAGTGTCGCTGGCGTTCATAGGCGGCGTCCACTGCTTACCATCATTAAACCGACAACTGGTTTGCCCACCAATACCATAGAAAAGGTTACAAGGCCTTACCATCAGAACTCCAAGACAAGTCCAGCACGCTATCACTGAACAAGTCGTGCACGACGACCAGAGGTCGCTTGAGTGACGTCAGCCAGATACTGAGCGCGCGGTCCCGGGACCCCACGGCCGCGCAGCAACACTTCTTGCCTTCCTTCACGAATATGTTGTTATTGAACCGCTGTGGAGGATGAACCAGATAGTTTAGATTTTTGACTAGTTAAAAATGCATTTTCAAAGAGCAGTTCTTAGGTTAGTTTTATAATATGACATGAGAAAGCTATAATTTACCTAGGAATGTTATAAGTATTTAATAGGAAGGCTGAAAGGGCGTTCTCTTATTTAGATTCTTTGCAAAAGACCTTCTACGGAAAACAGAAGGTCAAAGAAAAGTTTTTTTTATAACATTGGATTTTCTCCTGTGTCGTGGGTGCGGTTACAAACAAACAATTTCACATAGACATGACACCCAGACCCGAAATGAAAGAAAGATATGTGGATCACGCAAAGAGTTGTTCCGTTCGGGAATCGCACCCGCGACACGTTGCACGGCAGCCAATTGCCCAGCCACCGCACAAACCGTGCAGGTATATTCCAACAAGCTACAACATACTCTGTTAAGACCACCCATTGTAATCACAACAAAAATTTTCCGTATTTCTTTATAAATTAAAAAATGAAATATAATCTTTACCATACACATCAAAACTACAATACTGTTTTCCTAGGCTATGTGAAGCCACTTCGAGGTCACGTCACACAAAGAAGGGTATTTAACTTGTCACATATTTTTTATCTGTAACACAGATACAGATACAATGGAATTCAAACTCACAGCACAGGTAACAGCCTTTCTATGTCCGACAAAGTCCTTGTCGCACCGCCACCCGTCTCTCTCTACGACCTGCGCAGTGGGCCCACCGCCATTCATCGCGTGAGCTGATAGTACGTACTGTCCGTCGGGAGACCAGGATAGACGAAGAACGTGTGTTGTACCTGCGAATGGCGGTTAAAATGTTACAAAACAATATGTATAAAATAATGTAAAATATAATATTATCAGTTCAAATTATTCTTTTCACATATATAAGACATGGTATTCTTCCTGACTATAAAATCTATCATCAGCATCAATCTTTATAGTCCAGGTTGAATGACAGCTTAATATTTGCTTAATAATCTACATCTATGGAAAATTTTGTTCAAACCAGTCTCTTTAGATTTTACTTGAAGGCTTTAGCATATTAGAAAATATTAGTAATTACTATCTCTTAGTAAATATTATGTTAGTGCAGGTCAAAATAGTCAATACCTCCACACTCCTCAAATGGTTCTGTTATCACAATCTCTTGTGCCCAGTCCGCTGTCTTCCATACCCTCAGTGACTTGTCATCAGACTGAGAAGCTAGATACTTGCCCACCTGGAAATTATTTAAATTTTTTAACATTTACATAAAATAACATTCTTATACAATACTCATACAAATACGAAAATCTTTATTGCGCTAAAAATGTACACTACAACACTATCTTTCTTTTTCTTTCTTTCTTTACTTTCTAGAGTAAAGAAGATGAAAAAAGGTTGAAGGAACGAAAAAGGAACAAATACACAAATGTGTTTAGTACTGTATCAATCTTACTTACAAAGAGTATTTCTATCCAATTAAAAATTGCTTACTATCTACAAAAGTATGCTATGATGCAAAAATAGGTATAATAAAATAGGGAAGATACTTACTGGGTCCCAAGCCACACCTTTCACCAACCCACTGTGTCCATTTAGCACACAGACCATTTCTGGAAATTTCTCAGCATTCCAAATGATGATGGAGTTGTCCACACTACAGCTAGCCAGCCATTTGTCTAGCGGTGACCAAGCCAGATCCAGGACATCACCTGATTCATAAAAATAGATATTTTTTAATTAGTTAATTAAATTACTATTGTGAGACTAAATTTCTCTGTCCTCTTGTAATTTGACATGATATTGCAACCTAAGTTTCATATGAATAAATTGTCCGTACATACAATTAATTTAAAAATAGATTCATTTTGGTGGTATTTCTTAGCATAATAGTCAGATCTGCCACAATCTTCAATTAGCCTTTCACTGCTGAAATATTGATATCTAGCAAAATATTAAATTAAATGAAAAACAAATACAATAGTCAATTTACCCATAATATTTTTATTACGAACCTGCATGGCCTCTCAATGTAGCCAAACACCGCCAAGTCTCAGCCTTGTGTTTACCCGGAGTAGCAGTAGCAGCCACACTGAGACCCCATACCATTACAAGTCTGTCATCTCCGCCTGATGCTAGATATTTCCCTCCATTACTCCAACGGACACAATTTACGCAAGCTGAAAATAAAATTTTTTACTTATAAGTTCAATAACAGAAGAAGTCCATTAATACTTTAAATTAAAAAGTGAAAAGGCCTTATTATTCTTTTAGTAGATTTAACTAGTACGAAAATGTGTAAAATGATATTGTAACTATGAAATATATGTGTGAAAGTTACAATTTAGTTTAAAAATGCATGTGAGTTTGTATGTATGTACAAACAAGTAATAGTAGATAGTCTTCAGTACTGCACTTGAAATGTTAAACCATACTATGATAAATAAATAAAAAAATAAAATGACAGAACAAGTGTGTTTTAGTTAATCTACATTTATCTATCAATTTCCAATAAGAAGTCAGATTGAAACAGAGCATGTATGAGTTACTGAGGTAAGTGTAAGCTGCTACTAACCTAAATGATTATCCATCTGACAAAGCATCTTCGGGACATTAGGATCCACCTCCATAGCTTCAAAGAGAACTGGGTTCAAGTTCCACACCACGACCCGCCCGGAGTCCCCACCTTGACCCCCAGTCGCAAACCGCTTCCCCGTAGGGTGTATATCCACCGAAAATATCGGTTTATCTGAAAATATTACTAATTAGTTGCAGGAAACCTCTAATAGGTAATGTCGCTTTTCATTAACAAATCAATTATATTTACCATCGTGATTCACCCAACTGGGCTTTAGCAGCTTCATTTGTAATGTCTTGATTAAATTAAACTGAAAATAACAGCTAATATTCAAAATAAATACAGCTTTTTCCCACTTTATTTAGTTTATTGTTAAATGACACTGACAGCATCAACAATTTAACGCCGCCCGCCCGGCTATTTGAAGCGAGCGTTCAGAAGCAAGGCTTAGATCATTTCTATCTAACTTTTAACAGACTCTAAAATATTTTATTTCGAAGTTACTATTTGATTTTATTAACTAATGTTATTAAAATACTTATTTTTAAAAGTCGGTTTCATTAATATCGTAGAATGGGTGCATTTAAATTCATTAAAAAAATAAAAATTGAAATCACTTTAAATTTCCATTACAATTTTATTTCTTCTACTAACTTCATATAAAAGAAAGAAACATAAAGAAAAAATTATATCAATGTTAAAAAGTGGCCGAAAGATAGGTAGGTAAATAAATAGTCTTCTGATTGTTAGTTGACTTGTCACCTGGAACTGGAACGCGATTGTGTGCACGTTTTGAAGTTCTACTCTCTATCTGTTGATTTTTTGGTAATTTTGAAATAATAAAAAGCGGCATGAGAGGAGCAGACACTCTGATACCGGCTAGATTCTTAACTTTGACCAGTCACCTATCTGCGGTTGTAACTTTGCTATGGGAGAGCCAGGAGAGCACTCGACACTGTTTGCCGAGCCACTTTCACGACGATCATTTCCAATTTTATCACAGCCGGTAAGTATCATTGTCTAAATTTATAGAGAATCATTGGCAAAATAACTGTAGAAAATCTATATTGAATATTTGATTATATTTCTGTTACCTTTTTGTCATTAATTTGCATTTGCAAGACGGTTTCGCATCGTATTATCTTACGCACCTAGATTACGGGATACCGCAACGCTATGCGGGTTGCGGACCTGCGGATAAATGTAGGGCATTCGGCCAAGTTTAAATTTGGATAGTGGGATGATTGTAAAAATGTAATAAAGAATGTTTTTTTTTTTAGTATTGATTATTTACAGTGAATGTTTTGTTAAATAGTTACAATTCGCTCTCTTTTAACGCCTATGCTAATCGTCATAGCAACGTTGACGGTAATATGCAATTGATACTTAGGTACACAAATATATGGGTTATGTATGATAGGCTTGAATTTTAATTTTAGTACCTAAGTATTTTAATATGATTAATATGAGTTCTCATGGTCTATAATAAAAACTAATTTTGTGTACTTAAAACAATTATTATGTTTATTTATGATAGACACTTTTTTATTTACCTACAAACAAAAACCAATAATAATCAAAAAAAGAACTTTTAAAAATGTAAATAAAAAATAAACTTAAATAATAAGTATCTCACTTATTTTACTAAACAAACATTAACTACCTAATGCCCTTCAAAATAGTACAATTAATACTTATGCTTCCACTTAACTGAGTTTATAAAACAATTAGCTAATTGTTTACTTCAAGTTATTGCAGCAATAATATTAGCCACAAGCTTTTCTAGACCTGTGTAAACATCAGAAAGTTTATGATAACCTGCCAGCTGCACGAGGCAAATAAAGAAACAATGTTGTTTATAGTTTATGGCAAATTTTATTCATTAGTATGTTATTTATGAGCCCTTAATGGAAAAATTCTTGGTCTATTAACAAATAAATTTTAATTAATATCCTTATGTAGTTTTCTACAATTAGGTCTTGGTAGAATATATACAACATTAATCTTTACTAAAAAAAATAAGTAAATATAATGATGGACATTAGTTTTTAAGTTAGAAAAAATATTATAAAATATTTTCTCGGAAAAAAAATATTTTATAATATTATTTCTGATCCATGAAGGACCAGTTAACAGATCAGAAAACAGAAAAAAAATTAGCTATGTATTTTCTTCCTACTCAGAACAGGAACACATTAAATGTATACACATATAATGGACTTAACTTACTTTAATTGTCAAACTGACTCATTATCTTCTCACAAATTAAAAACATATTGAATGTAAGGTAACACCAGGTGGGAAATGAGTGCAGTGAGTATGTCAAACCAGTATAAACCGGTTTAATGGGGTATGTGTGTTTACACAAGCTTGTGTGTTTGAGATTAGTAAGCCATTGTAGAGTATGTGTGTGCTAACCTGAGGCTGATTGTGGATGTGAGGGGCTAGGGCTGGTGGTTGCTAGATTGAGGGAAAGAGATAGAATTCGGGAGTCCAAGAAGGTGATAGGAAGGAGGTAGTAGCAGTTAATTTTAATAGTTAGATTAACTCTAAGAGTTTGCATAAATAGGACTATTAAAATTCACTAATAAAAAGCTTGGTTGCAAGGTTGGCGTGGTGACTGGGTGCCGTGCAAAGTGCCGGGGTCCGTACAGAACAACTCTTTGCGTAATCCAGAAATTGTTCTTCCGAGTCTGAGTGTGATATGTTTGTTTGTAAACGCACCCACGATATAGGAGACAATAGTATATGGCTTTCGTAATAAAAAAAAAATGAAGTTTGAAGAAGTAATAAACTTCCAATTGAATTCCAACAAGGCATTTAATTGCCTTTTCCTGTAGCTATACGACCTTCATAGAGAGTAGTGAGTACACGGAGATCGTCAGTTGTAGGTACTCAATGTGATGAGCTCAAGTCTTGAGGGAAATTGTATTAACTCATCGATTCCTATAATATACTTAGAGTTTATTAGATTGAGGGACAATTACTCCCTTGGTATCTAACGCTAAATAGGTAGCTTTCCATCTCTATCTTCTGTTTTGCATAGTGTCTGAAAGTCTTCTGGGAGACATATCTTGTCTTACCCGGCTCAGCTCTGGGCGCCATATTTGTTTCCGTAACGTTCGTTTTCATGTTCGAAGTACCTATGTGAATATTGTTTAAAAGTTATACGTAACATTTTAAAAACTGCAATAAACGCTAGGCTTTAAAGTTATGCCTTGAAATCGACAAAGGGCACAGGCGGACTGTCAAGTTGTAAAATGGATAGTCCACATCTCTTACCCGCTATCGCGCCAACACCGATCGAAATTATCTTGAGAAAGTAAAAGAAACATGTCAATATACATGTAGATAACTCTAAAACAAAAACCGGTGAAGACCAGAAAAAATAATAAAAAGACATGTGACGAGATGACGTCCATCAACACATCTGGCCCTCGTGAAGTTCTGTACACCAGAGTATGAGATATCTTGCCTATATTTAAACGAAAGTATGTTTGAAGAAGAAAACCAATATTGAAACTATTAAATCAAACCGTAAAACGAAGCATTGTTTCTTATTTATCTAGTTAATGCTTTATAAGTTTTCTGTAATCTCGAACTCTTATCAATGTTTATTAAAGCTACTTGTAAAGCGATATACATCTCCTAACTAATCATAAAAGTAATCGTTTAATTGCCTTCAGTTTTAGTTATAGATACATCCTATCTGACGGCTGAACAAACGTTGAGTTATGGCAGTTTCCTCGCCTCTTATCAGCCGCACCCTTATTAAGATTTGAAGTCTATCCCTTAGACCTGGGGTATGAGCTGTTTCGTACTAGTTCCCATTTATTGAGAGATCCTTTACTTTGCTTCCCTAATCCAGGTCTGTATCTACGGAGAGTAGTATGACCTAGAAAACGTTATGGAGTTGACAGAGCGCCAAAGATTTCTAGCTTGAAGTTAGTTGCTCGAAAAGTCTTCTTTTAAAAACTTGCAATTGAAAAATGCACTTTGTGACATCCCTGTATACTTAGTCCTATCCCAACAACCGATAATAACCGGTTAAAATTGCCAGCGACTATCCAAAGTTTACAAAACACGAGGTGTAGTGACGAGCACCGGACACTACGGTTGTAGTGCGCCTGCGCAGCTCCGCAGCGGTCAGGCGACTCCATCAATACCGCTCACGTGAACAGTGGATAAACGTTTGTTTTAAAAGAAATTTGAGCTATACCAAGTAACTTCATACATTCTGGTTTTTTTATTAGCCAGATTTCAATTTTTAAGTGTATCCCAGTTAAATATATGGGGTCAACGGCCTCTAGCGAAGTAAGTTACCTTATCTGTTGTTTTTAATGTTTATTATTTTCCTGTTCGTTTTTATGTGTTATGTAAAGGTACTCTCTAGATGCGGTTTGAGTGTTATTTAGTTACTTGTGTGAAAGAATGCGTGCGGTTTAGTTACTGAAAAGTTGATGTCAAATCCACAATCATTGAAGATCTGTCACATATTATGCTGCAGAAGGCCTGGTGGAAGATTTAACTACTAGTTTATGAGATGAGATCGAGTACAGGATCTACAAACTAAAAATTAAGACGCGGCAGTTGAAAGCGCGGCGCGGTCTTTTGGACGGGGAGTATTTCTTGTGACGAAGAATATGCAACGTGAACTGAATTGTGTATTTCTACAAAAGTATATATAATGATATTCAATTATAATTAGTATGAAATGGTTGACACACGTCATACTCGTGAACGGGTTCCTTGGAACGTGCCTTCCGGGGACAGGTTGGCACACCCAGCTTGTTGGTGAGCTGATTGAGTAGACGCGTCGATAAATTTAAACATAAAATCATGATATGTTTTCTTGCAGAGATTGCAGAGAGAGGCACCATTGCCAATGAATATTACTTTTCTGAAATTAATTTAATTGCTATAAAACTAGAACGGAGTTATTATGTCAAATCAAATTCGTCTGTGGAAATGAATTTTGACAAATGATAGGGGATTTCTTAGATATAAAATGGAAATAAAAGGAATGTAAGAGATTTCTCTCCGAACCGATGTTCTATGTGATAGACGGTTACATGATTATACATGATCAATAATATGGTTCGTTTGAAAAATCCTATTTCCAAAAAAGACATCTGTTACTGCGCTACTAATCTGCTGAAAAAAAGAAAACAGTTATTAGGTGCATGATACAATGTATGAGGTTAACATTTGCGTGCGTAAGCTAATTAGCGAGGTAAAAAATAGACACAAACGCAACCTCAAAGAAGATCTGTCTAAAGGACAAATAACGACCGACGACGCACGAAACACGAAAGGGCAAAATTCATATCGGTAGATAAACTATTATAATTCATCAAACTGTCATCATCAATACGAGACTAGAAGGATTTTCTAAACAAAAAAGGCAAGATTGCCACAATTTTCTCGCTTAACAAGCAGGTTGGAGATCGAATACGATAAAGAATAAATGTAGAGGTTTGCAGGATCATTTATTACAAGAAAAATAATCGAGTTGGTTCAGATTCTAAACTAATATCTAACTACTCTAAACTTTTGAAAGTACCTTAAAACGAATTACGGATAACTTTGATCCACTAATAGAGAATGCAATTGTCCGCAAATTTTGAAATCGCTCTGAACGAGAGATAAGCGTCGGGTTCACAAATCAAGTTTTTCAAGTGCCTTATTATAATCATTGAAGTTTGGAGAACCCCATTAATTGGTGATTTGCTGAGGAAAAGAATAACAGTATTCTATTGTGAACGTTAGTTTAGATCGACAGGTTCATAAACACCCTACCAGATTATTTGTTGTTAACAAGTTGCAGTTATCTTTAGACTATTTTGGTCGTTTTGACTCCTTCAACCTTTCAACGGTGGTCGTATCCAGGCAACTTACACGTTTTACAACCATTAGAATCCGCGGCCTTAAAAAGTTTGCATAAATGCTTAGGTACTTAAACATAGTTTATTTTTGGAGAAACCGGAGTTTGTCTTTGTATAAGGTGTCATAATACATCATTTTTCAAGAGCAACACGTGCACATTGATACGAAAATCCCCCTAATGTGTACGTAATAACGTTGCTGTTACTACGGTGGAGAACATCTCAGCTCCTCGCACAAGCTGTGTCGTAATTTGTTTGCAAGTCAAACACGACTGTTACCAGTCTCTGAACAGTTAGGTGAGTTCAAGGTTAGTTCCTCCGAACGCATGCGGTATCCGAGTATTTACCGCATTCACGATTTGTCGCGCCTAAACTTAAGTAGTGTTTATGTTATAAAATTTTATTCTTTTTTTAAAAATGGTTCGGGAACACGGAGAGAAGAAGGTTAGCTGAAGTTTTTATATGTAACCTCTTTGCTGCGTTACGTCTCTGTTGTGTCTGTGTGTGTGTCCTTTCATGTGTATTAATATGGAAATAAGTTTTTGTCGAAAACAGATGTTGTGCATTGCCTGTGTCAGTTGCGGTTTACGCGAGAAAAGTATGTATTATGTTATTATTTAATATATTATTATATAAAAATGAAATGCTGTTGGTTAGTCTCTGTAAATCTCGAGAACTACTGGTCCAATTAGGCTAACATTGGCCTTGAAATCGAAGAGTCCAGGGAAGGTTAAAAGCTCATAAAACATAAGTTTATTTTGAGGCGAAACGAAATTAGGCGGTTCTGATAGTTACTTATTAAAAAGCATGTGTGCTTTCTGTTATAAAATTAAGATGCAGTGGAAACAACACGTGGTTTAAAAGACGCGCCGTTATTACAAGACAACAAGAACCAAATTAGATCAATATATACCTTAAAACTTTGCATCTGTTTTAATATTAGCATCATAAAGTATCGACCAAAAAGTTCATTAGCAAATGTTTCATAGTTTTTAAAAACAGGAAAAATTGTTATTTTTTGATAAACGTAAAATACCAAATAGGTTCGAAGCTCTGTTTTAAAAAAAATATTAATGCGGCGCGTAGTTGAGTGGAAAAACGAGTATGTATGTAGTGACCTACTAGTTCCAGTACCTTTATCGCTGTCCTTGATAAAGTACATAATACTGTGCAATAGCAGATACTTGAACAGTATTAAGATACTTTATTATTATTAGGATAAAAAAATATATAATAAATGGTCGGTATTTTAACACGAGAGCTTTTAGTTCTTTGTGTACTCTCCAATTTTATTACCTAGTTCTGTGTGCTAATGTTTGTTATATAATCTTCATTATAAATAAAAATTTCTTCTCACGCGTTTGTCCGCGATGGATTCCTAAACTACTAAACCGATTTTAAATTTGATTTGCATTCCGTGTGTAATTTTATCCAACTTGAAAGATAGGATAGCTTACATCTCAATTTATAGTCCCAATATTATTTTGACAAGAACTTGGGTCTGCTAGTAATATATAATTAGCAGGTTTGTATAAATATGCTTACACATATTTTTTACTACAATATGTTCGTAAAAAACATAGGTACATACATACCTACAAAGCCTGTTAAAATCATAATCCTCCTTTTGCTTTGGCGTAGTCGGGTAAAAACGAAGTGTGAAGATACATCAACAAAGAAACCTAGATAAATTCTTATAAACCTCACTACTAAGCAAACTTAAAATGGGTACACGACTTATAATGAGGTCGTTATTAATAATACGGTTGTTTCCAACTAGTCAAATTCAATACTTTTATCCAAATGTCAAAAACGATACTTTTCTATGAAAATTGTATGAAACATTGAATTATGACGTCATAGCATTTTTGCGACAAATAGGTTACTTAATTTTTAAAAATTAGCTAAAAAATATCTAAAACTTAGTGTATCGATCGATCGATGAATAAAAGTATAGTTACTTTTCAATATTTTATCATATCAAACGAATTAATTTATTTTTGACCTAGGAAACTACCCAATTGTGTAAAAATAATGTAAACGCAAATCCAAAGATGAAAAAGAAGCTTAATTGAATCCCTTTTTTAAAGTTAGGCACCGTTTCACAATGTCTCAATAGACGCTATGTATCAGATAAGCTTGAATATAGAACGTTGTTTGTATGAACTATGTGCTACATAAGTTTATTGGAAACTTATAGGAAGGTGGTGAAAAAAGCGCAATGAATAACTTTCCAGGAATATAAAAAAGATTCGCTTTTTAAATTCTCTTGTAGAAAATTATTTTCGGTTTACATTAAATTTAGCCACAAATCATAAAAAATACTCAATTATTTCCATATTAAATTGAGAATGGGTATTCATAGGCAAATACGATTGTTTGATAAAAATCTCTATTTCTTTACACTATTATTTCCCATGATCTCGTAGTTATAAGCGCTTAAGACTAGTACTTTCATTAAAATCACTGAGAATGTGTAACTATTATATAATATTAAATAACCTAATCTATTATATCGATATAATAATATTACTTAATAGCCACGAGTAATGATTCAGTTATAATGCGCAAGCGCATGTTTGTATGAAATAATTGACGATTGCGATGTGCAGGTGTGTAAAATATAATTGTGATTGTTTTTTAATGAATTCAGAAGCGGCTTAAGGTTTTATTTGATTGGTTCCGTAAGATTTTTAAGTTTCTTTTTTATTTAATGAATAGTCAAGCTTCCTGACTGACCACTTGGTACACGCAACAACACAGTAGTTAACTACAAGTTCATTGTCGTCCCTTTTTTATAGAAATTTGAGATTTGATTTTGGATTTAGCGAAGGAGAAGAAAAGGAAATAAGAGAAAATCCTTTCCGATAACCACACCGACATTGACATAACGAACGCCAGTTTTTTATTTGGCTATGATTGGTATAATCCGAGGCCCATTCGTGTCAAAGCAAGGCTCTTTCACACTCCTCTACTAAGTACTATTGTTTGCTGACTTAAATATTATTATTCTAATTTATTATACTATGAAAGAATATACTTAGCAAATTTACCGTTCAAGGGGAACAGACAGGATGCAATCGCAAGAAAATATCAAAACCTGACCTCCTCTAAATTCATGTTTCTTTTTTCGAAGGTTTTTTTTTAAATATCGTAACGGCCATTGGTCGTTGTGTACTTAATCGCATTGTCATGTACGCGTAACCTTTGTTCCGTCGAAGTAAACACGACTTGCGCCGGCGCAGTTATAATACGCACGTGTATTGTCCGGATCGCATGACTCCTTTGTATTCGATCACGTGTGAAAATCCGATTGTTAACCTAACTTCATTATTAACAAGATTAATTTTCGGTATAAACTTCGTTTGTTTGATTAAATATTGACTTAACGAAAGTTGGTCACGTTTTTACCCGTAACCTGTGATCTTCGTAAGAGGTAACTATAACTGTTATGAGGCTAGTTGTTGTTATGGAAATCTTCAAATATTTCTTTGGTTGTAAGGATGTACATGATATATTTTATGGCATCTTACTAAATACTTTAAAGAAGCCACCAAGTTATATTCATTTAAATATAGTACCTAATTGGTAGGGTAAACGAAAAAAAAGATTCATGATTGAATTTAGGTTATTTTTTTATTCAATCAATAACAATGAGAATTTGAAAGTTCATTCCACTTTCAAGAATTCTAATTAAATTAAGGTAAAGCTATTTATACTACATGAATTATTTGAATTTGCATAAAGTTACACCTTTGCCATTTCGCTTTAAGTTTATTGACATACTTATTTGGTTGTGTCGCGACAGAGCTCCTGTTTTATGTATTTCACATAACACGAGACGACTCAACATGACACGCCAGTTTGTCTCTGACCACAGCGAATCTGTAAAAGCGATCGCGAATCCTACAAGACATACCAATATATGTTTTAGGCTTAAAGCTTCTGTCGCGTTCTAGGATCTGGGCCATAGAATCATGCACAAATAAGTTAGAAAATGAATAACTATAAAAGCACTGTTTACAATTACCTTTTTATAACGATTTCTGTAAATTACTAAAGGCCTGTTCCGGCTTCGCAAGGGTTAGATTACTTAAGTTAAAAATAGTATGGATCCCTAATCTTTACCAGCATTTAATAACATTTAACTTTTCCTAGTAAAGGAACTAAATTATAGCTCATGTTTCTCAGGGTGAATGTAGATTTATAATAGTAAGAGATTTTTTTCAAATCGGTGCATTAGTTTTTCAATTTATTCAAAACAAACGTACAACCAAAATTTTATTTTCCCGCTTTATAATATCAGTGTACACTAAGTGTAGATGTGTGGTGATGCCACAGTAAAAGAGTTTCCGATAGTATACAAGAATTGGAGATGTCTGTTGTTTTTCCGCAAAATGCAGAGGAATATCAGCATTGCATACCATGTGTATTCGCGTATCGGGTTCTTGTTTTGTCTAGCTCCTCTTTACGACGTATTTTCTGAAGATACCGACTACTCACTCGAGTCATTCTTTTGTTTGCTGTGTCTTGATATTGAATTTTTCTTGCCGTTTGGAGTTTTTTTTATGAAATAGCCGGTCCCTAAACGAGCTGGCGTATTACCTGATGGTAAGCAAGCAGCGCCGCCCAATGGACACCTGCAACGAAGGAGTTACGAGTGCGTTGCCGACCTTGTAGGGATTAGGGATTTAGAGATTTAGGAATTGACGAGGGATTGGTTGAGGGGAAGAATTGGGCCTCCGGTAACCTCACTCACACGGCGAAACACAACGCTGTGGTTGTTTCACGCCGGTTTTCTGTGAGGTCTTGGTATCACTCCGGTCGAGCCGACCCACTCGTGCCGAAGCATGGCTCTCCCACACTTAAAGTTAGACCTTTAGGAACTTTGATCGCTGAGACCTTGTCTTAAATAGATGTACCTATGTTAAAAATCCTTTTGAACGAATTACATTTTCGAACTTTTATTTTTCATCGGATTCGGAATGCATAATAAATACGCAAAATGCTTGTTACTTATTTTACTTAACGAATGCTTGATAAAAAAAAACGTGAGGTTGTAAAAGAGTTTGGGTTTTCTTGGTGGGGAACATTATCAAATAAATTCTTTCGCCCTTAGTCCAGTCATTTTAGGCATTTTATACTCCAATCTGGGGAAAAATTCCTAGTGAGCTGAATTTTTGTATACACCTTTATTACGGCGTTATTATGAAGTTGTAAAAAATCGACATCGATATCGTGTCGGCTAAAAATATTCAAAGAGGTCAAAAGGTCACGAAAATCAGTTTTTTGCAAATATTACGCGACCTATTGCTCGGAAGTCAATAGAGGTCATTATAAAAATTGTTCCTCATAAAATTGTCTACAAAAAATGTCTCATATAGTTTTTCTGTAAAATTAACGGTTATTGGATCATAAATTCAGCTCACTAGGAATTTTTCCCCAGATAAAACCTAAAATGACTGGACTATTAGCAAAGAGAGAATGTCAGACTCTTACTGACTAAAAACCATCCTCGTTCCTACTCCTGCTACTTATTGAACGCAACCCACTCTGAAAATATTTGCGCTGCGGCTAAGAATAGTTACGATCAGCGCTATCGGAAACCCTATTATCTTTCGAAGCCATCTAAAATCTACATAAATTTTATTAGTTCTATAAAACAATGATGCCAATAGAGTAACTTAACATAGGTAGTATATACTTCGAAACAATAAAATTGAATTATGCTTCGCCATCCATCTTTGTTTTCAACATACTAAGCTATTCATTGTAATCACATGATTGTATTGTTACCGTGTCCTTTGTAGAATTTTATAAACATTCGTGATTGTGTTCCTACGTGATCATGTTTTCCTGGTACTTATGGCTCCAGAGGTGAGAGAGTAGGAGGACATTATTTTATTGTTGAACTAGCCTACCCCGTTTTTGCTGGGTCCAATTCTGATACTTAATTTTTCTACTATTTAAATGTAACTAGCTCTTACCTGCGGCGTCGCTCCCGTCATTTGACTACCTACCCTACTCTACCTACCCTACTCTACCTACACTACTCTACCTACCCTACTCTACCTACCCTACTCTACCTACCCTACTCTACCTACCCTAGTCTACTCTGCCTACCCTATGTCCTTCTCCCCGTTATTAGCTACGAATATTCAGCCAAATCGCTTCAGTCGTTTTTGAGTTATAAATAGTGTAACTATCTCGACTTTCTTTTATATATATACATTTACATTTAAATAGTATCCCTTCAATCACTTTATTTATTTAAGTAACCACATACAAAATGCGCTGCGTAGTTTAAAGGTCGATCTGTCCCATTACCCCTAAGCATGCATGCATAACACAGGAAAGCTGCTTTCATAGTAAAGCGTAGCGTAGCCCCACCTGTTATTTGTAAATGTGGCATTTTTTTTTAAACAAACTTTAACAGTAGTGAACTTTAAAAAAGGTTTTAAACGATTTAGTCGATTAATTCGGAAGCTATACACCAACACACAAATAAAATACTAGCTACTCTTGCGTGGTTTCTCCCGCTGCTCGGCTCCATTGAATCGCGGCGTGATATTTTATAGCTTATAGCACTCAGGAACATGATTGTAGTGAAAGAATTTTGGTAATCCGACCAGCGGTTCCAAAGATTACCCCCAACATACAAACTCACCAATTTTACCTCATTATAATATTAATATAGATTTGTATAGAAGCATAGATATTAGTATAGGTATGTATGAATATAGGCATCATTTTCTTAGTGTCAATTTAAGTTAAATAGTTAAAGATAGGAGGTGGTAGTACTAATTATTCTGCACTGTCGTTGTATGAGGCTGCAGCCCTGACTTACGTGTCAAGGATTTGATTTAATTCCATCCTACAATGTAGTGTGAATTACCAGTAGGTAAGTACCATTACCGTTTAAAAATGAAAAATAAAATGTCGCGTGGGAACTATGAAGTCCTATAATAGCGTATTGTTCTAAAATACGATAGTAGGTAGGTACTAGACAATAATTAAATACTACATTGCGTAGTAAAAATATTTTGCTATGTGGTGTGAATTCATTTAAAAGATATAACCTACAAAAAAATGCACTTTTCTAAAATCCCTTCAGGATTAAAATCTGTCAGTGTTTCGGATTATTAATATGTCCAGCCAGAGTTGTGGGTGCATCGCCGTTTACCACTCGGCCTGGTATCGGTCAAATGTCTGCCAATTACCAAATAAATAACAACTGTAATAATTTACCGCGATCCGCTAGGAGCACGAAAAGGAACGGAACGGGGTCGTTTTTAATAATTTAAGATTCTGACACTCCTTCTCGCTCCACCAAGGGGAGATGAAGTCATTGGATGACTTTTTAATACCTAACTCCATAGTATCTTTTTCTACGTTATTTTGCCATATTGTTTCTCTTTTATTTTTCTGGTGTTTCGTAGTGTTCAGCATTAAAGCATGCGCATGATTGCAGGTTGGTAGCTGGCTTCGCGTCGGCGTTAGTGCTTATAGTCCTCGAGTACATCACCTTCCTGTCTGGACTAACTATGTTCTCCCTAACAGTCTGTCTTATATGTATCCTTTGTTGTAACGCTTTAAAAACATGTTGGCTTCCAGCTAAATGTGATTTGTGTAAGCATTGTACAAACCTTGGCACCAATGCCATGTGGTTTTCGCTTAGGAGAAATAATTTTCAACGCCCCTGTTTTTTATGGATGTCCATATGACCCGACCAAGTGGCCAAAATTCGGTCGGTTCGACTTGCAGAAAACCGGCTTGAAAGAATACAGCGTTGTGTTTCGCCGTGGAGATAGGTTACCGGAATGTTTTCCCTTAATCTTCGAATCACTAAACTCCAAAATGTCAGAAACGCTCTCGTAAGTTCGTAACTCGGTTATTGCGGATGTCCCGATGATCGATTGCCGTAGGTACACATAAAAATAAATATTGGCCGACACCAAAACTGTGCTTTTTGATAAACCTAATCTTAAACTGCGCTTTCCGCGCTGGCTAGTAACTCTCTTATGAAGAGGAGGCCCCATAAATTCATCTGCAATATGTAAGCATATTAAATTCGAACTTCAAACAATCCTTTCTCTTGCATTTTTCTTACTAGTTTTGAGTACGGAACTAAGTCGTGTAGTATAAATATTGTCTTATGCTTAACACATTGAATGATCGGACAATGGTGTCCAGCGCCAGCGGATGACTAGCCTTCAACAAATTTTGTCAGCAGTCAAAACCCTTTAAATCGATGACATTTGTGTACATGCAAAACAACAAACTAATTAAGGATCTGAGTAAACTAAGTAAATTGTATCATATTTCCAATTTGTGAAGATCTGCCTTGGCTAATGCATGTCTCTGTATGTGACTACTATTGTAGTAGCTTGTGGAACGTCTGCCTTTTATGTCGACTAGAACTGTAATGTCTGAGTATGACAATAGATTATATGTATTTAAACTTAAGACTTAAGTATTATCTACATACCATACCATAACAAGACCATCTCGGTGGTAGAGATGGTCAAACATTTTTTCGGACTTCATGGCATCTCTTATCGCGGTGTATAGACTATTCCTATTTTTATTTTTTGAAAGAAAGAATTTTTTTTTATTGAAAGTTGTGCTACCTTTTTTTATATGGGTGGTTTATTTTTTTATTTTATATTACCCGATAGTAAACAATCGGCAGAGCCCATGGACACCCGCAACACCAAATGAGTTTCGAGTGCGTTGCCTGCCTTAAGGGATAAGGGTTTCTATTGGGGTTTTTTTTTGTAAGGTGAAAATCATCAAATTACTTCTCCCGCCCAGGGCCGGGCGGGAGGGAGTGTCAGACTCTTACTGACTAAAAACCCCCCTGTTCCTTCTCCTGCTCTGGGCCGAGGTCGCGGTGCTTCATTGCGCTTACCCCAATTTGATTTGAATTTGAAGAAAATAAAAATTTGTAGAAGATTGGGAAGAGATGGGGATGAGGAAGGAAGTGGGCCTCCGGTGACCTCTTTCACTCGGCGAAATACTACGCTGTGGTTGTTTCATATCGGTTTTCTGTAAGGCCTATGAGAGACAATTAAGTAGACAATGCATGAAGTATTATTGCTCAGATTTTTATTAATGTTTTGAAGAATTTTCCGTGCTAATACAATGCGTAGTAAAATAGTACGTGGTTTGTTCGTTTCGTCACTTGAATGATAATAAGACAGTGACTCATACATGAAGACTTGACAATACCTGCCTTAGTGTATGTTAATAAATAATATGAATGTTATTTGGACGATTTTAGAGGTCAAAGTTGAGTTTATTTCGTTGTCTTAGTGTAAAGAAATAGAAGAGAACTTGTTTTAGATCGAAAATGCAATTGAGTGTCTCAAATAACTTCAGTACTTTTTTTTTGAAGTGGATTTGGCTTGATGATATATTTTTGTGTCATAGCTACGTTAACCATATAGCTATAGCATACAGTTGCATTTTCCACACTATATTAATGCAGAGTGTAGTGCATCACTTCCACTATCTAAGTAAACTTTTAAGAAGATGAAGTCGTTTGCTATACTTTAACAAGAACGGATTATCAGTTTTTCCAGTTCCGTCCTTGGTTTTCCTAAACTCGACTTCATCTTAATCACAAAGAACTTCCATTTAAATCCATTTCATGGCTGGTTCGTAAACGGCGGATTACCAGACGGAAAGTAATCGAAATATACGTCATGTTATCTTCCTTAGAGTAATGACTACTATCATGGGGCATACACAATTTGTCGAAAATAACTATTTACTCACGCTCGACTAGTTTCAAGTCACAGCGGGATTCTTATTGATGCGCAGAGAACGCGTCGCGACAACATCGTGTCGCCATCTTAATTCAGAAAACATCGTTAAATAAAAAAAAAATACCTTGTTCAAAAATAAAGTTAAAAACGAAATTAAAATAGGTCATTGATCGTCCTTAAGAATAGGAATCTAATTTTAACTCAAGCTAAACCTACTAACCTCATATCAGGTATCTTAAATTACTATACCTACATTCTATAAATAGATGCTACTTTATATTCCAATAGTAACTCAGCATTGAATAATGTGCTTTATCTAAGCTACATACGTGTTTAAATTCATTGATCATTGTGTTTGTAATGTCTTCAAGAGATCACTTTCTCGACTTTTACTTAACCGTGTCTGCAAACTTGTTTAGACTGCCTACATTACCTAGAAAACTTTCGATGACATAGCCATATTTTTTATTTCTATCTTAGGAAGTATTCCTGAGAAATATGGCTCTGGTTCTGAGGAAAAGCTATTCATAGAATAGGGATCTTGGGGCTCCTCATTTTCATCGCGTCAAATTCTAATATTCTAACATCTCCATAACTTTGTGTCACAAATCCCGCTATAATCAAATCCTCAATCCTCAATAGGTCGGCAACGAACGTGTAATTCCTTCGTGTTAACCGTGGGTTATGCCAATCAGGTACTTATCTCCAAGTAATCCTTTAGCTTGTTTGCCGAAATAGGCAAATGTTTTAAATTTCTTGTTCCTGGTAGGGACCAAGGAAATTGGGAAGGCCGAGTTCTCCCTTCCATTTTATGTCGAGGAAGATCAATAAATAAGTACGTCAGGGAATATCCAAAAATTTCCAAAATTTTTTAGCACATAATTAAATATCATTTGTTGGACCCGTCACAGTTCGCTAAAGTAATATAGCCTAAATAATGAGCCAATATATCACATGAATGGATAAGGTATAGTAGAACGAATTGGAAAAATGGCGCATTATTTAAGCACTCAATTCTTCACTTTGGGCCTTGTTATTATTAATGAAGGTAACGCTACACCAGTCAGTAGTCTTCTCAGTGAAATTAATATCAAAAATAACGTGATGCCGGGACTTTATAGTTCCAGTAATGAGACAGAAATGTTAAAAGTTCCAACAAATGTGGTTCATTCTGAATTGGATCCTGGCAATCCTGCTTGGCGAGAAAAACAGGTACTGTGGCAGTTTTTCTTGAGGTGAATGACCGTAGTTCACTCGATAGAGAGATTGTGATCTGCAAGAAACTAACAAGTAAACCAGTTATTTTGTATTGTAGAGGTTTATTTTCCACGAGAATATTATTTTTATTTTTAAAAAAGAACTCGGTGCTAAGATAGTGGTCATTTAAGATTTGCTAAGTGTAGGTAATAATTTGTACGAACCGGTTTTCGAATTTGTATAGTTTTATTTTTACGACCACAAGTCAGTTTGCTTACCGTCAGACAGCTGGTTTATAAATTTCGTTCACAAGATTTTAGGAAGACATTTCTAAGAGCACCTATCGTCACAGTTGTCGTTTATTTCATTTTCTCGTTATCATTAGCACCAAACTTTTTGATAAAAATCGGACACGGATCTAGATGTTGTCTGCTGTTGAAAATGCAATAATGTGATCAATACTTATTAAAACCTTGCTTATGGCAGCGGTATCGCTCGTGTTACCCGGATAAAAAGTAGCCTAAGTATTATTCCAGACTATTACCTAATTCAATGTCAATTTTTAACAAAGCCAATCCACATGTTTTTACTTGAAAGACTTACAAATATTCACCTACCCATCAATACTTTCGCGTTAATAATAGTAAAATCAATTAATTAATAGGTCTTCTAATCTACTATGAAGTGCCCAATTGAGAATATAAATGATATCACGTTCTTAGTTTACTTTTTACGCAGTTGGTAAATGAATTGCATCCTTTAATTTCTGTGATAATTACGTTCATTCATGAACGTAAAATTAGGACATTAGGTTATCTGTGGCCGATAACATTTGCTTTTAATTTGGTCTTTTAGTTCAAGTCGGACAGCCCTTTATTATTTTACTACGTAGGTACTACTAGCAGATGGAAAGAAATTAAGTACCGGCTTTTTATTTGTACTCCTGTTTGTTTTAAAGAATACATAACAACTGTTGCCAGACTGTAGAATAGAAAACTGTAAAAAAATTGGCAAGGTCATCGCAGCCGTTTCTGAGTTTTGTGCTCAAAATCGTTCGCAACGTTATGCCAATCCCTACAAAAGGAAAGCAGTGACTCTTTTTATAGTATACAATTAAAATTAGCGTGCGTTCGTGCAGCGGAATGTTGTTGAATTTAAAGATTTTAATTATGCAGATATTTAGTGTATGACGTCGTATAATTGTGTATGGTAAAAAAAAATTTGTGCACGCAACCATTGTGGAGAAATTCACCAAAAACTGATTCCGCTGGGCGAACGTTGTCCTGGCGGAACTTTTTTTAATCCATAGACTTTAGAAGAAAAGAGATGTATCCAAAAATTAGTGTGTATTTGTGTGTAATTGTGTATGTATAAATAAAACTAGTGCATGCATAAACTTCGGAGAAATTCAAGTTTCCGCTACGCGAACGTTTGGCCATTAGCTAGTTTTCATATAAAGCGCTTACATAGAGAGCTGTAGATTTTTACATACGTTGTTTTGAATTTGTGTATATTTGTTTAAAAAACAGATTTAGAAAAAATCCTAGGGTTTAAGAGATAAAAATATAGCCATCCGAACTTGGTCGGGTTATGTAGGTTTTCGATACTTCGTCAGTATTATAATTGTGTTTCTTTAATTACTGAATTTAATGACATGAAATTTTGCATGTGAATTGTTGAATGAATACACTAATTATTGGCATACATTTTACCATGCAATTCATTTAGAACGTCGTGATATTTGACTGCTTTGTAAACAGTGATCTATTCATGGTAAATTTGTCCTATAACTATTTAATTACTAACGGAACATCATTGATACTTGGCAACATGTTGCAGACACTTACAAGGTTTGTATAAACGTGAAAATCTAGACCCTAAAGTGCATACTTTAAGAGCTAAGACCTAATAAGCGTATTTTACGTTTATATTTTTATCTTTTAAACCCTACGATTTTTTCTAAATCTGTTTTTTAAACAAATATACACAAATTCAAAACAACGTATGTAAAAATCTACAGCTCTCTATGTAAGCGCTTTATATGAAAACTAGCTAATGGCCAAACGTTCGCGTAGCGGAAACTTGAATTTCTCCGAAGTTTATGCATGCACTAGTTTTATTCATACCTACATACACAATTACACACAAATACACACTAATTTTTGGATACATCTCTTTTCTTCTAAAGTCTATGGATTAAAAAAAGTTCCGCCAGGACAACGTTCGCCCAGCGGAATCAATTTTTGGTAAATTTCTCCACAATGGTTGCGTGCACAAATTTTTTTTTACCATACACAATTATACGACGTCATACACTAAATATCTGCATAATTAAAATCTTTAAATTCAACAACATTCCGCTGCACGAACGCACGCTAAAATTAGTCGTGAATAAAAATTGAAAAGCATCGTGTGAATATATTTTCGTATAAGACAATAGGTTCATTTATTATAAAATAATAATAATCATCAGCCAGCAAAAATGGGTTTCCTTGTCGGAAAAAAGAAGGAAAATATATCATATAATTTATTTCTAGCTAATAGCTAGTTACTACTGATTGAATAATCTTTAATATTCCCTACCTGATAATCCCAGACAGTATTGATTAATTGTATGAAACTATAACCATTTAGCTTGTTACAATGGGAACGTGCTTAAAATGAAAATATTCCATCTTCCCTATATTACGCGCCTGAAACATTCGTCCAAGCAATTCACACTATGAAATCGATGAAATATTATAATCAAACGCTTACATAAATTAATAAAAAATACATCAATTTAAAATTGGCAATAATTTATCAAGACCCCTACATCCGATCGTCCCCCGACAGCAGTAATGTAAAGACCGAAGTATCCTGCATCAGAAATAGCATAGTTAAGTGTAAAATTGCTCCGTTCACAATAAAAACTCCTTGACGATGTGTATCAGCGATTGCCGGCCATGGAGCGGCGTCCATAGCCCTCACTTATTTCGTGGTGGGCGGTTGGCTCTGTGACTGGTACTGGCCAATTTTCACACTCTGCAGCATCGTACCATCGACATTCGACGTGACCACAGCTCTAGTTAATATGTGGGCAACTAAATGGTGAAAGTGTGGATTGTGGACAATTAGTGTGTATTTAGAATAATTTGTGATTTAAAAATGAAGCTGAAGGATTTTATTAATTTGTTTGTGAGTTATTTTTATGTGTTATTTTTGCATTAGAATGCTGTGAAGGTTTACCGCTACTTTCTAATTCGCAGTGTCGTTTTTATTGGAATTCGCAATAAATAAAAATAGAGAACGTTGCGATACTTTTGCTTCGCTTGTTTCGTAGAGAAATACTTCAATATTGTATTTCAATTGGTTCTTTTGGTTACATCAAAGAGTTTATTACAGATATAGGTACCTACCGCAAATATTTCTTCAAATCCAAACTTCTTAAAATTCTATTTTAGTTACCATATTCGCGTGCGAAGTCAAGGAAAACAGTTTGAAGAAAATGTTTTTACATATATCCTTTGATATTACGAAAAAATATACAATCTGGAAAAAAAATACTGGTGAAAAATATACAAGCTAGACTCTACAGGAAGATTCCTACAAAATTTTATTATTCTTATACTGCTACTAATATCTTGTAGATGGCAAAAGAAAGACGAGGTCATTGAAAATAATAATAATATTATTATTTATGACTAAAATCTCCTTTTTTCGCAGATAACCACCGAGCACCAGCATCTGACTACATCGCACGATTACAAGGGGGGATGGTCCTTCTACTTAGTCCTAGCCGGGATAGTCACAACGCTGGGTTCATCACTTCCTGTGGGATACAACATCGGAGTTGTTAACACGCCTGCTGACGTAAGTCATTAATTTATTCATTTATAACTATATTTGTGAGCCTCTGGTGTTGCGGGTATCTATGACCGCTTACCGTCAGGTGATCGTTGCACTCGTTTGCTATTTTTCCATAAAATATATAAAGTTTCGAGCCGAGGATTTGTCATTAAAGCTAGCGTTTATATGTCTTTCTTCGTAAACTCAATCAATGTTTTCCAAATATTTAAAGTTTTTGTAACAGGAGGAACTAGCCTGCTGAAGACCATTATGATAAGAGATAGCGTTCCATTTTTGAAAATTCTTTAAAGCAGTATATTTCATACTGCCCTGGTAATCGGATTCAGGATACCGTCCGCACCGTAAGAAAGATGGAATATTTCCAATTGAGTATGTTTTAATAATTATTTTTTTATGTATTTTTAATTTGACGTGATGTCCTCATTCTGACATGTTTCCTTCAAATAAAATATTTTGTAAATAAGTAGGTACTCACTGGATTATTTAACTGACATTGATGAACAGGCCCGGTGTTAATTCGACTATGAAATTGAAATATCTTCGAAATAGTGTTACAATGATACGATTTAAGTTATTTGCTTGATTTGTTAATTAACAATTTGTTTTCGATTCTTGCTTATTTATTCTCTCTTGCATACTTCCGATTTTACGGTGAGTCAGCAAAATAGCATTTTTTAATTTGTTTTTTATACGGTTTGAAATCGGTGTTGTTGAGATGTCTTGTCCGTTGACAAGAGTCCGCGCTTTTATGTATTTTATAAGGAAAAAATATTGATTATTTTTAAGACTCTTTAAAATTCTAGAAGCAATAATCTTATAATTGTTTAGCAAAAATTGTTATTTTGTTCCAATATTTTTTTTTCTTTTTCATTATTATAGCATGAAAATAGAATACGATTCGAATGAAATATCTAAATGTAAATTAATAATGAATGAGCTAAATAATCTTTTATCTAACCACTAAAGCTAGCATTTCAAAACATTAATGGCTTCAAAAACACTGCGCGAGGAATGCAATCAAGAGAAGGCGTTGATTACATTTCCTTCTTTTTATTATAGTACCTACTTGATGTTCGAAGGGAAATCGTATAAGTGTGATTGCGGGTAATGCTTGAATTATATTACTGTGTCGTGTCGACCCAGAAGCCTATCGGTTTCATACATTGACTACAGTTAGAGGACAAATTTGAGTGGCGATACGACACGCCACACATTTGTGTCCCTAACCTTATATTAAGTCAGGGTTACGGGTCAAGCCCAATAATGCATAAGTGGTTTTTAGTCAGTAAGAGTCGGCCATTTTCTCTCGCCCCGCCCATATTGAGAGAAGCCTTTGATGATTTTTCCAGCGTAGTTAAATATTTGTACGAACAAGTGACAGTGCGGTGGCTGGGCAACTGGCTGCTCTCTGTGTGGTCCACAAATTGTTGTTTCGGTTCTGGGTGTCACGTGTATGTGAAATTGTATGTTTTAACCGCACCCACGACACAGGAGAAAATCCAAGTGTGAGGCAAACTTCTTTTTTTAAAAAAAAAACAGTAACAGGACGCGAAGTGTCGTACCAGGACGCCTCGGTTGCGGGTGTAAGGAGAAGAAACCGGGTGTCTTAGTTAGTTAGCATCTGACACACACTCTCTTTTCCCACATAGGGGAAAATCATCAAATCCCTTACGTTCCTCTTCGACGATTGTACTAAGAAGATTTTGCGACTTCTCATCGATTTCAAAGAGCTCTTTTCTTTTTCTACTCCGGAAAAAGACTATTGTAGGTACATATTTCCGTTTCGCAATGGATCGGTAGTAGAAACAAGAAAAGTCAATGAGAATTGAATGGAAATTCATGATAATTAGATTGCACTTGCGTGTTTTTTTTTTATTTTTCCTGTGTGCATTCCTTTGTCCATGTGATTACGGTAGAGTTGAATATAAAAATCACTTGTGTACATATGCTTTTTAAGCTGTATAGGGCGCCAGTCTCGGCCGGGAACGGCCGAAGGGACGGGGGTTTTTAGTCAGTAAGAGGTGGTAAGAGTCTGACTCCTTCTCGCCTTCACGGAAGTCATTTGATGATTTCCCCCTCACAAAAAAAGGGCGTTAAACAAGCAGAGACCATTTGGAGACCCTCAACACCAAACAAATTAGGACTAAGTGCGTTGCCAAGCCAACCTTTTTAAATTTGAGGAATCTGGAGAATTACAATAATATACTGTAGGTACTTGCATTGTGTCACAATTAGTAGATAATAATTTAAGTGCCATCAGCCTGCAGTCGTCCTCTACTGAACAAAGGCCTCCCTCTTAGTCCTCTACGTCGAACGACAACTCGCCACCTTGCAGCCTTTGGCTCCCTGCGACTCTGACGATGTTTTAATCCTTAATTACCTTTTTTATTTTGACAACGTAATTTTCTTCTCCCGCCGTAAGTGAGGCGAGAAGGGGTGTCAGACTCTTATTGACTAAAAATCACACCGTTCCTTTTCCAGCTCCGAGGCCTGAGCCACTGCACATTATTACGCTTCCATTTTCAACCGCGGCAATCCTATATTTCTTAACTTACACTAATGTATGTTTCTCTATGTTGCAGGTAATAAAAAGTTTCTGCAACGAGAGTTTCATAAGCCGCTACGACGTGGTCCTCGACGAAAAATGGCTGAACGTTCTCTGGTCGTTCGTGGTGTCCATCTTCATAGTCGGAGGCTGTACCGGCTCTATACTCGGCGCTGTACTCGCAAACAGCTTGGGAAGGTGAGCAGAGAACTACATATGTATACTTGCGTGTCTCAAATCTCAAAAACGACTTAACATATTTTTATGCAGTTTTAAATAGTGGTTCTAATTGCACGGTTGGCGCTAAGGATGGGCTGGTACGGTACGCGTTGCGGTTTCGATATCAGCACCGAACAACCCTTTCTGTGATCCAATAATGGTTGTTCCGTGTCTGGATATTAACCTCTTTTTAAACCCATGACAGGAGACAATCCTGGCATGGTTCAAGATTAAAAAAAAGTAATATATTTTTTTTGACGAAGGAAAGTAGCCAATTGATATTTTTTGCTTGCAGAAAAATGGCGACGGTAGTAACCAGCGTGCTGTCAGTCGCCGGCGGAGTCCTGTTCCTGCTGTGCCAAAAAGCTAACTCAGTCGAAATGCTTATATTAGGCAGATTACTAGTCGGCTTGTCCGGTGGTAAGTACAGTCAGCTCCAAAAGTCGATGAACAGAATCAACTTACCAAAACACCTGTTCACAATAAAACGCCATAAGTTATAGTCGCAACTAGAAAACAAAATAGCCTGTACACCAGAAATTTACAAAAGTCGTTACACACGACTATTTCAAAAGTATCTGTGCACTATAGTATTCCTAAAGTCGCTGTACACCTTCAATCCAAATGTCGCTGAACATCATTGTATCAAAAGTCACTAAACAACAGTAAAGACAAAATTAGGTTAACAAAGTATATTTTTAATGTTGCCCCGTGTTAATATACTTTTGACGCTTATGTTGTTCAGCTACTTTTGGGACAGTGTTTGCTAGAACTTAATAATGTATGTTAACACGTTAGTATCTACATATTTCAAAACTTATTTACAAATAAATTATATTTTATTGTCAGTAATCATACTAATCTATAATTTATTAAATAACATAAACATAACTCTAATTATCTACGAAGTGATTTTTGTGACGGTACTTGTAATTTACTTTGCGCAAATCTTACAAAACCTACCTTCCTTTAATTTATTATTTTTACCCGACTACGGCAATGCTAAAATTTAAAGAATTCGACATATGACATAAATCATTAGAAACGTCTTAATTGTCCGCTGGTTATAAGTTATATGATGTATTACAAAATCTAATGCGGCGTCCTCTAGCGGACAAAACAACCAGAGTAAAAAATTTAAAACCCAACTACGACAAACACCGACGCTAAAAAAAACGCTGTTTTCTTTCTTATCTTGTTCGGAAGAAACGTTCGGGTGTCACCTAGCACAGATCGCCCGGAGGACACGGTAGAATATACGGTGGAAGTGTGCCCCGCTTGGGCAGGAAGACAGTATTTCAATAAAATATATCGTGCTATAATCACTCTTCTTACAACTCTTGATATTACAATCACAACAATTACAATTTACCACCTAGAGGATAAGGTGGAGCATACGGTAGCGGCATGCCCTGCCCTGGGCGGGAGAAGTCATTTGATGATTTTCCCCTCACAAAAAAAAACAATTACAATTTAACTAAGGATAATTAAGATTAGGTTGAATTTGAACTTAACGTCCACCGAACACGTGGCCGCGTGCGTATTCTACGAAGGTCCAACACTAATTGTCCTGTTTTACAAGAAGGCCGCCTCACCAGAGCTCGGTGTTCGCTATGGACTTGAAATACAGTTGACAGTGAAGTTTGACATCGACGTATAACAAAGAGGTTTTACATGCACTGATGGCCAGTGCGCCGACATATACATTGTTAACTTAATTTTGTCTTTACCGCTGTTTAGTGACTTTTGATACAATGATGTTCAGCGACATTTGGATTGAAGGTGTACAGCGACTTTAGGAATACTAGTGCACAGATACTTTTGAATAAGTCGTGTGTAACGACTTTTGTAAATTTCTGGGGTACAGGCTATTTTGTTTCCTAGTTGCGACTATAACTTATGGCGTTTTATTGTGAACAGGTGTTTTGGTAAGTTGATTCTGTTCATCGACTTTTGGAGCTGACTGTACCTACTGTCTTCCTTTCATTAAAAACTAGCTTTTGCCCGCGACTTCGTTCGCGTGGAATAGTGACTTCCTGTACATTTTTGGTTATACCCTCATACTCTCGCTCTCCCGTGGTTTTCGTTATAAATACCATCCTATGTCCTTTCACGAGTCTCAAACTATGTCTGTACCAAATTTTACACAAATCGGTTTAGTAATTTAGGCGTGAAGAAAAGACAGACAGACAGTTACTTTCGCATTTATAATATTAGTTTGGATAACTAATACGAAGTAGTAGAAAGTTTACACAAGTAACAGCTTTATTTCCTTTTATCTCGTACATTAACATTAAGTACTTACCTAAATGTAATATATAAAAATGAAAATATATAAAAAAAGTGTCATAGGGTTCAATAAACTCCGTCACCCAATGTAAGATTTAACTTCAGTTAAGGGTGTCAGTGTTGTCGTCACATAGAATTATTACAACCGGCAACACTACTTCCAGTATATAGATAGTAGATTCGGAAACATTTATAGAATTATACTTTAAAAATTAAGTAGGTACTCTGTGTATTAATATATTACAAAATAAATAAAGATGTTTAATTTAATTAACGTTTTGAGGCGCAAATTTCATTAAAATCATATACATATTATATCGTAAATACAGTGTATTTAGATCTGGATCGTAACGTCACTAATATGTGCACACATAAGGAAACAAAAAGTTTACATCTTCCGACAAATAACTATTTTGTGATTCGACTTTCGGGATTCCGGCAAGTAGGACGTGCCACAGTTAGTATAAATTTGATAATATTTTGGAAATTTTTTGGGTACCGGGTAAGTTCGGGTTACTTTGACCCTGCGGGGTGACATTGATCCAAACCCTTTAACCAATAATAATTGAGAACCAAACATATATTCGTTTTTCATTGGTTCGAAAATTTGGATCAAAGTTACCTGCCAGGGTCAAAGTAACCCGAACTTACGTAATCAAAAAATGTGATATTGATTGATCTCCAAATCGAAATAAGTAGAGGAATCAGTCACGGGCCGTCAATTATGTTGATGTATAGGTATGAACTATATGAAGATATATGATTGAATAAAAGAAGTGGAAATGTTTCCTACAACGTTTGACGGCCATTACAATAAATTGCCTTGAAGATTAAGATGCATGGAAAGTTACATTGTTAGGCATCGCGAACAGATCATTAAATTTTATCATTGAATATTAAAATACTGCCGGCACGACTAGCTGATGCGAGGCAGACACACATAATATTTTAAGAAGATAAACATGATAAAATTTAGGAGACGGCAAACGAGCAAGCTGGTTCACTGATGGTAAGCAATTAGCGTCGCTCATAGATACCCAGCAGATGAGTTACATGGGCGTTGCTGGTCTTTTGGAGACTGTATTAGGCGTCTTTAATGATGCCTTACTTGTTTAAGTTTGAGACAACTATGTTTATGCAAGAATAGGCCAGCTCGGCCAGAGTTAAGTCATGGGTGTCACCGAAAACCGGCGTGCTTACGTATTGTTTCGCTGTGTGAGAAAGGTTACCGGAGGACCAATAATTCTCCCTCTGCCAAATCTCAAATTCCCTAATTTAGTAATCCCTAACTCCCAACAGGCCAGCAATGCACTTGTAACTGTACAATTTTTTTTTTTTTGGTGTGGGATATAATATCAAATACCTTCTCCAGCCCTGGGTGGGGCGGGAGGGAGTGTCAGACTCTTACTGTCCTCCGTTCCCTCCATTGCTCTGGGCCGAGGTCGCGATGCCTCATTGCGCTTACCCCGCAACCCCGGCTGAACATCAACCCTATAGGGCCCCGTCTGTGGTGGTCTATTGGCTCTATGAGGACGCGCGCGGAACGCTACGTGCCATACGCTCGGGTCTTGTTCTTGTCTGGCGAACTTTACAATGTTACGGGTGTCCATAAACGATGCCGATTGCTTACCATCAGGTAATCGTCTGATTGTTTACCGTCCCATTTATGTTATAATGTCTTCTTAACTTCCAGGTCTAACCACCAGCATAGTGCCCATGTACCTGACGGAGCTGGCCCCCGCGGCCCTGACTGGAGCTATGGGGGTCGCCTGCCCCATGGGAGTCAACGTGGGGGTCCTCGTCGGACAAGTCATGGGGTTAGAGTTTATATTGGGTGAGTTGATGACAGCTAAGTGGACTGACGATATCCGCAGGGTGGCTCGCAGTGGTTGGATGAAAAGAGCTGAACATCGAGCTCAGTGGTGTGCAATTGGGGAGGCCTATGCTCAGCAGAGGACTAAACCAGGCTGATGATGATGATGAAGTTGATGACTGATTGCTGTATTTGAACAACTGTTAAAATTTTTATTTGATATAATAATGAACATTAAAATTTAAAATACATTATATACAAGAGTTGAGTCTGATACCAGTCAATAAAACTAATTAACTATTTATGTATATAGGGCTATTAATTATTTGGTTGTTAATATTTGACATCTACATGATTTAAGGCGATCGAAACGCCATCTAACTTGATGTGTTTTCTATTCATAATAATTCTATTAAAAGAAGTCAGGATGGCTATAATTCTTTAAGTCATCTATTATTTAAATAGGTTCAGTATTAGTATTTAAATATAGGAATATCTTTTTTTTAAAAAACAACATTGGCCTACTAGGATTTTCTCCTGTGTCGTGGGTGCTTTTACAAACATACAATTTTACATACATATGACACCCAGACCTGGACAACAAACTGTGGATCGGCCGCACGGCATCAGCAGCCAGTTGGCCAGCCATCGCACCAACCGTGCCGGCACTCATCAAATGACTAGATTCAACTGGTTGAGGCGAGCGGGGGCGTCAGACTATTACTGACTAAACAGCACCCTGTTCATTCTCCAGCTCCTAACTGGAGCCACGTTACTTAGGTTACGTTAAGATGTTTTTGTGGTATTGTTTCAGGTCGTGCCGAGGATTGGCCCTACCTTCTGTCCGTCTACGTATTGCTAGTCATTATATGTTTACCGTTGTTATTTATACTGCCAGAAAGTCCAAAGTACTTATTTGTAGTTAAGAAAAATGAGGAGAGAGCTTTAAAAGGTAAGATATAGTTTGTAAACAGTTATTGATATTAATAATTATGTACATTGACTTCATCGATACATTATATGACTTCTCCCGCCCACGGTGAGGCGAAAGGGAGTGTCAGGCTCTTACTGACTTAAAACCCCCCGTTCTTTCTCCTGCTTTAGACCGAGGCTACGATGCCTCATTGCGCTTGCCCCACAACCCCGCAAAAGGCTATAGGCCAACGTTGCCAGTAGAGGCCGCGCTCACGGAGTACGCGCTTTAATTATAAAGACTATCTTTCTTTTTTCAGAACTGAGTCGTCTCCGCGGCGTGTCTCCAAGCGTACTGAGTGATGACATAGAGGTTCTGCGCGAGGAGGTGCGAGGGTCGCAGTGCGCGTCGAGCGAGTGGTCCATGCTGCGCGTACTGAGGGACCCTCGCCTGCGACTGCCGCTACTGCTGGCCTGCTCCATGCAGGCTGGACAACAGACCAGCGGGATCAATGCGGTAATATATTTTTTTATGTGATATGACAACAAACGAGCAGACGGATCACCTGATGGTAAGCAATCGGCGCCGCCCAAGGAAACATGCAACACTAGAATAGTAACGAGTGTGTTGCCTTTTGGCGATTGGGGTTGTGTAGATTTAGGGATTGGGGTAGGGGGAAAAGGATTTTCTGTAACTGCAACCCGATGCTTTGCAATTTGTCGAGCTTCGTTTTAATAACCTACTATTACTTTTGAATAACTATTTGTAGGATCCGCAAATTGTTGTTCCGGGTCTCGGTGTGATGTGTATTTGAAATTGTATGTTTGTACACACAGGAGAACAGTTTATTGTTGATGTTTTTAAAAAAACTTTTCTGTATATAAATAAAATAGTTAGGTTAAATAATAATAAACAAAGCAGTACGAGTGGCGTTGCATGTTTGTGAGTATGAAAGTCCAACTAAAATATTTTTTTGATTAAATTTTTAGACCTTGATAAAATGCGGATGAGAAACGAGTTTAATTAAAATCGAGTCACTTGTTTCCATGATGTTTTACTTTAAAGTTTGCATGGAAACCAGTGCGGCATAAACGCTCGTAATTATAAAATTCTTATTATACAGGTTTTGACAATCCCCGTGTTATATTTTTATTGATAACTAGCTACTCTCGTGCGGTTTCACCCGCTGCTCGGCTCCTACAGATCATAGCGTGATGTCATATAGCCTAAAGCCTTCCTAGATAAATAATCTATTCAGCAAAATTCACTTCGAGCCAGTATTTTTTGAGATAGCTCGTTCAAATAAGCTAACTCTTCAGCTTTGTAATATTAATAATAATAATAAATCATTATTTCCCAGGTGTTCTACTACTCGCAAACGATATTCAAGCAGGCCGGCCTAAGTGTACAGAACTCCCAGTACGCAACGATTGGGTGCGGGTTTATCAACGTATGCACTGCAGTATTGATGCTGAAGTTACTGCCCCGCTTCGGTCGACGACCCTTACTGTTGCTCTCCGTGTTCACCGCTGCGGTTATATTGGCGGCGTTGGCTGCTTGTATGAGGTTTATGGTGAGTTATTCACGTCATCATCATCATCATCAGGACATCAGCCTATAAGTCAATAGTCAAAGTCAAAATCACAGGGCAGGCGCTTTAGTACGCCAAACAAAGCTTAAAGATAAAGTCGCAGTTGGTCAATTGTCTTAGTGAAGTGCCTAAGACCTCTTCTCACACGGAGAAGGTTTTAGTTTTAATCACCACGCTTGCTTATGAATTACCTGGTAAGCAATCGGCACGGCATCGCCAAAGGAGGAGCAAGTGCGTTGGGGATAAGGGGTTTTGAGGATTGGGAAGGGATAGGAACAAGGAAAGGATTTTTTTTATGCCATAAGTCGGCAAGCGAGCAGACGAATTACTTGATGGAGAGCAATCAGCGCCGCTCATGGACACCCGCGCAACGGAGGAGTTACGAGTGCGTTGCCGACCTTTTAGGGATTAGTGTTTTGGAGATTTAGGGATTGGGGAAGGATCGGGGTACTATCTTTTTATATATCTATGTTAATACAATACTCAATAATGTGTTTTTTTGTCCTCAGAATGTAGTTTCTTGGATGCCGTACGTGTGTATGATAGCGGTGCTGTCGTATGTTCTAGTCTACGGGTTCGGACTTGGACCCATTCCCTACTTTATTGCCTCGGGTGAGTTATAGTTTTTACTTGTTTTCATAGCATCTACGACTAACACCCGGTTTCTGAAAGGCTTGTCAACGCTAAATTAACTAATCTCCTGTTAAATCTCGTCATCTGATTGGTTGTTGATAATTCAGTCAACCAATCAGATGACTTTGATTGATCGGCCTTTCGGAAACCGGGTGTTACTATATCAAAAGTTTAGTAACGTATTTTTTGACTAGAAAGAATGTTTTATTTTCACTTATTTTTAATGGTAATATTTTCATTTAGAAAGAGATTGAAGAAAATTATAAAGAAAAATGTAAATTGAAAATAATAACTTACGCTAATTAACAGAGAAAAGCTCTACTAGTATGAAGTCACAAGGGTCTGTTTATTAATGAGCAGCATGCACATCGCCACCATTAAATTTTTCTCAATTATTTCACTCGAGGAAGTCGTTTTTCTATTAATTTAGTAATAAAATGGGTCGCAAAATAATAACTTTATAAAACTAAAGATTCTAGTGTCAAAGTATTGTTGTTTTCTATAAATTTTGTTGTAAAATGTGTCGCAATATCTGTATCTATATCTCTACTTCTAACCTATACTAATATTATAAATGCAAAAGTAACTCTGTCTGCCTGTCCTTATTTTCTTCACGCCTAAACTACTGAACCGATTTCTGTGAAATTAGGATTACAGACATAGTTTGGAACTCGAGAAAGGTGTCAAAAAATCTGCAGGAAATCACTATTCCACGCGAACAGAGTCGCGGGCAAAAGCTAGTAACTAATTTATAAAACTTAAGATTCTATTGTTAGAGCATTTTCGAATTCTCCAGTTGTCGAATAGATGACAGCGAATGTTAAAACACATGTATACAGTAGATACATTAGTAGCTAGTCGGAAACCGAAGTATATAAAGACTTATAGTAACCATCTATACTAATATTATAAAGAGGTAAAATTTGTAAGTTTGTATGTAGGGGGTAATCTTTGGAACCGCTGGTCGGATTCCCCTGATAGATAGAAAATTCTTTCACTGATAGATAGCTACAATATTCCTGAGTGCTATAGGCTATAAAACATCACGCTACGATTAAATGGAGCCGAGCAACTGGTAAAACCACTGGAGAGTAACTTTATAGTTATTAATATAACACAAAAATTAAGGCAACCACGTAAAAAGAAATAAGTAATAAGATTTCCTATTTGTGTCCACAGAGATATTTGAAGTTGGTCCTCGGCCCGCGGGAATGGCGTGGGGCTCACTAGCTAACTGGGGCGGGAACTTCCTCGTTGGCATGTCCTTCCCCAGCATGCGGGAGGCCATCGGACCTTACTCCTTCCTCGTCTTCTCCGGTGTCACCGCCGCGCTCTTTGTCTTCCAGAAGTAAGTAGACTTATGCAAAGAAATACCATTTTGAGAATCATCGTTTTGTGTTTAAATACCTAAGCAGTAGATGGCCAACTAGCAGCTACGCAATGTGTTGCGGATTCGACTCGTGCATAAAACAGCTCTATGTGATAGATGCACAAATAGTTGGGTCTGGGACAGGAAAAAGTACAAAAAAAAATTTCATAGTTTTTACAATAAGAAATAAACTACATCTTTTGCTAAATCTGTAGAATAAACATACTATCTAGAATGTTCTGCAATATTCCTACTTATCGGTCCCACTTTGTCCCAAAAGAAGACAAAGGGACAGGCAATATTTAGCAAAATTCTGTAACCGACGAAAATTTCTAGAATGTTCCATAGTGGAATTTTCTAGAACGCAGTAGAACTTTCGCACTAATATAGCGTGAAACCTCTTAAAAAATAAATGACGATGAGAAATGGCGGACGTTTTTTTACAAACAGGAAAAGTTGTCTTATTTCTTTTATTATTTCAATTCTTTAATGGCACCATGAATTTGCGAATAGGCCATAAAACGGTACTTTTACTCGTCAAAGTCTATGTAAAAAACGAAATTAACCGGCATTTACTTACTGACTATTCTGAGAAGAAATGTCAGTCTCCTTTTAAGTCCAAGAAGTTTAATAATTATAAATTTGCCCACAGAATATACTTCCCCGAAACTCGAGGTAAGACTCCAGCACAAGTGACCCAGCTATGCAGTCGGGGCCTACAATCGAAGCCGCTCCTCGCATCGGACCTCTCCAGCGTATGACGTCATAATTCTTTACTAACACGATCATACAATATACAAGTGATACGTAAGTAGACTGCTATGTTTGTATTTTATAAGAGAAATGAGAATATTGAATTAATATTTAGAACAAAGGAAATTACCGAAAGCACGCCGTCTGATTATTAGACCTTAATTACAAGTATTTCGGCCGATATTAATAAAAACTTTTTTGAATTAATATTGTTTACTCTGGCTTGTTTACTTTGGCTTACTCGCGTAACTATTTCGATGTAACTCGACTAGTTTCAAGCCTCGCTAGGAGCTCATATTCATGAATAGTATTGCCCGACGTGCCTATGCTATTCTTATATTTTATCAGCCAATTCATAAAAAATACACGTAATTTATTGTAAATTAAGTATCACGGCGAAACAACGCTGTTTTCTAGATGGCTGCAAGTCTCTGGTCCAGTCTGTCCATTCCGTGCCGAGTATGAGTCTCCCAAGTGAAGCTCAGAATTCAACCTTTTATTCTCATTTCTCTTGAACAAGTTGTTAGATGAGCTCAAATTGTTAATGGATGGGGAATAGGTATTATGATTTTTATACAACACAGAATACAAGTGATATTTATATAACACCAGAAAAGTTGCTTAGTACAGAGTAGATTTTTTATTGAAACTGATTTCATAGAACATACGGAAGTAATTGGGTAGGTTCCCAAGTCAAAAATAAATTATTTTGGTATATAATATGAGAATATGACCAGACTTTCATTCATTGATATGACGATATGATCATTATATATTTTAGATACAAAAGTAATTATTTTTGTAGAATCTCACAAATAAACCACTATGTATTAAAAATTATATAAAATAAACAGAAATCGCCAACTCAAAATAAATTTGGTAAAAAGCCAGGGTTCCAAATGCTTGGTAAAAATATCATATTATTTTATGTATTATGTTCGTATACTGAATTTCCCCATCTATCTAGATAAATATCAATTTATATTTTTATAGACTTTTCGATAGTGAGGGAATTATTCATACATATCTGTTTCATTATTTCTGAATCTCCATATAATAACGGATTTGATTTTCAATAAGAAAAAGTTTTTCCACATTTGTTTTTTTTTATAAATCTGATATCTGGAAATCTCCATTATTAATATATTGCTCAATAATTAACACACAAAACAAATCGTAGCGATTTATACGAACAAAAACTGTGTCTAGTCGTTTCCATCTTGATTTTTAAACAAATATATTACGTGTATTGTTTTAAATTTTTGAACTCCTTTTTGGTAATTTATCATACAGAGTCAGTTTCTCTGATTGCTTAGTTGAATCGCAACGATTTGTCAAAGTCTAAAAGGGTATGAAGAAATCTAACTAAACGTGCTGTTAGAACTCAATAAAATTATTTTAAGTAATTGTAGAAATGATGCCATCTTTTTCTCTCACCGTTTGCAAGAAAGGGACGTAAATAATAAACAGCATGGTTCATGTATAAAAACAATTTCGACCTTATTACAAAACAAGGTTTTACTTTAGTCTAGGACTAAACCATTGAACCAGTTTTTGTATTTCGAATTGAAGGTAGATGACAATAAGATTCAAAATTCAAAAAACCGACTCAATGGTTTAAAACCTGGACTAAAGATAAATCTTGTTTTTAACCGACTTCAAAAAAAGGAGGAGGTTCTCAATTCGATTGTATTTTTTTTTTTTTATTTTTTTTTTATGTTTGTTACCTCAGAACTCCGTCGTTTATGGACGGATTTGCAAAATTTTTTTTATGATTGAAAGGATATGCTTCCAGATTGGTCCCATTCTTTTCAAAATTGAGTTTTGATGATGGGATCCATGAGAAATCGAGGGAACTCCTCAAATATTATAGGCAACTATATAGTAATTTTAATATTTTCATAGAGCACTCAAGCATTTACAGTCAAAAAGTAATATTTGATGGGGTGGAACTGGTGAAGAAGATCAGAAATGGGTGATGAAACTTGACACTCGCATAGATATCACAATCAAGGTAGTTCAGTAACTATGAAAATGCACTGTAAACCAATGATCTTAAATAATTATGTTGGAAATGTTATCATCGAACTGATTTAATGATGATTATGAAGCTGGAAGGTAGGCACTGGAACTGCGTACCTAATTAATATATCCTAGCCGTGTTTGGGCTTGTTAGAATTGTTATAAGATGCACTTTGGCTGTAAGGTACTATTGAACTGATGTGATGATGAAGCTGGAAGGTTGGCATGGGGCCTAGTATTGTGTAAGCTTATTAGAGCTGTCAAGAGCAATGGAAAGGGCTATGCTCATAGTTTCCGTGCATGTTCGAATCAGAAATGAAGAAATCCGCAGAAGAACCAGCGTCACCGACATAGCCCGAAGAAATGCCAAACTTAAGTGACAGTGGGCACGGCGCACATTGCTCGTAGAACAGATGGCCGATGGGGCCGAAAGGTTCTAGAGCGGGACCGCACACCTTTGGGGGCGGAGTTTGGCCTAGTATTGGCTATTTTGCATTAGTCCACGTGGACTGCGTTTACACATTAGTGGTGAAATGCGTCATTGTGTTCTTATCGTTTTCCTGGTAATAGGCTAAGAGAATTCATTGGCATTTTTAACAAAACAGTCGTTTTAAATGGGTTACAAAACAATAATTGCGTCGTACAAAACAATAATTGTGTTTCTTTTGTGTGCACATATGTAGATAATACTTACTTAAAAAAGGTTCATACATTGAATGACTCATAAATGTATATTTACAATAGCGATGGTCTTTTGTATTTTTACCAACTTGTCTATATATGAATGTTCTTAGTAATAACAAAATAGTATTCTTCATTTAATGGGTTACAATTGATACAAAACAATAATTGCATCGGTCTTTTTTCTATGTACGAATGTATTTAATCATAGATACTAAATTAGATTGCATTTGGTATCTTTGAACATTATCTGTCTGTTGATGAAAATATCTAGTTTTTTGTTATTTGGCGAGAACTAATATGAATTTATGATAAGATTATTATTTTTTTTAACTATAAGTCATAAGTATCTCATGCATCATATCATCTCTCCTCGAGATCAAAACGATTACACAGTAACAATGTACTATGATATGTATTTCTACGTATAAGTATGACATTGGTAACTTTTTCAAAAGAAATGTAGGAACGATATTGACTTCTTTGCCATAACACATTATAATAAAAAAAAAACACTAAACGGCTACAAATAAAAAAAAAATTTACAAAATAAAAAAACCGCCTTCAAAAAAAGTCAAGCAATAAAAGTTCCTACACTAAAAAGTAAAAAATAACAATTTGAATTACTGTAAAAAAACTTAGTTTATAGGTAAACTTATTTGACATTAATATTTTGCAAATATTCAAAATTTATTACTTATTTTTGGAGTTGGTGCCAGCCCATGCAAGGAAATACAAATGGGCAACAATCCCTTGAAAAACTACCTCTTACTTAATTATAAAACTACTTAATACCTATTTGCATACTCAAATATAGGTATATTAATTAAGACATAAATACAGATTAGACTTCTCTACAAAAAATGTCCGATTTGCACATTTTTTTTAAATAAAAAATATATACTTACAAAAACATTTTAACTACATTGAAAATGTTTAAGCATTATGTACGAAAAATGGCACCGGATATTAAAAAGCTAACTAACATTAAGTTTCAACATTAAAATGCTGGCACCGACTCCAAAAATAAGTAATAAATTTTGAATATTTGCAAAATATTAATGTCAAATAAGTTTACCTATAAACTAAGTTTTTTTACAGTAATTCAAATTGTTATTTTTTACTTTTTAGTGTAGGAACTTTTATTGCTTGACTTTTTTTGAAGGCGGTTTTTTTATTTTGTAAAATTTTTTTTTATTTAATAAGGGGGTTTAAGTTTATGAGAATAAAATGGTATTAGCTATTATTGTGTGTATCTGTACACAAAATATTCTGAACAATATAAAAGATCTGTACATTTTTTCTCCCTTTCTCGCAGTGTGTGTTAGTAAAAGACGGCTATAGTTTTGACTAATGTGTGCTCGGGTGCATTTTTATTGTTATTTTAAAATTGTATTGTAATAATGTAAGTGCACTTTGACTATTTTCTACAGTAAAGACGAGAATAGGTAACTCTTAGTGTTTGTATTTTGGTTAATAATGCTGCATTTATATTGGTGATTGATGTAGCAGATGGCGCCACTGCAGTAAATGGGAGCATCATTGGTAGTGCCTTGTACATTAATTAAAATTCATTTTAAATCTCCAAATTTAATAGAAATTATGTCTTATTTTTTTCCCAAAGCTCTATTACTGCTGTGTAATCTAAACTCAAATTATAAGTAGGAAAGATTTACTTGTTTGGTTGTTCGGATCGCATAGGCTCCGAAACTACTTGACTGATTAGAAAAAACTTTTACTAGCTAGCTAGCTATCTTAGCTAAACTATTTTCAGTAGTATATAATTTATAACGGGTAAAACCCTGAGGCACAACTGTTTTGTGATAACTGATCTAAATGCAGCGTTATGATGCTAGGAACAAATTAACTACATATAAGCTCGGATACGGTTCTGATACTAACGTTCTCTTGTATTTTAATTGTCTGATCTATAATCTTCTACAATCTGGTTGGTGCTCGCAATATTTTATGCTAGCCGAAGTTGAGGTACCGATAAATGGAAACTGCTGTCATAGTAACGTTAACCACTTTGCCCCTCGGGGTTGCGCAATGTGGCACAGCGGCCTGGGCCCAAAACAGGAGAAGGAACTGGGGGGATTTTACTCAGTAAGAGTCTCGACTCACTCTCACTCGCGTTACCCTGGGCGGGAGAAGTCATTTGATGATTTTCCCCTGATAAAAGGCCTTAACTGCCTGAGTATAAGATATATTATATAGTCATATAAAACAACACAGTTGCGCTCTTACCCTGAGTTGAACTAAAGTTCAAAATTATGCAGCTCGCCGCCCGACCAGAACCAGGCCCGAGGGTACGGCGCGTAGCGTTCCGCGCGCGCCTCAAAGAGCCAATAGACCACCACAAACGGGGCCCTATAGGGCTGATGTTCCTACAGGGAAAAGTCATTTGATGATTTTCCCCTCAAAAAAAAAAAAAAAAAAAACACGTGGTAGGCCTACTGATCTATTGTTTTTATACAAAGGACACAACTTGTTTTTTCTCCATGGAAAAGTGCTTAATGTTTTTATCGTTTTATTATTACATTATTGGTTCTTATTTATCGGTACTGAAACTTCGGTCCCAGCATCCGTCTCCAAGACGTTTTAAAAGTACAAAATACGTAGTAGCATTAGGTGTTACCGTACCAACGAAGTTAATATAATGGAATATCAATGTTGCCATTTAGCACTCGCTGTAGTAGGGGTTACCAGCCTGCGAATATTTGGAAACAAGTATACCAAGGTGTAAGGACAATGTTCACAATATTGGTATACGGTTTGGCTCAGAGTAGGATCAGAAGAATCTGGTTTTTAGCTTTGACGAATGAGCAAATAGCTTCTCTAAAAGGCTGACCGCCAGATTAACACTTCTGAAATGTTTGTACTTAATTATTTTGTTTGACGTTCAAAAATGATTTGGCTAGTAATTCTTGAAACCCCAAGCGAACGCCGGCGGTCCTTTTGTGTCTCGAATTACCACGGTTGAAAGTTACAAAATTAAAAAAGGGCGAATTATAATATTTTGGTAGGAAATGTGAACTCATTTTAAATAGTTAATGGTTGGCATGTAACTACCGCTCTGATTATTTAATATGAGTAAGTGATAAGAAACTAATTAATTAACGCTTTTTTAAATGAAGACGTGTTTTATCGTTGGTACGGAACCCAAATTGCGAGTTAAATACTGAATAGGGACAGTTATAACTCAAAAAAACATTTATTTATAAATAATTTAACCGATTTTGAACTTTAATGTAAATTGCTGAATGTTATTGGTGTTAACTTTATTACATAAGGAATAGAAGTCAAAATCGGTTGGATTATATCATCTGAATGGGTTTGCTGAAGTGTCTTAGAATCGCACAAAATCTTTTTTTGGCACTTATCTCTAATAACGTCCATCAGTTGGTATTTTTTAATATTTACAGTTTAAAACATCACTTGTAGTGCATAATTTAATTATAATTAGAAGTTTAAGGAATTATTTTGTTGTGTAATTATTTATAATTATAAGATTGTGGGATATGTAAGCTCCAACCGTATGTGTATGATATTTTATTAAGAATTTTTACAATAAACATTCAAGTACCATTTGATTTTTGGTTTTATTATAACTTTAAATTACTAAGCTCATCATAAATCTATACTAATATAATATTAAAAAGCTGAAGAGTTAGTTTCTTTGTTTGAACGCTCTAATCTCAGGAACTATTGGTTCTAATTGAAAAAAATTATAAGTGTTTAATAGACCATTTATTGAGAAGGGCTATAATAATTACGCTACGATCTATATGACCCGAACACGAGCCGAGCGTAGCTAGTTCATCAATAAACTTGCCAAGATGGAGTTTGAACATTTTTAAAGTAGTCAGAATTTTTTTATTGCAATTTACAGCTTAATATATACATAATATAATGATAAACCATTAAGTTTTGTTTCATAGATTGGCATCTATGAAACAAAACTCGGCGGGCCCATCCGTGCTGAAGCATACCCATATAAAATAAAACGTAAAATCTTATTTTATATAATGATTTATTGTCATAACATGATCAAAATATATATTTATACCAATTAAAACATTAGCATATAAAATATAATAACGGTAACAAGAAGGTAAAAGTAATCACGCTCCTTTACAGGTTTTATCAGAATTAAAAGTATATAAAAGTGAAGGTATATTTATATAAGATACTTTATGACTAATAAACTAATTTGTACAAATTATTAATGAGCACGATTCCTTTTAAAAAAATTACGCTTAAAAATGAACACAAAATTATTTAAAGTACGGTATAATTTTGTTTTGTTATACATTTTTTTTCAATTACTTTTAGTAGCAATATATTTTAAAGCAAATATATGATAACATGATTGTGGCGTGGCGTTTTCTTTTCGCGCCAGAAACTTTTCAGTTTCATACATTCACTATATTAAGAGACAATAATGCGTTTGTGACGCGTGTTGTCAACTGTAAGAAACCGGGGCGTTCTGTCCCGACACAAGAGGTTTTATCTTTACGGGCCGTCTGACGGTAAACGGTCAGCGCATTCTCCACAAGAATATTACGCCACGACTAATGCCCTTAATATTTGAAAATTATGCTTGAAAAGTGTTACAAAAGTTTACATGAACGTAGTGACACTTGAACTCTACTATACTAAAACCAAAATTATTTTACGAGGTATGTCAGCTACGTAAGTAGTCGTCGATTTCTTTAAGTTTATCCCAGCAGACCAATAGGATAACCGTGTGAGGACCTAGCCTTATGTAGTTGGCTGTGAGGCCCTTGTACAAGGAACGTGGGCCCTCATATCTGATCATCTTGTAACCGCAGTCAATCATGCCTTTGTATAGCGTCCCTTTTTTGTTCGCGTCAACCGCTGAAATAAAGATATTTTTTTATTACATTTAAAAACAGTATGGTGTGTTTGCGATTATTCAGTGAAAAATCCGAGTGAAGGCGCTTTCTCTGTTGCACCTATGGCAATTCTAATAATTTAACTAGTTTCACATTAACAGCCTATAAGTGTCCTGTCCTGGGCAAAGCATTCTTCTGACGCGGAAACGTTTGAACATTAATCACCGTGCTTGTTCAAGGCGGATTGTCGATGTTAAATTATAAATCCAAGTGTTCCTTTGGTGTTGCGAGTGTACATGGGCGGTGCGGATTGCTTACCATCAGGTAATTCGACTGCTCTTTTGCCGACCTATCCCATAAAAGTAAAAAAAAAGTTATTTTCATGTTACTTTTCCACTTACGTTGATTACACAGCCTGGTGGCGATAACATCGAATGGGTTTAAGCACAGCGTCATGACGATTCCTCCAAGGTTGGCTCCGAAGAAGGACAGCATCAGCGGGTACTGAGTGAACCAGTTGTGTGCTCGCAGCCACTCCTTAGCGTAAGTGAAGCTTAGGATTTGGGAGGCACTGCCCGCCATGCCGCGAGGTATTTGTGGACCCACGCCTCGGAATAAACCTGAAGTTGACATAATTATAATGAAAGTAATTTTTATGAATTAAGAAACTTAAAACTACCGTTACAGTTCCCAATGCGGTAGTTTAGTGAACTAAATCATAATCAATTTGAATCATCATCATCATCATCAGCCTGATTTCGTCCACTGCTAAACATAGGCCTCCCCGATTGCACGCCACGGAACTCGATGTTCAGCTCTCCTCATCCAATTTTAAACAAAATACGTTATTCTAAAACACCCTATTAGATACTTTACAGTCATATTAGGTATTTCTCTGTTATTCCTATGGAAGCGAGCTATCTGTAAAGAAGTATTTGATGACTGATCAACACGTTGGAGTGATAGATTAATGGGGACACTTATAAAACGATTTCAATGGAGTACTAACTAACGCAGAAACCCATGTAGGTACAGCAGTAGGTTTAAACAATTAATAAAGATGTAGGAAGGAGGATTAGTATCCTAGAAGACTTGGTGATTTTAGACTAAATTTATAACATAATAGCAAGAAACAAATTCTTCATAAGATAATTTCTTTACCTTTGAACCCTTCGCTCTTAAATATGTCAAGTAGAGCGCCACTAGTGCTGGTAACTTTATGCTGGTGTCCCACAGCTATGGCTTTGGCTGCCTGAGATTGAAGCCTAGTTTTCACCAGGTAGAATGGAGTACCAGCTATGGAGCCAACGCCAGCGACTCCTGCACCTTTGAGCAACGATGTAGCCCCACTAGCATCTTTGAGTATGCCCCTTCTTTCTGCCATTCGGAAACAGCCTAACCTGGAAACACGAGTTTAAGACAAACTGTTTTATTATATCCATTGCATTTGCAATATTACCTAATTATTTTTTGCAATATAAATATTAATTTTTCTACTAAAAATACGGGTTTGAAAAACGGTTTTTTTTAAACAAGACAATTAGTGGTTCTTATGATCAGTTGGGTTCTTCATGGTCTAAGAATGTGACTGTACAGAATAATTCTAAAGATAAAAATAGATATTTTGTTTATGTTATAGCTAGGCAAACGAGCAGACGGTTTACCTGATGTTTACCAATCAGCGCCGCCCATGAAAACGTGTAGAGATTTAAGGATAGGGGAGGGATTGGGCCTCCGCTAACCTCCCTCACATGGCGAACCACAACGCTGTGGTTGTTTCAAGCCGGTTTTTTGTGAAGCTGTGGTATCACTCCGGTCGAGCCGACCCATTTGTTCCGAAGCATGGCTCTCCCACATGTGTGTATACATTTTTGTTTTTAAGAAAAAAATACTTGGGTACCTGAATATGTTTAAGAAGAATTGAAAGCCCAGCATAGCCGTTAATCCACGTTGTAAAGCGCCCAGACCTTCGGTTTTGCCCACGACGAATATAGCATGAGGGACATTTTTGTAAAAGACATCATGTTTGCCCCTTGCTTTCAGTTCCCCTTGCAATTGTAATCTGGTCTTCACCACTTCTATAGGGTTCGTGAACAGAGTTGCAAACATGGCTGACGTCCCTCCCATCAGCAAGTCCGTGATGTCACGGTTCAAACTGTGGGTTTTACTTATCTGTGCATCTTTTACCTTCGACATTTTGTTCGTCTGTGGAAGAAGTGTTATTGGTTATTTTAGTCCTTATATATTTACCCCTCCACATCTAAGTGAACTCCACTTTATAATTATGAAATTTTGTCCGTACAAATCAAACAATCATAAAAAAGTTATTGCGCCGGAGACACTCATTTACATTTGGGCTTCTGGCTACCCTGACAATGAAACTTTAAAATGGGTTTAAAAAATTTCATCCGAGTTTGCGGATTCAAGCGCGTACCGTGCCTCGGCCGCTGCAAGAGAAGGAACTTGGTGATTTTTATTAAGTAATAGTCTGACACTCCCTAATGCCCCACCCAATGCTTGAAGTCATTATGATGACATCCCTCCTCTGAATTTGACACCCAAGTAACTAGTCTTTCATGTTGTTGTTGGTTGACAAAAATGTAATTTTCTTCACTTCATTTTTTGTGTGGTGCGGAGGGAGAATTATCAAATTACTTTGCTCGACCTGGGCTGGGCGAAAGCGAGTGTCAGGCGCTGACTAAAAACTCCCCTTCCTTCTTGTTTTCCAGGCACAGGTTGTGGTATCTGATAGCGCTTACTCTGACAGAGAATTTGTTTATAAATTGGAATATATTTTAAGGTAATAACATAATTTTGGCGTAAATAAAAACCAAGAATAACTATTTAAAACTTTATTCCTATTAACATAAACATTAAATTCTCTAATTGCACCAAATATCACTATTATACTAAAAATATTAATTAGTATTACACATTTTTCTACTATACTAACTTATTGCTAAAAATACAAAACGTTATAAGCACTGAGATTTATAGCTTAGGCTGTATAAATATCTTGCGTTAATTGAAAAAATTTACCAAAAACTGAGTTGCCACATAAAAAAATCAAAACCAAATTTATCATGTGGCAACACATAAAAATGTCAGATTTAATTAAAAATAATACATAATAAATTGCACTACACAATTAAATGCTATGAATAATAAATACTATGAAATTAACTTAAAATGCTTGTAATAAGGTATTTATTTGCAATAATACTGAGTTGCAATGTTAAGGGAGGTTATATTTTTGCTCAGGTACTAAAATGACGTAATATTCAAATGTATTTCATATTTCTACAAAATAGAAATATAATCATTTGATAAAGATAAAACATGAAAGAGTGAGAATGATAACAGATTATTTCATGAGGATGATATGATACATAGATGAAAGGTACTGTTATTTAAATGGAAAACTTATTCAGTTTAGGATAAGCAGAGTATTTCATATGAATAATGAGTGACACTTGGATTTTTTTGGGTCAGTAAATGAAATAAAAAATAAGTCATATTAATGTTATATGCTAATAAACAAAAACAATAATAATATATTCTTTAATTTCCTGTTCCTAAAGGCTTATGCCTGGTAAACAATCGGCACTGCCCATGGGTAAGTTACCAAACTTTTAGGCAATTAAGGATTGGGGAAGTGGGTAATATTATGTATGTATATGCCTACAGTGTTAAGTTCAAAAGGGGCAAATTGAAGGAGCCGATTTTGGTGCTCAATTACAATAACTATTTAAATGGGACCAATAGCCAAGACCAAAAAATAAATTTATTTATCCATACAAATCGCAACAGCTGATTTGATTGATTGAATTATTTTTTTTTTTAAGTCCAATATCGCTCTTAAGGGAAAATACCAATATGGAAATCTGAAAAATCGTTGTTTTATTTAAGCACCAGAATATGTCCCTCTTTTAAACTAACATACTGTATTGAGGTGGAGGTCATGGAGGTTACAACTCCCGTCTCTCATGCAAGGGGCGGATTCGAAAGTTTTTGTATGTACTTAGACAAATAAGTATTTAGACATCACTGACAACCGGGGAAGGAAAATATCGTGAAGAAACCTGGACTTATAAGTTTGAAATCACCAAACCTACGCTCAGCACGTATAGGCTAATGATGATGATGATAATTGGGTCAGGCCAGACGTATACAAATTGTAACAACTATTTATCATTAATTTGAACACTTCGCAGATAACATGAAATATACAAACAATATCGTTATAAAATAATTAAACTTAACAAAAATCCAAGGTCATTTGGCACTCCTTTGGCATTCTGCTGTTATATTAATATCATCAATTACGTTTATTACTTTATTGCACTCAATGAGATTCAACACCATTAAAAACCAGGCACCAAATATAAGACACACAAAATTAAGTCCTATTTCCACCAACCATAAAGTCAAAAACAAAAAATGTTCAACTGAATACCAGTCGAAAAACATTTTACAAATACTGTAAACCAATATAATGATATACAAAAATGAGCAGTAATACCATGAGGTATAAAGTCTAAATTAAAATTATCTACATACCAATTTTATGTCGCTTATTGCACTATGATCACTGTTTGGACATAAGGTTGTGACGTCACACGTCAGTAGCGCACGGAAGACAGTTGAATACAATACGTATATTATATCAATCGTTCTTATCACGTATATACAAATGACAAACGATAATATAAACCACACTGATAATAAAAACTTCGGCACAAATGACTTACTCACGTCTTTAGTTAGCGCCTGGCTACAGATATGACGCAGTCAACTGGCTAAATACTCCATTTAACGTACGGCCTGATTGACTAGCCGTTTGATTGAATGGCTAAAAATTTCAGTCAGGCAGTTTAGTTGGAAGCTACCAGAATGGTAGGATAGCTAAGGCTAGAACTTTTACCCATAAAACAGCAAATAAAATATTAAACATGCTAGGCAGTTAATTAAATGGCTAATCTGGCTAGTTGACTGCGGAAGACGTATGTATGACATGTGGTTGATGGAGACTTGATATAAATATTTTATTTCAGAAGTATTATTTCCATTGGTATATTTAAGTACCAAAATTAAAAATCGTTCTACAAAACGCTTTTTCTTAATTTAGATATACTACTTTTTTGAGCAATATTACGTGAATAAAAATGTGTACCTATACACACGCTTACTCATGTGACTTGAAACTCGAGTTATCTAGCCAAAAAGTTATATGAAAAATATTACTTAAATACTGAACCTGTGGGTCCACTCGCCACCAAATAGGTGCAAGGAATAATATATTGAATATGTGAATCATACTCCAGTATAAAAACAAGAAAAAATCTGGTAAACTAGCTGAAATAAAGTATTGTTTTCTGAATGCAAATTCACAAATAATACGTTAAGACACAAGCCGAAACCATTCTACAACGTTAATACAAAATAAATTAATAACTTAAAAATAAAAATACAAAGCCAATACAACATTGTAAGGACTATTTAAAATATAATAATATTAAATCTCACTTTTCTAATGCCTCGAGGTGAGGCAGACTTTCACTGAGCCAAACACTTTAGCCAAAGCCAACTTTAGGCGAGGCAAAGACTTTAGCCAAAGACAACTTTAGGCGAGGCAAAGACTTTAGCTAAAGCCAACTTTAGTTGAGGCAAAGACTTTAGTCAAAGCCTACTTTATACCAAGCAGACTTTAGCCAAAGCCAAGGCTTTCGCGGAGGAAAAAGACTTTAGCCGGGGCAAAGACTTTAGCCAAGGCGAAGAATTGCAACTACTATAAAATCAAACGCTATGCATGTAGTTTAATACTTTTTTGCAGATCTTTTAGCATATCCCAGAATACTAATAAAAGCACTGTGTGGGGTGCTTGGCGAAGGTAAGATGGGCCCATGCCCTTACAAAAGGCTATTAGGCCTTCTGCCTTGACGATCTTTCGCGCGCAATCGGCTATACCCGCATACATAACCCCTCGGCCGTTTGCGTCAACAGCTGAAACAAATATTTTTTAAATAAGTATGTTTTTGATAACCTATTTTATATCTATATGTATACTTAATATTATAAGGAGGTAAAGTTTGTAAGTTTGTATGTAGGGGATAAGCTTTTGAACCGCTGGTCGGATTGCCGAAAATTATTTCACTGTTCCTGAGTGCTATAGGCTATAAAACATTACGCTACGATTAAATGGAGCCGAGCAGCGGGTGAAACCGCGCGAAAGTAACTAGTAGATTATTTTTTTATATGTATTTGTTTTTTTCTTTGAGATAAGTATAATGTTCAATAACGAGAACGTCATCAGATGGAGTTTACAGGATCATCTGAAGAAAAATGAGGCATGTCTTTTTAACACAACAAACCTTCATTTCGGAATAAAATGAACATGACTTTATTTACTCTGTCAATAGGAAAAAGAATAAAGCTATCAAAATGTGGATTTAGCGCAGAAACAGTACACATGAGTGGACTGAAAGTCGGAGAGCAACACACCTTTTACAGATTGCTATTATTATTGCAAATTAAGATATTATAGTAATTTCAAATAAGGTCAATAATTATTCATGAATGTGTGTCACATACATAAATTTTATTAAGATATTATAGTTATGTCAAAGTAAAGTCACAGAAAAACCGGCGTGAAGAAACAAAGTAAGTTTTATTTCGTTGTGCTAGTAAGGTTGCCGGAGGACCAATTCCTTCCCCCTACCCCATTCTCAGTCCTCAACGTAAATCCCCTATTCTTAAATTCCTAATAACCCACAAGTGGCCGCCAGCGCACATGTAGTAACTCCTTTGGTACCACGAGTGTCCATGGACGGCGCTGATTGCTTGCCATCAGGTAATCCGCCCTATGTCATAAGAAAACATTGCTATTGGACAAATATAGGTAATAAAGTATGGCTTACCTTGGTTATAAAGCCGAGTCATGATGACATCCATCGGATTCAGGAACACAGTCTTCACTAACGCCCCTATGTTGCTCGCTACGAAAGCTGACAAATACTTCGATTGTTGGAACATGTTGTTATTGTCCATCCATTCTTTACATCTGTAAAAGAAATATGACTTTGATTAAATATATTTTTCTATAAAACCTGGCCATAGAACTATAGAAGTAAGTACCTATTTGGAAAATATATCCTACTTAACAATTTAAGGTTCCATTGAGACACAATTTAGAACTCGGAAACGATTCAAAAAATATGTGACACAAGTGTGGGAGAGCCATGCTTCGGCACGAATGGGTCGGCTCGACCGGAGTGATGATACCACGGCCTCATAGAAAACCGGCGTGAAACAACCACAGCGTTGTGTTTCGCCGTGTGAGTGAGGTTACCGGAGGCCCAATCCTTCCCCTCCCCCAATTCCTCCTCAATCCCTAATCCCTAAAAGGTCGGCTACGCACTCGTAACTTCTCCGTTGCGGGTGTCCATGGGCGGCGCTGATTGCTTACCATCAGGTAATACGTCTGCTCGTTTGCCGACCGATTACATAAAAAAAATGTGACTGCAATCGTATCAGTTGTATCATTGTTTATTGAGACTGAGAAAACTAAAGAATAGTAAGTATAACACTACATTTATTATTAGTTAAGTATGACGTCATCCAAAACTAGGATCACCACCCTACCCTACAGTAAGTAGATTGCATCTAACTCTGAACATATGCATGAATATAAAAAGTAGCAACCCTGACAATTATGTTGACAGAAAAAACGAATGATAGTAAGTAATTATTCTTTGATAAGATTGACCTTATAACATTGGACCAGTAAACTGCCATCAAAATATATTTGAACTGCTAAGAACCGGGTGAAAATTGGAACGAGCGCAAAATTTCATGACATGTGTATAACTAAATAAACTAGTATGTTTATTTTTTTTGCGCTCAAGCTTATCTTTTGCAAGTTTTTAAACGTAATATCCAACTTAACAGTACAAAGAGGAGTATATGGAAATGTACTTAAATAAAAGTTATTTTCGTCCATTTCATGTACCTTCATGTAGGTATAGCGCTGATTTTATAAGAGGGCAAACAAGATTAAGTGTAGCGGTTGATAGTTAAGAATATTTAGAACACAATGACACTTTGCCCTACTCCGAATCCGTACTCAATTCTTCTCCTTTTCAATTAATAGTCGAAAAAAAATACACCATCGCAAACGTCTTTAATGCATAAGTACAAAAGGAGTTATTCGCCCAATTAAAAACTGTTTGGATCAGATATTATTTTCCATATTAAGAATAAAAAAAATACATATAAGCCAAGGCTATTATTGACGCAAGAGGGCGTTGTCTACATGTCACTGACATATTCGAGATAAAAAAAGGCGTGTCAACCAGAAAGTTTCATCAGCTGTTTCTTACTACATAGTGTACTATGACGTATTTGTTATCAGTGGTATTATTGATCTTCTCTAAAAAAAACTGAGGTCAATTGTATTTTTAGAAGTGTGATTATATGACGGTAGCGCTCTGCCCTCCTAACAATAGCAATGAAGAAAATTAAAAGTAAATTAATAAACCAAGATTTAACCAAGTGGATTACTTACACAGCAAAAGAAGCAATTTGAGATGCAGATCCAATGGAATTCCTCATCATCATCCCATGGGCACCTCTCCATAATCCTGATAAGCCATTCTTGTTGTAGATCTTCTGGAAAGCGTACATCATGCCTGGGTGGGCATGCTGAGTGCCTACTGCTATCTTCTGTGAGGAGTAGGACATCAGCTGAGTCTTCACCAGCTGTAGTGGACTACCACACAGCCCCCCACACATTCCTGACACACAGCCAAAGAACAGACTGTTCACAAATTGTGTGTTGTTATCCTTATCTCTAAGGAGGCCATAGTTGTCTGCTTGCTGGTAGATGCCCAACCTAAAATAGTAATTTCAAATTTATTCACAATATAAATGTAGATGTATAAATACTACTTAAGAATATTATTTGATTAAGCCCAATTTTAAAATTATTCGTTGTTAAATTATCTATGGTTTATATTAAAATAAAACAATGCAAAGAAAAAGATACCATAAAATACAACCAACCAACAAACATGCAATCGGAAACCTAAATAACAAAACCAAAAAAAATTAAAAGAAAACAATTCCAGACAAAAACCAAAAAACAGCTTACCTTACCCCATTCACAACAAGTTGGAACCACAGTGCTGGCACCAATCCTTTTTGCAGAGCGGCAACACCGTCATGTTTCACAATATTGAACATGGCGTGGGGCACATTTTTATAGTGGACCGCATGCTTTCCCCGAGCCCTCAGCTCTCCTTGCAGCTGCATGCGAGTCTTGACAACATCAAATGGGTTACTGAAAAACCCCGCACCAACTCCAGCCAGACCTCCCACAAGGAAGTCCATTGTACTACGAAAAGTATGATTTTTTAAGCCTTTTTGCCAAACTATTATAAATAGTATTCAATATCACAAGTTTTAAATTACTAATAATTTTGTTAGTAATAGAATGTTTTATTTTATGAATGAATAGTACAAGCAATCTTCTATATAACTAAAAGTTAGTAGTTAAATAAATAACTGGAAATCAAACAAAGCATGTTGATTAGTCTTCATTTATCTGATAAAATTGAGTTGAAGTATTTATTATGTTAATTTTGCACACCACTCTATGGTTTCGTAATTTTGTACACAATCATGTCACAAATGTAATGTAATATAACACAAAAAGAAAATGAATTTATTTTAAGTTTATTGTATCAACAATTCAAATGATTTATTATAATAGGAATGCTCTGGCTACTATCTTGATAGGTGGCAAGCGATGGTATGGTGGGCCATGAATAATAAATAACCTATTCAGTCTGATCTATTCACACAAACTATCCCAAATCTTAGCTGTTCTGATGAAAAGCTGGAATATAATATATAATAAATGCTATGGGCCAAGTTCTAAACTTCTAACTTTAAAAGTTGTAACTGTCAAATGATGATGAATTATTGTAAAGGTTTAAGGATCTAATTATATTTTTGGCAGGTGGTATCACCTAGTTTAACTGGTAGGTATTATTTTTATGTTTTACAAATTTTGTGTTAATGAATTTACAAAAGCAGTAAAATAAATATCAATTAAATTGCATGCCTTCAGGCTGATTATGGAGATACCAAACCTTTTAATGTATCCATGTTGTCATTACACACTTTTGCAATAAATGAGTTTGAATTTGAAAAAACTCAGAACAAAGAGTGATGTGATGCTTTGGTTTAAAAAAAAAGTTGTGGCCTACCATTGTATGTGAGTTATTTATTTATGTAATGCACCTAAACCCAATCATATGATTGTTAAAATTAATTGTTTGGATTGTATAAAACATTAAAATCGAATAAAATAAACCATACCTTAAGTGAATCATTTTTAAAAAACTGCACAGCAATCTTAGTAACTCTAATGAAACTAAAACACCAGCACAAACACACACACACAGACACAATTATACTAATTAAATAAAAATACAATGCTATTTATAATTAAAAAATATTTTTATGTAGAAAAAGTAACAAATGTTAATTTTGCTATATTACTAATAATTTAAAATGATAAAAATTTTGTGTTTGCCGCAAAAAGTTTGTGTTATTTCCCGCCACATCTAGTAGTAATGATTATACACATATTCTTGATTATTTAAACGTTCGGCACTCATTTAGTTCGGTCAACTTCGGTCAATAGGTCGTCTCTTCTCTAGATATGGGCAACGCTGGGGCACATATTTATTTATCAAGTTCTGTACCCGGGAAACAATAAAGATAAAGTTCTAATAAGTTAATTCGAAATTTTCTTGACTCATTTTCTTTTAATAACAAAGAAGAGAAGTCGAGAATTTCTAAGACAAAGAAAAATAATAATTATTTTATTTAAGTATTCCGATAGTTTGCGAGTGCAACCAATATGATAGATTTAGTATTATTTAACAAAACATATTATGTAACGACTTATTAAATGTTTATTAAAACACGTGCTACAGTCAATAAAATAATTATTTTATTTTAAATAAATGCGCACACTTACCTAGACGCGGTGTTGGTTAGAATCTGATTTGGTCATCTAACGTTTCCTATTAATAAATAGGTCAACATCATGGGCCGCGTTGGAATAGACTACGTGACGGTAAACTTATTTGTAACACTTAAAACTTCTATTTCTAATTTTCTATGATTTCGTAATACACTGAAATTTTCCCCATCATGATCAAATTGTCAAATTTTGAAATTGACAGAATACATCAGCTGATCTAGACAGTTGCGTTCATTGAAATATAAATTAACACATAGAACGCATTGCAAATACGTTCGTAAACAATTATTTTTCAGAATTGTCCCGTATCTGGGCGTAACCTACGTTTTAGCATGCAACTGCACACAAACAACTTTAATATGGATCATCCACGTCTAGTCGTTGCAGATGAAACCCTAAAATATCCGTTAAGACAAATCATGCGAGCCTACAACCAATGAGTCCATGTCATAAAAAATATTGAGTTCCTATATCCATCTTCCAGTTCCATCATCGAACCCTGGTAACAAATACAGTAGGTACCAAAACCCTTGACTTAACAAGGGCTTTGCTAAGTCAAGGGTTTTGATAAGCTACAAACTAGAGGTGTGGTGGGCAAAACTCACTATCTGCTGAGTAGTACCTCTCCACGTCAACATACATTGAGGTATGAACATAGAAGGAGATGGCGAAAAAATAACAAACAATTTCCCCCACCCACGGTGAGGAGAGGGATAGAGTGTCAGACTATTATTGACTAAAAACCATCCTTTCCTTCTCCTGCTTTAGGCCGAGGCCGCGGTGCCTGACTGCGCATACCCCGCAACCCCTGAACATCAGCTCTATACCGCCCCGTCTATTTATTTAAAAAATAACTATTTTAGCATAATAATCATTAATATTTATGATGAATTTGAGTTACTATATAGAAGATTGTACTTTACTACTAAGTATAGACTATACAGAAAGATTGATTTTATTTAAAACTAGCTACTCTCGCGCGGTTTCATCCGATGCTCGGCTCCATTTAATCGTAGCGTGATGTTTTATTGCCTATAGCACTCAGGAATATTGTAGCTATCTATCAGTGAAAGAATTTAGAAAATCCGACCAGCGGTTCCAAGATTTACCTCCTACATACAAACAAACATACAAACTTACAAATTTTACCTCTTTATAGCATTAGTAGGTATAGATTTATTCATCTGGCCGAAAAAGATGACTAATAAAAATGCTACCTGTCAAAATTATCGACCATTGACATTATTGTTTAGTATTTATTAAACAACTACACGATCAAAATTTTTACTAAAAATTAAATTTTTGTGTTATTAATTTTACGTCCTAAATCTATGTAAACTTGTCATTTATGTAATGTTAAAATTCTAATACAAAAGAGCAAACAAATTAAAAGCATGGCCGTAAAAAATGCAATGTTTCTATTTGAAGTAGTGGTGGAAAACACCAAAACTATGGTAGAAAGTCGGGTATTAGTTATTAAAAGTGATTTCGCAAATATATTTTCACTGGAACTAAAAGATCCGAAGCAAATGCATATAGTAATGCCGGAACCACTTCCTTTACCACCAGAGCCAGTTGGAAAAAAAGGCAAGAAAAAGAAACCAAAACCGAAAAAACCTAAAAAGGGTAAAAAAGGTAAAAAGGAAGTAATTGTGTTGCCACCACCAGAACCGTCCATATGCGTAGGACAGTCGGTATTATTTACCAGCACTCCAGAGATATTAATACAAAATATGAAAAAATACCCTTTGGAATTATCTTTGTGGAGCAAGGATGAAAATTTAACTGCTATCGGTACAACTTCTATACATTGGGATCCGATATTTCTAAAATTTTTGGAACAGATCATGAATTGCCAAGAACCTCCCCCTGTTACTCTGAAAGAAGAATATAATATATTTGAAGAAGGCCAAGCAAAACTTATGGCGAAGATAACTATTGTAGTGAAACTGTCACACTTAAACGAAAAAGTTACAACAGCATTCCGAACATTGTCTGAAGACGCAAGTGTTAGAAAATTTCTGTATACTGGAATTAATTCCAAAACAACATCATTTATGTGCACCTTGAAAACGTCGGATGAGCTTTATGTACAAAATAGCGGTAAAATAGAAAGTCAGTATGTTGTAGACAAACCGAAACCTATGAAAATTGCATTTGCTGATTATAAAAACGCCCCGGGAGCTAATCTTACTTTCTTTGACGAGAATGACTATTGTTGCCTTGGTCATGCGGACAAACCGCCTGAATCCAAATATAAATCTCCTGAAACCTGTCCTGACATTGATTTCATAATAGACTATGTGAGGAAGATCATTGTATCTTGCAATGACAATATGAGGATGTTAACACCTCGCCCTACAATAAGTCCCAGGGTGAAAGCGACAGATATTGATAGACTTTGTTATTGCCGAGAAACAACGTGGCCTGAGGGAGCGTTAGCCGAACGATTTAAAAACGAGGCACAAGTAGCACCGTGCCCCATTTGTACCGACAAACGTAAGAAGCCTACGGACGTCCGTGGTGGTACGTTCGATATTGCTAACATTCGAGGTCCATGTGGCACACCAGAATGTAAAATTGCGAGGGAGCTAAGAGCTTACATTGAAAACCTTGTGGAGGAGGATAACGTAGAGTTTAATCTTGAAGATCTTATAGGGCCGTGTGGCAGTAAAGACTGTACATTAGTTTCAAAGATTCAAGACTTTTTGCGGCATGAAGGTGATTTTTCTCACGGAGCGACACTCGAAGGAACATCTACACAATGTGCGTGTGTAGAAAAAATGAGACAATCACTTACTAGAAGAACATCATGTGATTCCATGTGTAGCAACGATTGCCAAAATTCAAGTGATGATACTACATGTAAAGGAGAAGGATGCCCTTTCACGAAACCAGAAAAAAATGTATATGACGTGTATTATTTTACTGTTGAATATGATTTCCAAAATACCAATGATAAAACTCCTGAAAATAAAAGCACTGATGGTAGTGACTCCGAAGGTAAATCATCTAAGTCGAAGTACAAATTTTGTGGTCCTGAATGTCCGAGTGCCAAAGCTTCCCTCACAAAAACATCCTGTTCTAAAAGCGTGTGCTCCACCGACTATGGTCAAAGTAACGATATAGATACTTCACCATGCACCGCACCAGTATGTCCTCCTAAAATCGAATATCCCCCAAGCCCAGCAGACAGTAATATAGAATTGGAATTTAAAGAGATTCATAATCCTTGTTGTGTAAAGTCTTGCAATGTAGTTGATAGAATAAAGGAATTTATAGCCGATGGGGTGAGAAAGAAGCAAACTAGTGAACCATGCGCTGTAGGAGATTTAGAAGGACAAGATCTTTGCTATTGTGACTGTGTTTGCACATTCAAATTTTCTGATAAAACTACTTATTGTCCGGTTTGTGGAGGATACGAGTGTCTAGGAAATGACATGCGGGATCAACCAGATTATATTAAGCCCCACCCATGCCCAGTGTATCACAAATTATACAATAAAAAGTATATAAAAGTTCCGAACCCATGGCCTGAAGATGAAAAGAAGGAAACACAGAGTTCTAAGAGTTCTAAGGGTGGTACAAGGTCGGGAGAAAAACTTGGCATTAAAGGATCTGCGGAGAAAACGGGAAAAGGGGTCGTTGATAAAAAGGCTGTACCAGAAAACAAACTTAAGAAAGCGAAAGAATCTGAGGAAGATCTCAGTCCCAAAAAAGAAGATAAAAAAAGAAAAAAGTCATCAAAAGATAAATTACGAAAAAAGTTTGACAAAAAGAAAGGTTCAGAGGCTGGGATGCGTGAGTGTTAAAATTGTTTTAATGTTTGTTTCTGTGTTTACTAAGTAATAATGAATGTTATCTTTCAGCTGTTCAAGTGGTTGTCAAAAAAGAAGAAAAACGTTTTCATCACTATCCTCCAGTTCCAAGAAATATGGGTTGGAATTGGGTGGCCGAAGACGTGCCGGGAATGAAAGTAAGATATTTTGTTTAAATGAAATACCTATGCCTTTTGAATAATAGAATTAGGTAAGTGAGTAACTCGAATAGAAATTAAGAGGTCTGGTTTGGTCTTGAAAATTTGCACATAATGATTATACTGTTTATTACCAGCTCAACTTATATAATTTTTCATAAATAAGTATCAAGTTATTTTATGGAATAAGGCAGCAGACACAGATCACGAGTGATAAGGAATCAGTGCCGCCCATGGAAAACCTTAAATACAGAAGTGTGTTGCCAGCTTTTTTTGGATAAGAAAGGGGTAATTGGCTATCGATTGCAAGCATTGCGTCATGCCGGTTTTCTGCGAGGCCGTGGTATCAGTCCGATCGAGCAGACCTATTCCAAAAATAATATAATTGTAAATAAGACAAATGTGTGTTGGAATTTATCTATATGCTTTAATGTACACAATGAAAAGAAGTTAGGCGGAATTTATGCCATATGACATTCTCTACCAGTCAAACTTTTGGTCAAATAGAAAATCAGTAAAAATAAGTACGGGAAATGTGTAATGTTATGATACGAAATGACCTACGATTCATATAAAAAAACAGACATATAACAAGACATTCGGTAACCTCACTTACACGGCGAAACACAACGCTGTGGTTGTTTCAAACCGGTTTTCTGCGAGGCTGTGGTATCACTCCGGTCGAGCCGACCTATTCGTGCCGAAGCATGGCTCTCCCACACTTCACTTTTGTATTATGATACTGATATTGTATCAAGATTCTTACTGACTAAAAAAATACCCCATATAACGCACTTACCCCGTAACTTTGGATGGTATTTAACGACACAATCCATGAAAAAATAATTTAGGGGAAATAACAGTTTCCTTTTTATTTTGTTTTTTAATTAAAATAAATTGTTTTTTTTTTAGTCTGTTTACCAAAATGTTTTTGTATTTTTTTATAGTTTCGGCCTAATTGGCGACCTGGAGCTGCAAATGCTATTTTAGTGAGAAGGTACAGAGCGCAAAGAGAGGGTCAGGATAGTATGAACAAGAAGAAACGCGCTTTGATGCAGCGCAAGAAAAAAATTGAAATGAAACCTACGCTTGTTGTGTCAAAACGTGACGGAGAGTACACAGTTCAAATGGAAGTGTTTAAGAAGTTTTCCAAAGAAAGGCTTTTGTTTCAATATCCATATGATGAAAAACCACCCATAATATATACAATTGGAAAAACAGAAGAAGAAAAACGTAACATTCAGAAGCAACGAGATAGACGAGAACGCAGGGAGACTAGAAGAAAGAGCAGACTATTGCAGTCTACATTCAGAGATAGATGTCAAGAAATTTGTTTGAAAGCATACAATCAAGCGATTGGGCTGTTGCCTTTGCCGAACCCTAATTCACCAGATTGTCCTTGTACCGAAAAACCTGAGTTGTGTCTCACACCACCCATCATTGACTCCTGTTCATGCTCTGATGTCGCAACCATTTCGAGTAGTGACACAGATAATGATGAATGGGTTGTAGAATTCACACCACCCGTCGCAAGATGGGATGCTAAAGCCAAACACCCACCCACGTATGCTGACTCCGAAAGTCAGTATAATTATTTAGATTATAAAGTTAAAATACTCGATAAAAGTGGCAACGCCGTACCGAGGTTTTTCAAAGGCCCAGATGGTAAACAGGAGTGTAGTGATTTGGGTGGCTTCTGGAGTCCAAAACATACTTGGCTTGAAATTAATAAAGATGGATATATTGGGCCTGATAATCGTTGGGTGCCCATGAATTTTACCGGACCTGACGGATTATTCTATTCTGCAGAAGAAGGATCCTTCACGGATGGTGTAGGACAAGTATGGAAAATTGGTGTGGACGGATTCATTGACAAGGATGGCAAATGGCAGTTCTATCCTAAAAAGAAACCAGCTAAAGGCTCCAAATCAAAGTTGACTACTACAGGTTCAAATGATGAATCGAAAAAAGGATCAAAATCACCAGTGGATTCAGTGAATAAAGCAAAAACAGGTGAATCAAAAGTAAAGAAAGAAGAAACTCCAGCAGTAGCAGCCCCAGGATCTACTGCTGTATCACCAGTTATTGTGACAAAATCGAAGGCAGCAGCACCTGAGAAAAAGAAATTGAATAATCAAGCGCCACTTGTATCAACATCTCCACTATCGGCAGCTAAACCCCCTAAAGAGGCACCAAAAGACCTACCTAAAGAGCAACCCAAAGACCTACGTAAAGAGGTACATAAAGAGGTACCTAAAGAGGGACAAAAAGAGGCACATAAAGAGGCACATAAAGAGGCACATAAAGAGGTACATAAAGAGACACATAAAGAAGTTCATAAAGATAAAAAAACACATCATAAAGAAAAATCCAAAAACACTATGGTGATGAGGACTTCATTTGATTATGATAAAAACAAATTTCCACGTTTTATCCCAGTAGACCGTCATAAGTTCATGGATTACAAGAAATTAACAAAATACCGGGAAATCATTGAAGAACTCAGAGCGTACGATGATATTGCAGATTTGAAGCCACCCGTAAGGTCAAACAGAGCGGCAAACACTTTAAAAAAAAAGTCTCCATTGTTCATGCAAGGCTATATGAACAGCGAGAGGAAGTCTCTCGATGCAGAAAGATCATTTGGATTCCAAACATCAACTACTTCTTCTCCTTTTTTGCTGTCACCAATGAACAAATCAGCTATAGAAAGCGTTCACTAGTGATATTGGTTAAATACATTTAATAATTCCAGCGCCCCAGTCTTGAACCCAGTGATCGACACTTACTAAAAAAAATAGGGAGAAAAAAATGTGTTTTTTAAATACTTGGTTATAAGTACTGAATCATGTCATAGATGTTCATTCTTTTATTGAGAGAGATTTCAAAAAAAAACTACGACCATATAAATGGTTTCACGAGTACCTAATACCTAAATTCGGCTATCGTTTCGTCTGAACCAATGAGATTTCTTAGTTGATCTATACTATAAAAGATAAAAGTTAGTAAATTTCTCCGATTCACTGAAAAATATTAGAATTTAATATTTTCTCGGTGTATTATGCGTATTTAAGATACTTTAATTTTTTTACTTTTTAAGGAAAAAAATTGGCGTGTCGATTACTAGTTCTATAAAATTTGTAGTATGTACCTACGGATAATGGATTCCTTTAATGTTTTTTTAAACGGATTATCAGCCAATGTTTTCTCCCATTTCTCCCACTCTGCTTTTTCTCCTGCTCCGAGCCGGGCCACATCATACAGGGCGGTACATCATAGCAATTAGGTCCCCCTTACAATGTCTTTTCCAATTCGGCGTTCTTTGCCAAGTTACCTTTACTATTTTGATTAAGTATTATCATAACATACGAAATTTCAGCTCAATTAGCAGACATGAGTATTATATGAACTTTGAAAATATTTTAGGTATTTACTTTCAACGTATGCTAAAACTAGATAATTATATAATGACCCAGTATCCAATACTGGGTGTCGATTACTGGTGTGTCAAAAGCTGGTACTTGTGATTACTGGTTTAGATTTAGATTACTTTTATCAAATTAAAAATTATAATATTAAATCCCGTTTATATTCCAAAGTTCTGTTTGTTAATGTTACCCTTAAAAATATAAATGTACATACTTAGTTTAAAAAATAAACGAATGAAATCTTAGGTCGATATGGTTATCATAATAATTTAAACTGTAGATCTGATTTGTTTTTGACTACGCACTAAAACTTTAGTATTGTTATAGAAAGTTTAGTTTATTGACCGTTTTATTCACGGGGCTTAGTTGGTTGTAATATTTTATTCAGTAACCAGTAGTTAAATACCGAAACCTTGATTGCTTATTTTATAATTTGCAAACTGTTCTGTGCTATAAAAACATGAGGATTAAAATTATATTTAATGGAACGTATACGGCCTTTATTGCGTTAAACTATGAAAAAGTCATGGCAGCCTCGATCTTTCAAAAGTTATACACGTAGAAGAACATTTTTTTCAAAATTTGACAGTTTTTGGCAAGTTGTTAAATTGTAAGTTGTAATAAAATAAAATTTTATAGTTGTGCAATCCGGGTATATATGGTATAAAAACGCGTACATTAAAGTTAATTAATTTTCATAAGTGTAAATAAAATAAAAATGGCTGTTGCGGATTCAATGTTTATGTTTGAGATAGTTGTGGAACAATTGAAAAGTTTGATCAACTGTAAAGAGTTTTGCATTAAAAGTCAATTTGCTGATGTATTTAACATTCGTCTAGACGAGCCCACTACTCACGAATCGTATTTACCAAAACGACCTAAAAAAAGTAGACGGAATACCAACGCCAGGAAAAGATCAATTATAACTAAAATGCAAACGGGACAATCGATTCTGTTTTCCAATAGTGTAGAATCTTTAATTTCGAGTATGAAACAATACCCGATGGAGTTGTCACTTTGGAGTAAGATAATTCCAGATTACAAAATAGGATCTACTCATATTGCATGGAGTTCCCCATATTTCGAGTATTTGAGTAAACTTCACAAGAAACAAGACCCGGTTTGCGTCAAAGGAGAGTATAATGTTTTTGATGAACTTACTTCGAGGCGCATGGCAGTAATTAAACTAAATGTAAAATTAAGTCACATAAAAGACATAGAGAATTCCCAACCCCCTATTCCAGGCAAACAAGAGCCTGTTGTATACAGTGGGTTTAATTCTAAATGTAACATTAAAGAGATACCAGGTAATACGTTGAAAGGCACTGTTAATGTTAAAGCTGTTGAGAAAGGTAAAAAGCGTAAGGTTAGTGAAATTACTCGCAATATACATAAGGAGTCCGAAAACGCGGAGCTTTCAGCGAAGGCTGATTACAAAGACGACATTAGTGAATCTAAAATGATTGATCTTAATAGGACAACTCGTCACAGGAGATTTAATAGTAGCATCGTGTCAATGGCAAGGAGTGACCTAAATCTGAAAAATAACAATTTAAGTGTTAGAAAATCAAAATCATGTTCAACGATAGTTCAAGAAAATAAAATCCTAAATTACATTTTCGGTGGTAAGCCCACAGGGCCTTTTGGAAACCAGGTCTACTGTGTGGGATATTTTACAGTGCAAAACGATTTTGCAGACTCTCCTAAGTCTGTACATTCCGAAAAAGCTTCTGAAAAAACTATTTCACGAAAAAGTAGCCCAGAAAAAGCCAATTCGCCATCAATGAGCAATCGATCTGATCAATCAGATCAGTCACCACCAAGAGAAAAATATAAGTTTAGAATATGTGACACTGATTGTCCTGCCAAGAAGTTGCAAAACTTGTCTGGGACGCTTAGTGTTTGTTCATTGGATTTACCAGTAGAAGCTTCGCACTTGATAACTGTCAAAAAATGTGATCGCATAGACTGTGATGGCAAAAAATCACGCCCTTTGCGCTCTCCACCAGACAATGCACTGCTCTTAGACTTGAAATCTAGAGTTTGTTGTGATTACTCTGAAAAAGTGGAGGAAGTGGTAGGGGAGATGACAGCTAATTTGAAATTTGGTGATGAACCTTGCTACTGTGCCTGTGAATGTAAATTTGGCTTTGTGAAAAAAACAACATTCTGTAATATATGCGGTGGTTATGAACATGTTGGTGATGAATATAACAAACAACCACCATTTGAATTGCCCTTTCCCTGTCCTATCTTTCATAAATTAGTTGACAAAAGTAAAATTAGTACCTCTGGGAGTGACACTAAGAGGGATAAGAAGGACATTGCCGATGCCAAAAAAGATAAAAAAGAAGTTATTGATTTAAAAAAAGATAAAAGAGATACTGCTGATATAAAGAAAGATAAAAAAGAAATGGCTGAAGCTAAGAAAGAAATAGATGCTAATGAGACAAAAAAAAGTAAAAGGAAAAAGGATAGCAGATTCAAATTCAACTATGGTTATCAAGGTATACGTACGTATTTTATCTTTTTTTTACTTCCAGGTATATTTTATGTATTTTTAGTAATGAAATTAAAAATTTGTCTACATACATAGCTCCGCAAATTGGCCACAGTCGCTGCGCACTGCCTTGTAGTGGTACTTTGGGTGCAGTACCCAAACATATGGGTTGGTTGTGGAATGCTGACAACGTACCTGGAGTGAAGGTCTGTATAATTTTTTTATATCGTCTCTGGTCTAATGATCTAAATAAATAAAAATGCATGTTTTTTTATTATTCATTTAGTTTCGTCCATTATGGAAACCTGGTGCAACTAATAAGCATGTAGTAAGATTACTTAAAATAGCTAAAAACCCTGGCCAGGTTATGGCTAAAAAGAAAAAGAAAGACACAGGAAAGGTCAAAAGACCATTGAAACGGCCATTGCTTATAGTACACAAGAAGGAAGGTGAATACACGGTGACAATGGAGACAATGAAAAATTATGCTAAACCTAGAACGTTTAATCAACACCCGTATGAAGATAAACCTTTAGTGACATACACGATAGGAAGGACATCAGAAGAAAATCTTCAAAGAAAGAAAAGGAAAGCCCATGAACAAAAGCTCAAAGAGCTGAATCAGCGTGAATTCATACAAGGCGCTTTTAAAGATATGTGTCACAAGATATGTCTCAAGACTTATCAACAAGCTCTTGGTATACTACCTGGTGCTGAGAGTCCCGATTGTCCATGTTACCCTATAGATCCTGGTTCTGACAGAATCGACCCCGAGAGGTCCTGTTCTTGCTCTGTTGATGATCTAGACAATGGTTCACTCACTGATGAGGATGAATGGATCGTTGAATTTACACCACCTTGTGCTAAATTTGATCCAACATACAAGTGTAAGAAAGTTGTAACTGCAGATGTTTCAACTCAATATTCTTACTTAGACTATAGAGTTAAACTTTTAGATAGATATGGTAATCCTGTACCTAGGTTCTTTAAGGGTCCTGATGGAAAGCAAGTGTGTAGTGACTTGGGTGGCTTCTGGGGACCGGATAACCGGTGGCTTGAAATAAACACGGATGGTTATGTTGGACCTGATGAGAGATGGGCTCCGAACAGTTTTATAGGACCAAACGGAGAACTTGTCGATGCAGAGGCAGGAAAATTTCAGTCTGTTGATGGTCAGTGGCTGGTTGTTGGAGTGGATGGATATGTTGAAATGGGCAAGTGGAAGTTTTACCCCAAGTCGAAACCTCCAGCCCCAAAAAAGGAGCGATCCAATAAAAAGAAATCTGCGGCCAAGCGTGCCAAACACAAAACAAATGATATGAAACCATCTGACGCTACTTGGAGTTGTTTGGGCAGTGTTTCTCCGAAACAATTGTCTAAAATGGGTATAATTGGTCATGGACAAGATAAGAAATTGTTGATAAAAAAACTACGTGACATGTTAGCACACGGCGAAGACGTCAAAATACCAGAACCAAAGATAGTTCCGAGGTCGGGAAAGAAAAATAAAGACCTGCAAGGTACTATTCAACAACACATGTTGGAGGAGAGGAGAAAATGTAAACATGCTACACCATCGCATAAGGGTATCGTTGCGATAGATGGACACGGGAATAAGATTTATTTTAGGTTAAAAGATAAAAAAAATAGGAGGCCCAAGGATAGACTGGCTACACTTGTAGATCAGGGTATTAGTTTGAGCTCATTCCACGTACCATGTTTCCACTCGTTTATTAGTGCGGAATTGATGAAGAAGCAGCGATATGATCGCTTGGTGGCACTGGCTAAGGCAGCGGGTGCTGGCGAAGGAGATGGAAGGAAGCAATCAACGCATTCCTCTCGCGAGCATAACACAATAGGAACACAGCCTGATTATGTTTATGTGGTTTAATTCCGAGTCCAAACGATGGTTTTTATAGTATATAATGGTCGAAGTTATAAGTGTTATATATTTGGTTATGTTCTAAGTCAAATTTTGTAACGTTATTTTGTAAGGTGAATAGTAAATAAAATACTTATTTATTATCGTTCGTTGGCATTTTTCATAATTAACCTTTTACAGTCCCCTCTTCAATTTATAAAAGAACCTTTTTAAAATATGGATGCTATTTCTGATAGAAACCGAATTCTGAATTCTGACAGAAACATTTTTTCTCAAATAATAGTCGCATATCTCAATAGCATTGTGATGTGGTATGCATTTTTTTACAATTGAAGTAACCCAATCTTCTCTCTTAATTTTTAAAATATTTGTTTTTTCATTTTTTTATGAAATAACGTTCACACAAGTTCGCGACATAATGAGAGGAAATTAAGATCAAGTAAGCGTTTTTATTTTATTTGTGTAATTTTTTTATGATCTCTGGTTTACTGTGTTAAATAAACATATTAATGTATTGTTTTAAATCTTAGGTGAAACAAGGTTGGAGGCCGGGTGCGATATCGAACCGGCTTCTAAAGAAATTGAACAAAGCTAGAAGGCAAACGCACCCAGTAGAAAAAGCGAAGCCTACAAAAAAGACAAAGAAGAGAGTGATTGATAAACCGACCCTCATTATTTGTAAGAGAAGGGGGGAGTACAGGGTAGAAATGCAGGTCTCACCAGCAGACAATGAAGTTAACATGGATCACTGTACTCCTCTAATCTACAGGATAAGCAGAGAGGACAATGAAGAAAGAGTTGAGAAGCAGCAAAGAAAACGACATAGAATCATCAAAAAAGCCGTGGACAAGGTTTGGGAGGATCCTTATCACCCTGAAGCTTGTGAAAAGACCTGCCTTAAAGCGTATAAACAAGCGATAGGTCTGTACGATTCTAATGATGAATGCAGCTTAAGTGAGCAAGAAGAAAATGAATCATGCAGCTGCTGCAACGGCGAGGACGATGATAGCTCTGATGCCAGCTCTCTAGACCTCGAATGGGAAATACATTTTTCACCCCCGATCGCGTCCCAGTCTTGATATTTTATTGATTTTCTATATTACTTATTTGAAGTGTATTTGTTGTGGAATAAAAGGCATTTGGTAAACAACGACTTTAGTATTTATTTTACTTTTTGCTAAGAGATTGTTGAGCATGTCCCATATGACAAGGGAAAGTGTAGTGTGAGGTGCTATCCTTAGGTAGAGAGGTCCTAATCCCTTGTAAAGACCGTGGAGGCCTTCGGTTCTGTATATTTTTGTGAGGCAGTCGAGGACTCCTGTATATAGGACGGCGCCCGTTGCTGAGGATCCTGAAAAATCGGATAAGATATATTTTTAGTACCTAATTTTCTATGATAAGTTTTTTGGTCCGACTACAGATAAGGTAGAGCGTTTCAGATGCAAAGAAATATGAGAGCCTATTTCCCAGTGTCTGAATAGCTAACATTTATTTTTATGAACTATGTCCCATATGAGGTTGTTGGATACTTTGATACTTGTGAAACAGGCTCTTAGAAAATCAGAATTTGGAAAGTAAATCTAATTATTAGGTCAATTAACAATAGTGATCTATGGAAAATAAGTCGCCAACCAGTATCTGATATTTCACGGTGAGAACCTTTATAACTACAACGGTCAATTTATTAAGGGTAGTAAGAATTACAAATAGATGATAATACTCAGCTGGCCTTATTACAAGTCTAGGTCTATTAGACTCTAAACCTTTGAGACAAATTTTGTATTTCAAATTCAAGGTAGATGAGAATAAGATTGAAAATACATAAACTGACTCAATGGCTTAAACCTACACTAAAGATAAATCATGCTTTGTAATAAAAGGGGAGTGTGTTCAAAAAATTGTAAAAACTACACTACAAAGAAGTCAAAGTTTATACAACACATGTACAAGTTCTAGTTTGTCGTCAATATAATATTTGCCCAAACTGGTTTTGTTTGTGAACTTATTTAATTTTGTTAAGTGTCAATTTTTGAATTTTTTTCTAGTCAATAAAATTATTTGATTCAAGTATCCTAAACTAACTAGAATTTGAGTTCTGTATTATAATAAAAGACGAGTAGACGGAGAGAAATAGGCAGTACAGTAGACCTAAAAGACCCAAGGTCCCAAACTACGAACGACATAGAAAGCATAGTTGACCAGACTTTAAGCGAAGCATGCAAGAGCGTCCGACCACCGACCACCAAGCTGGAACGTTACCCTGGTTAAAAAGCCGCGTATTTGCTACATCCAGCGGGGTTTCAATAATGACAACGATCACACCGCACACGATGCTCGCCCAAAACGACAAAGTTAGCGGTGCATCCTCAAAATATCCCCTCGATAGCAGATATTCCTTGAACCTGTAAAAAAAGTTTGCAGTGATACCAACCCTGGTTGTATAAACGGACAGTTGTGACGTCAAACGGGCATATGGCTAGGGCTACCACCACGCCACTAACAGCGCTGGCTCCGAAGGCGAGTCCGAGCGGTGTATTTGTGAAAAAACCATGTGACAGCAACTCTTCTTTTGCTCTGAAGTGGAAATATTAGTTGAATGTTTTTTTTTTTGTTCCAATATTTCCTCGATTTGTATTTAGTACAGACGCCAGAAGGTTGTCCTTTGTCCTTGAATTTGCCTAATTTCAATGGGTTTGTCTGTATTGTAAAACAATGTTAAGTCTGGCGTCTGTACCAGGACCCATGTATTTATTTGTTTGGTTTTTGTCTATTTAATATTTTCATTTCATTTTAAGTTAATCCATTCAATTGAAATTAACATTACAGTTCAGCAGTTGATTGCTTACCAATATCAGTAACTACAGAAAGCCATAATGGCGATATTATAAACAGGAAACCGGCTTTCTTATTGAAATTGTGCTATTTACTCAAGCATTCTTGAATACTTTCTTCATTTTACTTGGTCCTTTGAGCCCTTACTTGGAAAATGTGGTGAGTTGTGCGGCGCTGCCGATGGCCAGCCTCGTGCACGTCGCGGTGACTCCCGCAAAGAAACCCCTGAACCCTTCAGTCTTGTATATTGTGATGATGCCATCACACATTCCTGTAATATTTGAAGTTAGATTTAGAAGAAAATATGCTTATTTATTTGTTGCTAAATCGCACTAGAACGAATATTTAATGCAGGAAAACCTTACTGGGTGTTTTATCATTCACTATTTTCAGTAGCATGGAGTCGGTATTAGGCTTGGTTGATAGTAACATGTGTAGTAGGTAAATAGGTCAGTTTTTCTCTATATTTAATTAATGACTGCAGATAGAATACTGCTGAAAGCAAATCTTCCGTTAACACTTGTTTTTATGGAATAGGTGGCAAATGAGCATACGGGTGACCTGATGGTAAGTGACCGACGCTGCCCATGGACAAACAGGAGGAGTCACAGACGTGTTGCCGGGCTTTTTTCATCGCGCAATATTGACCGTCGTCGTCGTAAAAATCATATGATTTGGACGATTTTGGCACATGTACCGAAGGACCAAACAAGATACCCTCACCTTTATACTTATGCTGCCTTCCAACAGCTATACTAGGGTGTGCTGCGGCCTGTATTCTAGTCTTCACCACAGACGCAGGGTTGCCAGTCACACCACTCATAATACCGCTCACACTTGACCAAAACATTGCTTTTTCTATGCTAATGTCACCATTTTTGTTTTTTGTCCAACCGTTAACTTCTGCGACGTGGTACATGCCCAGTCTGAAACGTGTTTTTACATAATTTAATAAAAAAAGCAATTTTGAGTTTTTTTATGGAGTTCAGGGAGCAAATGAGTTAGAGAATCACCCAGTAAGCAATTTACGTCGCCTATATACACCTCCAGCGATGTTGCAAATGGGTTGCCTACTTTTTGGAGGATTGGTATTTGCGGGATTGTTTAGTTTAATTCAAAAATATTAGAAGTGTAAATTGGGAGATCACTCTTCCTACGCTAACCTTATCCCCCTTATCCATACTACGCATCACAATAAATTAACGGCCAAAATAAAACTGAAATAGAAAATGAACATAACCAAAACATGGTTTAAAAGATGTTTAAAACGTCCCTACCCATTTTTTGTACTTTAAAAGAGAAGAAAATCTATTAAAGTACTACCTCTTTTAATCATAATAAAGTATGATAATAACTTAGCGCCTGTTCAACAATATATCAATGGATCAATCAAAATGCTTCACTCACGGAAATATTCTTTGAGGTGGGGAAACAAATTTAATCACTCCCTCCGACCTAGATCGGTCGAGAGCGAGTATCGGTCTCTTACTAGCTACCATCCCGTTCCTAGACCTTCTCTAAACCATCATCATCATCATCTACAGGACGTCCACTGCTGAACATAGGCCTCCCCCATTGACTTCCAGATAGGCCGGTTGGAAGCGACCTGCATCCAGCGGCTTCCTGCGACCTTAATCAGGTCGTCTGTCCACCTTGCGGGTGGACGTCCTACGCTGCGCTTGCCGGTACGTGGCCTCCACTCGAGAACCTTTCTGCCCCAGCGGACGTCGGTTCTACGCGCTATGTGCCCTGCCCATTACCACTTCAACTGACTAATCCGTTGGGCTATGTCGGAAACCTTTGTTCGTTTGCGGACATCCTCGTTTTTTATTCGGTCTCGCAAAGAAATTCCGAGCATAGCCCTTTCCATAGCGCGCTGAACGACCTTGAGCTTCTTTATAAGGCCCACAGTAAGAGACTACGTTTCAGTTCCATAGATCATCGCTGGTAACACCATCGCGGTATACATATTATTGTGCTTGCAATCTTATTATGAGAGGCCAAAGAAGAGGCATCGTCGTGACAAATATCTCCTACTCTCATCCATAAAGGATTTAAGTAAAAATTTACCTGACGGAATTCATAGTGAATCCAAGCACCATAGCTGGAGCCAATCCTTTCTGCAACGCCAAAGCACCATCAGCTCTGGCGATCACGTACAGCGCGTGGAAGATGCCCCGATACCGCGTGGTAGCGTCGGTGCGCGCGCGCAGCTCCCCTTGCAACTGCATCCGAGTTTTGACAACGTCCATTGGATTTGTGAAAATTGTTGCGCCGGCGCCGGCTAGGCCGCCGATTATGAAGTCCATGTTTTAAGTTACTGAAAATTAGTATTTGTGTATTGTTAATTAATTTGAAATGACTGAAAATTTTTCGAAAAAATATCGCTAAGCTCATTCGGTGTGGTAATGGTCGATGCATCGAAACGGTGAGTTAGATACTGCAGAAGAACTATGTAAGATTCGTGGCATTTGTTTTCAAAAACAAATTTTATGTGAATTGATTTTTTATATTATATATTATATTATAGATATTTGGATTTTAATACATCGAAAGAATGTTACTTATAAATCTGATGCAAGGATTTCTAATTTGGTCCTTAGGTACACATTCATTTGTAAGGATACTAAACTATGTTTTTACAAAAATGCAACACGAATATTATAAAAGTTATGTATTATGGATTTTGAAAACAGCAGCGTTTAAAGCCAATAAGAAAATGCCTTTTTTCTGTTAAAATCAAAGTTACCAATTAACTATAATTATGAGTAGTCGTAAACACGGTAAAATACAAATTATACCTTGTGCATACATTTGCGTCATGTTATCCTTATAAAAGTGCATTGCTATATAAACAATAATTAGTAATGAGTACTAAGAAACACAATGAACGCAAACTGGCAGGTAGCCATGTGATATCATCATCATTCGTAGGAGTATCACTCAATACTCTAATGATATGGTAAACAGAAAATACACGTGGCGAACGATCTAAAATTTACACAGAAAAAATTGCGTTTAACTCATATGCCATTGATTCAAAAAGAATTTAACAATATTAGAAAACCACTCAATACAATTTTGGCCGAACCGGGAATCGATCCCAAGGACTTCTTAACTCTCAAGCTCGCAGGCGGTCGATCAATAGGGCGTTATTGTAAAGAAACAAAACTCTTGTTTGGTAGATTCATAATAAAATACATAAATACTAAATTAGTACAATTACCAATTTTGGAAACAATCTATATAATACAAATTTAGACCATATCAAAAAGAAGGAATGAAAATTCTGCTAGAAGAAAAACTAAAAAACAAAATAAATTGAAAAGTAATTTATGCCGATTTAGAATGCTATAGCTTACCATTTTAAATTTAAAATATAAAAAAATATAGTTTTTCTTTTATTCATTAAAATATAGAATATATGCATTTCTAATTAAAAAAGAAACGTTCTAGAATCCATCTCACAAAACATTATATTAAGCCATTATTATCCAACCAATAAAATATTTAAATGCTTGCCTTGCCTTGCTACATATAGGTAGTAAATACTTATTTAAACCAAACTCACCTTGTACTAACAATTAAAGTTATATAAATATCACAATTCAATAAATAACATTAATTACTAAATTATATTAATATCACTTTGGCATCACACGTTACATCGTCCAAACAGAACACTCACTATCATTAAAAATGAAATAAAGACGAGAAATGTTATCTCTGGTATGACATTGAAACTCAGGTATATTGAAACACGCTTAATTACACGAATAAGCAAATTCAATTGTTAGCTCCATACAAATAGAGTTAAAAATAGTTATAAAACTACTTGACAGGTCTTAAACCACGTGTTCACTACGTTTATTGAGAGAATGACGTATGTGTGACGTTTGTAAATGATTTTGGCGCGCGAATGCGGAAATATGGCGGAGTTACGTAAGTCGGCTGACGGCTCGACGGTTGAGCCAGTACTGGCGATTATGTTAAAATCACGGCCACTTAACAGTTGAATGAACGATTGTTTTAAGATGGCAATGGCATTGAGGAATTCCACTGAGGTGGATTTTCCATTAGTTATATATATTAAAAGTACTTTATTAAGTATGGAACCTACAACTAGAAGGACCAAATAAAATCGTATATTAGGACCACGTTTTGATCACATACTTATATTATTGTAACAGCTATTAATAGGTATTCGTGTTCGCATATCATTGTCATTTACACAAGAATTATTTACATAAAATCTTATATAAAGTAATCTTGAACAGCAAACAAAACTTAGACAAATACAAAAACCGCACAGTCTCCATTCATTTCGTTAAAATAGGTCACCGACCTTCTAGGTCGAACATTTTCGAACATTCTTGATAAAATAGGTTAGTGGGTCGAAGTCATTGAAGCTCAGAGGCGCCACGCTATACAAAATCGGAAATGTTTTTCTTCTTAAGTATGGAAAATGGGAAAATAATCACATAGAAAATAGAACCATGCATTAGTTTTTTACACTAGAATTTTACCCGTAGTAGGTATTATGGTTGTGACAGGGTACATATATCTTTGTATGATCCAAAAATTGTTCCGGGTCTGAGTGTGATATGTAGGTACATATATTTGTAAACGCATACGACACAGGACAAAATTGCAATGTGGGACAACGTTAAAAAATCCTTGTGTTATTATAAAAAATGGCTCCTCGGTTAGCATTCTACCTTCGGAGCCTACGCTACTAGAAATGAATATTAGAATTATGTATTTTATGAATTATGGATTTTCCTGTGCATACAACATATTGATGCAAAAGCTAGTAGTTTTCGTTCAAAATATTATTATACCACGCTTTAAAAATAGAAGAGGTCTGTTTAACAAAAAAAAGTAGCTAGCATAAGAGTTTTTTTTTATTTATTTTACTCTAATATTTAGGTATAGCTTTACAGCGCTAAGACTAAGAGCTCCTTTGAAACTTGAACCTAGTAGAGCTTTTCATAATTTATATCCGTGATTAAATCGTTATTATCAATAAAAAAAAGTATTAAAATAAGCCAAATGTTTTGTTAAATCACGCCGCGGGAGTTATATGCACAATAAATATTTCATTATCACCAAGTAGCTGTGACACTTGATAAGTTTATCATTTCAGCCTGTTTCCCTGATAATGGTTACGAGTCATATTTCATTATCTATAATTATATTACTGAATACAAAGTGCTACAGTTACCTAGTCCCTGTTTTTGTAGATAACAACGACCTAGTCGCTTTGTCATGTGTTTGATATTAATCATTTAATTTGTTGGCATTTGCCATTAACTGGCTTTTAAGATAAAATAAAAAATGGTGTACGGTATTGTTATAAAGAAAAACAATGTATTTTTTTTTGTTGTTGTTCAATGCACACGCGCTATGATTTCCGTGCGAGAAAACCTTTATAGTCAAAGGGCCTACCATGAGAAAGAGGGATGGAGCTATAAAGGTGTATAGTTCTATGCCTCTTTCTCACCCGGAATATTGACGCTTTAACGCCTACTGGTATAAAAATCGTACCATATCGTATCGATTCGTATCGATTCTCCGTGAGATCAAGTCAGCAAAAGACGTACACGTTTTTTTTACAAATAACGTACTTACCTATCTGAAGAAATGCGCTGCTTATTAACAACCCACCCAAGGACCACATGTGAACAATAAATAAAATAACATTATTTCACAATAAATTATAAGTAGGTACAACAGAGTTATCTCTTGCACCAAATATGTTGTTAATTGGAGTAATCGAAGTGGAAAGTAATTAGTAACAATGTGTTATCAAAATATAAATTGCAATTATCAGTATTTTAATTGATGTGGACTTTGAATTTTGGGATGTTGGAGGAATTGTAATACCCACGCTTGACAGGCGGTTTGGGGATCGCAGTTAGGTCACCGATATACATATATGGATCAGTAAATCGTGAATCGCCTCTAAATTCACATATCACTTCGCTTCTCATCTCGCCTGTACACAAACGTCAAAATACTCACTTGTTTTAGTTCCTTTCACTTCGTTATTTTTTAACTTTTGAGTATAGCACAGCTAGTCTGGTCTGGTAGTGGTCGCATTTTAAGGACGTACCCGGGTCTGTTGAGTGGGCTTAAATCTTTAAAACTACGCAACGGATTTTGATGCAGTTTTAGTTCCTTTCACTTAGTTATTTTTTAACTTTTGAGTATAGCATAGCTAGTATGGTCTGGTAGTGGTCGCATTTTAAGGACGTACCCGGGTCTGTTGAGTGGGCTTAAATCTTTAAAACTACGCAACGGATTTTGATGCAGTTTTAGTTCCTTTCACTTAGTTATTTTTTAACTTTTGAGTATAGCATAGCTAGTACGGTCTGGTATTTGTCGCATTTTAAAACCGTACCCGGGTCTGTTGAGTGGGTTTTAAATTTTTAAAACTACGCAACGGATTTTGATGCAGTTTTTTGTAGATAAATTGATTAAAGAGATGGTTTATACCTATGTATAACATTCATTAAATAGTGGAGAAATTTAGTAGCAGCATTACACCTATGGAAAGTAAAGACGGGTTGCTACTTCGCTAGTAATGAATAAATTGCCGCTTGAATTCTATACTCGTCATTTGAAACAATATTGATTATCAATTATAAATGATTAACGTAAACTAACTACTACTATCATTATTATCTATTTGAATAAAATGGACATGATGACCTTGAACTGTTAAGGTCAAAACACTGAAGGTTTTTGAACTGCGTAGGTAAAAGCGGCGACATCAAATGATATTCAATTCCTATATAAACTACTGAGCACAGGGTTCTACTCGCAAGGAAAGGGTATGAAGATTATTTGGGGAATTGGTCCTCCGGTAACATCATTCCTACGGCGGATTTTTGTGAGGCCGTGTTGTCACACTGTCGTCGGCCCATTTGAAGAAGAAGAGAAGCATGGCTCTCCAACACTTGAGATTTGGTTATATACTAATACCTTCTGTGACCAGGCACGAGGGACAGGAAATCAGGGTCAGGTAGTCTTTTAATTTTTGTCTACTCAACTGTAATTGACGAACGTTTTTTTTAAAAGCTAAAAAAAAAATGCTAAGTTGGTGGTGGTGCAGATGATCCCTCAACGATAGCATAAACAAAAGTTCATGAAGAATTGCGAAGCTGTATTGTGTCGTAGTAGCCAAAACGTTAAAATAGCCATGACGTAATTAGCGTAACATTTTGTAGCATCGTAGAGACGCTTATAAAAAATACCGCGTATTCCGCGTAGCTGATACGCGGACGTAGCTAAGTAGCAGTAGCGTAGGTGTCACCTCGTAGCCGACTGCAAACGCGTAGCAATTTTGTAACAGCCACGTAGCAGATTTGAACATAGTCTTGTGGCAGTAACATAAATCAAATTGCGTAACCCATCGCAGAGACGCTACAAAATAATTTATTGAGTATCATCCCACGTATGTATGTGTATAGGTCTTGTAGCCGATTGTAAACGCGTAGCAATATTATATGATCCGCGTAGCCGATTCGTAAATGTAGCCGTGTCGTATTAGCGTAACATGTCGTAGTCGTGTAAACCACGTAGCCGATACGTGAACGCATCGTGCATCATGTTTCTTCTTTTAAGTAAGTATCAATAAGCTATAGAAGACAAAATTTTGATTTTACTACTTGTCAAATGTTCTGACCGGAACAGAAACTGAAACGAAGTGATTGAAAATAGTCTGTAAAAGTCTCACGCCTTACTAAGGACGGGATTGGGGAGTGATTTAACGATATTATTCTGTCAAAATTAGATAGGTCTTTAAATTTTTTTTAGAATAAACAAGAACCCTTCTTAAAACTTTTTAACTTTCAATAATTATTGATATGTTATAAGTGAAATCTTTTTTTTATCTTATAGGTCGACAAACGATCAGACGGATTACCTGATGGTAAGCAATCAGCGCCGCCCTTGGACACTCGCAACGGAGGAGTTACGAATGCGTTGCCGACCTTTTAGGGATCAGGGATTTGGAGATTTAGGGATTGAGGAGGGATTGGGGGTGGGGAAGGATTGGGCCTCCGGTAACTTAACTCATACAGCGAAACACAACGCTGTGGTTATTTCACATCGGGTTTTTGTAAGGCCATGGTATCACTCCGGTCGAGCCGACCCATTCGTGCCGAAGCATGGCTCTCCCACACTTTCAAAAAATCTTTATAATATCTTGTTTGCTGGATGGATTATTTTAACCTAATAAGAACAATGAAAGATGGTAATACAAAGATGTTTGTCTTTGTAATCTGAACCCTATTCAATAGAAAACATTAACCTACACTAAATAATGAATGAAAATTTTTGAACAGAAACATATCAGGTAGGTATTACAGCTTAATGCCTGTTACTTAGCAAGACAAGGGATGTCAATTCTATTGTTCACATGAATAGAACTCTTATGTTATAAACTTAAGTATCATATTACAATATGAACAGAATCAGCTCTTTAATATCAATCATGATTTTGTTGTCTATAAAGTTAGCATCAAAGAAAAAAAAAAGCAAGACTAAAAGAGCAAACGTAATCTTACTTCCAATCAGTTATATATGCCTATTTTTCGTGTAAATTTTACTCACAAATCCGATTTGAGAACAAACTAGTTTTGACTAGGCTTAAGTAGACCAAGAATTATCCTGAAACGTACGACCATAGGGCAATCGGATTTCAGCCAAGGTCAAGCGGCCTGGTACAGGAGAAATCGAGAAGTTTCATAGTCAATCAGAGTCTGACAATCTGACTGAGTTCGAGGCGGATTGGCGATACCAAACTTATAAAGTCAAAGTCAAATCCGATACCAAACTTATAATTATAAATAAATGATTTTTTTTTACTTTCTAGGTTGACGATAAAAATGGATTATTTGGAAACATAATAAACCCGAGACGGACTTTGAACTCGGTAATCGTATTGAAGTCACATTATGCACAATGTCGTGCATTAGCTTCTGTTTCATGTCAACTTCGCTATTGTATCTACCGGCTCCATTAGAGCACTTAGTCCGGCGACATGGTGGCGACATACATTGTCAGATGACATACATATGTACACATGTATACTTGCCATAAGTAAATTTTTTTATTACTTGCATTAGAAATAGTCTCCTATCGCGGGGAGCCAATGGATGCAGGTGTCAACTTGTCGTTCGACGTGGAGAGCCAAGGGGGAGGCCTTTGCCCAGCAGTGGACGTCTTCGGGCTGATGATGATGATGATGATGAACCAAAAGAAAACTGTGTAGGAGTAACTGTTATATAACAAACTTACTCACCACTTACAGAACGATTACATTGACTGAGAATGACTGGTCAATGAATAAACAAGGCGATCGTATCACCAAAGTAAATTCCAGAACCTTCTAACCAAGTTACCCAAAAAACCTTTAAATGTAAACAGCATTTTTATGCTAATTTCTTTGTAATCTTAGCGTGAAATCGCTGAACGGCAAGGGATTACTCAGTTTCGTCTCCAGTCTGCACGCGAAGGTCGGAAGGTTAGTCAGTGATGATGGACACAAGGTCAATGTCGAATGTAGCCTTCCAAGGTCAAGTTAGCTGACTAATAACATTTCCTTACATATTTGGGTAGGGGCGTACTTAAACATACTACTATGTAGGTATGTCTTTATGATCTTTATCAATATACATATAATTGGAGTTCAAAACTAAGTAAGTATTTCATTTCAATGTTATAAAAAACTAGCTGTGCCCCCCATTTTGCACCCGCGGTGTTCCCCATTCCATAAAGTTACTAAGATAAATTAGAATAGACTATATAAAAATGTGAAAACACAAACACATTGTAGTCAAAACAAACATGCAAAACCTACGTAGGTAATAGCTTCCCAAGAGAGAAAGAATTTTTCAAATCGTGCTTAAATTGAAAAAAAAAATTCAATCTTTCCTCTACAAAATACTAGGTAACAGTGGTAGTCGTGGTGACCTGGAGATTAAGGCGCCTTTCTCATGCATGAGGCTTCGAAACCTGGCAAGTACCAATGTATTTTTTCCGAGTTATGTTTATTCACTTTCCAATTTTATTTGGCACCACTAACGTACGATGAAGGAATACACATTTATGTTTTTCATTGTAAGTTTGAAATCGCCAATAGGTACGCCTTGAGTAAGCGGGATGACTAATGTTCAAACCTTCTCCGTGTGAGAAGAGGCATTTGCTCAGCAGTGGGCGGGTGATTCTCCACATCAATTAAAAAAAATTTAATAATGTCATTATCCTCAACCGAAAATTAACGAGTCTGCTGATTAAAACACAGATAATTATTTTATTAAATTAAATCTCACCACTGCTGACAAGCAACCGATTAAAAATATTGTATAAAATAAATTACTAAGATGCTTAAAAACCTGGGAGGATAATGACTTGTTAAATAAAAGTTAAGGTTTTTTGGAGAATCACCCGGGCACTTATATGCTGATGACGAATGATGATGAATGTATAGATGTATAGATATGAATTTCTTAATGAAAAAAGATGTAGGTAGACTTATTTTTTTACACAGTAACCAAATATCCCTAGAAATAATAAAAAAATAATCTTAAATAAAAGCCACTTTTTCACACAAGTCTGGCACTCATAGTTACAGCGATAGATACGCATGGGTGTCATAGGTACGTGAAACTGTATGTTTGTTTACGCGCCGGAGAAATATTTAATGGGGGCAATGTGTTTCTTAAAAAGTGAAGTTCTCTGTATGATTTTTTTTAACTTCTAAATTAATAAAAGTTCAAGGAACTTTCATATTATTATAAAGTATTTTCCTATATTTGTATGCGATAAATAAATCTATCAAACATTCCGTTTCCAACCATTAAAAACTATCTTTTCGAATCGGATATAATGTTTATAATAACATGAACCACGAAATGACCCAATTTTCATTGTATCTAAAGGATTTATTCCAATACATTTTTGATTAGGGAGGCATGTCCTCGACATGATACGTTGAGACTTGACCCAAATTTATTGGAACTCACTGACTATTGTCCGATATATCGAATTGTATAATAGAAATTACATCGACACACCTGTGTTACCACAATCGAAAGTATCGATGACAAAAGACTGTTTTAAAACACACTTCTATCAGGTTAGTTTTAGTTTTGGGACTTAAATATTCTAGAGTACACTCTAATTAAGGATTTAGTGTAAAGTCATACAGTTATTCTAGAGTATTCAGATTAGCATTTATCGTCATGCAAATGAAACTTGGAAGATTCACAAACATATAGGTATTATCTGTACTTAAAATTTACAGATTTGACATCAAAAATATATATACGTATATACTTCAGGTTTTCCAAGTTTGTAAAATTATTGGTGGTGTATTTGACAAAAAGTTTATTTATTTTATTAGGATCTCTAACAGATAATAATCTGATCCAAGGCGAACCCTTCGAAGTAGAAAATTACCCCCGCTGCCCAAAAAAATACCAGCAGTTGGCATTGCAGCCACTGTTACAGCTTTAAAACTATTGACAGTTTCCTAGCTATCAGTAAAAAAATACTTCGTAATAAAAATAAAATTGGTAGAGACCACACAATTGCGTGTGCAGGGCCAATAATGTACCGCGCCCCGGTCTGGAGCAGGAGAGGGAACAGGGTAATTTTTAGTTAGTAAGAGTCTGATACTCCTTCATACACCACCCAGGGCGAGAGGTCTTCTGATAACATTCCCTCTCAAAAAAAAAAAAACAAATAAATTAAAAGCTGTCTCAGGCGGGATGAATTTTCAGTTTAAATGGCTCTGGTATTCGTGAGGCAGAGTTAACAGTTACATGAAAAACATCACCTATCTCATGGTATCGATTTTATCCACATTTTTTCCGATACTAAATGACATTTCTCGCTACAAATTGCACCTTCAACTGTTAAGTCCTTGACATTGACTAGTGAATAATTTAATAGCGTTTAGTAGAAGAAACTACGCATTTACTGCAATTTGCGATCAATCTACGTTGCATAGAAAAACATGTCACTTTCCCATCATAAATAAATACACGATATTGAACTTTATTACTCTGGTATTATAATTTGAAATGACTTAAACGTATCATCTGTTGTCACATTATGGATGGATCCTAGCTTCTTAGTAGCGAACTAACGAATGAATTTGTAATTGAATTATTATTGATTGGTAATATTGCTTGCTAATATGGCCTTAGGTAATGTTGTGAACAGTCAAACAAAGCTGGTTTATTATTAGGTGGTTCGATGATACGACAACAATTTTCCGACCTAGAAGAAAAAAACTTGTTGTTTGAATTTTTGGCCAATGTCGAAAAAATTTTTGTATATAACACTATCGTGAGATATTTATTTATTTATTTAAAAATAAGCACATCAACAATACAATCACCCAATGTTATACAAAAAACTCAATAATCAAATAATTGGATGCACAAGCAATTGTACAAATTACAGGTGTGCATGACATTAAGCATGAAAGGTTTTTAAGACTTATACAACTTAGCTAATAATTAAAAAAACATGTTAAAGCAATAACGATGGGCACTGTTTACACTGTTTAAGTAGGGAGCGTCTGTATGATGCGAAGTTAATGGAGAAAATATCTATGGGATAATCTGTCACAATAGCCCATTATATAATCTTGCCATACGAGTTAGAGGGCTATTAAATGTGGTATTTAAAGATTAGATTTATTAAGTTTATTAAGATATATCTACCCTAAACTGCTCATGAATAAGAGTCCCGTTATGACTTTAAACTAGTAGAGTTTTTCTCAGTTAATCCAACAATTATTTATTTCAATTAATATCGTTATAAAGTTGGCAGCAAGAGTTTGCGTCTGCTTGAAGATACAATAACCATTGCCATTGCTTCTTTTATTCCCATTTCCATTAGACTGAACAGTTGACGCGTTGGTTGGGCTGTCGGGGCACCTACTGCAGTGCAAGATATAGATATTCATCATTATGATCCATAAATTATTGATCCGGGTCTGGGTGTGATGTGTATGTTTCTGAACCCAACCACGACACAAAGAAAAGTCGAAGAATGTCGTGGTGGCCCGCAGGTTAAAGAGCCCGCTTCCGTGCACGAGGATGTGGGTTCGAAACCTGGCAAGTACCAATGTGAATTTTTCCGAGTTATAAGTATGTACTTTCTATGATTATTTAGACACCACTGACAACCGGTGAAGGTAAACATCGTGAGGAAACCTGTACTTATAATTTCTAATTACAAGTTTGAAATCGCCAACCCGCATTAAGGAAGCGTGGTGATTAATGCTCTAACCTTCTCCGTATGAGAAGAGGCCTTTGCTCAGTAGTGGGCACTCGTAGGCATAGTGTTAAACCACTTGTTTGGTGCTATCTTATGCCTTAAAAATCCTTATTTTCATTAATAGACCGAAGTCTAGGATAGAAACTGTCTACAACACTACGTAGGATAAAACTAAGTCGCTTTCCCTATCCGTACTATACTATGGATTTTGATTCGGTTTTTTAATAGGCAGCGTGATTGAAAAGGAAGGTTTCAAATGCATAATACATAAACATCCAATAAAAAATATAAGACGGGGCGGCTCGCTAGTAAAATAATATAGTAACCTTTTATCTATACTAATATTATAAAGAGGTAAAACTTGTAAGTTTGTATGTAGGGGGTAATCTTTGAAACCGCTGGTCGGTTTGCCAAAATTCTCTCTCACTGATAGATAGCTACAATGTTCCTGAGTGCTATAAAACATCGCGCTTGGATTAAATGGAGCCGAGCAGCGGGTGAAACCGCGCGAGAGTAGCTAGTTTATTATACATATAGCAGGACCTAGTTATCATAAAAGTGTTATGTTAAGTAATAAGAATTCAAGGTCAAGTGATACCTAGGTATTTACGTCACAGTTTAATTTGTGTAACGACTGTCAGTTATTACAGTACAATTAGTGGACAGTATACCGATTTGTGTACATAATATATCGATAGTTCCAAGGTCAATAACATATGCTTGTTCCAAACAATGACCTTACTTGTTCTTCGTGTAAAGTTAGGAATTACGCCTTCCATTCTTTGGTTGGTTCCCATATTAATAATTCTAAGTTTCATTGACTTTCAGGGCTGAGTAGGAACCGGGGTTCGTTTTGTTACACACTTTTTTTGACTAGGGATAGTCATCAAATGACTTCTCCCGCCCGCCCGGGGTAAAGCGAGAAGGAGTGTCAGACTCTTCTCATTGCGCTTACCTCGCAACCCCGACTGAACATCAGCCCTATAGGGACCCTATAGCTGGTCCCGGCCCTAAGTAGAAGAAGGAACTGTCACCCTCTCTCCACAATGTGGAAAAGTCATTGCATGATTTATCCTCCTCAAAAAAGGGACTGGTAATGAAGAAACTAAGAAGTTTATTATTTTATGCTGATCACAAAAAATCTTGAAACCTAATTTCCGAAGAGTAGACACCAACGCAACGTGTAGCGGGTTCGATTCCCGCACGAAACATATTTTTGTGTGATCCAAAAATTGATTTTCAAGGTCTGGGTGTAAAATTGTATGTTTGTAAACGTACCCACGGCACAGGAGAAAAGCTACGTATTAAATAAAAAAAAAACGAAACGAAAACGAATGTTACACGTTCCCTCTTTATTACAAATCGATACCAATCAATTACATACAAAGTAGTGTATAGATGTCCGTCTGTCGCACGGTAGGTGACAAAATAATATTTTTTCCAATTTGTCCGTTCCAAGGTCGTAATGGATCGATGATTGTAATAATGGTCATTACTCCTCGTCCCCCGGTGTGACGACATTATGCCATGGCAGGTACACAGCCACATATACTTACTAGACATAACTATCATTTAAGCCTAATGATTGTAATGAATGTTTGTTATCGACGGTTTAAGTCGGAGAATAAGAATAATGGGCGCATTATGACTTTTTTGTGTGTAGATGTGTTGTTTATTTTGTTATTAATAATAGCATGGATGCTGATGGCCATCCAATTACCTGATCTGGAAGTGTTAAGTTCCTCTGGTTGCCAAATAGGTTAAGTAAATTGCTTACTTTTTTAGTCGCTGAACGGTAACGAAAGCGTGCAAAAGTATAACAAGGAGGATTGTGGGTGCTATTTTGAATATGAGATCCCATACTGGCCGCTTAATAGAAGAGAAACGTCAATTTAGATAAATATATATGGATCCGTACAAGTTTGACGGATCAAAAATATTTTTCGCTGACATCGAGAAATAGCAAGCACTACTGTTTCAGTAGGTAAAAGGTTACGCAGCTGTGGGTTCTTTTCATGCGCGGTGCGTTCTTGCAGCGGGCTGGTCACGTGGTCAAGCGTAGGGCAGCGCGCGTGAGCGTTCGATTGACGGGGAGGGGCGACGTCAGCCAAGGTCGGGCCCGGCTGTCGGCGGGCAGGCTCGCGCGCCTCCGCACGCCCCATGCTGCCCGGTCCACTCGCACCACTCGATCCGCACAAAACGCGCGCGCTAACCACTATTTACGCGCCGCGGAAACTCATCACGCGGAAGAACAAGACGGCACAGCTAAGAATGCTTGACAACGAGATTCAAATCAAACCAACTCTTTCCCCTTTCCATCCTCTACCAGCTATTGGACAGAAGCTGGAGAAGTCCAAGACGAAGGTGATCTTGTTTGACTTGAATAAAAATGAATCCGGTACGTTGGATCGGTCGATCAAAATCCGAGATGTGCTCAAGCCTTGTACACCGTTGCGCATACACGGATTCGCGAGGCAGAGTTCCCTAAGTAATCTGAATGTCAAGAGGCCTCAACAGTTGCTCAGAGAAAACACTTACGATGTTATAGAACCGATATATGTGACTGCACCAAACGCTACAGCGAGTAAAGATGACACCTCACCTACTAAAACAAATCAGTTAGCCCAGCCAACGCCAAATTCTGAGAGCACACTTAGCAAGGAGAAGATAAAAACTTCACCGAAGACGAGGTTTAAGAAAGCAGCGATGCAAGTGGCCAAGTTGTCAACAATGCCGGAGACAGGGAAGCTGCTGTGTTTGAGGGAGCGACAGACGTATCAGGTGTGTAGAGTTGAGGGTGACAAAACAGTTTGCAAGCTGCAGGAGCTGCCTCAGAGCCCGGCGCACAAGCTGGACAAGCTGTCAGAGATTTTCCAGAACCTGGAGATGAAAGGGCGGCACAGAGACAAAATGAAAAAAGAGAACAGTTGGTTCTAACACGTGTATACTTAGATTAAGAGAGTGCAATCATTGAATTAATGGACCTTCGCTGATAGGTTAAACGCTCTAAGTGTTAACATATTATTCATAAGAGTTTGTTTATTTTTGTTAACGTTGAATGTATACGAAGATATTGATATTGCTCAAGTGTTGGTGATGTGTCCGTTGTCTTGGTATTTTATTAAAGTGTGTCGAACTTTTTAATAATGTTTTTTTTGACGGAGTAATTTTCTTATCTTTGAGTCATTAGTAATAGAAGTGTGGGAAAGGTCATATTGTGTACAATGTCGTGACCTTGAACGAGTTTGTCAACAAGTGGGCTCGCGTGATTTTTCCACGAGTTCTTAATGAACGTTTTATACAGTGCGAATGTTGGCCGCACTTCTACAACCATTGAAGAATTTTTAACAAGCTCGATTGAGCACGTGTAAGCAAAAACCGCAATGTATATTATTCCATGTCCAACATTGTGGGTTCAACAAACAGTCGGACGTGTTATAGGGTAATTTAGTTGCTGAATCATATTTCCAGCGAATGTTTCATACATTCTGTGGTTATTTTTCAAATGGAAAAGGTTCGATGTTAAAGCGAACTCCAACATTTCAATAGTTATATCGTTTCGATTAAAATTATTTTTAGTTGAAGGTTCCTATGACGAATTTCGACATGATATACAATAACTATGAACGTACTTAGTAACATATTTTCTGTCTTTTCCTTTGGTAACATTTACAAATTGCACATTTACAGTTTTTAAAACGGTTATTAAAGACTGCGAATAAATTTAACGAAAGCAATGGGAAAATTTTCTAGTTCCTGCAAGCGTAGCCTATGCACCGTAGCATGCTACGAGTTGTAGTATACTGTAGCAGACACGTAGTAGAGTAGCGTAGCGTTTTACACGTAGCATACACTTTCGTAGACTACTCGATTCGTTTCGTAGCAAAAGAGCGAATTCTTTTTTATATCAATGAAATGAGGCTATTGCTTTTAATTTGTCTGATAATTAATGTAATGTGAATCATTGTGTCAAATTTCTCGCTAACTAAATTAAATCAATTATCTGTGCAATCGAATGTCCTCGGCGCGGCCTCGAACGCCGTCCTTTCATGTGAAATTGGTCACATTAGTTACATGCGGGTGATAAATATTACAACATTACACCTTGTAACTGCCGTTTGGCGGCAGATTAACTTATCTGATTTATTAATTACATACGTAGGTATTGTCCTTTTAGGTCCAGTATGTCATAACTGCGTAGGTATAAGATCGTATAGGCGGTGTTGGCTGCAAAATTTTCCGTGGGTGACCAGCAATTGTCAACATTACATATAATGCTTTTAATTATCATTTCTGATGAATGGTGTAAAAATATCATTAATGTAATTGGTAACATTTTGCTATCTCCCGAAAGGTATGCAATACCTGAATAGAGACGAATTTGTGCAGCGTGGTTTGTTATAGCCAGTAGCTTATACTTTGCTTGCTGATATGTATATTATTCCATACTATAATCTGTTTTAAATTTCAATCAAATCCATTCAGTAGTTTTTACGTGGAATACTCACAAACATACCTATCTATCCATAATTACAAGGTTTCACAATTCTAATATTAGTAGAATTAAAAAAAAAACATTTAAATTATAATTTTATAAAATGAAGGTTATAAAAATGAATTTTCAAATGTGAAGGTTGCAAATCAATACTCTTGAAGGTCCGATGCTACTGAAGTCTAATTTTCAAGTCTGGCCTTTCAAAGTATCGTGCAAATTGGCGATTATATCTCTTGTCCTCGCTTAAGGTTATAAATTATAAGTTCATGTATTAAATATGACTGAGCACCTATAAGTATAACTATAACAGACATACATGTTTACTGAAGCAGCAAGCGTCGCACTCCCGGTTTAAAATGTTGGGCCCTAGTTTTGCCTGAAACTAATCGAGCTACCTCGAACAAAACGTAAGTCAGGTTTACTTTTATCAAATACGGCGGACCAGGTATTTAGCTTGTATTTTATGTGATAAGGTAGCAAATGAGCAGACGCATTACCTGATGGTAAACGGAGGGAGTGTCAGATTTTTACTAAAAAGATCTGGGGGCCGTGATCGGAGCACATTATTGCTCTATTGCGTTGGCTCTGACCCGCAAGCTACCCTCGCTAGCCGTCTGCAGACTCGCGCTAACGGAGATCGCCGAGTGGTCAAACAATCGAACAAACAATCAATTTTCAGCTTTATATAGTATCGATATCAGATATATACATTTAAATATAAAATAGTATTCATTATAATGTATAAGTACGTATAAATATTATAACTAGCAAATGGAACGATCGCAGCTAAAAATAATATAGGTAATATTCTATATTATTAAAAATACACCAACAATAGTACACAACTACTGTTAATTGGTTCAATAAACGTTAAAATCTAGGTTAAGCAAAGAGAGCTTCGTTCGACAGAGATCGCGTGCACTCCGGACATGCAGTGCATTTAGCTATTGTTTCGGAATCACGCTATTTAGTGCATTTGTATGTACTTACACAAAGCACAAAAATATAGTATATGTTCCTTGTTCGTTGGCTGCTAAAATACTAATCTATACTAATATTACAAAGAGGCAAAACTTGTAGGTTTGTATGTCAAAATTATTTCACTAACAGCTAGCTACATATTCCTGAGTGCTAAAGGCTATCAAACATCACTCTAAGATCAAATGGAGCCGAGCAGCGAGTGCCAGTCTTATATATGTATTTTTTTTATGTAATAGATCGGCAAACGAGCACACGGATTACCTGATGGTAAGTAATCAGCGTCGCCCATGGACACCCGCAACGTAGGAGTTACGAGTGCGTTGTCGACCTTTTAGGGATTAGGGATTTGGTGATTTAGGGATTGAGGAGGGATTGGGGGTGGAGAAGGATTGGGCCTCCGGTAACCTCACTCACAGGGCGAAACACAACGCTGTGGTTGTTTCACGCCGGTCTTCTGTAAGGCCGTGGTATCACTCCGGTCGAGCCGACCCATTCGTGCCGAAGCATGGCTCTCCCACACTTACGTATATAAAATTGAATTACTGTTCGTTACTCTCGCTTAATCTCGAAAAATGCTGAACTGACATGGGTTATTGTGATCTTGAAATATTTCCGGATATACAGCGTAAGTTTAAAAGGTTGAAAAAAAAACGTAAATAAGTATAATATTTATATTTGAGGCAGTACGGAGTTTGCCGGGTTAGCTAGTAGAACATAGATACTAACCTATACTTATTTTAACGGTTTCATCTACAGGATCAGGGTAAAAAGAACCTTATGGCTGATTGCAGACTATAATCTCTCTCTGTGGAAAATTTCATTTAAATACGTTCAGTAGTTTAATGTAAAAGAGCAACGAAAATCCATCCATCCATACCGATTTACAAACTTTCGCGTTTATTATTCAGAGTTTGCGTTTAATATTAACTAGTTAACGTAACTTTTTATTATTAACTAGTTCATATTAATTAGTTAAGATTGGTCTACCTATCTATCTACCGTATTAATACGGTAGTTTCCAACTAGACAAATTCAATACTTTTTCCCAATTGTAGAATTAAAACGATTCTTTACCTACTTTAAAGTTTGTATAAAACTGCAAATTACGTCAAATAGCTTACTTGTTTCTTAAAAAAAATTTGCCAAAAAGTATCGACAATTTTGTGTATCGACAGATCGATGAATAACAGAATAGTTATTTTTCAATGTTTTAATGTATTGAAACGTCGAATTAATTTATTTTTGACCTAGGAAACTATCCAATTACTAGTGCTTATAATAGCCTAGTTCTGTCTGAATACAGCGATGGTATCTAATTGTTGTCAATGTGGGTCATTTAGAGTCAAACAACACGAACTGGTCAACTTGTAGCGAATATATCGCGGTTATTTAGCAAGTAGAACCGAAGACTCACAATTATTTTAGAAACTTTGAATTTCATGTATTACAAAACCTATTGTACCTTAGAAAGGGGAAGTCTGTTCCTTAACTAAAGTAGTTGGGTTTATTTTAAATATGTTGTCGAACCATATCCATCATGAAACAATAAATAATAAAATTACTTGTACCTATAGCTTAATAGCGTAACTGTTCATCAACTGAAGCAAATGCAGCGAGCGTCGCGCTCACAGCTCAAATTTTGGGCCCTCGTGTTGCCTGAAACTAGTCGAGCTTCCTCGAGAACAGCAACTACAACCAATTTATCAATAACATGTGTTTTAAATATTAAGTAATTAATAAATGAAAGTAATAACAGCAGCTACCAAATAAATGGATTTTAATTATCCATGTAGAGTCGTCAAAATTTGTATTACCTATTTGTAAAAATATTAACCATTGTTTGCATATTCAATGGTTTTCATCCATTTTGCTGTTTGCCTGGCCCAGTTTGCGTTTGTACTAATCGTGGCAAATTCCATTGTCATAGAAGTTCAATGTACTTTTATTATTCATGCACGTACCTACATACATACCTTCCTGCTATCTATTATGTAAATGTTATATAGGTAGATATTTAGGTTTCAAAAAGATAATTTTATAAAATTACCGCGTTTTTAATAGGTCTTTGTGTTTGTGTACCACATTAAGATCCCATTGCATACAGATTTTATAAGTTCCTATCTTGTTAGATATGCAATTGCCAATGTCACTTAAAAATAAATCTTATATTTATTAAATTCGGATAAGAAATTAGTTATCTACACTGAACAGTGGGTATGTATTTATTAACACAATAAAAATAATGCGTTTGTACCTTAGACAAATTATTTATGATGACGATGATGTGCTTGTAAATCGTTTCGGAGACGAAAAATCAAGCCAGGATTCATTTTCAAGAAGAAAAACTTAAAAAGCCCGAGCATTTTAAAGCCGATAGCAAAAAATTTTAGCATCCAGCATAACTTTTATTTTGATCAGGTTTAAATTACTACACGTATAGATTGGTTTCTAGTAAGTGCTTACTAAGTAGTACCTAAGTATCAGTCCTATTATTGCTTAACGTCAGGACCAAGTCAGATAGTTGTCAACACTAGAAACAAACTAAAAAAGTGGGTAGGTCGCTTAGAATACAGAACAAGTAGGTAGGTATACCTTCAAAATAAAGCGTAGGTAATTTTGAACCAAAAGGATTTTTTGACATTGTAAATGGTTTATCCGAAATGTTCTTTTTATCATTCTATGAACCTATTTCCTAGAATATTATGACTAAAACACTAAAGGTCAATTTGTCAACCTTCACGGTCGTTTCAAATAATCGTGTACATATATAAAATGAACCATAGATATGCTAGAGTGATATATCGCTTGTGCCTCGAAATTAGCGTGGGAGTGCAATTTGACTAACATTTAAGTTCAGAATGTTAAGGTTGAAGAATTATTGCCTAACCTATAGGACATGAAGCTAAAGGGTTGACTGCTTCATGTATAGACCTAGGTTCTATTAATAAAATACATGTTTCTAGATATTATACGTAGGTACCGTATGTATAATATCTCCTGTAAGTATCTTAAGTACTTACTCACCTACCTTTCTATTTCTAGATAACTGTTTTCGCAACATACGTACTTACATACGCTTAGCCCAATTCATTTTAGCTAAAATAATAAAAAAGGTATATAGTGAAAGGAATATCTTAGGTGACCAAATCAGTACGCTCCAACTAGAAAATTAAGGAAGTAGCGGGCGCTTCTCATGCATGACGGTGCGGTTTCGAAACCCGGGAAATAGATAAGTACCAATGTGAATTTTTCCTAGTTATATGTACCTACTTTCTATGATTATTTAGACACCACTGACATACGGTGAAGGAAAACATCGTGAGGATACCTGAAACTTTTAATTTCGAATTTTATGTTTGAAATCGCCAGTCCGCCTTGAGCAAGCGTAGTGATTAATGCTCAAACCAGCAGCAACAGCACTTTTAGGCTGATGATGAAGTAGGTACATAATAAACCTACTTACTTAGGTACCTAGGGTGCAGGTATGTATCTACTGTTTATAGCTATTTCTTTTTTTACAGAATCCTCATTGAAACTACCGCTAGTATAACATAAGTACCTACCTAATATTTGTCTAATTTCAAGTAAATACATCCCTATTTTTTTATGTAATAGATCTGCAAACGAGCAAACGGATTACCTACCTGATGGTAAGTAATTAGCGCCGCCCATGGACACCCGCAACGGAGGAGTTACGAGTGCGTTGCCAACCTTTTAGGGATTAGGGATTTGGAGATTTAGGGCCTCCTCAATCCCTAAATCTCCAATCTCCAATCACCCGATTGGGGGTGGGGAAGGTGGTCCGGTAACCTCACTCACACGGCGAAACATAACGCTGTGGTTGTTTCACGCCGGTTTTCTGTGAGGCCGTGGTCTCACTCCGGTCGAGCCGACCCATTCGTGCTCTCCCACACTTAAATTCACTTAATTTCATACTAATTAGGTATGTAGGTAAGTAACTAACGTCACCACACGTACCTATAACAATACATACATACCTATAGCTAGACTAATATTTTACGAGTACACGATTGTTTCCTACAATTGATTGTGTACGACAAATATTGAATTGTGGCTAAAAATATGAAGCAATACATGCATATAAAATGAAATACTATTTTTATGATAAGGTTGTGTTTGGGCCTTCGATCGTAATTCAAGGTCGTACGGTTATTGAATTTTCTATGTAGTTACTTCCTATGTAAGGAAAGTATGTTCAAATGACATCATCAAATCACCAGCCTATAAGTGCCCACTGCTGACCAAAAACCTCTTCTCACATAGAGAAGGTTAATAAATCACCTCGTATGCTCCAGGTGTAGGTATTAGTAATTTCAAACTAATAATTTATAAATAGTAGGTAAGTGCAGGTTTTCTCATGTTGTTTTCCTTTACCGTGTGTCTCAATAAATTTACAAAGTGTCTATGTCACCGAAAAATAATAAGATCCGTAAGTTTATTAATTTACTAGGAAGCTTATAAACTTTCGTAAGATTCTAAACGGGAGATAAATTGTAATAATTTACGTCCACATTTTCGTAAATTTATCAATTTCCGACGTCATACGGTAAATTTATAAAGTAACGAATATGTATTCGTAAGATTTTATATGGTTCGACCAATCACAGAACTCTTCTAAATATACGATCTTTGAAATACGTAAAATAACACACTGCTCTCTGATTGGTCAATGTTCATAGTGGCAATGCTTGTGTCCATAGACTTTGGAATAATCAGACTTGACAAACTATAAATTGCCTGGTTCCTCTCTGGCACGGATGCAGTGAGTTGAGTTTTCTATTATCAGTTTCAATAGCAAACCGGTTTGTTTATGTTCCATCGCCAGCAATGGCGGCCGAGAGAAAGGAGAAGTGACACGTGACAGCCAACCAATCAGATCGCGCGTAGCGTTTGGTTACTGCTTACTTATTATTTTACGAGTGAGTTCAGTAAGTTTATCAATTTACGAAAATATGGACGTAAAATATTACAATTTATCTCCCGTTTAGAATCTTACGAAAGTTTATAAACTTCCTAGTAAATTGATAAACTTACGGATCTTGTTATTTTCCGGTGACATCTACATATTTCTCTAAAAGATACACTGATGCTTGCCAGGTTTCTAAAACATTTTTTTATGTAATAGGTCCGCAAACGAGCTGACGGATTACCTGATGGTAAGCAATCAGCGCCACCCATGGATACCCGCAACGGAGGAGTTACGAGTGCATTGCCGACCTTTTAGGAATTAGGGATTTGGAGATTTAGGGATTAGGAGGGATTGGGGGAGGGGAAGGATTGGGCCTCCGGTAACCTCACTTACACGGCGAAGCACAACGCTGTGGTTGTTTCACGCCGGTTTTCTGTGAGGCCGTGGTATCACTCCGGTCGAGCCGACCCATTCTTGCCGAAGCATGGTTCTCCCACACTTGAACATGCGTAACGAGCGGAAGTCTTAACTTTTACTAACATGACATTTATTTTATGTATGTACCATACGGGATATTACGGCCTCACAGAAAAATGGCGTTTAGCTGCTACCTACATAGGTTTCGCAGTGAGGTTCTGAAGTCCCACATTCCACCCGTCCCTTAATCTACGACAGCCCTCATGCCAAGAGGCCGGCAGTGCACTCGTAACTTCTCTGATGTTGCACGTGTCAATGGATCGCGGTGATTGTTTATCATAACGGTATACGTATGACAGTCTGCAGTTTTACATAAAAAAGTAGATATACATATATCTCCAAACAGTTCTATACTTCAGTTTCGAGTAAAATAAAAAACCAATATTCAGTTCATGTATTATGAATTTAATTAGATGTAAAAAAATATCGCTAACGAATTAAAACTACTTACAACTAAATTACTTAATACTACTTAGATACAATTAAACAGACTGCAAAGTTACATGAATCGCCCTTAACATTAGTGAACATTATTATTCTTCAAATAAATCAGCCTTTTTAATATAAAATTGTACACCACAGCAGTTTCCAAGTAGTCAAATTCAATACTTTTACTATAATGCCAGGAAATATACTTTTCTATGACTTTTGTATTACTTCTAGTGCAGATCGCAATTCGCAACATGTGACGTCATAATGTTTTTACGTCGGATATCAAAAAAATATAGTTTTTTTCTAAAAAGTGCTATAGGTACCTTTTTAATCAATGACGTATTATATATAGACACGTCATGCGCCAACATCGCGGCGCTTAAAAACGGCGAAAATACTAGATAACTACTTCTACGAGTAAAGAAAGGGAAAGAAAATATGACATCGTATAGTGGAATGCCTTTGCTAGAGGGAGATAAATATACATCTTCAGTTACATCGGCACGTGACTATACCTTCATGCGCCGGCCGCCATAAGATGGCGGGCGCCGGCGTCGAAAAAATAAAATAAAAATAGGTTGTTTGGTGAACTTACGCATGAAATGACACATTTTTGTCTTTAACTTTTGGAGTATAATTTGTACATCGTCTGAACACACACGACGACATGCTTTCTTTATGTTTCGCACAGGTTTACACACACGATATAAATTAAAAACAAACGTAGCGTCGCGCGGCAGGTTGGTGCGTAACTAAGCGCGATGTTGTCAATTGCCTTCATTTCATGTTGTCATTTTAGAGCGCGGACAACGTATCTATAGTTTTATACATCATTGTTTCTAATTAAGTATATCGTCAAATTAGTGAACGAAAGTAGGTAGGTATATGATTAGAATTGTAATAATTCATTGTAGATATTGAAAAGTAAAAATAATGTATTTTTGACTTGGGAAGCCACCTAGTACCTACTAATTGATAATTTTAATACGAACATGGATGAATATGAACAAAATTCATTCCAATATGTGTGTACTTATCACAAATACTTTTATGTAAGTATGTAATATTGTAATTACAATTCATCTTTTGCATAGAATTACCCCCGGTTTCCGAAAGGCTGATCAATTTTAAAATAAATTTAATCTCTTGTCAAGTCATCTGATTGGTTGACCGAATTATCAACAACCAGACTTGACAAGAGATTTATTATAAGTTAATATTATGATAAGTTAATTTTAGCGTTGATAAGCCTTCCAGAAACCGGGTGTTACTGTTCGTACTGGATCTTCATCTCTGTGTCTGAAATTATATTAGACACGGCTGACCATTATCTTTCACAATTCATACAAATTAAATCAATGTCCAAGGCTCAATCGTAGAATTGATTGTGATATTTCAATCATAGTTCATTGTCTTCTGTTCAAAGTATGAGATAATAAGTATTTTAGAATAACTGTGGAAGGCATTCATAGATTTTTTCAGGATTTTCTCCTGTGTCATGGGTACGTTTACAAACATAGGTAAAGTTCCACATCAAACCAAGACCCAGAACAACAATTTGTGGATCACCAAAGAGTTGTTCCGTGCGAGAATCGAACCCGCGACATGTTTCGTGGCAGCCAGTTGCCCAGCCACCGCGCTAAAGAAATGTTCATATACCAAACTATCAGAAATCCCCAGCTCCTACGATAAAAGAAGAATTATGTAATCAGGTACATGAAAATTAGTATTTTTTTTCTCGATTATCAATATTGACATTTGTTTTGGATTATGTGTTTTATGACCCCATGTTTTATTGGGTTAAACATTAAAAAATATATTTGCTAATTAAAAGCTAAAAAATGACGAGTATAATTTAAATTAATAGTGTCATTATTTTTCGCTATTTAATAAAAGTAGAAATAATATGTTTTTGACTAATCAAGTACCTGATTCAATCCAGTACTTTTGGAATTACGCACATAATAATGGTTTAGCGATTCATTTTAATGGTTTGCAATGTTTATAGGGTCTGTCTTATAAAGTAGTCTATACACCAGTTAACATGCCACCTCCACTGCTATTCTGTAGTTTCGCAATTTCATCTTTAAACTTATTAATAGTTTCTTTAGCCAAGTGTAGCTTCTCCTTAAGTTCCGATATTTCTGTCCGGACTTTAGTTTGTGCTGCTATTATCTTCTGTAACGTTTTTTCTTTCTTTTCTTCAACTGTAACAAGAATGAAACAGATTTTAGTAGAATAATATTAAGAAAAGAACAAAGTTCAGAATAAACTTTAATAGCCTATACCTATAGCTTTTCCCGATAAATGATCCAGATTAAAAATAATTATTCAATTGGAACAAGTTCAAAAGAACAAATAAGCTTTTCATGCTTGAACCATTAGTATAGAAATATAGATTAAGTTATTAACTAAAAATCGCGGGTTCCGCACGTGTGTTTTCTCAATATATACACGTGAGTAACCCGCGATTTTTAGTTAATTTAGTATGTCTCACGATAGTTATTATAAAAATTAAGTTCTCATTCTAATTGTTAATTAACTATTTAAAGCCAAAATACGTCGAGCAAGGATAGCTTGACGCTCGACCAAAACCAAACCAGAGCTTACAGCGTGCGCCTTAGAGAGCCATCATACTACTATAGATAGTGCCCAATAGAACAATGTTCAGCCAGGGTTTGGAGCGTAAGCTTAGTAATGTACCGCGCTCCTGTCCCGGAGTACGAGATGGTTTTTAGTCAGTAAAAGTATGTCTCTTCCTGTTGCCTCATCCAGGAAAAGACATTTGATGTATAATGTCGACCCTCAAAGAAAAGGATGAGCTGCAACTTGCTCAACCATCTGCAACAACTATGTACCTATAGTCAAATCAAGACTTCAAAAAAAAAACAAAATAAGTGACTATTTCTTACAATCTGTATCATGAGTCCAAGGTCCATTGGTGATCGGTTTAACACTGTTCAGTAAATGTTGCATCAGCTGTGTCGGTTCTTGGAACACTATCTCTTCATAGGATTCACTGACCAGTGCCCGACCTACTGCAGGCGGAGCACCATCGGCTACGGGCGACTGGAAGAGCTTCAAAATGTGATAAAGTGCTACCTGTAAAAAAATATAAGTTTATTATAGATAAACTTTGCAGTGACAGCAGTGAAGAATGCATTTATTTATTTATAATCACTTCTTTCCGTGGGTGGGGATTGACATGACTAAGAATGTGTCACAATATCTGAATAGCGATTGGAGGTTTGTCTTAAGAGAATACACAAATTGTCAGTTGATAGTTTTTAAATGATTCAGTTTTTTAAACAGTTTATACAATGTGTAATGAAAATTATAACAATTTATGCCCAATTCCCATACCACCATCCCCATAAAGCCGGCAACACACATGTTACCCCCCCCTGGTGTTGACGGTTGTCCATGGGTTGCACTGATTGCTTATTATCAGGTGCAAGGTTTCATTAAGTTGTTTGATGCCCCATCTCATACTAAAAACTCATACAGTTAAATGCTCATTAACAGACAATTTATACAATCACTATTACAACATTTACATTAATGGCCATAGCTAGTTCGAAAATATTTTTTAAATTAAATTTAAATTCCATATTTCCTAGAGACAAAAAAAGAACGAAAAACCTCTAGTTTTTCGTCGAACTAGCTCAGCCTCTGTCTGTATTTTGTTTGTAAACTGCCACTGTATTGCCAGATTAGATAATTCCTGTTTTGCTACTTTATTACTGAAATGACTCCTTGGCTGCATTGTGGCGACGCGATACAATCAGCTGATGCAGTGTGTTGCAGGTTTAATTCTGGCATGGAATAACTCTCTGTGCTCCACAAATTATTTCTCAAATTGTATTATATAATTTAATGTGCCCATGACACAGGAGAAAATCCTAGAGTAGCGCAATATTGTAAAATAAACTATTCAAAGTACAGCTTGCTATAATACATATTTTTCAAAAAACTTACAGGTCTTTCATTGGGATCATGAAAGTAGATCTTTATAACAATCTCGAACTCTCCCCAGCCTGTCTCAGTCAGCTCGTACGGTTGTTTCGTCACTATTCTGTTAGGGTTGGCATAACTCTCATGTAATTTGAAGTGGACTTTCTTGATGTAAGCAGACATGTCCTCGTTGGCATAGGGTTTCACATAAACAGTCCATTGGTGAGTGTGGCCATCTTCTTCACGCTTTTTGCCAAAGTATCGGGCTACATTCCCGTATACTATAGGTTTTACTATCACAAGACCCTAGAATATGTACAAATGTTTGTTATTAACGATACCAAAACAATAACAAGCAAAGACACAATTCGAAATGATAAGTTGATAAAGCGTGTCTATTTTATAAAATGCAGTTGATTTTATGTAATTGAAGTATTAATAAACCCGTGAAAGTGCTAAAGCACTTCAATACATTATAATTGACCACGAAATGCATCTTCAAGTGTTTCGAGAACTTTCCTATGAAAACTGAAGAATGTAATTTTTAGAAAGTACTTACTTTGACTCGGCCCCCTGAATCGGGGCCAAAGTCAGTTTGTAAGCTCATATCCAAATCTATTTTGGCCGACAGCTTGGAATTTTAATAATAACTGTTTTGTAAACAAAGATAACCTCACTTCGCGCGACTCTTTCGAATGTCACTATGACTTTGACATGTCTGAGTCTGACGTTAACGGTACCTATACTATTTCTTGGGTCGGGATAGTTGCCTTATGCCCCTATTTTTGTCTAGTAACAATTTTAAACGGAACACACATTTTTTTTTAGTTATAAATACTTTCAAACATATCTTTTGAATGTTTCATGCTTATTTACGAATTATCTGAAATTCTGCCCACTTTTCGGTGTTTACTGTATTATGTAAATTAACATTGTTGAAGATACCTACGTATATAAAGTTGTACAGTTTTTCGTATCCATTTTTCTATAGATATTATGCCCAATGCACTTATTATTCTCTTTGTTATATGTATTAGAACTTACAATCACGCAAGTAGGGTGTCTCATTCTAATAACTAGTAAATGAAACAACTGTTTATTTATTTATTTTAATAATTACATCTTATTAGAAGGCAAGTGAACAATGGTCCAACAAGCTCTTTTCTTAATCGCGATATAATAATTGAATAATTAACATTAAACTAACTACATAATTGCGTAGGCTCTAAGATATAATGAGCACAGTAAAACAGTCACAACATTGAGAATTGAATGTGTTGCCGTCACATGACGTCTGCGATCGGGCGGGGTTCACTGTTTAGGCCGTTTGCAAAAAATACAAAACATACATTAAAACCTTAAACAATGACATGCACTTATTGTAATAACATCGATGGGATCACAATCATGATTCCAATATCTGCCCACGGAACATTTATACAAAATTATTTAAGCCATCAGTATCCTGGTGTGACATCTAAAATTTGTGGTCAGTGCGTTGCTCCAGCTCTGCGAGCAGTGGATCACTCTCCTCCTCAAACTTTGAAGATCTGGACCCATGTCGTGAAGCTGACACTCTTTGGGAAAATGTAAGGAGATTGGGCACAAGGGAGCTGCACGGAGTGGCTGGAGCTGATCGTGAAGAGGTCCGAGTTGTAGGGGAGATTCTTGAAGTCCTAACAGGGTAAGCTACTGACAATGGCATGTATAAGCTCGTTTTTCGTTGCCTTGGCGTTTTCTTAACGCTCTCAAGGCGTCTGTGACGTCTCTCGTCACTCGTTCTCCTTAAAGTGGAGTCTCTGGATGTCTGTGTGGGACTGGTTGGTTGCGGCGGCGACTCCGGTGGGTCAGGTTTGCCAGTATAGAACTGCCGCAAGCTGCCGTACGCCTCATGCATGTACATATTGTTATCGTCGTCTTCGTCGAGTGACTGGTGAGTTGGAGGGGATGAACCAAGTCTTGGCTTACATCCCCCATCGCAGTACATCTCGCAGTCAATAAGCTCCAATTCAAGGTCAAAAGTAGAGTCCTGGAAATGCGTAAAAAGATTTTTAATGTGGTTCCACGCTAAACACTTTCGAATTATGAAGGAAATCAAAATATTAAAGAGAATGGATAAAGAAATTGTGTGTCCGGATTGGTGATGGTGATTGGCAAGAAGCATTATTCCAAGTTATTAAGCTGTGCAGTTTCACTAACCAAGGGTTGGACAGGTGAAGTGATTAGATTGTCCCGGAAGGCAGCGGGTGGGTCTCGTGGTCTAGAGGGCATGGGTTCGGTGCGGGAACGCTGGGGGACCGGTGCTGGGGCGGCGCGCTGCTCCGTTAGCGAGGACAGGGACCGTAGCAGTGGTCCGCAGCCCACGCCGCACTCCTCGTAGTTGTTCGCGCACGAGTACGGCGGTGGAATGATTGAATTTGCCTGAGAACATTGTTGTAGAACTGATTTAAGACTGTAAATCTCCTGTGGCTATTGGTGAATGGCATTAGGTAATGATAAACTTTAAGGTCACTGAATTCGCTTTAAGAGTGCATCGTTTATTACTATCGCAACGTTTCAAGAGGCTTATTTATCTACCTAATATTTAATATATACCTAACACAAAGTACTACATGGCTTGCAAAGACATACCGAAGCCTTACAATGTCAACAACTGTATACTTGGATGAAAAATAATTGCAACTGACTATCCGGTTGAGTCCAGTAATCAAGCGTGAGAGAGCCATACTTCTGCCAGCCTCCGGCCAGCTTAACTTAAGTGATACCATGGCCTCACACAATACCGACGTGAAACAACGCTCACGTGAATGAGTGTAGTTATCGGAGACCAAATCCTTCCCCCTATCCTCAATCCCCAAAAAGTAGCTTCTTGGTATTACGAGTGTCCATGGGCAGCACCAATTGCTTACCATCAGGTAAGTAACACGTTAGCTGTTTAGTAGACCTAAGTACCGATCCTGAAAAATGGCATACATAACTTTATCAGGTTTAATGATAACATGCAGTATTACCTCATTTGCCGCGTTGCATATGAAACTGGAGTTGAGAGATTCGGCAGTACTCGTCGCTGATAGAGAGCCTGAAACGACAAAAATGTATAAGTATACACACAATTTTCCCCAAAAAACTAAAATAATATGAAATACTAACACTTGTGACGTTAAGTTTAGCGAGTCTCAACACCCCTTCGTGCTTTTTAAAAGCCTTTTTTACGGGATCCAACATTTTTGACTAACATTGCAACCGTTTGATTTGATCCACCGCTTCCAGGCAACTGTTTCTTCTTAGCGGCTAGTATCTAATTCAATTAGTTTGAAAGCAGGTCTCTTGAATAAGCTATGAAGCCGATTAGATGCAGACTTAGTAATATTTTAATCATGTATGTGCAGCAATTTGTTCTGTTCATAGCAAAGCAATCAAGTTATGAGGAATAGAATGTTTCATTTTGCTAACGACCTTTTGAAGTAATAACTTATGATGCACTCCGTTACTTGCTAAATTAGCTTGTTGTCGTTTTGACGTGTGAACAATGTGACTGTAAAATGTGGATATAAATAGGTAAATACCTGGTGCACGAATCACATAGTTTCGGAAGTAATGAACCATGAGATAGTTGCCAGCTTTAGCATCACCCTCACCGCAAGTGATGACCAGAGGGTACAGATCAGGTTTGGACGCGACCTGGAACAATATAAAAAGCAATGTATTAAAATCTGTATATACTTAGTCGTTATTTTATTAATGATATGAAACTTTAACATTTTGAAACATTTAATAGATACACAATAAAAAGCACTCTATGCCTTATCATTCTAGTTTTAAGGGTCAAAGCATCGACACAACAGCAGGACAATCATGCAGACATCGATCACAAAAACAGCAGGAATCCTTCTTTTTTTTAAATGATAAGTATCAATAAAAAATAAAACTGGCGAAAACAAATAAACCTCCAACTGAAGTAGTTTCACAATAAGTATATCACTTCAGAATACGGTGGTGGTGCCTGGTGGAAGGAGCCGCAGCGGCTGTAGCGGGGCGGCGGGTACACCGAGCCTGCTGAGTCGTGCTCAGAGGTTGGCCGCCGCACGCAGCACGCCATCGAACACATGTACACCCCATGCCCTGATGGCCTCTTGAAGAATAGACACCAGATGCAGCAAATCAAAATACCGCCAAGAGTCCCAAGAAGAAACAGTACCGGCCTGCAAATTAAAAATAGCCAATTTGTAGTTGTTTCACAATTCTGTTTTTTCGTAATTCTCTTTGGTAGTGTGTAATATTAGGTTTAAATTATTATAGTGTAATATTTAAAACGTGGCAACGTAGTTAACTATTTTTTAATAAAGGTCAAATATCAATCGGCCTTTGCCAAAAAAAATAATAATTATTATATGTATTTACAAATAACGGATCGCTCCCGCTTCGCAAGGGTCCAGGGGCCCGAGTCTACTGTATTCAAAGTGTTGTCATTCCTACACGATTCCATTGTCATTTTGCTAAATGTTCGTAATCTGTTAATTCAAAATGGCTGATTAGTGGCGTTCGGCGATGTCGTAATGGATTCTATAGTACGAAATGTTTTGTAACGAATTATAAACAATAACTGCACATTAATATTCTAAACGTAAATCATTGAATAAAGGAACTGACATTTTTTTATTAATTTTCCACATTATGTCAAATATTCATTTGTCATTATGTACCTACGAGATTACCGTTCTAAAGAATTATTTCAATGAAGTGGCATTGGAAAGTCATAATGACGCTATCGTGTTAGTAGATTACCAAACTTGTCAAAATCAACAATTTTGTAACCAGTGATCTACTATTCTGACACTATTGTAAAAAGCAGACTCGAGGCCCAGCTATCTCTCAATGTCACTTTTCGTTGTAATATTATAGCTCAACAAAGCTATTACTGATTTGGCTAAATTGGTCTTAAATTATTGGTAGTCCAGAAAAGTTTTAAGTACGTAGAGAAAATAAAAAAAAGTTCAATCGACATCCACGCGTGCGGAGTCGTAGGCGACCGCTAGTTATACTTATTATAGAATTATTATGTTAATTTTGTCAATCTTACCACTGCGCATACCAAGCATAGCTATAACTATGCTCTTTAAGAGGTGGTTCGTCGGCATCTCGCCGCGAGAGAATCGGTGGTGTTGTGTTAACCCGTCGCGGCGGGTTTACTGTCGTTACGGAGCCGGCGTCGCAGCACCCGAGTTCGCAGCACATCCACTGCGTAGGGCATGAGTGCCCCTCCTGGCACAGCACTTCAGTCACGCACTGCAAGTAAAATAAAAGTTCTTATGTTAATGCCATTGGTCGAGATAAACACGACGATGTCTAAACAGACAAGATAGTCTTACCTAAATGTAATTTATCTGTGATATGATTATAAATTGTAATAATTTCTCATGATTATGGCATAGGTCGGCAAACGAGCAGATTAATTGCCTGATGGTAAGCAATCAGCGCAGCCCATGCACACTCGTCAAACTCTCATACCAACTAAGTTACTACAAGTGCGATTTGTAGATTAAGGATGGGGAAGGATTGGGCCTCCAGCTACCTAACTTAAACAGCGAAACACAACGTAAGTGTTGCTTCACGCCGCCGGTATTCTTTGAGGCCGTGGTATCACTCCGGTCGAGCCGATCCATTCGTGCCGAAGCATGGCTCTCGCACTCGCACAGTTAAAACATTTTATGCAATAAGTTTACCGACGAAACTAAAAGGCAGGTATGTTTCTATGTAATATCTTTTTCGATATCTTACAAGAAACTAGGTATTTTTACATAAATAAAGTGCAATACCTCACTACTTCACAGATACAAAAATACCTAGAAAGTTTAGAAACATATTTTTCAAATGAAAACTGGCACAAAAATAGTCACAAAGTAAACAACACAAATGAGAACGACCCAATCTCTTAGCTGAAGCGACCTCTCAAAGAAGTCAGCCACTTGACACATCTTTAGCGAAACGCTTAGCTTTCAAACCTTCAGTGTGGAATAGCAGACATTATGAAGTATTTATACGCTACATTCATACGACGGAATGCCTACTCATCCACTTTCCAGTTTCTAAAAGGTTTTTATACATCAATCAAAAGAGAGTTCACGTATTCATTCCCTTTCAAAGTCATTTAGTTGAAATAATTCCCAGGGTCATGCCAGGGCCGAATCATGCATTTTTGCGTCCTTAAAATATTGTGAATTTTAATCAAAGCCTTTAACGTAGAAATGATATTACTTTTGAATTTCTGATTTAATCCTACTAATATCTTACAGATATTATTTATAAATTTGACATCTATGATTATTTAGTCGCTACTGACATACGGTGAAGGTAAACATCGTGAGGAAACCTGGACTTTAGATTTTAATAGCCCACCCGTATTGAGCAAGCATGGTGATTAATGCTCTGACCTTCTCCGCATGAGAAGAGACATTTGCTCAGCAGTAGGCACTTATAGGCTGATGATGATGATAATGAATGTATCCTATGCTAAATCTCATTCAGATCCGTCCAGCCGTTTTGGCGTGATTGAGACAAACATGCAAACATCCAAACATCGTAACTTTCTCATTTATAATATTAGTAAGAGATGACGAGAGATATAAGAGAAAGACGGATGGTCCGATTTGATTGAAATTTGGCATGTAGATAGATTATACCCTAGATTAACAAATAGGCTAATTCTTATCCATCACGCGGGCGAAGCCGATGGCGATGGATTTTTTTCAGACAAAAGGAACGTGATTCTTTTGTTTGTCATTTGTTTAAATTTAAACATACTGGCAGTTGAAGCTGTCTCGTTTCCAAAAATATTTCTTAAATGCAGGTCATATATCTAAATACATTAAGCCTTTGACTGCTGAGAGAAAATTATTGAAGAGAAATACTGCGCTGCCGTCGGTTACCGGTGACCTCCGTGGCGATTAACGTGTTAAGAATTTAACATTTTAAAAATTTCATTGGTTTCTATTGATGAAACTGTAATGTTTCTACTGTTTTCAAAGTACTCCCAAATCCGTACCTGTCCAAGTTCGTTTTGAAATAAGTAAATCAAGGCCGTTACTCGGGATAAGCAAAAGAAATAAATTCATACTCAAATCGAAAATACGATTATGTAAAAGGTCAGATAATAATTTTTCATTCGTTTCATGTTTGTAAATATTTAAATACGGACAAACGGACGGCGCAATATCTCAGTTTTGGGATCGTTCCACTGTGTTTCTTTTCTGAATTGACCTAATGGACATTTTGGTTATCTACTGTAAGTTAGTTATGAGTTTCATGGAAAAGCCTGAACTACGGAACAACTCTTTGTGTGATCCACAAATTGTTGTTCCGGGTTTGGGTGTCGTGTGTATGTCAAATCGTATGTTTGTAAGTTTTGTAGCTGCACCTACGACACAGGAGAAAATCCTACAGTGGAGTACCTAACATTTTTATTGTTACGTGCCTGACGTCACGTTCCTGACTATGCGGGCTTGAGTTCGGGATTGGATGAAATGAAACACTAATACCGGTTTTCAGACTTTCTATTGCACTTAAGTTACAGCGTCCACGGAGTTAAGTTATCGGCGTTCCTCTCCAACAGAGTCCGGCCGACTGACACAACTTTGCCGTTCACGCTGACTTAACTGACTGCACTTCACTATTTCACTCACTTCACTATTTCACTCACTTTTCTTCTTTTTCACTTCTTCCTTTTCTTCCGAATCGCTTTAGACTTAGAACTCAACTGCCAGCGGTGAGCCGCAGTTCCGCTTATATACCCCCGGTTCAGGTTCTGGAACATTCAATTTCGTCATTCTTTTTGATCGTCATGACTCCAGAACCTTCCAATAATTTCGTTACTCATTTTTATTTATTCTCCTTCTCGCTCTTTGATTTTTCATTTCTTTCACACAAATAATTCCAGAAAGTTCCACAAAACTTCTATCAACTAAAAAACTACATGTTTACGGCGGGACTCGAACTCGGGGTCTCTGTGGTGTAATCCACACGCCTTACCGATTACACCAACTCGTGTTGACAATTCACGACGAAATTTACAATCTCTAGGCAACGTTTGACAACCATCCATTGACGTCATGATGTCAAAGAGTTTGAACCACTTTTCCGTCACACTGCCCCCCTCTTAGATTCGCTCGTCCCGAGCATCGTTGCTGCCGTAATACCTCGCCAACCTGTCTATATGGACAACTTTCAAAGGGCTCCTTGAAGTCTTCCGAATTCTGTAAGTAATGTCATTGATCTTCGTGACTATCTCATAAGGACCTTCCCAACTCGGTTGCAGCTTCGGAGATTTTCCCTTCCTTCTGACTGGATTATGAAGCCAGACCAATGACCCCTCTTCAAACCCAACAGAATTGGCTCGTCGATCATAGCGCGTCTTTGCGCGATCACTAGCTTGAAAACCGGCCTCCCTGATCTGCTCATAAATGTCCAACATTTTTGCCCTTAACTCGCTTATGTAATCGCTAAACTCGGTGCGAGAGTCGCCAGGTGGACAGCCCGATACAAGATCTGCCGGTAATCTCAATTCCCTTCCAAAATTTGCAAATGCAGGCGTCTTTGCGGTACTTTCATGTACAGCAGTCCGATAGGCAAGCAAGAAGAGAGGTATGTAAGTGTCCCAATCTCTCTGATGGCTGTCAACCACCTTTGCTAAGTGTCGCTCCAATGTTTGGTTGAAGCGTTCGACCATTCCATCTGACTGTGGATGATAAGGGGTCGTTCGAGTCTTATGGATTCCCAAAAGTTTACAAGTTTCCTGAAAAACTTGGGATTCAAAGTTCCGTCCTTGATCACTGTGCATCTCCAAGGGTACTCCAAATCGGGTGAATACTTCGTTTACCAACTTCGTCGCTACAGTTACTGCCTCTTGATTCGGTATGGCAAAGACCTCCGGCCATTTTGTAAAATAATCCATAACCACTAAAACGTAGCGATTGCCCGAATCAGTGATTGGAAATGGTCCAGCGATGTCTAAGGCTATTCTTTCCCAAGGCATACCAACATTGTAGATTTTCATCGCCCCCCTGCTCCTTGTTTGTGGACCCTTGACAGCTGCACAACTAGTGCATTTCCGGCACCAATCTTCGACGTCATATTTGCAATGCAGCCAATAAAACCTCTCCTTGATCTTCACCAAAGTCCTCCTAATTCCCAAATGTCCTCCAGAAGATCCATCATGGAACGCTTTTAATACATCCCTTATTTTTGAACGAGGCACCACCAATTGCAAATGCTCGTCCTTGCCGTTTGTTGATTCCCATTTCCTGCACAGAAGTCCATTATGCAGCGTAAGGCTTTTCCACTGTGCCCATAAACCTTTCGTTACCGCGCTATATTGAGCGACGTCACTCCAACTTGGCTTGTTACCACTTCGTAGCCACTCCAGTATTGGTTTAATATCTGCATCTCTTTCCTGTTCTAATTTCATCGCATCATCTCCCCATGCCTCGTCAACAGTATCAGTCCTTATCACCTTAAGAAAAGCAGTTTCCTTCTTGGCACAATGCTTGCAATCTTCCACGCATGGGCGTCTCGATAATGCATCTGCGTTGCCATGAATTCTTCCTCCGCGATGTTCGATTTCAAAGTCAAATTCCTGAAGTTGTTCCAACCATCTGGCTACTTGGCCTTCGGGATCCTTAAACTGAAGCAGCCATTTCAAAGCAGCGTGATCAGTTCTGATCAAAAATTTCCGTCCCAGTAAATACTTCTTGAAATGGTGCAGGGTTTTGACTACGGCCAGCAATTCCCTCCTGGTCACGCAATAATTCCTCTCTGGCTTGGATAGTGACTTGCTAAAGTAAGCAATAACCTTCTCCTGCTCACCATCGCGTTGTGAAAGGACACCTCCTATTCCAATATTGCTGGCATCCGTATCAACTATGAATATTCCTTTCGCGCTGGGATATCCGAGAATTGGTGTGTTACAAAGCCGTTCTTTTAGTTCTCGAAAGGCTTGCTCACAATCCTCGTCCCAAACAAAGGAACGTTTCTCCTCTGTCAATCGATGCAATGGCTTGGCAATGTCCGAGAATCCTTTCACAAACCGCCGATAATACGAGCACAATCCAAGAAATGCCCGAACTTGCGTTTTGTCTTTAGGTGTTGGCCATTCCTTGACAGCGACAGTCTTGGCTGGATCAGTCTCAATTCCTCTCTCAGAAATAACATGTCCTAGATAATTCACTTCGCGCTTGAAGAAAGAGCATTTCTTTGGACTCAGCTTTAAATTTGCTCCACGCAGCTTGTCGAGTACCTTTTCCAATTTCCTTAGATGATCGTCAAAATCCCGTCCAACAATGATGATGTCATCGAGGTAAACTAGGCAGGTTTCGCCCAGCAGACCCGCCAGCACCTGTTCCATCAAACGCTCAAAGGTTGCCGGTGCATTGCATAATCCAAATGGCATCACCTTAAATTGCCAGAGCCCCTTCCCAGTTGAGAATGCGGTCTTTTCCTTGTCCTTGGGATCCAAATCCACCTGCCAATAGCCGCTTTTCAGATCGAGCGTTGAAAACCATTTCATGCCACTCAGTGTGTCAAGTGTGTCATCGATTCTTGGTAACGGGTAGCTATCTTTCTTGGTTACATCATTCAATCGTCGATAGTCTACGCAAAACCTCGTTGAACCATCTTTCTTCTTGACAAGCACGACAGGTGAACACCAAGGGCTAGAAGAGGGCTCTATCACGTCATTTTTCCTCATATCGTCAATCATTTCTTCAACCTCTTTCTCACGAGCGAATGGTATGCGTCTGGGCCTTTGACGAATTGGCATTGTATCACCTGTGTTTATTTTATGCTTCACCACACCAGTTCGGCCAATATCACCATCGCTTCTTGAAAACACATCAGAGAATCGAAGAAGTAAATTTCTAGCTTTCATAGTCTCCACTTTTGTCAGACTTTTGTTTTCGTCTAAGATTTTCGTTACAAAGTCTATTCCCGTACTGTCCTTTTTCACAAGATTCTCTGAGCATTTTCTTATCCAGGCCACTTCTTCCAATACGCCCACAGGCTCTCCTTCTTCAATCGTAATTTTTGAATCACTGAAGTTGAATACCGGAATGCGGTTGACATCAGATGACCCCACGACAGTTCTTGCCGGTAGCCATGAGTTTACGTGTTCCGATTTATCAATCACAGCGCACCTTCGAGGTAAACTTCCTTCCCTCCTCCTAGGTAATGCGATTGGTACGAGAGTCTGTGATTTTGGTGCAAGAACAGTTCTTCTTAAACAGCAAACTTTTCCTAGGGTTCCACCCTTCATCGGAATTTCCTCAGTTCCACATAGTAATACTCCAGATTTTAAGTCGATATTACACTGGTGCCCTCGTAGGAAGTCAAGTCCCAGGATGCAGTCATCCAGAATTTTGGCCACAATAACCTCATGTCGATAAACACGTTCCCCAATTTTGATTGTTACATGCAATTTTCCACTTATCGGTATGCACTGGCCGTTAGCTGATTTCATTTGTAGGCCAACAATTGGTTTAAGGTGTTTCCTGATGTTTTGCTCGAGAAGCCGAACATTCATCACCGTCCTTGAAGCTCCAGTATCTAATGTTAGCTGACTGTTTTTCCCATTTACTTGACCGTCTATCACCAGAGTATTTCCATCGTTAGTTTGCTTGATGTAGATTGTTGGGGTTATTCCACTACCAACCAGCGCCCACCCCGCAGCCCTGGCTGGATTTAGTTTCCCTGCTGGTCAGAAGTTGAGACCGCCGCGTCCTGGCGGTTCACCTTCTTCGGGCAGTTGCTCCGCATGTGCCCACGCTCTCCGCATCCATAGCACATGAAGTTCCGACGGCGTGGAGGTACCTGCTCCGTTGTCGTCATTTCCCGCAGACGTAAGGTACGGGAGTTACCACGCACGGCTTCCACTTCCAATGCATGGGCCAGAGCTTCTTTCATGTTCTTGTGATGTCCCAGATGAACAGCGGCTCGTACTTCGGGGTCCCGAATACCGTCAATGAACGCTTGGAGAAGCGTGCCTTCAATCATTGACGGAGTCGACCGGAAAGCTCGACGCACAAGTTTCTCGATTTCCACGGACCATTGCTGTAGGCCCTCATTAGCACGCTGAGTACGCTCTTTTAATTGCGCTCTGTACACGTGCTCGAGGTGGCTGTCTCCAAAACGTGCCTCAAGTGCGTCGAGGAGGGCACTAAAGCTGAGATCCCCACTTGCGCCGATAGCTTCCAGCACTGAGAGCGCTTGATCACGGAGGGCCAGGGTAAGGGCTGACTGTGCTTCCTTCTGAGTCCAACCATAAGCCTCCATAAGTGTCTCAAACTGTAGCTTGAACGCGGTCCAGGATGTTGTTCCGTCGTAATGGGGAATCTTAAGCCCTTTCGTTGCACTTGAAGCCGCATTTGGGGCTTCAAAAACGGCTGCAAGACGGCTTCGGCTCTTCAAAGGGCTTGGGCTTGTCACTTCCTGCTTGATTTTGGAGATCTCTTCTTCCACTCTCTCCTCTATCGCCTTGACGCGATGTTCCAACTTGCCTAACCCTTCCTCCACTTCTTGTACCCGTTCGACAGCCTTTTGCAGTCCCTTCGTGAAATCCTTATGCATGTCTTCCAAGCGACGCGCTTGCTCCTCTTGGCGGCGAGCTTGATCCTCTTTCAGCTCCCGTAGCTGCTCCGCCTGACAGCGTGCATGCTCCTCTTGGCGACGAGCTTGATCTTCTTTCAGCTCCCGTAGCTGTTCTTCTTGGCGGCGCGCTTGCTCTACCATCATTTGCTGCAGCTGTAGCAGTAGATCCACCTGCACAGGCTTGGCTTCTGCATCGCTGGTTTGAGCTGCAGCACTTTCTTCCCTCACACGCTGCGCTTCTGCCATTGCACGGGTACTCACTCCTCTTACGTCCTGCGGCACTAGCGGCATTTTTCTCCAATCCCACTTCTGACACCAAATGTTACGTGCCTGACGTCACGTTCCTGACTATGCGGGCTTGAGTTCGGGATTGGATGAAATGAAACACTAATACCGGTTTTCAGACTTTCTATTGCACTTAAGTTACAGCGTCCACGGAGTTAAGTTATCGGCGTTCCTCTCCAACAGAGTCCGGCCGACTGACACAACTTTGCCGTTCACGCTGACTTAACTGACTGCACTTCACTATTTCACTCACTTCACTATTTCACTCACTTTTCTTCTTTTTCACTTCTTCCTTTTCTTCCGAATCGCTTTAGACTTAGAACTCAACTGCCAGCGGTGAGCCGCAGTTCCGCTTATATACCCCCGGTTCAGGTTCTGGAACATTCAATTTCGTCATTCTTTTTGATCGTCATGACTCCAGAACCTTCCAATAATTTCGTTACTCATTTTTATTTATTCTCCTTCTCGCTCTTTGATTTTTCATTTCTTTCACACAAATAATTCCAGAAAGTTCCACAAAACTTCTATCAACTAAAAAACTACATGTTTACGGCGGGACTCGAACTCGGGGTCTCTGTGGTGTAATCCACACGCCTTACCGATTACACCAACTCGTGTTGACAATTCACGACGAAATTTACAATCTCTAGGCAACGTTTGACAACCATCCATTGACGTCATGATGTCAAAGAGTTTGAACCACTTTTCCGTCACATTATTAAAAAAGACGCGATATTTTCGGTGTTTGTGATTTATTTTTCAGAAATAAGTGTGCTAATTTAGACGCACTAATAAATCACAATCACACGTTTCGATAAAATTAATTCTAGGTAGGTATGTGTCTTATGTGTGTATCGGTGCACAACCCGACTTGTTAAACTAACCCCCTATAATTATATGTTCTTGTTAATTAATTAGTTTTATTTGCAAGTTAGTAGTAGTTATTAGTACAACACATCGACAACCGCAAAACCAGTTTTGTGGAAAATATAAATTCAATATCTGTACAATTTTGTGATTTTCAATAAATAAATAAAATAATAATCTAAACATAAAAATGTTGGTACCAACTGCAACAAAATATATATTCCACCCTATTAATTGCTTGCTATAAGAGTTTTTTCTCTGAAAATATTATCAAAGTCGAAAGTATGAAGCCATATCAAGGAATCAAGGTAAACCAAACAAAGGCGGCCTCGTTGCCATGACAACTCACATTGTTAGATTACAAGTTTTCCTTGCAAACATAAATCTAAATCTCAAACATTATATATTAATTTCATTCCAGTTACGTAAGCATTTCGAAGAGACAATACAAAGTTAATTATTGTTTTTCTCAAATTGCTATAGACAAAACAAAACCGGTATTGCTTTACCACCTACATAAGAGTATGTTTATAATTCGATCCACCTACACGCCACCCTCCCGATATACCTGGCATATACATACCTAGAGCCTGGAATAAATCAATACATCGTTGCATCCTTGTTAATAAGTTCAGGTGAATCATAAAAATAGAATAGAGCGTAGGTAGTTTTCGCGGGAAACCGGGTGGACTGCAGCGCGCATGTTTTTCTTCCATCGATCGGGCTGTCAAACCAGGCACAGGAGTCAGCTACAAGTAAGTGCCTGAATAAAACCTTTTTACCTAGATCTGTGCTAAAATTAGCTCTCAACTCATTTATTATGAACGCCTCTATTTATACGTTAAATCAATAAAGATAATTGATAATTCATGATGCTTTTGTTGACACATCAATTTGTGTATTCCAAATTTAATTTTTAGCCGTATACACGTAATGTTTTGATTGGAATTATAATTGTAATCTTGTGATTACACTTATAATTATGATAATTTTACATTTAACTATAAATAGAGGATTAGAAATAGAATAATACTTACAGGAGCGGGTTTGGTAATTAAAATACCGAGCAGAGACAAAGCGAAAAAGGCGAAAATCATTGTGGTAATGAGCAGCGTTTTCTGGCACGTCATGGAGTAACAAGTCACATCGTTAGTTATTGTTTGAGAGTGCAGTGTGCACTGGTGGCTACGTCACTGGGTACTAAGCTGGGGAGCGGGTATTCCGCCATCTGCTCGCGACGAGGGCGCGCGTGCCACTGTCTCACTTCAACAACGGTAACACGGTTCAACCGCTATGCCGATGCGAGTACATTAAATAGAAGTTGGAAAAGGTCCACTCGGATACGAACTAAGTATTTCTGTACTTAGTAGCCTTTGGACTATAATTTTACAATCTTACTGTATGCTCATAATTATGGGATGTTTTTAACAGTACGAAGTACATAGTTAGTGAGTATATATATAGTATAGTTAGTTGGTTAGTTTGCAGAATTTATTTAATTAATACAAGCTACTCTCGCGCGGTTTCACCCGCTGCTCAGCTCCATTTAATCGTAGCGTGATGTTTTATAGTCTATAGCACTCAAGAACATTGCAGCTACCTATCAGTGAAAGAATTTTGGCAAGCCGAATTCCGACCATCGGTTCCAAAGATTACCCCCTATAAAAATTTACAAACATACAAACTTACAAATGTTACCTCTTTTATTAGTATAGATATTATCTTCATTGTTTTCTATTATTTTTATGTTAGTACGCAATGTTAACTTTTTAGTTCGTTGTATGTAGAGTTATGTGTATCAAATATATTATATAAATATTTATAGCTGCAAAACAAAAGTGTAGACCCGAAAGTCACGAATAAATTCTAACATTACTAAACTTGACACAACAAAAAATACTAAGTACCTATCTTACGTTCTCACTTTATTATAACACATAAAATTAAAACAAAATAAAATTTAAATCAATCACTTAAAAGCGATATTCAGTTAACCTTCTGCATTACAATTATCGGTAACAAAACAGCCCCTATCTCGTTCCGTTTGTAAATATAGATGCCGCCACGAACCACGGGTCTTCTAACACTGGTCGATACTCTGTCGTCAGCCAAAATAACACTTGCGGCTAAACAGGATAGATCCGTGGCTAGTTGTTTGCCTGGTCGCCTCGTTCGAAGATACATTCGACACATGTTCAAAGCAAAAGTTATCTTGTTTTTTAGAGTTCCGTACCGACTACATACTAAGATTTTGTTGTCTGTCCGTCTGTGTAAGACTCACGAAAATTTTCACTGATGATGTAATTCTGTTGTCGTGTGTGACCAGTTTTATTTACTTGTAGAAAAAAAATGGTCAAAACGTAATTAAAAAGGTTTGATTAGTCGAGTTACATTGGCAAGTAACTAAGTGCTTTTAAACATAATACTATTAAAAGGAGTTTCTATTCAGTGAACAAGGTTTTTAAGTGCCGTTTTTATAAATAAAAATTGTGCGGATCCCTTTACAAGTTGGGCTAGCACTTTTTTTTATTATACTTTTCAGTTTATTGCGCTTAGGAATGTTGGTGTATAAATTGGCATGTTCTGAACTCATATGGGAATATGTTTTCAAATAGATAGAAAGTTATATTGTGTATCTACTCTACCTACCTACAAATGTATATACTTTTATAAGTATGTATAGTTTAGATGTGTGTAGCTATGTAGAGTGTAAGTGGAAAATTCCTGTATTTATGATTCATTTGTTCCGTTGTTTTGTTTAAGAAAGGTTGGGTTTTTTCCTTCTTTGAATTTATTTTAAATCTAGTATACGTACGTGATTTAATACGTAATATTAAGGACAAACTAAATTTAATTATCAGCTACCCAGAGTCAGAGCGACATCGCACCACGTCCGAACCAATTTTGTAAAAATCCAGGTCTTGAAAAATCGAGGACCTTTTTGAAGAAATCAGCTGACCGATGATGGTTATAGTGCATAAATTACCATGGGAATAGGGTTATGACTATGATACTTTATTTTTTCAAGTATCTAGATTGGATTCTGGTTTCTTGGAAGTGTTCCTACTTGATAAAATAATATACTTTTTATATGTAATAGGTCGGCAAACAAGCACGTTTTCGTTTAGTTCAAGCTGAATTTACCTGTACGAACAAAACACACAACTAGGTAGTCAGTATAGTTCATAAACATTAAACCAATAAAATACTAAAAAGACACAGTTCAGCCGTAAAACATTAAAGCCTCATAAATTCAACGAACGAGTGACATTTCCAAATGAAATCGTAATTCCTACATTTACGAAGTAGTCCAGTTGTCTGCAGACTAAACCTTGACCTCTGCCAGACCTACATAAAATTTGGCGCAATGAAAGTGAATAAAAATAAAACATATATTATTAAGGCGCCTAGCTGGCTACGGCGTAGCTATGTCGTAGCCCGTAGCTGGTTGCTCGTAGTACCGTAGTAACGCACTGAATATGTAATTCAATAGGTAGTTTGTAAGAAAATATGTCTCAAGATGGCCAATCCTCTTGAGTTCTTACTAAAATTTGTGTTTTTTTATGTTGTTGTGTAACTAATGTTCTGTAACTAAGTTTGGTTTCGTGTTCTGTGTTGTTTTTGATACAAATAATAATAGTTACGAGTAAGTCCTTTGACTTTTTCATTGATATTTTATCCGAAAAACCATCATGCCTGAATGTTGCCGCCAGAACTCTGTCGATTGTGAGTTATTCGCTCACTTATATCTCTCATATCTATTCAACCCGTGGGAAGAATAGAGATATGTGATGTATGTGACTGTGTACAAGTTAATTTATTTGACGTATCCTCTTCACACCCCAGCCGCCACAGAAGGAGACATTCCGGGCGTCGGAGACCGATGAATAATCTCCGGCGACCGTAAGTGCAGGTTTGCGAACGGCGAGCAAGGATACCAGAACTAGACCCGAGCCTAGGGCACGTAGCGTAGACGACCACCACAGACGGGGGTCCTAAAGGGCTGATGTTCAGCCAGGATTACGGAGCAAGCGCAAGAAGGTATCACAGCCAGAGCCAAGAACAGGAGAAGGAACGGGGACTCGTTAGTCAGTAAGAGCAGGTATATTACTCCCCGTAACCTCACCCTGGGCAAGAAAAGTAATTTGATGATTTTCCCCGCTCAAAAAAATGTCTCTGACGTCACAACACAGCAATAAAGATTTTTATTAAAATGAAAGTGAACTCGTAGTTGGGCGCACCCCAAACTACATGTTAGGAAATGGGTCAGGCCAAAGAAACAATAAAAATATTACGTAAAGCTGTTAGCAGGCGAGACGATACTGTCGCTAGGAAAAGAATCAGGTCAGTTTAAAAATAACTGTTTTGTAGATTGTAATATCGAAATTTACGAAAGTGTGGTATAGGCATGCGGCACTACTGGGTCGACTCGACCGAATTGAAGTCACGGCTTCACAGGAAACCGGCGTGAAGTAACCTCAGCAATATCTTTTGCCGTGTGAGTGAGGTTAACTGAGGCCCAATCCTACTTTCCTTGCCCTAAACTCTCCCAAATCTCTGAAACCCTAATCTCCAAACGGCAGGTAACGCATTTGTAACTCCTTTGGTGTTGCGCGGCGCCGATTGCTTACCATCAGGTAATTCCGTATGCTTGTTTGTCGTACATATGAAAGTATGCTAAAATTTTGGACTATTATTGTTAGTGAGTTAGCTAGCCGTATTGTGGTTATATCAAAGTTCTTACTATTTCCTCAAGTTACGGGGTAAGCGCAAAAAATCACACGGCATCGGCCTGGAGTAGGAAATGGAATGGTGTGTTTTTTAGTCTATAAGAGACTGATACTGAGAGTGATCTCGCGTCTCTATCTCACCTGGGCGAGAGAAGTCACTTGATGATTTTCTCTCTCAAATAAAGCATTATTTGATAAACCTGAACCTTTGACTGCAATCGTCAACCCGCTTGAAATATTTTTTTTGTCAAACCCCATTAGTATATCAAATCTATCTTGATCCGTCACAAAGTTCTGCCTATCCTGTTTGGTAATAAGCTCTTTTGTAATCTAATATTCACTCCTTTCTCATTCAAATGATTAGACAAATGATCATGCAAGGATTTCTATCCCTATCTGTCTGTTGTGGTTGTTTTATTACTGAGATATCTTCATCTTCTAGTAAATTACATTTTACGACGTTTCGATGCAGCTTGTCGTGTTCCCGTCATGTCAAACCAATAAGAAACCTTAATGTACTATTTCCAAAACTGGTTTGATAGTATTTTTCTTTTTCGGGGGAAAATCGATCATCTTATTTTCTTATCCTGCCCACGCGACAAGAGGGAGTGTCAGACTCTTACTGACTAAAAATTCCGAACAGAAACTTGCTTGTAAAATTTATTATAAATGAAGTCAGCAATATTTGCAACATCAAAAAAACAGTAGTGAATTGCCAGTGAAGCTCAATTCTAGAATGTAGGTTTTAATGAGGAAAAATAAGCAAGAAAAGTTTAAGTTTAAGTGTGGGAGAGCCAAGCTTTGGCACGAATGGGTCAGCTCAATTGGAGTGGTACCACAGCCTCACAGAAAACCGGCGTGAAACAACCACAGCGTTGTGTTTCACCGTGTGAGTGAAGTTACCAGAGGCCCAATCTCTCCCCCTTCCCAATCCATAAATATCCAAAACCTTTATCCCTAAAAGGCTGGCAACGCAATCCCTTTGGTGTTGCCTGTGTCCAAGGGCGGCGCTGATTGCTTACCATCAGGTAAAACCACAGAACAGAAAATTAAGTGTAAAACGGACGGACAGAAAATCCTTCGTAAAAACCGATAGTCTTAATTGGTTTGTGGGGTGTTTGTAATGCGTGTATTCCCACCTAGGCTCCCTGACTTGTCTGCTACATTATTTTGTTGTAACAATATTTTTTACTTCAAATATTCTCAAGATTGACATATTGAGAATATTCGGATTATGCGCCTTCTCTAATTAAAAAGGACATGAAATACTTTATTCTAGGGGAAAAAATCATCAATTTTTACGCGCCTTTGACTGAGGGAGTGACAGACACTTACTGACTAAAACCCACCCTGTTCCTTTCCGCGGTACCCGCGGCTACCCTTGGTGTATTATCAATGCTACGAGCGCTACGGCGTAGCAACAGCGCTACAGAATAAGAAAAATAGTTTAGTCTACTCCATTTTTCGTTCTTCACTAATAGTTTTTTATACGTTTCTATATAGGTATAACTGGCGAATACTTAGTATGGTAGAGCTATGTATCAACGGTATCACAAAAATCGATGCGAAACAATGCTTGTGTGATGTTTCCACGTGTAAGATTACCGAAGGCTTTCAAACATCCCATCATCCCCATCCGCTTAGTTGCCAATACTCATATCAAAAAGGCCTTATTACAAAACAAGTGTTTTCTTTAGTCTAGGTCTAAACTGCGAAGCCAGTCTTTGTATTTCGAATCGAAGGTAGGTGAGAATAAGATTGCAAATACAAAATCAGACACAATGGTTTCAACTTAGACTAAAGATAATCTCGATTTATCTTTAGTCTGATGATGAGATGATCTCCGGCCACCGTGAGCGCGGGTCTGCGGACGGCGAGTAAGGGTAGCTCGCCGCCCGACCAGAACCAGACCCGAACGTACGGCGCGTAGCGTTCCGCGCGCGCCTCAATGAGCCAATAGACCACCACGGACGGGGCCCAATAGGGCTGATATTCAGCCGGGGTTGCGGGGTAAGCTCAATGAGGCACCGCGACCTCGGCACAGAGCAGGAGAAGGAACGGGAGGTTTTTGTCAGTAAGAGTCTGACACTCTCTCTTGCCTTACCTTGAGCGGGAGAAGTCATTGGATGATTTTCCCCTGACAAAAAAAAAGACTTAAGATAAATCTTGTTTCGTAATAAGAGGGCATAAGTCCAGGCACTTGATATTGTTGGAGTCTATGGGAGAGTACGATTGCTTACCACTGAGCGAATTTGTCCAGTCAACTCGTTGAGCGAACATTATCGCATAAAAAAACGTATTATCATATTGCACATTATGATAATACATTTTTTTTTGTGTCGATGATTATGATTCACTAATGAATGCTGCTCATGAATATGGGCCTCTAAAATGGCTTGAAACTAGTCGAGTATCTCGTTAAATTATTACGTGAGAAAGCCGAAAACATAATAAATAATTATGATTCACAGTAAAACTCTAATGAGTATATCATCATCCCTATTGTACCGATTACTTGTATTAATTCAGGAATAAATAAATAAACATAGACGTGCTTATCTGCTTATCCCTTCGAGTGTAAACAAGCGTAAAGTTATCTGTGTACCTTCGTGTCCAGTTGTGATAAACAACTAGGTAGTTTGAAGGTGGACATCGCTTGACAAACACCGCTATTTATAGTTGCAAAATATTGATCTGTTTACTTAGAAATAGACAATACAGTACAAGTAACATATTGTACCTATACTTCAAACACGTATGTTACAAAATACTCTTGTCTCATATTCTTCGAAAGGCCAGTTATGGATGGAACGTAATATTACTAAATGTTTTTCATTTTTCATATACCTTCTCATCTATCTCATCATCATCAGCCTATAATCCTGAGCAAAGTGTAGAGCCATGCTTCGGCACGAATGAGTCGGCTCGACCGGAATGCTATTACAGCCTGACAGAAAACCGGCGTGAAACAACCACAGCGTTGTGTTTCGCCGTGTGAGTGAGGTTACCGGAGGCCCAATCCTTCCCCACCCCCAATCCCAAAATCTTAAAATCCCTAATCCCTAAAAGGTCGGCAACGCACTCGTAAGTCCTCCGTTGCGGGTGTTCATGGGTGGCGCTGATTGTTTACATTGGTTAATCCATCTCCGAATTTAAGAGATTTTACATAAAAAGGACTCTTCAAAAGTTATCTTTTGCGTGTGAGAAGAGTTCTTTTTTTATGAATAGTAACCACCACGCTTGGTCAATGCGGATGAGCGATTTAATTTCATTGGTGTTTTTTCTTTAACTTAATATGTTAACTTATACGTTAGGTCTGTACTCGGAAAAAGTCACATAGTTAATGGTTGCTAACTATCGAACCACGCCCTCAGGTAGCGTCTCAACAGATGGGCCAATGCATTTTTATTCAAATAAAAATAAAACGGATAAATCGGCAAGTCTACATAATTGTGAACACATTTGCAGCTTGATAAAGACTCCAAAAGTTTTTGATTGGTTCTCTTTTCCAAACGACAATTCGCCAGTTACATCAAATGGCTGGTCACGATTCTAATGATTTCGACAGTCCTTACTTCTACGCCTTAGAAGGTAATTTTATACGTTATAGACGAAAATTAATTTTAAATTAAGAACAGTAACTATTGTAAGAAATACTAAATATCATTGAAAACAACGACTTGCTCTCGAGGAATAAGATGAATAAGAGTCCCGTTGTAACTCGAAACTGGTAGAGCTTTTCCAAAACTAATGCATGCGAGAAGGATGTTATTTTCAATTACTTTATAATTCATGATCTTTCACTGAGGACGGGAAAGAAGCAGATGGGTCGTCTGATATTAAGCAATCGCCGCCGCCCATCGACAGCAGCTAAAGCCTTTAGAGGGGCTGGGGACGACGGAAGGATACGCACTTAACCGTTGAATTATAGTTACTTGGACTTGACACCACTGCATCACAGGCGGTTTAGTTTCCCACATGAAATTGGAGGGGTTTCTTTTTCTGATCCAAAAAATATAGTTGCATGAATAGGTGTTATGTATTTATAAAAATAGTTTTATTTTTGTAAACGCACCCACGATGCTGTAGAAAAGTCTAGTGTGGAGAAACGTTTATCATTCAAACGGATATATTATACTCCTCTTTGTAATTAAAAAGATAGTCCTTCATCAGCACAAGACTTAAGCGAATAAAAAAGAAGAAATAAACATTTTTTGCCTTAAGTAAATACTTTATTGATATCTTAAAATTACAATAATGATTATGATAACAGTTACATTTGTGTGTAATACAGACGATCTATTGTAGGTACAATCAAGTGCGCGTCCATTGTAAAAGAAATAAAAACATACATTCCACGTACTAAGTTATTATACGTATCTACATTTATTTCTTAACACTATATTGGTATACATAAAATTAATAAAGACACAGATCTTTTTTAAGGGCGTTTGCGCACGGCACTAATTTTTCATACGAAATGTTAAATTCAAAGTAAAAGGTTAGACCAAATACTAGACTCGAATGGAGAAGTACCTAAATACATTTTCGAATAAAATTTTAGACAGCAAGAAGCAGATTTAGGTTTCCAAATGAATTTAAAATTAGTTGAAAATGGCCTCAATCAAGTAACTCCAAGAAATTGGATTTCAAGTACATATATTAAGAACACCAAAGACAATTTGACACGATTACTACACTCAAGTGGTAAACTAGAGTATTTCCTGCAATAAAAAGAGGTTAAATTACTGCAGACCTGTTTTAATCTATTGAGAGATTTATTATCTGTAATTCGGACACTATAGGGTACATCGATTTTACGACAATTATGCTACATCGATTTACCTTTTACACGTAAATATTCATAGATAAAATTATACCTCACCAACTGATCTATGTCAGAGACATGATCCTTACAATATAATCATTTACTTGCTCAGAATGGCGTCTTAGTCCGTGATATTATTGTATTCATAAACTTCTTCGATTCTTTGGTTTCCTCCCTAAACTATGCTTAAATAAATTAAGTATAAATTTATTCAACATAACGACATATTAACGTGATTTCATTAAGACAAGTTTTACTAGTTTCAAGTCATTAATGACTACTATATTATATACGTGAGTTCCTGAGAATCGGTACTTACCTATTAAGAAGCGTACGCGTCATCGCCAGCTTAGTAAAGCTTTTCTTAGCTAGTTCACGTTAGTTAGTCGTTATTTTCAATGAATTTACTTCTACTCACAATAGTTACTTAATTATAAACACTGATAAAACTCCTATCACATCAACAGATAGAGAATGTAGCTACTGCATGCTTTCTATTTAGTTCGTTTATATTTCTTCATGTTTATAGTTTTTGCAATACCTACTTATTTGACATTACTTTGTACCTAAGTAACTGGCTTGGTAACAGCTAATACTTAGAGGTATTCTGTCAGTCTTTGATGATTTAGCAACGGTAATAGGTAAATAATATCTGTCGATGTAAAAGAAGTTTACTTCTTATACCTACCACATATAAATATTTGATTTATTATCAATATCTTAACATTTATTTGTATAGAAATTATAAAAAAAACATACGTCAAAAATAATATCACAGAATCACAGAATTTTCGTATAGCCTGGCCAAAAAGAATAACAAACTTAACTTCGTTAATACTTTTTTAAAAGGAATAAAAAGGCGGTAAGTGTCTATGGCATTTCCCGCCAAAATAAATATACTTACGTCAAAAACATGGAAAATGAAACGTAAATCGTTTTTATTGTTGATACAGACTTCCTATCTAAACGTCTTAGACATAATTGATTACGTGACAACATTCTACTACGACATTCAAAAATACGGTAAAATGTTATGATTAATTTGGCAATCGCCCCTATGAAAAACTTTCCACCTCATTCATTCCTTAGTGAAGCATTCCATGCATTCATTCTTTGTGTAGCCTATATCACTTTTCGTTCCATCCTACAACCCTGATCTCTCCGATGAGTCCTGCCTATCTGATTTAGTGCCTTTGTCCGCAGTTGTGCATCCACATGTCCTTGATGAGGTGAATTCGGTTCTGTACAGTGGCGATGTGGTCTTCCAGCTCACGGGATACCGTCTGCAGACGGTCCAGCTGACGAGCCAAGATCTGCTGCTGAGGAGCCCCAGCTGTTGATCAAATAGTCGATTTTAGAATTTTAGTAATATGGGACTACTCTATGAGGTTTGTATTAACTAAATTGTTATTTTAAAGAAGTTTAGAGACCTTATCAAAAAAATATATATATATTTCGAATTCTCAATGCAATAAAATATTTAAAAAACTCTTTCATATATAAATTTTATTACGACATTCCCATATGTAAATATGATATTAAGCCCTAAAAGAAACGTGAGGTCACAGCACACATTTGGGTAAAAATTCATAAAAATCTGTCACTGTCTGTCTATCAACTACGTCAACCATGCAATAAAATGAAAATTTAAATCATTAATCAGCGTATCATATGGGTAGGAAAGTACCTACAGTCTGAACAACAAGATATGAAATGCAGATAGGTATTTATGGAAATAAAAAAGTCTGTAGGTAGGTACTTACTATACAAGTCAATCTTTATGTTCATACCTGAATCATTTATCTCAATAAAGTCAAAATAAAGCAAGTATTATAAATTTCTTAATTTACCTAAATCCTCGCTCGTATCATTGGCTATGAAATCAAGTTGCCTTTCGTGTAGAGTTTTGGCGGTTTCATAATTTATTTGCATCGCCATATTGGTTTCGTCGTCTTCATCGGGAACAAAGGTACGGTTGGAAATGCGAAGGCTTCTTCTTGGACGATTCTCGTATGCATCCATGTCGAAAACGCGCTCATTCAGGTTCTGCAACAAAAGATACGTACTTAAGCTAACCTTATGTTAGCAATAAACAAGGTTCCATATTCTAGGGCCTTTGTATAGATAATTTAGATTTAAGTACTTTTTGAATTTAATTTTTTGCACATACGAATATCGACACAGGCAGACATTTTGTTGCCATTTTCGATTGATATTGATTAACTTAACCTTACCCTATTAAGTACCTGCAGACGACACTTCGAGCGTCGGGATCATCGAGCAACGATCTCCGACCACCGTAAAAGTGGGTCTGCGGTAGTCGAGCAAGGCTAAAGTTCGGCACCTGACCAGAACCAGACCAGTGTAACACCTGGTGTGCGGCGCGAAGATTTTCGCGCGCGCTTCAAAGAGCCGATAGACCACCAAAAATGGGGCTCAACATGGCCAATGCTTAGCCGGCGTCGCGGGTCAAGCGCAATAAGGTACCACGACCTCAGTATGGAGCAGGAAAAGGAACGTTACGGGGATTTTTAGGCAATAACATTTAGGAACACCAGGCCAGTATTCGTAGAGTCTATAAGCTCCTTCTGCATTTTTTTTTTTATTCAGGCAAAAGGATAGCAAAGCGGTAGTTACTATACCTACTGAAAATTCATAATTGGATACTTACGATAGCCTCCTTGGCTTCTTCCTGCTTCATGAACTCATACAGCTTCTTCTCCAGGTCGTGCAAGACCTCCAGTTCCCCATGAGAGAGAAAAGCAGCCCTCTTGCTCTTCATATAGTTGGTTTTGCCGAGCTTCATGCGCCTTTTAGTATTCTCGCCCCAATAGCGCAGTACCTGTTGATAAGATTAATTAAGATCTGATAATAAAAATGAATAACTAAAGGTTTTGTTTGTTTATTTACTTCTTTTGGAGTTTTGTGCTCTGCATACGCCAAGAAGACTTACTTTTGTCCATTTTCGTGTTGAGATGCGTTGTGTATTATTTTGTCCATAGATTCTAAGAAATTCGAGCAAATCCTTATGAAGTTACGGTGAGCCTATAATTCTTGATCAACAAAAGCTTATTTATACTCCTGGTCCAACTGGACCAAGGGAGGCCCAAACCCTCCCCCTCCCCCATCCTTTCCTAATCCTTAAATATCTGAAACCTTTATCCCTAAAAGGCCGGCAACGCACTCGTTACTCCTTTGGGTGGTGCGGGTGTCTATGGGCGGCGCTGATTGCTTGCCATCAGGTAATCCGTCTGCTCGTTTGCCGATCTATGTATACCATAAAAAAAACCAAGCTTGTGGGTGCAAGCGCCTTATTATTCCACGTGTCCAGCCCAGAGCGGGTGAATCCAGGTGGTTTTTAGGTCAATAAGAGTTTAAGAACAAAAAGAGAAGAAAACTTACGTATTTCCAATTCATAGCAGTTAGTGCAGCACCATCAGGAATATTGTTCAATACTTCGGAGAGTTTCGTCCATTTTTGGACAGTGGCAAAGGACATATCAGCCCGTCCAGAATTGTAGAGGGTGGGGTCTTCCTCCACTGATTCAAACAGCACGCGTAGCTGTTCCACGGAGACTCGGCGACGTATGTTGCACATACCGGGACGAGCACGGGCCATTACTGATAAACAAAAAGAAATTTTGAACTAGGCACTTTTTGAAGTACCTAGGTATTTAGGCTGAACTCTACCCATGTATGTCTACATAGGTAATAGATTTTATAATCTCTCTTACTTTTAGTAAATCAAGCATAAAATTTTGATTTGATCAAGTTATTTTTGAGATAATTCTCTTGATAGTTACTGTTTGAACATTCCGTTCATAACTGTAGCTATATCAAAATGGTGAACAATTAAGAAAAAATCTCATATATCCCAGGTACTATTTACTATTTTCACACAAGACTAAAGTTCTTTAGTCGAAGCTACATACTTAAAGCACTTTTAAAACAGTATTCAAGTCGAGAACCAATTCTCTGATTCTAAAATAGTTTAATAGAGTTCGCCTACTCAATTAGCAATAGCAATATCACATCTAAGACACATTGCTCTTTTATTTACCTTTTAATATTATTACTATTTAAAACTGAACGAATTTAACACAATTAAGAAAAGAGATAAGTCTGTGATTCTGTACGAATTTGATACAGATATTAATAACCACTGTTGACGAGCGACAATCAATAAAATATAAGAGTAATGGTGGTCATGGTGGCTCAATACATATAGGTACATATACGTTAACATTTACATTATATTTATCATCTTTACATAGAAAACAGCGTAGCATATTTTTTAAAAATCGCTTAGCAGTCATATATTTTTACTACTTGGGTTTTTTTTTTAATTTAAATTTAATATCAGCACTTACTAACTATATTATCATTGCGCATAATCAAAGAAAATTGGGAATAAAAATATAAATACATTATAAATAAATTTCAGTTATTTCAAGAGTAACATAAGATTAATAAAGTTATATCAACTATTCAGTATAACTACCTTTTGATTTTTGAGATGCAACACGATGCAGGAAGCAGCAACAGCAGAAATTACAAATTATCGATCGGAAGTGAAGAGACAATGCACCTACTTTTTATTTACGATGTTCAGATATTTAACAATTGATGACAAAATGTAAATAACAAGGCGTTATTAAACAAAGCCGGTGTCATTTTTGACACTGAAATGTAATAAAATTTACATTCGTGTAAAATGCCCAGCTGTAAAATTACATGTTCAATGTAATATTATAATGGTTCATTACAAAATATTGCTTTTTTAAGTAAAATGTATTTAATAAACTCTACACATTCTATAAAGGGTATGGAAAATAAATCTGTTCTCAAGATTTTGGGATAAATATCAAAAATTTTAAATTTAGTCGAATACTATTCCGTCTCTATGGATCGGCCAGCTGGTGAGTTGTCATTGTCAAATTCATATGTGGACGTGCTGTCAAAAAAGGAAAACGACAACGGGGTTCATGCACCGATATTGTACATAAAGTAGAATGATTTTTATATTAAAAATAGTTTGAGCTAGGTCTAAAAATATGCGGTGGAGTGTGTTTGTTTTGTTTTCTCTGATTTGGGCCGTGAAGGCGTGGGATGACGGTGATTTAGAAGTGTTTGACGTGGTCGAAGAAGTTAATCAAAACTTTTACGAATTATTGGGTGTGGGACAGGTAAGAACTTACATAAAGTATAATGGAAAGCTTAATTTTACCCTACGTTAAACTTTCAACTATTTATAAGATAGACAAACTTTCACTAATCATTGCAAACTGACCTATAACTTCTGTGGGTAAATCTTGGGATTTGTAAAGCTGTTATCATTAACAATAGATAAAAACCACGTTAACGATAATATACATTTAAATCCTTACTTTAATTACACTGGGTAAAGAGGTTCCCTGCAGTTGATTGATAATAAAATTACAATCAGTTTTTTGTCTCCATAGGATGCGTCACCGTCAGAAATAAAATCTGCATTTAAGAAGCTCACATTAAAGCTCCATCCGGATAAGAATGATGCCCCTGATGCAGATGTACAGTTCAGGAACCTGGTCTCCGTGCACAACATACTCAAAGATCCAGGAAAACGAGAGAAGTATGTTGCCTAGATTACCTTAGCCAAATTAAAGTTAATAACAATAGATTGATCTAAAAAAATTTAATACTTTTTAAATAAATTGACAAAGACTTTCCATAAATTAAAAAAAAACTTTTTAAATCTGTCAGTAAAACTAATATCATAATAAATATGATTTTTAGAAAATTCTACTTAAGAGAAAACTATACTACTAAACAATTTCCAAACTTTACCAATTTAAAAAAAATATAACTAACTTAATTATATTAACACTTAATAAAACATTATATTATGCTATAAAGTTGCATTTAAATAAAAATATTGTGTTATAAAACACACTTCAGATCCATGAGATGGTGCAGGCACGAAACTTGACAAGTATATTTAAAACTTTTTCTAACTGTCTATAGATTATTTAGACAACACCGACTTATTGTGAAGGAAAACATTGAGGATGCTTGGGCTTATATTTTTTTTTCCTTTTTTTTTGTAAATGTTGGCCTTCAATACTATTTCCTCCTGTGTCATAGGTCCGTTTACAAACATACGATTTCACATTTTCACATACTCATCACACCCACACCTGGAACAACAATTAGTGGATCACACAAAGAGATGCGCGACACGTTGCGCGCAGCCAGTTGCCCAGCCACCATTCCAACCGTGCAGTCAAATATAATTTATTAGTTAGAAATTGTCAATCAGCATTAAGCAAGTGTGGTGACTAAATTAAAAAAAACACTTACTCTCATAAATTATTTACTGAGATAAGATAATCTAGTGTTTAGTGACACCAGGACCATGGTGGACATGGTACAGATAAAAAATATATACATATTTGATAGTAATAAATTAAAACTATTTTCAATCTCCAGATACAATGAGGTGCTCAAAAATGGTCTTCCAAATTGGCGATCAGCCATTTACTACTACCGTCACGTGAGGAAGATGGGTCTGGCCGAGGGCTCCATCATCCTGTTCATCATCATCACATTTGTCCAGTATGCCGTCGGATGGGCCGCGTATGCTGAGAAGAGATTTACGGCGGTAAGTTATGTAATTCTATAGTATTTCAAGTCACAACGGAACTCTTGCGCAGCTAACCGAAAAGATGGCTTAGTTTATTTACGCGATTAAAGTCGTTATTTTCAATTAATTAAGTAAATTAAGCGTCGGTTCTAGAAAGGATTCATGTTCAAATGTCTCCTTTTCCATTAAAATTTATAAATAAATATCCTGCGTCAGGTCATGAAAGTGTTGATTCTATTAAAAAAGTATATTATGTAGTATACCCAAATAATGCCCCTTCCACACGTAGGCCAAAGAGCCAATAGAATACCATAAATGTGGCGTGGCATTATTGGGCCTCCGGTAACTTCACTCACACGGCGAAACACAACGCTGTGGTTGTTTCACGCCGGTATTCTGTGAGGCTGTATCTATCACCTAGCTATCTATCTAGCTATCACTCGGGTCGAGCCGACCCATTCCCGAAAGCCCGAAGCTTGGCTCTCCCACCTCAAAAAAGCACTTGAGAAGGACACATAAAATACATAAATTACGTAAATAAGATCTCATATGTTAAAATATCAAGATTTATCTGTGAATTTGTATTAATTAAATAATTATATTTTCAGGAACAAATACTTAAAAGCAGAGGCAAAAAGCACTCAAAGAAATCAGGGTTTGACCAGGGATTGTCAGAAATCTTAGATCAGCTGCCAAAACCTAGTATTAAAGACACATTGCCCTTCCAAATACCGCGGTGGGTGGTAACATCTATACTCGCCATACCACGAGGAATTATAGAACTTAGGAGAAGAATGAAAGAGAAAGAAGAAGAAGCTAAGAGACAGAAAAAGAGGTATGTCTTTATTTAAAATCACTGTTCAAAATGCTGCAAAAATGATATTGAGGCTAACTTTTTTTTCGTAGTTGGACAACAAAGATAAAATAACATTTGAGATACTCGGCTTTTTAAAATTCTGACTAATAGTGAGAAGTCTGGTTGCGCCTGGAGTACACTACAAGGCTAACAACTTTTGAAACTAATTATAATAATTGTATGCTATACTGTAAATTACTGAAATAAGATATCACTGCATAGTATAAAACAAACTCGCTTTTTATGTCCCTATATCATGTATGCTTACATCATTAAGTTATGAAGAATTGAAGAGAAAGTATTATATAACATGCGTAAATAGTGGAGAAATTTTGTACCGGTATTGCACCCATGCGATGCCGGCCCGGATCACTAGTTACTAGTAGTACTATATGGCAAACTAACCGCTTATATGGAAAAAAGATAGATATTGTATGTGAAACTTCAAAGTATGTAAAAGATGCTTATATTTAATATGTATACAATTTTTATTTTCAGGGAAGAAGAAGAGAAGGCTAGAGCGGAGCGGGATGCGGTAATAGCAGCCGAGCTGAAGGCAGCCGGCGTGCGCAAGCGCCGCAAGTTTGTGCCCCCCGCCAGGGACGGGGACTGTCTGCTCGATCCTGCTGACGAGCCTGAGGGAGGTCCTGTGGTCGTGCCTGTTAGACAGGTATATTATATCCGAGTTAAATTTTAATTTTTAACATATTCACCGACATGAAAATCCAAATATTAAATACTTACTACCTTTTGCCCGCGACTCCGTTCGCGTGGAGTAGTGACTTCCTGCAGATTTTTGGTATAAAAACTATCCCATGTCCTTTCTGGAGTTCCAAATTATGTCTGTACCAAATTTCACAGTAATCGGTTCAGTAATTTAGGCGCGAAGAAAAGACAGACAGACAGAGTTACTTTCGCGTTTATAATATTAGTTTGGATATGCACTGTATTCAATAAGTAATTTACTGTACTCAAGCTCTGAATTCAGATTGGTTGGAAACTTTAAGTTTTTGAACTAATTTGTAATCCTGCACATTGCTTAATTTTTACTTTAGATAGAATAAGAAAAATACAATTGACAACAGCAAATTCTCAATCTTGACTTTATTTATATAGAATTAGGAACTAAAATTGTTTTAACAGATGTATAACTTCGCACTTATTTTCAGCCTGCGGCCCCAGTGATCACAGGAGGCTTATGGACTGATGATGACCTGGCTGAATTAGTGCGGCTTGTAAAAAAGTACCCAGGGGGCTCGTCAGAGAGGTGGGAGCGGATAGCGGAGACCATGTGTCGGAGTGTACCGGAAGTCACGCACATGGCCGCCAAGCTCAAGGAGAACTGCTACAAGATACCCGGTCAAGAACCGGAACAGCCGATCGTTGTTGAACCCCCTAAGAAGGTAAGTGATCTTTGAGAGAGTAATATACTCAGTCGTATAACGGAACCATTAAGTTATAAGACTACAAGAAGCTAGACTGATCAATTATACAAAATGTATTTTTATTTTTGGCATTAGAAATTGGCCCATTTGTGACTCAGCAGATTTTGTACAAATGTTGAGAATCCTAAATTGATATTAAACTTCAATATAATTTTATTAAATTCTTTAAAAATTTGGAGCCTTTTATAACACATAGTGAATGTCAGTCTCCTTATCCTAATATATTACTAATGATTTTGTGTCTCAATTCATTTCATTCATATTTACTAGGACTCAACATAGAGAACGAATGGTAAAATAAGATTTTCATTTGATTTTCTTCTATCCTAGGTGAAAACGCGTAAAGCGGAGGAGACGTCTAGCGGTAACTGGTCGCAGACGCAACAGAAAGCATTGGAGTCTGCGCTCGCGAAGTACCCCAAGGGGGGCGCCGGAGACCGATGGCAGAAGATCGCTAATGCAGTCCCCGGGAAGACCAAAGTATGTTGTACATACCGACATATGTTTTTGTTTAAAAAAAAAAGAATAACGATGTTTCTTCTTGAACGTTTTTCTCTATTCGAATCTATACCTTAGAACGAGCACCTATGTTTTTTTTAATGTCATAGGTCCAGACAATAGCAAACTGTCTAATATAAAAATAGCAATAAGCGCTGTCTAATATAAAAATAGCAATAAGCGCTGCGCTGGAGTTACGAGTGCGTTGGCGACCTTTTAGGTATTCGGGATTTGGAGATTTAGGGATTGGGGGATGGGAAGGATTGGGCCCGATTCGACCCACTGGAGCCAAAGCATGGCTCTCCCACACTTAAAAATTTAGATGATATAGTGCCAAACTTACATAAATATTTCTTCACAGGAGGAATGCATGCAAAGATGCAAGTACCTATCAGACATGGTAAGAAAACAGAAGCAGAAAGAAGAAGAAGAAGCACAACAGAATGCAGAAGGTGACGTCACAGAAGATCAACAAGAGTCTTAGGCACTAATTGTTATGTCGACTCTATAAACTAAAGCATAAGGTTCAATCTAATGTGATCAGTTTGTAATGCTATGTGATGGAAACCAGTTATTTTTTTGTTTTGGTACCAGTGAATAAAGTATTGCAATAATATATATATATTTTTTATTAATAGTCGTTTTTTATCTTAATTGTACCAAAGGTTTTTTTGGGAGGGGAAAATCATCAAATTACTTCTCCCACCTAGAGTCGTGCTGGAGGGAGTGTCATCAGTGACTTACTGACTAAACCCCCCCTCCGTTCCCTACCCTACCCTTACTCACCGTGGCCGGAGATCGTCCCTCGATTCCCGACGCCCGGAATTGTACCAAAGGTGGATGCATTTTTTTCAAGGGACACTGTTCGCCTCAAGGATGAATTAAGGGCGTTGAGCTTCAATGGGTTATTAAGTATTTGAGGATTTGATTTGGGAGGAAGTATGAAACTACCAGTAGCTTCACTCACACGACGAAATATCACGCAAGCGTTATTTCAAGCCGGTACTCTTTAAGGCCGTGGTATCACTCCTTCGAACCGACTCATTCGTGTCAAAGCATGGCTCTTCGACACCTCTATCATAGACTTTTAACAACAGATTTCAAAGATAAACCATAATATTACAAATAAAACACATATTTTTGAACTTTGCCATGTATATTAATATTTACAGGAATATAATACATATATATTTCAAGTAAACATCACAAAATAGAATAGACTATAGCAAATTGTGTACTTTGTACTTTAAGGCATTGAATTACAGACTATTTTTGTCTATAAAGCATTTTGGTGAACGTGCATACGATTTTGAATCTTATGACGTTGTGTTAAGGCGTTGATTTATCGTTGGGGGCGTGTTGTTCCGAATCTTTGGTATATTTCTGGTATGATATCTTCTTCGACGGGAGGCGGATGGCGCGGCGGGGATTTAACTCCGTCGTACCCTGAAATTAAAAACAAAAATTACATCTATATCTTCTTTATATATAAAAATGGATCTTAAAATGTGTTGGTAAGCGCATAACTCAACTACGCCTGGACCAATTTTGCTAGTTCTTTGTTTTTGTGTTTGTTATTGTCAGGAGAAGGTTCTTATCCAAAGAAAATATTAGAAAAGTAGAGGGGAAGATTGGGAAAAAGTGACCCTTTGATAGCGAGATAGTTGGACCCGTGCGAAGCGGGGCAGGCCACTAGTTAATTATATATTATAAATCAATGCCACTTTTCTTTGTAATGTTATAAATTCACAGTGCCTGTACCGATTTGGCTAATTTTGGTCTTGTTATTCGTGGAAGTCCAGATAAGGTTTGTATGTATGGGGAGGAAATTTAAAAAATCTTGAACATGTGTAAAATCGATATCCACGCGGGCGGAGCCGCGAGCGACCGTTAGTACAGTGTATACATAAACCAATTTATTTTTTCTGTACACTGATGCGCCAACATTCTTTGTGTGAGAAGAGGCCTTTACTCGGCAGTGTTCACTTATAGCTGATGATGTAATGTACTTCGTGTTATTGTAAAAGACGCTATAACAAGCATCAAAAAATATCTTGAATGAGCACGTTACCTGATTTAGTAGGCCACAGCGGTCGTTGAGGTCCCCCGCAGGCTGCGCAGGCGCAGGTGCTGGGCGTGGCCACGCGGTGCTTCTGTAGCGAGCCGTCCTCACAGCTCAGCGTCACGTCCAGTGACCCGTATTTCGTAGCCTGGCAACACTCACAGCGAGAGTCGTGGACACCCGTTTCTGTAATAAGTATTTGATGTTAAACCCGATAAAAATAGGGCATCACTTTTTTTTTCAATGTGCATAAAAATATTAGTCTACTCTAGGTAGGTATTGCGATTTGAAACTAGTATTTCAAAGTTCCGAGTTGTTTTACGTGAGAAAGTCGTTATTGTCAATACGTTTTATATGTCTCATGGTCTCAATGCTAAAAGAAAAAAATGTATTTTCTTTCAATTGGAACAAATATCTACGATTTTGCGATTTGAAAAATTCGCCTGACGCCATTTGCAACTACTGCGTATGCATAAGCAAGTGACAGAGCCACGTTCTTTCGTTTATATGTATGGAATCTCTCTATTCTCAATTTTATTTACATGCGTAGTAACATTACCGCATTCAGCTCTCTGATTGGTTGGTTAACTAGAAGCAAGCCAATCGGAGTGTCACTTCAAGTAATATCGCACAAGACACTGCTGTACATATCTACAAAATACTTACGGTTATTATAAAGAGTGCCAGAGTCACAAGTGCCGCGGCACTCCTGGAACCCTCGCAGCGGCAGCTTGTTGACGCAGAGTCCGTGCGGGCCCAGGTGGATGCGGAATAGACCCACTGTCTCAGACGGAGATAAGCTCGTTGGTACGCATTTGCCTGGAACATTACAAGTGTATATTTAAAAGACAGAAAAAATAGAATTTAAATATTAAATGTAATGCACTCAATATAATATTAATCGCCTTAAAATGAAAACTTCAACAGAGCATCTTTATCTTTATCTATGTCTAAGTACACTAATATAATAAACAGGTAAAATTTGTTGAGGTGTAGTTTGTATGTAGGGGGTAATCTTTGGAACCGCTTGTCGGATTGTCAAAATTCACTGATATGTATGATATAACTGAATACAAAGTCCAAAAGACAACAACTTAGGAAACTTATATTCTAATAACAATTTTAGCCTCATATTAAGTCTGTTTACTGTACTGTACTATTGTTTACCTTCTGTTTTGCATCATTACTTATCAAGTAGGAAAAAATCTTTAACAGAGAAAACAATAAATAAAAAAGTTTAATATCCGCCACAATTAATAGGCACCTGCATCTTATTAGAATATCTATCATATTATACACTAAAACAATTTCAAATAATTTTAATTAATAATTGAGTATAATTGCAGTAATAAAATATTGCTCCAGGCGAGGCTCGAACTCGCAACCCCGGCATCGCTCACGAACACTGCCTTACCGTGCGCTAACCAATTGCGCCACTGGAGCTATACAATATACTATGTAATTATGGATCCCTTCAAAACTATAGTAATATCTTCCTTAATTTTTGAAGTTAGTAATTGTAATTTTTTTTATGAAATAAATGCTTACTTAATTGGCAAAGAAAATGGAGATTGTTTTGATTCCGATTTCAGTATTTTGTATAACAACTAAAAATGTTGTTAGTAATTTTTTATTGTTATCAGGTGGTAATTCTTTTTTATTGTTTTTATTTCACTTGATGGCAGGCAATCAGCGCCACTCGTGGACAAACCCATCAGCACAGAACATACATGTGGGTGGGCGTACTTTTGGGGGTCGTTAGGGATTTGAAAAAAAATTAAATTAGGCAGATAATACGGTATTTTCCAACTAGTCAAATTCAATACTTTTATTCAAATGTCAAAAACGATACCTTTCTATGAAATTTGTATGAAAAACCGAGTTATGACGTCATAGTATTTTTGCGTCAAATAGCTTACTTCTTAATAATTAGCTATATAATATCTAAAAGTTAGTTTATCGATCGATCGATGAATAAAAGTAAAGTTATTGTTCAATATTTTATTGTATTGAAACGTCGAATTAATTTATTTTTGACCTAGGAAACTACCCAATTGTACCTAGATGATAATAGGAAGTTGAATAGAAGGCCAGGATTGGACCTCCAGTAACTTAACTCACACGATTATAACGCAAATGGTTATCTGTGTGTCCGTGATGTCAGTTGAGTAGAGAATACCTAAAATGTAGGTAATTATTTACTTATGGTTCTACAACTTAGGTTCAAACGATGATTAGATAATGATACCTAGGTACATATAACGTAAACAAAAATAGAAGATTATGTTATTTACTGGTGATGAAATAACTAAGGCATATATCTAGATAATATGGAGAGCTAAGCTTTCGAATATGATAATAATGGCTTGTATTGCTTGAAAGTGTGGCCAAATTTGGCAGCACGAATGGGTCGGCTCGACCAGAGTCCCGGCGGCAGGCCCAAACCTTTCTGTTCCCCCATCCCTTCAACAATCCCTAAATCTCCGGAATCCTAATGCTAAAAGGGCCGACAACGTACTCAAAACTTCTCTGATGCGGTTGGCCATGGGCGGAGCCTATTGCACAAATAGGGGTTTCAGTCTAAGAGTGCCAGATTTTAGTCTAGGAGTCTGACAGACTCTTAGACTAAAAACCCCCCCGTTCCTTCTCCTACTCTGGGCCGAGGTCGCGGTGCTTCATTGCGCTTACCCCGCAGCCCCGGCTGAACATCAGCCCTTTAGGGCCCCGCCTGTGGTGGTCTATTGGCTCTTTGAGGCGCGCGCGGAACGCTACGCGTCGTACGCTCGTGTCTGGTTCTGGTCGGACGGCGAGCTACCCTTACTCGCCTTAAATATACAAGACTATAACTTACTGAGTGCTTCAGGACGCTCCTCACAGATCTGGCAGCAAGTACCGTTGAGGAGGTTGTCGGGCGCGCAGTGCGACACGTCGGGGCAGAGCTGGCTGGAGGCCGACACCAACACCTCCGCGCCGGACACCTCGCACGAGTACGTCGTGCAGTTGTCCGCCGACTGCCAGGTTGTACCTGCACGACAATTATTACAAGTTTTATAACATTTTTCAATACAGGAAAACCAATTACCACAGGCTTCATGGAAGTTTTTAACGCCATTTTGAAGTTGGCCCCTTATTTTTTGATTGGAAGACAGAGTTAAAGGAATTAGATATTGGTGTCGAATCGAGAATAATCCAAATTCAGAAGACTAGTAACAGCTCCAGTCAAGACACTAGTGAGAAATTACACGAAACTAGTTAGTGGATGTTATCCCTGTTTTTTTTTTGAGAACGGAAAAACTATCGCTTAGCTCCTCTCGCCCAGGATAAGGCAAGAGGGAGTATCAGACTCCTACTGATTTAAGGTCACTCTGTTCCCGGCTGAAATAATACCTAGCTAGATTTCTACTTTTGCTATTTTTCGTTCCCAAAATTTCATCGAAAACGGCACCAACAGGTGCCGTTCCCGAGATCATGTGAATGAATCTTGTGTAAATGAAAATGAAAAACCTTGTGTGTTGTAAATGTACTTCACAACACACAAAGTTTTTTTCATTGGATTTCAGGGTTGCTAGTTTAAATTAATTGAATATAAATACTGACCTGGTGCAACAACTTTATCGTCGACTACACAGGCAGTCTGCACGCAATGTCCGCAACAGACCCCAGCAGGGGGCGCCACGTAGGTCCAGCCCTTGTTGCACTGCAGGGAGCACGTCGCCACGCTCTCCTTGTGGGTCAACTGGCCGTTGAAGTCTCGCGCACAGGTTATGTTCTTGCAGGGGTCTGTTGGTGATGGCCAGGTTTGACCCTCCTGTAATGAAATAAGGTTGGAATGAGTTCTTTGTTAATTTTGCAGTAGATTTCTTAGGTCAACCTTTGTAAGAATTTATTAGTTCGCTAAAAATAGTAATTTTTATTACTTTTATTTCAATGTAATTAGAAGTAAGACTTTATGAGCTGACGTGGGACTTGATGATAATTTATTTCCTAAAAAGTAGCTTTCTCTATAAATCACACAATCACCGGTGATGGTAAAGTTATGAATGCTAATTTCAAGTTTGCTTTGCTTTACGAATTAACACGTTTATGACGTTCAGGGTTTTGATTGGCCCGCTCTAAATTAATTAACCAATCACGTTTCGATGTTTTCAACCCAGAAATAACTTCTTTTTATGTGATAGGATGGGCAAACGAGCAGACGGATTACCTAATGGGAAGCAATCAGAGTCACCCATAGACACCCGCAAAAACGAAAGAGTTACGAGTGCTTTGCCGACCTTTTAGGGATTAGGATTTTGGTGATTTAGGATTGGGGGAGAGGAAGGATTGGGCCTCGGGTAACCTCACTCACACGGCGAAGCACAACGTTGTGGTTGTTTCACATCGGTTTTCCGTGAGGCCGTGGCATTACTCCGGTCGAGCCGACCCATTCGTGCCGAAGCATGGCTGTCCCACACTTAAACTTGGACTAGTGACTCAATACACCTTGTAATTACCTGGTAGATGAGGTTACCGACGCGGCAGGCAATGGGTTCCTCCCTGGGGCAGCACTTGCCATCCACCTTCTCATTGCTCAACACGAACTGCTTCCTCGTCGCCTCCGACACTTCAGGGCACGTCTCGTTTGAACATTGCACTTGGAGCTGGTCAAAGAAAAAATATATGAGTAGGTAGATTAAAAAAGTAAAAATCGTCTTTAAAATTTTGTTCGTTTTCAGTAGGTACAAAGTAGTTTTGTTCAGTTTTCTTATTACTTTTTTTGCTATTAATCTGTACACAGAATGCGATATAATAATGTCTTGGAAGAACTATAAAAATTGATTGACAACTTTTAATAAAAGAAGACTGCGTCTATCACTAAATTGTTTTTTTAAAGAAAAACGTTCTCGCTCCTTAGTATTTTCTCCTGTGTCATGGGTGCGTTTACCAAACATAACTACAATAACACATACTATACTCATCACACCGGCCCGAAACATCATTTTGTGGAACACACAAAGAGTTGTTTCGTGCGGGAATCGAGCCCGAGACACGTTGCGCGGCATCTAGTTCCCAACACACCAATCGTGCAGTCAGTCACTAATGTATAAGTATTTCAATTCCCTCACCGTTCCATTAACGTTGACACAAGTATAGTTGGCACAGAAGTCGCTGGAGGTCCACCTCTCCCCGATGGGTCGTTCCTTCCCGTCCACGACGCAGGCAACCGGCTCGCACTTGCCGCAGCATTCTTTACTCTCTGGACTCGCTGGGAAGTACTTCCAACCCTGGATTAAAGAAGAAATCAGAATGATCTATGTTGAGAATAAATATAAAAAATATATAGTTATACAAGCTTCTGTCCGCAGCTTCTTCCGCAAGGTATGTTGATGAAAATTGTGATCACATGTCAGCCTGTCAGCCTATGTGTTAATCCAAGGTATCACCTATCTACCAACCAAATCGGTTCAGCCGTTTTTGCGTGAAACAATAACAAACGTATCCATACATTCTCACAAACTTTCATATTTATAATATTAGTAGGATAATCCGATGATAAATCGATATTCTTAACCAATTTATATTATTCATTAATAAAGAAAATAATTAAAGATAAAACGTAAAATAGAGGAGGAGCTGTTTGTGTTTAGATTCCTATGGAATCGATCAAAAAATTTCAATGTTGCTCTTTTTCAATTAATAAAATACCTAGGTACTTTGTAACATTATAAAGTTGGTTCAACTGAGTGAAAACAATACTACTACAAACAAAAGACATAGAAAAAGAAAATACCGGATAAGCTAAAGGCTCCTACAGCATAATGACAAAAAAGCATAAATGAGAATAGGAAGAAGAAGGAAATTATATAAATGTGTTGTATATGTTGGTATACCACAGTCTAGTTCTAGAAAAACTTTTCTTTTATTGAGCACATTAAGGTTATCAGTGAGAAAGTCAAAAAATAACTTTTATCCTTAAATCCCTAATAACCCACAAGAGGCCGACAATGCACTTGTAGTATCTCCTTTAGTACTATGAGTGTCCATGGGCGGCGCTGATTGCTTACCATCAGCTAATCCGTCTACTTGAAAACCGCTGTTGACTTACTCATGACAAAAAAATGCACTGACTCGAATCTTAAAATCTATTTAAATGTAGTTCCTGGCTTACAGGAGTTGTAGCGGTTTAGGGAGGTTGTGGAGGGCTTGTTCCACCTTGTTCCTTCCTTACATCCAATAAAAAATATCACTTACGGGTTGGCATTCAGTGTGACACTGCTGTATGGTGGTGACCTTCTCCAGCTTGTCTTCCGACGCCGTCTGCTCACACTTGTAGCTCTCGCAGGGGTTCGTCGGTGACGTCCAGTTTTCTCCGACCTGGATATTAATAGATAAACATTACTTTTGGCCTTTTAGAACTTGGATTAGATTACTTATTTACTCTATTGGCCTCGGTGTATTTGCAATAAGCGGTATACCGTTATTAAACCACACGCTTATGGCCGAAGAGGTTTGATGTGGTCATAATGGCACATAGTCAATACTCAATACTCAATACTTTATTGCTTTCCACATGTAGTCTTAGGTGGTAGTACTTATAAATAGTTCATATGGACCCTGTCGGGCACAGCAAAGTAAGTGGGATAGGAGAGAGGAAGCTCTATATGTATGTACATAAGTCTCATATTATATAAGTCTCAAAAACCTTTCATTTTTAATGTCATGCACACCTGTAATTTGTACAATTGCTTGTGCATCCAATTATTTGATTATTGTGTTTTTTTGTATAACATTGGGTGATTGTATTGTTGGTGTGCTTATTTTTAAATAAATAAATAATATATAGGTAGTAGACTTAATTATCATTAGGTACAAAGGTAACAGCAGGATAGGCCTCATTTATATTGTTTAATACTAGATATAGTTCTAGACTTTTTTAAACCATTGGTGCATTATTGTATAACCCATGAAACAGCACTTTTACACGTTAATTGGAAGCAATCGGCCTACTAAGTGTCGTGGTGGCCTGGAGGTTAAGGCGCCTGCTTCTCATGCATGACCCTCATGCATGAGAAGCAGGGTTCAAAACTTGAAAAGTATCAATGTGATTTTTTCCTAGTCATATGTACTTTCTAAGATTGAATCAGAAAAGGTGAAGGAAAACATGGTGAGGAAACCTGGACTTATAATTTCTAATCGGCAATCCACCTTGAGCAAGCGTGGTGATTACTGCTCAAACCTTTTTTGTGAGAAGAGGGCTTTGCTAAGCAGTAGGTACTTATAGGCTGATGATGATGATGAATCGGCATATAAGGTGGTAAAGTAACCTTGTAGATGTTGTCCCCGTCCCTGCAGGCGACGTGCACGGGGCGGGGGCAGCACTGGAAGGGCGCGGGGCGCGGCTCCACCACGTAGAGCTCGGTGCTGGCCAGCACGCCGCACTCCGCCACCACGCAGCGCGGCGCCGCCCCCATGGGGGACGACTCGCATCTACACGACCGACACGGCCCGTCTAGCCATACTGCGTCCACCTACGAATTTAAAGAAGAAAAAAAAAACGTCAGAATAGTATACAATACAAAAATGAATCTTTCAATCTGTTACTATCACATGTGCAAATATCGAAAGAAGCTAGCTTGTGAAAATGATTATTGTGTTTTTTTTTTGTATTGCTCATAGAAACACTAAAATAAGAAGTAGAAGTAAGAGAAGGTGCTTCTTAATTTTATCAAAACTTTGAAAAAGTAAGGAATAGTTAGGTATTTCCCCTTACGATGTCGTGGGAGTTTGCCAACAAAACAAATGACTGACACCAAGATAGTTACCTAGGCATGTAATATAATAAATACCTATAAATAAAACTTACATCTTTGAAGATAATCTGTGGAGTAGCGCGTGGTTTCTCTCCCCCCGTCGACGCGGCCTCCCATTCCAGAGTCACCATACACTTGTCCTTGGGCAATTCTGGAACAAACAATATTATTTTAGAACCCAAATTGAAACAGACTGGCTCCCCCCATGGCAGATTCTGGATTAAGGGGGCAAATTTGGAAGAACCAGTCGCATGTTAATACAAAACAGGTCAGTTATATTATGACGAAAGGAATTGTAAAATAATATTTGATTTTTATCTCTCGTTTTAAACTCGTGCTTAACGGCTTGACCGATTTAAATGTTTTTTTCTGTATGCGTTCGAGTGGCGCTCTGGATGGTTGAGATTCACAAATCAGCCCCGCAGATGGCGCTGCTTGAAAAAGTATTTGATCTTGGAAACGGCCCTAACGATTTCGTTGTTTGATATGAGGGTTTTCGAGGGGAGGCCGCTAGTAAAGTATTATTTACAAATGGACTTACCACACTTGTACTCCGGGCAGCACTTGCCAGAAGTATTATAGATCTTCAGGTCGTGGAACTGTGGGCAGGCGGGGGAGCGAGGACATGTGTCCACGTTGCACAGGTAGTGCACGCGGGGGCAGCACCCACTGTTGTCCACGACGCGCTCCATTCCCGGCTCGAACACCTCCACGTCTTTCTCGTTCAAAGACTCGCATTGGTTAGCTGGCATGCATTCTGTTAACAATATTAATCTATTTATATAAAAATTGATCGTAAAATGTGTTGGTAAGCGCATACCTCGACAACGCCTGGATCATTTTAGGCAATTCTTTCTTTGTTGTATTTCTTTTAGTCAGTAGAAGGTTCTTATGAAAGAAAATATTATAATAGTACGGGGAAAATTGAGAAAAATGACCCTTTCATTGTTATTTAAATAGTTGGACCCGTGCGAAGCGCGGGCCGCTAGTAGTAGATATAAATTTCGAATATAAAAAAGAATACTTTTTTATTTTGTTTGTAGGTATAGAATGTAGTTATTAGGTACATATGTACATTACGCCTGCATTCTGACTTTTAACATAGGTACAAAAAATTGAGAATTAGTTGATACTCCAAGAAGCTATTTGCCTTCAGTTTTTTCATCAGAAATAGCGGTTCAATTCTGTAGTTTCCGTCTAGTCAAATTCAATACTTTTATTGAAATGTCAAACTTTGCTTTTCTATGAACTTTGTTTATGATTTTAAAATATGACGTCATAATGTTTTTAAGTCAAACAGCATTCGTATTTTAAAAAGTTAATTAGAAAAAGTCTAAAATCAAATATATCGTCAAAACAAAGTATGAATAATTAATTATATTGAAAAATCACACAAAATAAATAAATTTGTTTCAAGTGAGCTATGCTTCAGCACGGATGGGTCGGCTCGACCGGAGTGATACCACGGCCTCGCAGAAAAACGGCGTAAATCTTCAAAACCCTAATCCCTAAAAGGTCGGCAATGCACTCGGAACTCTTCGGTTGCGGGTGTCCATGGGCAGTGTGATTGCTTACCATCGGGTAATCCGTCTGCTCGTTTGCCGACATTATTATACAAAAAAACCTTACCACAAGCGAACTCGATGCATCCATCAGCCGTAGTCTTCTGTTTCAGTACTTGTCCGTACCCGCAGTCCATCTTCTTAGCTTCTGTGCAGTTCTTCTTTGGTTTCGGTACTGAAAGTGCAATATGAAATTATAATACGAGTATGCAGTTAAGCTAAAGACATTTCAATTTCGCTAGAACAGTTTTTGCAGTGATTAGGTGGCGCCACTGATGATTTAAGTCTTGTAATCTGTATGCGAGAAGATTGTTGGATTTAATAGGTGTCATGAGAATGAAAACTTGTGTTCTTTATTTAAAAAAATAGCAAAGAGTTTCGAGTGTAATTCTCAAGTCGAGTAAAGTGTTATTCAGCTTGGGGTATGTAAATTTTGCTCCGTCTATAACATCACATCATCTTCACTAAATTTTAAAAGCTTTAATGAAATCCAATCTTTAATAAACGAGCGTACTCCTTAAAACACTAATACACTCTTATTCCTTCTAAAGGGTGAGGCCTTTGTAAGGGGGAGGCCTATGTAAGGAGGAGGCCTTTGTAAGGGAGAGGCCTTTGTAAGGGGGAGGCTTTTGTAAGGGGAAGGCCTTTGTAAGGGAGAGGCCTTTGTAAAGGGGAGGCCTTTAACACATTCAGTGCCCCCGACGCGTATGTGCGTTTCCTCGCACGCACATACGCGTCGGGGGCACTGAATGTGTTAAAAGGGAGGACGTAATGGGGAGGTCTTTGTAAGGGAGAGGCCTTTGTAAGGGGGAGGCCTTTGAAAGGGGAGGCCTTTGTAAGGGGGAGGCCTTTGAAAGGGGGAAGCCTTTGTAAGGGGGATGCCTTTGTCCAGCAGTGGACGACTCACGGCTGATGATGAAAACTCCTACTCTGACATTGTGGGTGTCAATAGGAGGCACTGATCACTTACTACCATCAGCTGATACGCAAGGTCAATTGCCCCCTATTCCATAAAGAAATAAAAATATACTGACCACAGAGATAGTCATCGCAGCAGAGTCCAGGTTTGGCCGGCGTGGTGATGAGGTCCTCCGTGTCGGAACACAGCGGTGCCGTGCAAGTCTGCTTTGTGCAGGCTACATGTGCCATGTTCTCGCCTGTCACCTTACTGCACGAACATTTCGTGCACGCGTCCTCCTGTGCACGGAAAGTTGTGTTTAGTAGGTAGGTACTCTTTCTTTCTCCAAGTCTTTTAACACGCTTTTATAAGCTTGGGATGTACTGCATATTAAATTATTAATTGCATATAAAAATATTTTTATTGAAGCTTTGAGCAAGGTTTTTTTAAAATACCTAGTAGGTAACTATCGTGGGACATACAAATTTCGTTTTTTATCTTAGCTTTTCTCAGTGAGTGAGTCATTATGATTAGATTATGGCAAATTCTTTAGTTTTTGTCACATTGACAGTTTGCATATGTAAGTATGTACCATGTTAGAGATCATATTTAAAGGATTTGAAATAAAATATTGGAAAAATAATTCTATCGTTTGCTTTTTTTTTGTTTTACAAGAACTTATTCAATTAAGGTGTATCAGTAATATTGTGAACATTTTTAAAGAATTACGACGGCGTAATACGCTTAATTCTTTTATCTACATTTTGGAACGAGCACTTAGCTTTGCAGACAGACATACTGACGGACGTTTCTGTATATTTTTTTTTTGATCTTTCAAAAATACAGTAAGGTTGAAATAAAAAAAAAATTAACATTGAATATGAAATATAGTCTAAAGCTTTCATTCCTAATTTTGAACAGTATTTTATACTGGAGGTGGTCCGCCTGCTCGTTTGCTGGCCTAGGCTATAAAACAAATATCACTCGGTTTTACTGATGTAAGAAAGTAGAAAGGTATAATTTACCTGCCACTCGTCGCCAGCATAATGTTCCTTGTTGGCATCGCAAGGGAAGCACTTCGTCGGTTCGATGCACGTGTTGTTCACTCGCACCTATGATTTCGTTTATATTATTATTAGCCCGCGACTTCGCTCGCGTGAAATATTGATTTCTGGAGATTTTTGGTTTAAAAACTATCCTATGTTCTCGAGTTTCAAACTATGTGTGTACCAAATTTCAGACAAATCGGTTCAGTAGTTTTGGAGTAAAGAAAACACAAACAGACAGATATTATAGTTTGGATGGTAAAATTCACCAGGATTTAGCTTTTTTTACTAACAATGCCACATTTTCTTTTGTAATATAACCTGAGATATTAGGGTAAGTGTATTACAAAATAATTAATAATTAATACGATTATACACATATACCTTTTTCCGGAAAGTCAAAATTTGCTATGAAATTGAATAAGGTATACATATTAAAAATGGAAATAAATTATTTTTGACTGAACAAACAACCAATTTGCATAACTTCTTTTGTACAACTTAAAATAAATATAAAATTACCACTAGATCAACCTGTTGTACGTTACCTTTCCTTCAGGACAGAAGCATCCTTCAACAGCTGGCTTATCGCATTTGTCAGGGTTCTTAGTGAGCTCGTCACTGTTCTCACACGTCATCTCGCACTTGACACAGGCGCGGTATACAAGTGGTTCCTCGCTGGGGTATAAAAGAACAGGGTTACAGGGATTGAATCTAGACTGGCATGATGGTTATAACTTTATGATATTCAAAATGCCAAAATCTTTAAGAGAGAAATTTTTTTTCTTCATTTATGAAGATTTAGGCTAACAGGTCAAATGGATTTGGAGTTGTCAATTAATCGTACCTACAGATTTTTTGTTTTGCATCGAGACTATAAGCTATTTCAAGTGGAGTTATACCGCAGTATCACAGAAAGCGGCATGAAACAATGTTTGCGTTGAATTTCACTGTGTACCTCGCTTATTGGGATCCCAATTATTCCTCATTCCTAACCTGAAATGGCTGGCGTCCGGACGGTCACTTTCCTCCCCAATTCCAAATTCTCCGACATCCCAATCCCCAAAAGGCCAGCAATGGACTCGTAACTCATCTGGTGTCCATGGGCGGCGCCGACTTACCACATAAAAATATTTGTTCGTTCACACCTATCATATAAAATGTGACTCACCATGGATAGACACAGAGATCAGTCCTCCAGTGCGGTAGACACACCCCCTGGCGGCGACACTCGGCGACATATCGCTCGGCGGTGCCGCAGAAGTCCGTCGCGTTAGCACAAAGGTCCGCCTCGCACGCCTCCACGAACGCTTGGGGCTCTACCAGGGCGTGGCACTGGGGGGACACGATAAACCAAATATATTTAACGCTAGATTTTTTTTTATATCCCTAGGAATTTTATTGTAATAGGTAACGTAGAAATAGTATTCAGTTCAAGGACATTTTTGAGGATCATCAAATGGCCAAGGCGGCAAGGGGCGGATTAGCCAGTTTCTTACTATCTAAAAATCACTCCTACTAAGAGTACCTAATAAAACAAGCATAATTATGTATGTTTCAAAATCCCTGTTGGACACCATTAAATTTGGTTCAGGGGCTTTTATCAGAAATATGTCTGCCGATCATTCCTTTTAAAATTAGTTGGCTTACATTAATAGAATAGTTAAATAGTATAAAAGCAAATGAATTCGAATTTTGATGTTTCATAGTCTAAATAGCTTACCTGGACAAATAAACTATCTAACACAAAAAATATTACTTGTTTGATAAGAAACAGTAGATACTTTTGAAAATTAGCGCGTTCAAATCAACTTTTCGACCTATTAGGTATAGATTTTTTCCATATTATTTATTTCAAGGAACTATTATTTATAGACAAAACAAAGCAAAAACTTACAGCTCCAAATCGGTCAGCGTTGTACAGGTTGTAGCAGGGGTTAGAATCAGGGGGAGGGGGCACGCACTCGGGAGTTGGGGGAGGCTCCTCGCACTGGCCCTGCTCCGATATGTCCAGCGTCTTCAGGGTTGACGGAGACGCTTGCCAACTCTTGCCGTACTGGAGGAGAAGTTTCAATAAATTTTAGATACTTAATGTGACGCCATTTTCACCAAAAAGAGGAGAGAAGAAAATATTTAGGTAGTGTCTAAAGTTTTGTTTTATTACCAAGTCTCTTGTTTGCAAAGGATTTTTTATTTTTTTTTACCCAATAGTCGAAACTTATTACGTTTTTAAAATAATAAAGTGGTGAAATTAATAATTCTGTAGCGTTGGTATATTCTCATTATTCTCAAAAAAATAATGTAAAATTCTGCCCAATCATGCGGTAAAAAACCGGCAAATGCAATACCATGAAGCGTAGCTCACAGCACTACCTCTTTTCTAAGACATTCATGCTGTTTCTAACATTATATTTCATTTCTTTTTCGTTCACATAAAACTATAACCCCAAAATGTCCGTTTATAATCAAAAAGCTTAAAAATATATATAAAAATTACTAAGCATTTCTTTTCTTTCTTCTTCTAAGAAAACAAGCGTCATACCTCATCGAAATCATCAGTCTCCGTGCCATTACTGGTGACCAGTACTTCTTGGTACCCTGCGCAGACGCCGCAGAGTCCCTCCGTCTTGTTGGCGTACAGGTACGAGGGCACGCGCACTCTGAACTCCATCTTAGCTTGCAGAACTGTAAGCTGTTGGAATAATATGTGTTATATTCAGTATCGCTTATACAGATTTAAGCCAAGGAAGAAGAAACGGTATGGTTATATGGGTTACGTTATGACGGAAGCCAATGTTTATTGAAAACAACGACATCTTCACGTGAGTAAAGAAAACTCAACTAGTTTACCTACTACTAGCGACTTGGCTCGGCTTCGCTCCGGCTTCGCACGGGTTCAATGCTGATACTAAATGTTTCCACTATTTAATTTATGTTATTATAGCTACATATAAACATTCCTCTTCAATCACTCTATCTATTAAAATTTGCAAATTCGGCATCAAAATTAGTTGATTAGTTTTAAAGATTTAAGTATACACTGGGATTTATGGATATAGAAAGCGACTTTGTTTTATACTATGTAATTATAAATAACTTAAAAAGGAATACCGCTATGACTTGGAACTAGTAGATAGTAGTTCTACTAGGCTTAGGCAGTGGCATCTAATGGTAATAAGCTTTTCTCAATTAATTCAAGTGAGTAATTTTCAAGCCGAAAATCCTTCCTCATAATATGTCAATTCTGAACAAATGATTGCTGTAAATTATTATTACATTTTCCATAAAAAAGTTCAACAAGTTTAGATGAATGATGAATTATTACCTCGACGTGTATGTCAGGCAGCAGTATGGTGACATCCTGCCCATTGTCCTGGCTGATGACCACCCAGTCCTTCTTCACAGGATACTTGAATAAAGCTTCATCACCTATCGTTGTTAGCAACTGAAAACAAAGGGCATATAGTGAGTTTTTTGTAAATAATATAAGCTCGCTAAACTTAAAAACTATTTTAAAGTTATTTCAATTTAATTCGGTGTAGGTACCCATTTTCGTATCTTCTTCATTTTTGGTTTTACGATTGTTTAAGGACGCTGCTGATGACTTACCTACAGAGACTTCCTTACAATAAATAGTCAGTGAACTTTAGGTGGAGCAGATAAGGTCTATTTTTATGTTGTCTTTAGGAAATAACACAAACGAACGAATGATGAGGTCAATCAGAACGCTTAACTTTATAAACATAATAAAGCAAACTCGGAATAGGTACCCTTGATGATCAGAAAGTGTAGGAGAGCCATGCTTCGGCACGAAAGGGTCGGCTCGACCGGAGTGATACCACGGCCTCACAGAAAACCGGCGTGAAACAACCACAGCTTTGTGTTTCGCCGTGTGATTGAGGTTACCGGAGACCTAATCCTTCCCCTCCCCCGATCCTTCCCCAATCCCTAAATCTCCAAAACCATAATCTCTCCTCCGTTGCTGGTGTCTATGGGCGGCGTGATTGCTTACCATCAGTTAATCCGTCTGCTCGTTTGCCGAATTATTACATAAAAAATATTAGAACCGTATATTTCACCATACTTTTTTTCATAAAAATACAAAAACCTCACCTTCTTCGTATCATCATTCTTGCTGACATGGATGACCTTCTTCTCATACACGAGGTGAACGACCTTGGTACAAACAACGTCACCGTTGTCATCACAAGGTCCATTGGTGGAGTAGACCTCGTACTTGTGCTGTCCTGTCTCGTTCCTGTCCCTCGACGCAAGGTACGTGCAGTTCCCGAGGAATGGAAGGTCGTCTCCTTCGAAGGTCACGTATTTTGCTGGTGTTCCTACTCCGTTGCAGGCGCCTGGATGATGATGAGGGTTATAGTACCGAATATTATAGATTCTTTTGCCGTCTACGATCAATAATAGACTTTTTTTGTTAACAGCGGGTATTAACGCGGAAAATTATAGACAAGCTTGTGACCACGACCTGTGCAACCGGGTCGAAACGTCAAGCCTACCAAGGTATTCAAATAATAATTTTCTACGTTAATACCCGCGTAAATAAATATGAGTATGTTGTTAATATGAAACGCGAAAGTTTAAAAGTTAGACTTTTTTTGTTGTAAGATAATGTCTGGTTAGAATTCTTTTTTGTGCGGTTGTCTTATGAGTCGTCGAATGGAATCCGCATTTTATTGACACCTAAATAAAACTGTGATTTCCAAACCGTTACCATTGCATGGAGATTTTGGTAAATCCATCTTTGGAAGAGGTTTTATAATCAGCATTGGACAGTTATTTCAAATTAAAAAATCAATAATAAAATACGTTAGTAACATCATATAATACCTAAGTTATAAAATACGTTTTAATACATTGTTGTTTTAATACATTGTCAGGCTGGTCCTGAGGCTATCCATTTAAGAAGAAGACCATTTAAGTATTTGTGTGCAGAGTAAATTTATTGAATGAATGAATGAATGAATATTCTTTATTGTACACCATAATGATAAAAAAAACAGGAAACAATAAACACAGAAGATGGTACAATTGGCGGTCTTATCGCTTAAAAGCAATTTCTTCCAGACAACCTTTGGATGGAGTTGTATACAAAACAAAATTTCGACACCCGTTGAAGATATATGCTTCGAAATGTAGTTGCAAGATTCCATTTCACATATGTACATATATACTTACATACCTACATAGCAAATTAAATTAAAATTTATTAAAAGTACTCACAGTCAAGACAGTCAGTGGGTGGTATACATTGGTCACCCATCCTGAGCTTGCCCTCGGGGCAGTAGCAGCCGGGGAAGCACTGGCCCTCCTCCGTAGGGCAGGAGCGCGCCAAACCGAAGCCCGAGCATGTCGGCTCGCACTGCTTGCGGTAGCAGTCGTAGTGGACTAGGGGAGGGGGGCATTCCGCCGCTGTGGGGGGAAAAGGCTGTAGTCAGGTACATATTTGCTTGATAGAGTAATATTAAACTTAGTATTCTCAAACGTTAATGTCACCTTTAACCACGAAACCTTTGAAAGTATTTTGTGTATTAGTCCAACTGTGCTAACATAAATGGAAAAAAATAATAATTTGTAATATAAATCCGTCAAATAGGTCCGTCAAATAGATTCTAGAAAATATTCTAGTCAATGCCCGTTTTCACCAACATCCCCTAAAAAGTCGCCTAAATAAGGCCCCCTTAACTTAGGTACCTACTTACCCCTTCAAATGATCCTTTAACTTAAATTCTGTTTCACCGTCCTAATGGTTATCTAAATAAGAGTCCCCTAATTAGGTAACGTTTAGTGTGGAGGAACTATACAAATATTTATCGATAACTTAATCGATAAAACAACTTTACTAATACAACCATAAAACAAGTACCTAATTAACGTTTCTGATTTCAATATAAGATTTCATGTATGTGACTTTTTTATGAGATCATTCGCCTTCCAGACCTTTGCTTTTTCTAGGTATTGCTAATGATTAAAGACACTCACGGCAATCCATAATCATCCTCCAGTTGGCGAGGTCCACGTTCTTGTCGGCAGCGAGGCACTCAGCGACGAGCTGGTCGAGCAAGAGACAGCGACACTCCTCCTCAGTTCTGTGAGTGCCGTTGACGACAAGCTCGGAGCACTCACAGATCTTCTCGAGGCAGATGTTGCGCCATTTGTGCAGGTTCAGCACGTGTCCACATTGAGACAGTGGCTCTTTGCTGGTGGACCAAAACAAGGCGGCTTCAATTAGATTTTTTAAGGAAAATTACTTGGTTATTGATTGTTAAAATATTGAAATTATAGTAAGCTTTTACTATGCTTGTATAAAATAATGAAACGAGAACTAATAGAACTTAAAATCGATAGATTTCATATTTTTATGATCATTAACATATCAAGAAATAAAAAATTGAGAGTAGGTACCTACTTAATTTTTTTAGGTTACAAGAAAAAATAATTCGTCATCACAGTAGTGTGATTCTGTAAGACTTCATTCTAAACTTCGAATCTGAATCCGCCGTGAGTAGTAGTACACTAGCGCTACACTTGCGAGTTGAACTAAATTGACAGCAACATTTTGTTATATAAGTATGCGATGACGTTAAAAGTGACATTCTAAAATTTTATTTCCCCGTCACTTCGACGCTCACTTCGGACTCGAACAAGATTCAAAATCAAACAAATTTTATAGATTCGACGTGCTGGAAAAGTAAGTTCAATAGTAAACGAAAAAAAAAAATCTTATTTAATATATTTGTACATTGTCAATAATCATCTGCAGTATATACTTACGTTATAACATCACATAATGCCCAGGCCTTCCTCTGCTTCTCATCAGAAATGATCTTGGTCTGGCAGGCGTTGGGAGGCAGACCAGGTTTAGCCCAAGCACGACCAAACTCATCGATACTGGTGGCCAGTCTACCGTCAGGTAGACGTCTATCGTTGTTTGGTACACCGTCGAAGGCTCCACAAAGACCATCCACTGCGCCCATATAGCTTTTGAACACCTAACGATAAAGATATTTTGGGATTTTATTAACAAAATATGTTTATTAGCAACTTGAGACAGGTTAATAGTAATTTGAGAGATTGTGTACCTTTTTAGAGAATTTATTCTATTTTTTTTAAACAAACTTTAAAGACTTGACCGTTATTTGAAGCTTACTAAATTGAGAGTGGCGGTCCTGACTTCCGCTTTCTTTTCCTTCTCTTTTACTCTTTACTGGTATTTATATGAGGCTATCTCTCTCGCACACAAGTGCTCGTTTTGGCGTCTAAAATTTCCGCGAGAACAGTCGTGCAGCACTCACGACGTCACAGAATTTTTAAGTGTAACTTTAATATTATAAAAAATATAATATAATAAATTACACTATTATGTTTTCGATTTGAAAATTAGACTGAAAGTCTAGGGAGGGTTTAAAGTTCAGAAGATACTTATTGGTTAATTCTGACCCAAATCAGCTAGTCTATACTAATATTATAAGTAAAAGTAAGTTTGTATGTAGGGGGTAATCTTTGGAACCGCTGGTCGGTTTTCCAAAATTTCATTGCACTGATAGATAGCTACAATGTTCTTGAGTGCTATATGCCATTATCCTACGACCAATAGGATTGCAGCCGGTGAAACCGCGGCAATATCTAGTAGCAGGTAAAAAAAACTCACCCCAATCTTAATATCTCCTTCAGAAGTATAAAGAACGGTGAAGTTGTACTTCCTGGACTTAATGGCAATACCGTTGCCCAACCGGTCTACGTTGAAGCTGTTCTTCTGGAAGCAGATCTTGCTGGTCTGCTCCACCGTGTACTCGTAGTTGTCATACTCTATCATCATGTTTGGCTTGACTAGGATCAACTGGTCATCTTGGAGGATGAGGAGTTCGTTTTGACATCCGTCCAGGCGGCATTTCTTGCGGACTGTGAGATGAGGAGTTATTGCAGATTATAAGTACAATTATAATAACTTAAGAGTGGGAGAGCCATGCTTCGGCACGAATGGGTCGGCTCGACCGGATTGATACTACGGCCTCACAGAAAACCGACGTGAAACCACCACAGCGTTGTATTTCGCCGTCTGAGTGAGATTACTGGAGGCCTAATCCTTCAAACCCTAAATCTCCAAAAGGTCGGCAATGCACTCTTAACTCCACTGTAGTTGCGGGTGTCTTGGGCGGCGCTGATTGCTTACCATCAGGTAATCCATCAGGTCTTACTCTCAGGTCTCCTATCACATAACAAAAACGTCATAATATAAAATATAGTATGGTTGCTAATCCCGCTAGGTATGCAATGAGCTCCACACAATAGTCGGATAGACCAGAGGCAGATACCACGGCACCGCAGAAAACAGGCGTGAAACAACCACAGCGTTGTGTGAAGTGGGGTTAACGGAGCCCCAATCGTTCTTCCCCTGCTAAGTCTTCGAAACCCTAATCCCCAAAAGGCTCGATACTCAACTCGTAACTCGATAACTCCTCTGGTGTTATGGGCGTACATGAGCGGTGTCGATTGCTTACCATCAGGTAATCTGTCTGCTCGTTTGCCGACCTTACTACACAGTACATTTTTTTTCAGAGTATTCACATGGAAAATACCCGCTTCATCTAGTTTTTTATATATAAATTTGACATGCCAAAGTGCCATTTATGGCCTTTATGCAATTTAATTTTTGTTTTATTATAGTCGCTTTTCTGTAGGTACTATCAGTGTCATAAGTGCATGGAGGATTCCAAATCAAAATCGTTTGTACGGCGTTTCATCGCCTTTATAATATACCATGGATGACATAGATGGCGCTAGTATACTAGTGCTATTGAAAAATATATACATTCATAGTTTTTATCAGATACAAAGTTATTAACTTAATAAATTTTTACACAAATTAATCCTACGATATTCCAAACCTTTTTAAAGCAAAGCATGCAATAACCAGGATTCGAACTCGGTAGCATAAAATTTACCGAAGCCACTAGCCATTAGGCCATTGCGTAACCTTGAAACAAATTGAAATTATCCTACTCTTTATTATATTGAAGTTGTTTAGCAACTATAACCTGATCATAAATCTCAAAACAGTTGAGGGTAATTTAATATTAACTACATAAAAATTAAACCTTTTTGTTCAATCATAACATTCTTTACTATATTTGAGCGAGTTCAGTTACGATTTGTTTAACAAGTTTTTAATATTTATTTTTATTATGAGTTTGCGTTCAAATATTGATATGGCTACGAAGGCCCAAATAATAGCATTGCATAATCAAAGCTTAAATTATACTGAAATTTCGAGAGAAACTGGCTTAAACGTAAGTATTCTTTTAAAATGACCGTTCGTTATTTATTTTATTATCCATGGTTATCGATACATGAAAATAATAAATACACACGTCCCTTACAGGTAAAGACTGCCACTTTATGGATACCTAAAGCTGTTTCAAGAAGAGGGTTCATTGGAGCACCATAGTGGATCTGGCAGAAGACGTGATATTGACTCAGACCAGCTTCAACTTATGGGGCAAGGTTATGAGGAAAATTACTGGAGCATTGTCATCTTCAGTGATGCAAACAGTGAAAACTACATAGATGTGCTGAAAGACGTCATGAAGATGTGCTAGTGATAACGTTCGTGCAGGACAATTGTCCTATGTGTAATGTTCCATAATTGTGCAAGTGTTTAGTCAGCAATCAGACATACGGATTATTCCTTGGCCAGCGAGATAGGAGAAATAGGACGGATAAAAATGGTGGCTACACTAGTTCTTAGAAGAAAAGATATTGTTGACTATAGGATTAAGCAATTACAAGACCGGGGTAGCTATAATTTATTTAATGGATAAATGTTCAAGCTTAGTGTTAGTAGGATAAATTTATTGACTACTTTATAACCAGCAACTGTTATTTACAGTAATAATTTTAATGTTTTACTAAATATGAGAAATAAAAATAAAAGCAATATTAATATCTACAGATGCTATTGATTGCAAAATAATAAATTATTTATTTATTATTACTATAAACAATTCGTCCCATATCTAATGAATGCTATATATATCCCGGTCTTAGAAATGTTATTGATTTAAGGTCTAGCTTCAATTTCTTCCTTGTTCTGGAACGAATACTTAAGCTATGGGCCTTTGTCATAACATGATGCACAAAATGAATCACTTTAGTCAATACTTTAATTAAATCTAAATTTTAAATTTTATGGGGAGGTAAAATAGTTGCAGAAGTAAGGTTGCATATTATATAGAATCGTATTATAACATTTGTTTAAAACTAACTAATAAATGACTAGCACAACACAATTTTGATTTAAAATACTTATTAATCTTATAAAAAGTGTATTAAATAATGTGTCAGTTAAATGAAAAGTTATTAGGTCAGGGTATACACTATATAAGAAAGAAATAAAATATTATGTTTTAAGAAATAAATGTCTGAAATTATAATGTCACTAAAATAGTTTTATTCGTTATCCTTTATGAGAATTAAACTTAGTAGGTATAAGTCTTAATCTGTAAGAAAAATATGTTACTTTTTCATTAATAGTTAGCACATATTATAAAAGTTATTAATATAATTTTATTCTAAAATAATATATATATTTATTTTTGTTATCTTTTATAAATATTAAACGTCAAATATTTTATTTATATATTATTATTATTGATTTTATATAAAAAATATAAAAAAACCATTGTTAAAAAACCTGAATATAAAATTGATAACCCGGAATTGAACCGGTGCCCTTCGACTTCATTTTTCTATCATTCTTATTCATCCGAGCTACCGATCGCATTTTTTATGATGTAGAAAATGCGGGTTAGTTTATAACTTTTATTATTGTCTATTATTAATTATTGACGCCATCTTTTAATTGGTTTGCATTACTTGACTTAGATAGCGCTATATTAAGTCCTCGGAAATGAGAAAATTAACATAATTTATGTGTATTTGAATATAAATATATTATTGTTTCTTAATTATTATTTTAACCATTAAAAACCTTATTGTGTGTCTCTGCAGTGTAAAGTATTCAAGCTTTGCAGGGTTATTTTCATTTAAAAGCAGCGCCATCTAGTTGTCAATGGTAGCGTTATGCAAAACCTGTCAGTCAATAATCGACCTTAAGCTCTCCATGCATTTTTGTCACCCTTAGTACCTATATCCTTATATGTGCTTAAATGTTTAAAACTACACAACGGATTTTATTGCAGTTTGTTTAACAGATAGTGTGATTGAAGAGAAAAGCTTATACGAGTATGTATAATAACATCCGTTAAACAGACCACCCTTGTGAAGTCGGGTCGCTAGTTTTTTTTTATTACGTTTTTCTGCTTCTATGGCAATCTGTTATTCAACAATAAGCCATTCTTTTGTCTGTATCTGGAATTAATTGGGTCCAGCTCTAGCTGGTTACTCTAGGTCGCTAGTATCATATAAAGAAATGTAGATGTATAGTTCGTTCCATAATTAGAGACAACAATTTGACAACTGCAAATGTCAAACTACAAAATAATGTGGCCAGATTTTTTAACATAGTGATGGGCCCGAGTACGATGTTTAAAATAAAATACCGATACCGTTTTTTTATAAAATACCCTGAGCAAAATAAAACAACGTTGCGGTGATGTTTTTATAGTTTAGTGGAATTAATAATAATAATTTAAAATAAAAATGCCAAATCCAAGACTGGCTAAAAGAAAAACATTATATTTGAGGAACTTATGCTGAAAGCCGAGCTGTTGGAGATTTCCCGGAAATAGAAGAGTAATTATGAACGATACGTCGTGGACTGATGGCTGCTAAAAGGTGGGCACTAATTTACGGTTGCCTCCTTACCATTGTGATTTTAACCCGACGGAGTTAGTATGGGCACAGGAAGGTACCAGGGAAAGTAGCTAAAAATAATAAAGCTTTTAAAATGCACGAAGTCCAAAATTTAATTTCGGTCTTTCGGTCAATACCGGTCGCGGGACTTCACTATTTATGAATTGGAAAAACATGCAACACTCGAAATGTCAAATCGTTGTCTCTAATTATGGAACGAACTATAGTTACTTACTGAGTATAGTCCAAGCATCGAATCTGTTCTCGCGGGCCAGGATATGGAAGCACGCGTCATACTTGTACTCGACGCCATCGAACGTGTTGAACGTACGGCCCGTAACGTTACAGTACACGGGACGTTCCGGTGGAGGCACGCATTCATACCTAAACATATTATTATTACATAGAATAGAGCTACCTGAATTTGTCTCTCGTTAATAGATATTCAACCTTATTTCTTTTGAAATAAAGTCGAAATTCTTTTGAAGACATGAGACAGATATGAATTCAGTCGTTGATCTTTACATGTCTGTTGTTAAAAAACAGAACCATTGGAGGTTCCTTAGTACACCTGTTATATCAAGTCAAGAGAGACTTGGTACTTCAGTGAAAGTAGTATTCTGACGACCCAGTTATTCGTTTACCTCCAAATTTGCAAAGCAAAATCATTAATATATTTAGCCTACAAACATCTATCACTAAATTATTCAAGTATTTGAGGACTCTGCTGCAAAAATGCAGTATGCATCATTTTCTAGGCTATTTTAATTGCAATATAACTACACTTACTGAGGACATTTGTTGGATCCTGAAGCAGTTCTTTCTAGTCTCAGGGAGTAGCCAGGGGGACAGTTGACGACGGAGCAGACGGGGGGTGGGGTAACTCCTCCCCCGGGGCGGTAGGGGGGGAGTTTGGGGATGCACTTGAATTGCGCACACTCTTGCTTGGGGGCCGGTGTCTTGGTAGCTGAGGTTACGTCTGGCTTGTCCAAGGAGAACGCTTGGTTCGGACGTGGTGCTGGCAGTCCTGTGATAAACGCTTAAATTATTTATCTTCGCTTTCGCTTGTCACAAGGATTTTTTCCCTCCTAGACTTTTTATAACTTTTGAATTTTTTTTACAATTACAAACATACGTAGATGTCGTATCTATACGACATCTATGTATGTTTTAATTAAGATCTTTAGAAAAGAAATCCAAAATCATTAATCCAATACAACATATAGATTTTTCTGGAGTAGTCAGATAAAGAGAGATATTCTTACCATATCCACCTTTGGAGTATCCGCCTTTAGAATACCCGCCTTTAGAATACCCGCCTTTAGAATACCCGCCTTTAGAGTACCCGCCTTTGGAGTAACCCCTCTGGTACCTCTGGTACGAGTATCTAGGTCTTGGGGGAGGGAGTTCAGAAGCTGAGCCATACGTGGATCGAGGGGAACTTGTATCCGTTGAGGTGTAAACCACGGTGTAGCCTGGGGGACATTCCACCTTCGGGCATTCCAGAGCTGGAAAAAAATTACAGATTAAGCACAGTCTTATGCAGTTAGAAAAAATAGTTAGCTTAGTTATTTTTTCAGTTAAAAAGTTGTTTAGAAGTCATATTTAAGTCTGAAATCAAAATGGTCATAATTATTATTTAATTTTATTCGCATTTTCCATTTTTCATTGTATACCTACACAGTCAAAATATTTTATTTTCAAAGGAAGAAGAACTAAGGTCACTTTTAGCACGGTTCATGGTAAAAATAAATTCTTACCACGCGTTTTAGAATTTATTATGTGGTGAGATTTATTGGATGATTTCTTTTTGGGTTTTGGGCGGGACTGAGGCCTTCTTGCGAATTTTAATATTCTTGATTGGAGCTTAGGTGCTCGCCCCACGACTCTGTATCCTAAAACCATATACAACGCCAATTCACAGTTCGTACGCATTGATTTTTACGATATTTAATCAAGATTTTCATTTATTGAAGTAGAATAAAAATACTGTAGTTATTAGTAGTTTCGAGTACCTATATTCGTGTCAGGAACAAAGTCATTTAGGTCAGGTCAAAGTCATGTAATGATGTTTTCCTTCAAATGTTGCCAATTATCTGTTACCTACACAAAAAAATCTAGAAGAACTAAAATAAAGGTACCAGACAGGATACAACCATAAAGAATAAGGCCATTCGATACTGGCTAGGCAAGAAGGCTAATAACCGAGAACCATTTTTAGGTCGTATAATAAAAGATGGTACTTTTTAACTTTCAATAGTGGACTGTATTCATAATTGTAAAGTTATAACAGGTTACAAGTGCACCTGGCAATTAACGTCCGAGCGTGGTCGCGTCTCATTTTCGACGTAAATCCTGATGCCCCTACGATTTTCAAGTTTTTACCTCGCGCCTATTTGATATATCACCATGTGAAAATCATACTATGAATAAACTTTTTTTATTCGATACGTGTATACCTATATAATTAATATTAAAAATAATTTGTATACATGAGGATACGCCAAACACATCGCACCTTGTACTACCATATATTTACATATAATTAAAAAAAAGTACGTACAGATTTTTTATAAAACTTTGCCCTACACTAGGATTCTCCTGTGTGGTGAGTGCATTTACAAACATTCACATACACATGACACGCAGACCCGAAACAATAATATGGGAATCACATAAGGTGTTGTTCCCTGCGGGAATCGAACCCGCGACACGTCGCACGGCAGCCAGTTGCCCAGCCACCGCGCCAACCGTGCAGTCCATTATAATGTAATTTAAAGAAATAAACTTAAAAGAAGACTGTTTAAGAAAAAAATGTCTTAGTAATAAACTAAGACATTTTTTTCTTAAACAAATATCAACACTCACGTTTAGCAGTAGTGACGGCGGCGGCGACGGTGGCAGGGGACTGAGTGGTGACCACCACATTTTCCACCACCGTTGTCTTTGGAGTGCTGGGGGTGGTCGTCGTACAATCCTTCTCATCATCAGGGCAGTCTTGGAGACCATCGCACCATTTATCCAGCGGTAAGCAAAGTTTGCTGGTTGGGCAGATCTTTGTTCCTGGTGGGCATGGTTCGCATGTGCATTCACATGTCGATGGTGACAATTTTGGTACTAGATCCTGGAAGAATAAAATAAATAAATAATTTTATTTTGTCTTCACAATAGTCCTTTAAGTGATTACCTATAAGACTGACATTGTAAGAGACCAGAGCCTGAAGTAGGTTTTTGACAAACCTGTTTGACAGATTTCTGGGGACAATGTGTTGTTGTTAGTTTTGATATAACAATAATTGGTAATTGGAGATGAATTAGGGTAATATGTCGACAATGAGTAACGAAATAAATGATGATGAATAGGAAATGAAAGATACTACTTCGAAGGTTGTGCTACATTTCATTTCAAGTCAAATTCAATACTTTTATTGAAATGTCAAAGCGATACACTTCTATGAATTTTGTATGCGATCACAACATATGACATCGTGATGTTTTTATGTCAAACAGCATATTCAAAAAGCAAATCGTCTAACTTATGAATGAAAGTGTGATTACTTTGAAAAAAAAACAAATTAATTTATTTTTGATCTAGAAAACCACCCAATTGGTATTCTTATGATTCAAAGTGCACAGGAAAGAATATTGTTACAGTGTTTATCACAAATATTACATCATAATTTACAATTCGTGATAGGTAGTTTTAAAAACTGAGATGTATATTATTCTATCGTTTGATAAGATACACTTAAAACTTGCTGTGTGGAGTCTCCTACATGGACCGATGTGTAATATAAACTTTTTGCACTTACAGGTGAACACTCGCACTCCTTGACGGGCTGGCAGTGGGTTATACCGCCCAGCTTACACACGCACTCATCACAGTTCGCGCCGCGGAACGTGGAGCCTACTGGGTACCTGTAGCATACAAACATATTATTTAGGGTTCTTTTTTTGTCAGTGGAAAATCATCAAATGACTTCTGGCGCCCAGGGAAAGGTCTGTGAGAGAGAGAGAGAGAGTCAGACTGTTACCGACTCCCAGCTAAAAATATCTATTTAGTGTGTCAATCGATCGATGACTAAAAATATACTTAGTTATTTGTCAATATTATATTGTATTGAAACGTCGAAATAATTTATTTTTGACCTTGGGAACTACACAATTGTTGTGGTTCAGCGGGACACAGTGAATGCTTCTGCTCATTAATATACTGTATAATAAATATGCCAGCACTTACGTCATGAACGACTCGACGCAAGGACACTGGTCCCTGGTCACGCAGTTCTCTCCGTCGTAGTACTTGGAGGGAGGCTTGCAGTCACAGCTGTTAGCCTCCTCCAGCTTCTGCACTCCTGGACAGAGCTCGCAATCCGTCGGCTCGAGTGGCGGCTCCCGGTAGCGAGAGGTCGTTACTTCTGGAAGCTTCTCTGTTACAGCTAGAGACGGGAATGGGAATATTTTATTAAATAGATAAACAATTCCGTCTTCGGTTGAGTAGCTACTAGTTTAAGTGTGGGAGAGCGGTTGTGTTAACCAGTAAGTAGTTTTTGCACTTACAAATATTTTTCTTATATTTCTGTATCTTATAAATGTTACAATGTACATAACAATGATATTATAAGTTAAATGGTGTAGATAGGTTACCAAAACAAAATTCGATTTTCAAAAACGACACACTGATACACACATGAACAATTCGTATGTTTAGACGTCAAAGTGAGATGGCATTATTCAACAATCGCGAGAGAAAAAGAGACAAAATTGAAATAAAATGTGGCTAATTAGCCAGCAATTTAATGTATCACTTGCTGAGCGCTTGTAACCTATCTACACCTTTTTACTTATAATATCATTGGTATCTATACATAACTGTTGGCTAGCCTAATAAATAAATAAATCATAAATAAATGAATAAAGTAACAGTAACTACTTACGGTAAGGCTCAAAGCATCCGATAGGCTCGATCCTCATCTCGATATTATCCTTCCAAGTTAAAGGCAACACCTTCAAGTACTGCGCATGTATGGGCGGGTAGAACTCTTCAAATTGTTCAGTATCCCTGTCGAAGTTGCCTGGGAATACTTTGTCCCCCTTATCGTCCACTACAGGATTAAAGGTGGATAGGTCTGAAGTGTACATGATCTTGTAGGTGGAGACCCATCCCATTGGACCACCCTTCGTCTTGATACCCGTTATATTACGCGGTGATGTGAAGTTGAACTGCGGATAAAAAATTTATGAGTTGGATAGAGGTTTTTAGATTTTGAACTTTACGTTGTTAGGTTTAGGTTGAATTTTCATTGTCTATGATTATTGTCCTTGATCATCTCAGGTTTAGAGTTTCTTTACTGTTTTTCTCTTAGAAATCTACTCTCTAGAACGAGCAAGGAGTTTTATCAAAATTTATTTTGTATTTGATTTTCAAATGTATCTATAACTTGATTTAGACTCTGATTTAAAATTGCCTTTGTTAGGAAGGACACTACTTATTGGAGAAAACATTAACAGAATCAAAAAAAAAATTCTTAAGAAAATCATCAGAAGGATCTTAGAACAAAAATTTGTTACAATTTTATTGTATAGTCATGAAAATATTCTAGAAGAAAAGTGCCCAAGATACTAACCATGGAATCAAAAGAATTTTTTGATCTAAGCACCACAGCTTGGCCTTTTTGTATAGTTATAAAAATACCCTAGCAGAAAACTACCAGCGGTACTGACCATGATCCATTCTCCAGGTGTACTGTATAGCGGCCTCCAGCCCCTGTCTCCGTCCAGCTTGAAGTACTGCCGCGCGTCGTTGTTTGAGCTTACTTCTATGCTCTCCAGAGGAAGATCAGCGCCAAGACCTAGTGGTTCTAAGCATTCTGGAGCTCGAGGCTGTGGGGAAAATATTATCTTAGGTATTTTAGGTACTCTAACATGTAATATAGCATAATAAAATAACTTTCAAACAATTTTGTTACAAATCCTTTTTTTAAGAGCTATACTAAGTGTGAGCGAGCTATGCTTCGGCGCGAATGGGTCAGCTCGACCGGAGTGATACCACGGCCTCACTGAAAACCGACGTGAAACAAACTCAACGTTATGTTTCGTCGTGTGAATGAGGTTAGCGGAGGCCTAATCTTCTCCCTAATCCCCAAAAGGTAGGCAACGCACTCGTAAATCCTCTATTGTTGCCAAATGACTTTCGCCCAGGGTCGCCTATGGCGAGAGACGGCGTCAAACTTTTACTGACTAAAATCCACCAGGTTTCTTCTCCTGTTCAGCTCTATTACCTTATTGCGCTTGACCCACGACCCCAGCTTGTTATAAATCCTACCTATGATCGAGCGTCCACAAAAAGCATTTTATTTATAAAATACTTTGGGGCCCTTGGAAACCCTTCACTAGGATGCTCTCCTTTGTCGTGTGTCCGTTTACAAACATACAATTTCACATACACATCGCACCCAGAACCAGAACAACAATGTGTGGATCACACAAAGAGTTGTTCCGTGCGGGAATCGAACCCGCGGCACGTTGCGCGGCAGCCTGTTGCCCCGCGGCAGCCTGTTGCCCCGCGGCAACCGTGCAGTAATTTCAAATGTTGCGTGGAAACATTTTAAAATTTGCAAATGCTTGTCTCGTAATTCAATCAATCGACTTACAACGATAGTAGTGAGAGTGGTCTCCATGGAGTTGGACGGTTCCTTGCAGCCGATGAGCTCGAACCTGATCGAGATCTCCTCGTGCCACGTTAGAGGCTGGATGCGGTACACCTTGGCCTCGACGGGAGGCTCCAGCATTTGTTGCGATACTGCGTTGTGCTCTACTGGACCTCGGAACACCTGGATAAAGAAGTTTGGTTTTCAGTATAGTTACACTAATATATTATTATAATACTGGCTTCCAAGCCTGACTTTGTCCGCGGCTTTGCCGCGTAGCATGTTGATTAAAATAGTAGCCTATGTGTTAATCCAGGGCATCATCTATTTACGTACCAAATTTCAAACAAATCGGTCCAGCCGTTTTTGTGTGAAAGAATAACAAACATTAATCTATACATTCTCGCAAACGCTCACATTTATAATTATATTGGGATTATATTTTTATTTATTCCTTTATTTCAGGCAGCTAATATAGGCCATAATTAATTAAATCCTTACATATATTATATTAACAAAACTTACAAACTTATGTATTGGTGATACAATTTAAAACATAAAATTATTTAGAAAATACCAGTTTAATGCCTACAAAACATTTCTATTACAAATAATTACAATACATAACTAAAATTAATACCTAGGCATTAGCTGTCAATTTGAAATTAGTTTCTGAGGCGGTGACGTAATTATTTTTACGCCTAGTAATCAATGGTCATAAACTAGTCGGAAAAGTCGTTGCAAATAGACTTCTAATAAAAAAAAACATAGATTCTATTTCCAGTTATACTATTAAGAAATCTACAAAACCATACCTTCGGCTTTCCATCAGGTCCGTTGACAGTGGAGAAGGAGACTCCATCATCGCTGTACAGGACCTTGTAGCTAGTGACGTACTGGTCGAAGAGTGGGCTGCCCTGCATCTTCACGCCGTATACCGGCTCCCGACGAGGGAACTCCACTTGGATGTACTGGTTGGTGTCCTGGATAGCCGGATTCCAACTACCAGCTAGAAGAAATATTGAATTCAAACTGTGGGAAATTCATTTTTCGGCACGAATGGTTCGGCTCGATCGGAGTGACACCACGGTCTCACAGAATACGGCCGTGAAACAGCCACGGCTTTGTATTTTGACGTATAAGTGAGGTTATAGGAGGCCCAATCCCTCAATTTTAATCTATACTTTTAAAAAGCTTTGAAGTTACATCGTCGTGTAAGTCATTTGAAATTGGAGAATTTTAACACCGCGATTTAGCAAATCTATCCCAACAGGTAGAGTGCCCTCATTTTAGTTACAGCAAAAACTAAATATATTTTAAAGTTATTTTACTAATGTACAACGGAGTTCATAAACTGCACCAGCGTAGGTAAATAACGAGGCATTTAAGCAAAAATAAATCGAATTTTATTTAAATGGCTTGCAAAGCGTTGGTACTTCTGTAAGTTTATTAGATATTCAAGAATTCACAAAAACAGAGTCTATCTTTCTACTTCCTATCTATAGAACCTAAATTTTGAAACAAGAAAAGTAACATTGAAATGTTACAAACAAAAAGATATGCCCCGGGTGAGGATCGAACTCACGACCTTAAGATTATGAGACTTACGCGCTACCTACTGCGCTACCGAGGCTTGTGCATTCGAAGCTAAATTGTCAACCCAGTTCTTATTGTTGTGCTAATAATAATGAAATGGCACAGATCCAAAAATAATAGACTAGAGTTTTGTACTTTTTAAAATAGCTGATACAGATTAGGTATATTGTGTACATTTAAATATGAACGGCTTTATGTAAGTATCATACTATGAAAAATATCCCTACTTTATTTATTTGGTACAGAAAATTATTATTTTTTTGACAATAAAATCCGACTTTTTCTATTAAGTATTACAAAAATAACTTTTTGCATCTGCATCCTGATGTTAAAAATCTGTAGTTCTAAATATAATTTTCAAAGTATAGGTAACATATCCTCTTCAAACTCTCAAAAGTCCGGCAACGCACTAGTAAATCCTCAATATCCGCGGATGGACGACGAGGGGCATCGATTGCGTACCATAAACATATAAGCCGCGTTTGAATAGTTTTTTTTAGTAATTTTTAAAACTATTAAGTACATTTAATATTGGCTTACCAGTGACATCAAGTGGGTGTCCGTTGAGCTTGGCATACTGCGGTTCAAACAGTCCGCTGGCGACGGAGCTGGCGCTGAATGCGGAGTCAGGGAGGGGCTGGTCGCCCCACATCAGGTCCAAGTAGCTGTTAAAAAAAAAAACATAATGATCCCACTTGTTTTTATAATTTGTTTTTTATTGTAATATTCATTTTGGTTTACATTTTTCAACGAACAATTTACAATAATTTTATTAGCGTAGCTACTTTATGTACCTAGCGATATTTGAACATTTTTAAATATTAAATCCTATCAATATTTTGTTCTAGGTGTAGGTACTTAGAACTGAAAAATGAAGATGTTGTCGGAACTTTAAAATTTCCGATTATTCCATTATATAAAAGTTATTTATTAGTTACTGTTTAGCTAACAAGCTACTAAAACTGGTGTCCAATTCAAAAAAGCTAAGTAAGTACTTTCCGATAAATGTTTCTTTTTTAATTTAAAGAAAGGCTTTGCCCCTTTGCGACCCTGTCGCCAGATAACGTTATATATACTAATATTATAAAGGAGTAAAATTTGTAAGTTTGTATGTAGGGGGTAATTTTTAGAACAACTGCCTGGTCGGATTGCCAAAATTCTTTCACTGATAGATAGCTACAAGGTTCCCTGAGTGCTATAGGTTATAAAACATCACGCTACGATCAAATGCAGCTGAGCAGCGGGTGAAACCGCGTGAGAGTAGCTAGTCCCATTTAAAAACACTAATTACCTTACTACTAACTTATACCGATAAACAGTAATACAGTAAACGAACTAAAATTGAACAAACACAGGTAAAAAAGTCTTACCTATTCGAGTTACATAGAGGCGGCGGTGACACGGTGCTCGGGATAATCAAAGGAGCAGCTATTGTCGTCTTCGTAGAAGGACTTGGCGTAGTCGGCGTAGTTGGAATAGTCGGCGTAGTCTTCGTAGTCGGAACAGTTGGTGAAGTCGGGAGAGTCGGCGTAGTACCCGTAGAGGCAAAGGCGGTAGTCGTTGCTTCACTACATCCGACTAGTTCGAACCGTATAGATATCTCTTCGTGCCATGTGAGAGGGTGTATGCGAATGACCTTTGCTTCGACTGGCGGTTCCAGCCATTGTGACTCTGGAGTACGGCTGTCTGAAGGTCCTTTGAATACCTATATGAAAGGTTGGATTTTAGTTACGAATTGATATTTAATCTGCCTTTCTAATTGAAGGATATTAAACCTCCATATTTGAAAAATTTGGTAAGCACCAGGCGTGACTGCAGATTCCAGATGACGTAATAATGATATCAAAATCTTTTCCATATATTTTAGCAGATAGAGGAATCGTTCAATACATAGGTTAGAACTGGCTATAACTAGTTCATAACACTATTCGTTTCTTCCAACTTCGCTCTTAGTACCAGTGTATAAAGTACCATACGGGTTATTCCAGGCTAACCATAATGAATGTATCTCTGTCCCAACATTCAGATCCTTTGGTAACTCGTAACTCCTTTGGTGTTGCGGGCGTCCATGGGCGGCGCTGATTGCTTACCATCAGGAAATGCGTCAGCTCGTTTGCCGACTTATCCCATAAAAAAATCCTACAATTTAGTAAGATTGAGATTGATCATCAGCACATACCTTCGGTTTCCCGTCAGGTCCTTTGATGACTTCCAGTGAATCATTACTGTCACCGTACAAGACTTCGTAGCTGGTGACGTACTGGTCGAAGAGAGGGCTGCCCTGCATCTTCACTCCGAAGATCGGTTCCCGACGAGGCAATTCCACTTGGATGTACTGTTTCTGGTCTTGAGTTGCTGGATTCCAACTACCAGCTAGGGATACATATATAATAGTGTATCGTTAAACTATCATAGGACATACTAATTAAGTTGTGAATCGTGAATATATCTTAAAATGTTATGCGACAAATTTTTATAAGGAGCGAGCTTATTGCTAATCTTTTTGTGTTTGCCTTTATTTAAGAAACCTTTGCCCCACATAAGGATTTTCTTCTGTGTCTAGAAGAACAACTTGTGGCTGACACAAAGAGTTGTTCCGTGCGGGAATCAAACCCGCGACAAGTTGCACGTCAGCCGGTTGTCCAGCCACACCATTAACCGTGCAGTCAGTCCCATCTACACATGGATGTAAAAATTAACCGAAACAGCTGGTAAATCTTTATCCGTTTATACTTTTTACAAAACATTAGTTTAATATTGGTTTACCAGTGACATCAAGTGGGTGTCCGTTGAGCTTGGCATACTGCGGTTCAAACAGTCCGCTGGCGACGGAGCTGGCGCTAAATGCGGAGTCAGGGAGGGGCTGGTCTCCCCACAAGAGGTCCATTAAGCTATAACAACAACGATTAATTAATATTTAGTTTTTAGTAAGGATGGAGGGAGGGGGAAGGATTGGGCCTCCGGTAACCTCACTCCGGTAAACAGCGCAAACACAACTTTATCTATGCTAATATTATAAAGAGGTAAAATTTGTAAGTTTGTATGTAGGGGGTAATCTTTGGAACCGCTAGATAGCTACAATATTTCTGAGTGCTATAGGCTATAAAATAAAACATCACGCTACGATCAAATGGAGCTGAGCAGCGGGTGAAACCGCGTGAGGGTAGCTAGTATATTATAACTGTGCACCTCAGCACAACTCTAATACATTATTAAATCGTATAGTAGGCAGTTGGTATACGACGTACGGGAAAAAATAACACTCACTTTTCTTTCGAGCATTCAGGAGGCGGCGATGTCACTTTTTCAACAGTAGTCGGTTTCGCAGTAGTCGTAGTTGTGCTGGTCGTAGTAGTCGAAGGCACTATGTGGGGTTCGATGATCGGTTCGTGCGTGGAGCCTTGTACTTGTGTGCTTACGATGACGCATTCGCTGGAGTCGCAGTGCATCTCGTTGTTTAGGCATTGGCATTTGATGCATCCGTCTGCCACTACGCCACCCGGCTGTAGGGGGAAAAGTGGGTAAAGTTAATAATAATTGATAATGGCAAGATATTTTGTTTCTTGATTAAGTTGGACTAAACGAAGAATAAAAATGAACTACGGCATCGGCCAAGAGTAGGGATTTTTAGTCATTAATAGTATGACCCTCCCTTTCGCCTCATCCAGGGCGAGAGATACCATTTGAAATGGAACTGCCTCCAATCTTAACACTTACAACTACCTACAAGCATAGCGAAAATAATAATAGTTAACATTTGATTGTCGTGGTGGCCCGAAGGTTAAGGAGCCCGCTTCTCATGTATATAATGTTCGACAACTAGGGTTCGAAACTTAGGAAGTACCAATGTGACTTTTTCCAAGTTATATGTACTTTCTATGATTATTTAGACACCACTGACATAAGGTGAAGGTAAACATCATGAGGAAACCTGGACTTATAATTTCTAATTATAAGTTTGAAATCGACAACCCGCATTGACCAAGCGTGGTGATTAATGCTCTAACCTTCTCCGTATGAGAAGAGGCCTTTGTTTAGCAGTAGGCACTTATAGGCTGATGATGATGATGATGATTTAATTGTCGGGTAGGATCATACCTTAATGATCTTATTGTCGGCGAAACAGGTGCAATCCTTGCGTGGCACGCAGGTCTTCTCGTCTCTCCAGTAGGAGTCAGGCGGGCACTTCTTACTGACGCAACCTTCTACGCAGACCTGTACGAAAATAATTATTAGGTATTTACTTATTAAATTTAAAACCAAAATCTGCACAGGCAACGTTGTGTTTTGCCGAGTGAGTAGGGTTATCGGAGGCCCAATCCTTCCCCTCCCCAATCCCTGACGGATTACCTGATGGTAAGCAAACAGCGCCACCCGCAACAGAGGAGTTACGAGTGTGTTGCCGACCTTTTGCGGATTAGGGAATCGGAGATTTAGGGATTGGAGGAGGGGAATGATTGGGCTTTAGTAACCTCACTCACACGGCGATACATAAGTTTTGCTGTAATAAGAAATTACCTCTCCAACACATCGTCCTTTTTGTACGAGAACTCTGCGGAAGTAGTCGCAGAGTCTGTCGCAGCGGTACGCGCAGGACGAGTATTCCTGCCCGGCCGGGCACGGCGCCACTGTCGACAGCGTCGACTGCGGTGCTACTAGTGGACGAACAGAAAATCAAGTTTAATATTGGAGTTAATTTTACTAGTACAACCATATTAACAATTTCATAACAATATAAATTTAATTATACCGATCATATGTACTATGTATAATATATCAAAATTAAAAGAAATCGCAGTTGTGTTCGTTTTCGTAGTTACAACTAAAAACATTAAACCTGGACCAGTTTTACTGTAGCTACGTACATAATATTTTTAATTAATTTTGTTACAGCCACAAAAAGGTTTTTCCAAAAGAATATTTTAGAAAAGTAAAGGGAAAAATGCTGTTAAAAGCAAGCCTTTGGAATTTTCGTTACGGTTTGCAAGCAGAACAATGACTGACATATAGTTTTAAATAGGTATAATTTATGTGTTTAAAGGAGTCTATTAATTTAAAACAAAATGAGAGCGTAATTTTTGTTTGCATTGTAATAGCTTGTGCCGGTGTTGTACCGAATAAATGTTTTTTCTTTCTTTCTCTCTTTTCTTTCTAATTTAACAGCTTGGTACATGGCCCACCTATTTATATTTATTTTTTATATGCTCTTTTTGTACTCATCATCATAGACCTCCCCAAGGTCTGTTAGTTCAAGAATGCTTAAGCAATAATCGTCTTGTTACTCTGTATATTGAAAAGCAAATGATTCGATCATATCCTGCACGATTTAACAATATCAGTATTTAGAGAGATATCATTAAGAACATTAGGTAACTACCTGTTGTTGTTGATGTTGATGCAAGAGTTGTTGTAGTGGAGACAGCACCTAAGAAATGTCAATAATAATTAATTGAGGATCCATAGTTATTAAACAATTAAAAAGTAACTAAACAATTTATTTTGTCGTCGGAGTGATTAGTTTTGTGAGATAGAATACAGCAATATTATTGTAAGTAAACAATTTGTTTTATAATTCTTTTACTTATGTAGGTGCCTATATACGTGCGAATTGAATAATACTATTAAAATAAGTAAATAAAACTATAATATAAAAATCAATCGTGCAATGTGTTGGTAAGCGCACAACTCAACAACGCCCGGATCCATTTACAAATTCTTATTTTGTCGTTATTGTCAGGAGAATGTTTTCATGAAAGGTAAATTTATAAAAGTAGAGATGAACATTTGAAAATAGCAACCGGTTGAATAAGCCAATCCGTGCGAAGCAGAGGCGAGCCGCTAGTACATATATAAATTACTAGCTTCCGCTTCCGTGGTATGTAGATAAAAAGTAGCCTATGTCCTATTCCGGTCTGTATCCTATGCCTGTACTAAATTTCATTCAGATCCGTTCAGCCGTTTTGGCATGATTGAGTAAAAAACATCCAAAAATCGTTACTTTCGCATTTATAATAGATGTCTAGCTTGGTTATAAAAAATATATGCACTTACCGGGAGTGGTACCGCCACAGTCGGGCCTGACGAGGGCCACGCTGTCGGGCCAGTCGCAGATCATGGTGACATTGTTGTACATGGTCCCGGGACCGCACGACTTCAGCACGGGACCGTCCGGCGCACACTCGTAGAACTTCGTGCAGTCCGACGGGTGAGGCTCGTTGGGACGGACCGAGTTCTCGCATAGAGATGGTTCTGCACATATATTATTATGAATTATTCAGTCTACTATTACCTATTACATTCAATATTTAATACAAGGTTTACTTCAGCATTTAAAGAAAGGATGAGAGTTGGAAAAGAAAGGTCCTGTAGGAGATACACCAAAAAACCACCCCGTTTTTCCCCTGCTACAGCTGAACATATCTATCTACTAGAGCTGAATAAACATGTATATTCTTAAACGGGATTTATGGATTCCCCGCATCACCCAGAGGTTGACTGGTAGAGAATGCTCAATGTCAATGCTTTAAATAAATAAATTTCTGATCGCGCATTCCACACTCACCCTCACACTCGCAGTAGACCCTGATCTCGAAGTCCAGGCACTTGTTGCCAGCTACCTCCTTGCAGTACAGTCCTCGCTCTAGGCTGCACTCCACGTCCAGGCCGGTCTCCTTCGGACTCTTGTGGTCTCCCACCGTGCGACATTCTATCTTCTTCATCATTTGTTCTTTACACATTGGAGTGCCGATTGTCTACAAATATAAATCAATTTATGTTTAGTATTTTGAGGTTACCGGAGGTGCAATCCTTCCCCCACCCCAATCCGTTCCCTTTCCCAAAATCTACAAATCCCTTTTTCCCCAAAAGGTCGACAACGCACTCGTAACTCCTCTGTCGTTGCGGGTGTCCATGGGCGACGCTGATTGCTTACCATCAGGTAATCCGTTAGCTCGTTGGCCGACCGAAAAATAGTTACAGGTATATTTTTTTGGTTGATTGTTTAATTGGTTTTGATAAGAGACATTTTTTTATCTCCCGCCCAGGGTGAGACGAGAGGGAGTGTCAGACTCTTACTGACTAAAACCCTCCGTTTCTTCTCTTGCTCCATTCCGAGACCGCAGTACTTTATTGCACTTGCCAAGCAAACCCTGCTAAACATCAGCTCTGTTAAGCCCCACTGTGGTGGTCTTCTCAAAAGACCAACCTAAACATCGGCTCCATCTGCGGTCCCATCTGTGATGGTCTACTGGTTCTTTTAGGCAATTAAATACCACTGGATGGGTTAAAAGAAACCTAGAAAACAAAACTAAGAAAACGAAAAGGGTTTCTTTTTCTTAATGCATTAGTTAACGTCTGAAAGGCACCCTTATGAAGATACAGCGTTGTGTTTCGCCGTGTTAGAAAGGTTACCGGAGGCCCCTCTTCCCGTATCCCTTCCCGATCCTTATATCCACAACCCTTATCCCCAAAAGGCCGGCGACGTACTCGTAACTCCTTTGGTGTTGAGGGTGTCTATGAGTGGCGCCGATTGCTCACCATCAGGTAATCCGTCTGCTCGTTTGCCGACATATAGCATAAAGAAAAAAATACACAATTTCAATTTGCCGCAGGGTAAAAAAAATAGAATAGTCACCAGTTCATTAGGTCGTGGCAGTGGTTCGTTGTCGATGGACTCTCCATGTGGACCGATCTCCGGCTCCCCTCTGTTGATCCAGTTGGTCCAGCCGGTCACACACTTCAGCGGCTCATCGTGGGGTTTCGGTGTAGTATCTTGGCGTGGCTGGGATTAAATAAATAAGCAATAGATACTCTAATATAAAGGTAAAGTTACAATAAAAATTGTTGCTGCTAAAGTTACAATGAGGGAGAGTCATGCTTCGACGCGAATGGGTCGGCTCGACCGGAGTGATACCACGGAAAATCGGTGAAAAACAACCACAGCGTTGTGTTTCGCCGTTTGTGTTAGGTTATCATATAGGAAAATCATAAATACGCGATGGTAAAATGGCAGAGGCAGATGAAAAAGAGGATTTCTGCCTCTTAGCAAAACGGTGAATGGATGACCTAAGACTTATAGGACAGGCTACCTGGCTAAGATAAGATAGAGACAAAGAAAAACGGAAGCAGCTGCAAGCTGGATGGATACCGGGCAAACTAATGCGTGTACGTTTCTACATTTGATTAACTAATTAATTATTTAGAATCAGCAACAAAGGCTGAAATAAAAGTAAAAAATGAAGCCGGCATTTCCTATCTGACTTATCTGAAAAGAAACACCGAAACAAACTCAGAAGTCCATCTCTTTACACTTACAGTTTCAACAGTAGTGCTACAAGGTTGTCCAGTACAGATCTTCTGTTTCTTTGAACACCGGCAGGTATGACAGGCGTCCTCCTCGATGACTTCTCCCTCCGCGACCTCTCGGCCGTCCTCCAGTACCATGCACACTGGCTTACACTTGGCGCGCGGTACGCACTCCTTGTGAGTACTGTTCTTGTAAACTTGACCTTCTGGACATGACTTCTTCGGTTTGCAGCCTATGGAAAGATGAGATTCATTAGGATTTGTATAAGACCACATAATATGTTTCTAACATGAACATAAATTGTGGGAGATCCATGCTCCCACGAATTAGTCAGCTCGACCGGAGTGATACCACGGCCTCACACAAAACCGACGTGAAACAACCATACCGTCATTGTATTTCGCCATATGAGTGAGGTCACCGGAGGCCTAATACCTCGCCTCTTCCTATCCCTACCCGATTCAAATATCCCATTATCCCCTAAAAAATCGGCGACGCGTTCGTAACTCGTTTGGTGATGCCTGCGAGTGTCCATAGGCGGCGCCGATTGCTTACCATCAGGTAATCCGTCTGCTCGTTTGCCGACCTATCACAAAAAAAAAAACTTTAATAATTGTCTTTGTTACCTTCAATACAAGTCTCCTGTTCGCAGCTGGTCTTCATGTCAGCATAGTACAGGGTGTTGTCGCATGTCTCCAACGGGCACGCCGGGAGGCACGCGTCATAATTCGAGCATTCCTCGTCACATTGCATTGCTGGGAAAGAAACAAAATATTTTAATTCTTATTACGATTAAAGGGATCAACTACCTACATACAAGAAGCAACTGACTAAATGCTACAACAATTAGGACAAAAATGACAACTGTTCATTCGATTATTTCGATAAATATATGTGTGACAGTAAGTAGTGCACTTGTGACAATCAACACATGAATAGGTAAGAGTCCCGTTGAGGCTTGAAATTAGTAGAGCTTTAAGTGTAGTAGTCGTTATTTTCAAATAATTTACTATTCTATTCCACAAATGACTATTATTATTATTATATTATATCTATTCCACAAATGATTATTATGACTATTCCAAAATAAAAATCAAAATCGTCCCGAAATATTGAAAAAGTTGAAAAAGTCTCACGGCAAGTTTCCTGCGTCCTCCAGTTGAAGGAGACGCCCCTGGCGGCGCAGGCGTACGCGTATGCGGCGAGCGCGGTGCAGGCGCACTGACAGTCGTCGCCCGCGTCGCAGGCGCAGGCGTCGCGCGCGCAGCGCTCAATGTACGCAGACGGCGCCACCTCCGCGTGGCACAGCGTGAACGGGAACTGCTTCATCTTGCTGCATACTGACGACGCCCATTCTTTCCGCTCGGGACGTTGCTTGCAGTGATCCTGTGTGGAACATTTGTTGCTATACCTGCTTTATCTGTTCAATGACTTAGTGTGATGGAGACATATATGTTCAAGTAATACCCCATTTTAAGTAGGAAAGTATAAGGAAGTATATTTTTTTATTTGCACAAAACACGGTATAGAAGTGGTGTTATACATAATAATGAAAGGCACAATCCTGTTTCACTAAAAAAGCATGCAAAATTTAAAAATTAATATAACATAATAATTAACATGGCATATTAAAACGTATGCTCCATGAATTATTTTAAATTATAGAAGTTACATTTATTTAACAACTTATACAATTCGGACTGAAATAAATGTTTGTTAATTTTTTTTTATTCACATGGTAACTTATTGAATATTTTCACACACATCGCCAAACAGCTTTTAGTATACTTAGTAAGTCTCGGAAAGTCATTCAGAACCAGCCTATGTAGGTCTAGCCTGTTTCTCGGATTTACCATAGCTGCCATCTTAAACTGTAATGCAACATGGTATAGTGATTTGAAAAAGCTTCAATTGCTTTATCCAGTTCAAGTCTTTACTCCAAGACCCTTGCCCTAGATAACGTACATCAAAATCAAAATGATATCATAAACGTCCATATAAAATGGAAAACATACCAATAAACGTTGTGGTTTCGGACATGTCGGCTTGAGTTTCCAGGAGTCGGCAAAGATGAGGGCAGATGACTCCGCCATACCACCTCCTGAGGGAGTCTGGAAGTCGTCGCGCATGTCTCCGTTGTAGTTACCGCACAGACCTTTCACCTGGAACCAACACATTATTTAGTTATTTTTTTTTTGTTTAAAAGAACGTTGCCCCACTTTCGGCTTTTCTCCTGTGTCGTAGGTGCGTTTACAAACATACAATTTCATATAAACATCGGACCCAGAGCCGGAACAACAATTTGTGTTGTTTCGATTCTAGGCGACTTGTGTTTGAGGATGTGAAAGGAGAAATTCTAGATAGGGGCAACGAATTAAGAAAATAATTGTGTCTAAGAAGTTAAATGTCAATTATTATGTTTTCGGCTTACTCACGTAATAATTTGACGAGATATCAGTCGCCGCATCGCGTGTCGCTGAATGCTGCTCATGAATGTGAGTTCTAGCATGGCTTGAAACTAGTCGAGTATCTCGTCAAATTATTACGTGAGTAAGCCGAAAAATAAGTTATTTTTTACAAAAAAGAAAAAAACGAAAGTTAAATGTCGTTTTTTTTGTAAATAAATATGTTTTGCTTGTACTTATTTATTTAGAACTCACCCTTCCTTGCCACATGGACTCAATCTTGACGTAGACCCTCATGCCACGGTCCCATTGCAGGCTCATGCCCAGGGTTGGCACATCCAGGAACACGTAGGCTCCAGCCAGACGCATCTTTATTCTAAAGGATACATTTTAAAATTAGTTCATCATACAATAGACTACTAGATGGCGCCCTAATCGAAAATAAGCTGACAAAAATAACAAGAAAAAAAATAACAACTCAATCAAGTGTTCAAATAAATGCGCTTATGATGTTAAAAGCTCTGCAGATTTTGCTGTATCGAAGATCCGACAACTTACCGACGTCGGGACTAGTGTACTTCAGCTACTTCCATAGCATCGTGTCACTTAACAGAATTCCATAAATTCTGTTGCGGAGACAGGCATCCGAGATTGAGTCTTTATTACAAAAGCGTGTCGTCAGAGCTATATAACTTATGTAGGTCGTCGCGAATCTCTCAGAGAAAAGTTTAAGGAGATCAACATTATGACCGTACCATGTCTATTTATCTATGAAAACATTGTGTATGTTCAAAATATTTATAAATAATACTAGTATGCTTGTATACCTCTTTAGTTTAGATATATCTGGGAGCGGAGAATCCTTGGTGAGAGAGACGATTTCCTCATCATTTCCACTGCCGACCTTCAGGGTGACTGATTTGGAGCAGGTAGCACCAGTTGTGCCGCATGGTACGTTCTAGAAAGATAAAAACAGTAATATTTTCGTTAGTTGCGTTGAAACAAACTTGCTTTACAACTTCTAACTAAAACATCGCACCGTATGACATGGTTTTATTTTTTTAACAATCTTCTAACAATTTTAATGGCCTTATACACCCTTATAAGTATTTAATAATAGTTCATCAAAATCAACAGCGAGAACAAGCAGCCTTATCAGGCAAACAGACCAGAAGATTCTAGCATTTAGGTATTTATAACTAAGTTAAGATTGTTAATGGCAAAACCTCACCTGGATCTCCACATCGAAACCATCCTTGCTGTCCATAACTCCTTTAGCCAGAAGATAAGTACAGACGCCCTCGAAGTCATAGTCAGTGCCGTCAAAGGTGACCACGTGTGAGTCGCCCCATGCTGAACAAATGCCGGCGCATTTACGCTGCGTACACGACCACTTGCCGCTTTTACATTCACTGTACAATAAAAATAGAATTGTAGTGCTCATACTCATAGTCTAAAGGACTAGACGGATTACAAGGGCTGTAAGCAGACAGGATACTGATGACCTGGTGGTAAGCAATCAGAGCCGCCCATGGACACATATCAACCAAACGCGTTGCCCACTTCTTGTGAGTTATTTACAAGAAGTGGGCAACGCGCTTGTGTAATCAATGAAGGATAGGGGATTTGAGGATTGAGGGTGGGGGGTTATTTTTTTTTTTGTGAGGGGAAAATCATCAAATGACTTCTCCCGCCCAGGGCCGGGCAGGAAGGAGTGTCAGACTCTTACTGACTAAAAACCCCCCTGTTCCTTCTCCTGCTCTGTGCCGAGGTCGCGGTGCCTCATTGCGCTTACCCCGCAACCCCGGCTGAACATCAGCCCTTTAGGGCCCCATCTGTGGTGGTCGAATGGCTCTTTGAGGCGCGCGCGGAACGCTACGCGCCGTACGCTCGGGCCTGGTTCTGGTCGGGCGGCGAGCTGTTCGAAAGAAAGTGAAAGGCACGTACGCAATACGCATACATAAATACACAATATTCACAAAGTATTGTCTTATTTGAAATTACAAAGTATCTGGGGGCGTAGCTCAGATGGTAGAGCGCTCGCTTAGCATGCGAGAGGTACCGGGATCGATACCCGGCGCCTCCAAATCTAATTTTTGTACTTTATTTCAAAGAAAATTGCACTTTTGTACTGTAGTTTTCTTGTTTTTAAGAGCAATGTAAAGTGTTGGGTACTACCTAAAAGAATCTACTAAGCTAAGCTACCTTTTTTAATGAATATTGTTTTTACCTAATGAGTGTGGAAGAGCCATTCTTCGGCAGGAATAGGTCGGCTTGACTGGAGTGATACGGCTTTACAGAAAACCGGCGTAAAAAATCACAGCGTTGTGTTTCGCCGTGTGAGAGAGGTTACCGGAGGCCCAATACTTCCCCTCTTCCAATCCTAAAATCTCCTAATCCTTAATCCCCAAAAGGTTAGCGACGCACTCGTAACTCCTCTGGGTGTCCATGTGCAGCGCTGATTGCTTACCATCAGGTAATCCGTCTGTTAGTTTCCCGTCCTATCACATAAAAAAAGAATATCTTCGACTCCTTTACATATTCACTTCATTTAGTCGAAAACCAAATAAATCCAAATGCACTGCAACTCTGGTACTCAAATCAATCGGTGCAGTGGCTAAATGTCCGGCTATTATACTAGATGCCATTCCCATAAGATGAACTAAACGCATACTGACCATTTATTACACTCTTCCTGCATGGTATGGCCATCAGGGTAGCTCCTGCCGCCGTGGTGACAGGGGCACTCGGTCGGAGCCACACACTTCTTGGACATGGTGTCCAGAACGAAGCCTTTCTTGCATTGACAGCCTGGACGGCATTCAGCTGCCGTCGACGTTGGCGGAAGATGCATGTTCTGTCAAATGATTATTTACGTATGTAATTTGTGTTGGATTGTCTGAAGAATTTAAGGGCCAAGAAATGACTTAATAGATATATTTTTGTGACTAGTTAGGTAAATTACTACACGGTTAGCGCGGTGGCTGGGCAACTGGCTGCCACGCATCGTGTTGCTGGTTAGATTCTCGCACGGAACAACTCTTAATGTGCTCCACAAATTGTTTGCATTGTATTTTTGTACAAATGCACCCACGACATGGGATAAAATCTTAGAGCGGGACAAAGATTTTTAAAAAAAATTGGTGCAGACGTGATATCAAAAAGTATCTTTTCTTTACTGTAGGTATACTATTCCTTCCTATTTATTTAGGTCATGTTTGGAAGCTGAATATACTGTCATCGCCAACTTTGACAATATCATTTTACTTTGATAAGATGTTAGTATTATCATTCGTCAATAAAAAATATGTGATTCAAAAACTAATTTTCTTGTTAAGAAAAATAAATACCATAAAAATGTTGCCCATTTGCACTTTAATACATAATGTTTCTGATATAGAGATTATTTTTTGTAATAATTACTTTCGTATTAAGAACAGATTCGGGCATGGTCTAACTTAAATTTGTCCAACTAATGCTCAGATTTAACCTCTTGTCTGCCGGTATATGACAACCAATAGAAAACAATAGAAAACACATTGTGTTGTGTTTCGACTTGTCAGTGGACCGGAGGCCCAAAACCTCACCATCCCCCATCCCTTCCCAATCCTTCAATATCGTAAACCTTTATGCCTAAAAGGCCGGCATCGCACTCGAAGACAACTCCTTTGATGTTGCAGGTATTCATGGGCGGCGCTGATTGCTTACCATCCGATCCGCCTGCTCGTTTGCCGAACTATACCAGAAAAAAAACACATTGTGTGTTGCGTGGATCCGCGCATCGGCATACTACGGGTTAAGCTGAACAGTCCTTACCTTGCAAGTAAGTGGCTCAGCAATCTCGCAGGTGGTGAACTCCATGTTGTTGGTGGCGCTGCAGTTGGAGCGCAGGTCTTCAGCCGGCGGGTAGTTCTGGATGTCCATTGGGGTCGCCGGCTTACAGTCCCAGCGAGCTCCCACGCATGTACTGTGCAATTATTTAAATACAAGGGTGTAAGAACTTATTTAAGGCCTGTTTTAAAAACTAATTATGATGCTATTAGCTGATAAATTATGAATTTCAATTATTCAGTGGAACCTCTATTGTGTCGCATCGATAATTATAGACATGCTTTAGGATACCTATGGTATACTTTGAAAATACAATATTTTTTTTATCTTTTGTCTGTTGCTGAATATTTTTAATAATATGTTAATTGAATTTATATATCTGTGACATCGATGAATAATTGTATTTAATAGTGAATTAATGCTGATTTAGGTTAATAATTATTGCAATGCTTGTAAAAGGCTGTTATGTAACACCAACATTGTAAGTAAGTACCTACACTTAAAAGTTTGTTTAAAAGTGTGGAATAAACTTTTTGACATTGACTTTTTCCGGTTCGAAAATCGAATCCTAAATCCTAATGCGATTTCTATCTAAATAGCGATCGCATTTGCAACTACTTACACCCGGTTTCTAAAAGGCTTGTCAACGCTAAAATTAACTAATCTCCTGTTATATCTCTTGTCAAGACATCTGATTGGTTGTTGATAATTCAGTCAACCAATCAGAAGTCTTGACAAAAGATTAAATCGATTTTAACATTGATCGGCCTTTCGGAAACCGGGGGATAATCAACGAAACGGTATGAATATTAAAAGACTAGCGACTCTCGCGCGGTTTCACCCGCTGCTCGGCTCCATTTAGTCGTAGCGTGATGTTTTATAGCCTATAGCACTCAGGAACATTATAGCTATCCATCAGTGAAGAAAAAAGAATTTTGGAAATCCTACCAGCGGTTCCAAAGATTACCCCCTACATACAAACTTACAAATTTTACCTCTTTATAATATTAGTATAGATAAGCAAAATCATTACGGCATGTGTTTCGGGCTAAAAAAATAAATTTCCAGAGGCAGGAATCGAACTAGCGACCTCTCGCTCGACAGTAACACTGTTAACCACTTGATTATTTGGCTAATAATCGATACAAATAAGTGATTGAACTACTTCTACCGTCCAAACACGTTTTGTGCCTTGAATTAAATTATGCAATTAGGTTTGTATGCAAGTAAAAGGGTTACCAAACAACTAGTACGCACTTGAATTTATTTACGCAATAAACTTTATTCTAGTTTATAAATTCGTTACATTTCTCAACAGGGGGCGTAGCTCAGATGGTAGAGCGCTCGCTTAGCATGCGAGAGGTACCGGGATCGATACCCGGCGCCTCCAATTCTTCTTTTAATTTTGTATTTCTTTCTTCTTTCTACATTTTTTCTACCTTTAAAAGTTTTAAGTTTTAAAAGTTTTAAGTTTTAAGTTTTAAACCTTTAAGAATTTTCTAATTTGACTTCGCCAATACGTAATATATTAGGAATAATATTATATCTTGTCAACCAGAATAGATATATGGCTCGAAACTGTAGAAGGATCAGAGTAGTTTTAGACAGTAAACATCTTGACATTCCCTCACGGCATGCCTAGGGCTTGAGGAGTCCTACGATAATTTCCCTATCTCAAAAATCACACAACCTATCACAAAATCAAAGACTCAAAATTATCTATTCCGATTTAAATCCTTAAAGGCGCATTTGAATATTAAGTGTCAGTCTGTCGGTCAGTCTTCTCAGTGAAGCAATTTGCTCGTTCCAAAGTATAGATTCTGATGGTGAAGAACGAGCAAATCCGAATAGAATCCCGTTGAGTGATTAAGTCATCATTTTTATTAATTAACACATATTTTTTCCAGTTACCTATATGTAACGATTCCTATGTAATAGGCGTATAAATATAATACCTATGTAGTTGATGTAAAATGTCAATAAAAATAAAAATATCTGCAATAATAGATGCAGATATAGGTATCAGTGTGTGTAAAATAATAATGTTAAATAAATTATGTAAATAAAATATTGGCATGTGTTGCAGAAAATAACTTGCTTATTTAAAGGAGGAAATTTTTCGCAGGTTTATATAGTTTTTTTTTGCGGGATTAAATAGGTATTTGTTTTTGCTTAATATACTTATATTCTGTTGGAATTTTTTAAACATACCTATTACAAGTTAGGAAATCTACTGATTTGTATTGAACGTTTAGAAAACTTCAGCTGTTTACTTTAAAACTAAATAGGTAATACCCGATTATGCAATTTTGCACATACATCGATATTTTTATGTTTGAGGCACAAAAATCTCACAGTTAAACTGCATAAGTAGTTTGGTAGGGCTATAGAGTAGAGTATTGATTTGTAATGCTTGGGCCACACTAACGGGAAATGCTATTAATTATCGCGATAATGTACGTTAATCGTAGGTATAGGTAATTTGATCACTGATTTAAGGTATATTTTTCATTGTTTAATATCATCAATTATTGGCATTAAGCCCGCAAACCCAAGCATTTTCAGCCTTTCATGACTGTTAGAAAGAGAGGACATACTAACCAGAGCTCTCTCTCTCTCCTGCCGGCCCTAACTTCTTTGTACCCAGCGTTGAACTGCAACCCCTTGTGGTAGCAGGGACACAGGCCGGTCGGAACGCAAACGTTGTTGTCATCAAGCAGCTGAAAATTGACATAAATCAATAATATTGTAAGTACATTGCATTAGAAACATGATTGATGTTACCATAACGTTATACAAGTATAATTGGGAAGTTTCCTAGGTCAAAAATAAATTATTTCCACGTTTCAATACAATAAAATATTGAAAAATAACTATATTTTTATTCATACATCGATCGAATCGCTAATTTTTAAGAAATAATTAAGCTATTTGACGCAAAAAAACAATGACGTCATAACTCAGTGTTTCATACAAATTTCATAGAACAGTATCGTTTTTGACATTTGGATAAAAGTTTTGAATTTGACTAGTTGAAAACTACAGTATTTCTAGACTGCACAGTTGGCGCGGTGGCTTGGCTTGTGTGCCGCAACGTGTCGCGGGTTCGATTCACGCACGGAACAACTCTTTGTGTGATCCACATATTGTTGTTCCGGGTCTGGGTGTCATGTGTACGTGAAATTGTATGTTTGTAACCGCACCCGCGACACAGGACAAAATCCTAGGGTGGGCAACTTTTTTTTTAGGATAATGATAAAAAAGAATCTGCAAAATATGTTATTACCTAAGTATTTTCAATGCGTTTGTTTTTTGTTGTCATATTATTTTCAACTCAGAATCATGGGATTATATTGAACCGATTTTAATAAACCTTTTTTACTCATAGGAATATATTATTTAGATTTATCGTTAAATCTGTATTTCGTGATTTAAAGTTGGTATTTTATTTTTGCCTGTCTCTGTCTCTCTAAGCTTTGTTTTCGAAAAATATACGCAATTGACTTTTTTAGCCTAGCTTCACTGGCGAACAGACTGGCAGACTATAAAATCAATTTAGTAGTTTTAAATGGGTAAAATTGGTTTAGAACCCAGTGGATATGATGGCTGAGGCTAATGATGATGATGATGATGGTGTTGTACCTGTCCAGGCGGGCAAGCGCATCCCTCGACGCAGCAAGGGCGGCAGTCGCCGCTGGCGGCGAGCGCCATGTCGCTGCACTTGCGCAGACAGCTGTCCGCGCATACAGTGTACTGCTGGCCCCCGCTGCACTGTAGCTCTGCAATATTACACTGGCCTTAAACTCCTGTCTTATTATTGTGACAGTTTTTTAATTATATTTTTTAAACCTAAGTAACTTTAAGGACATGTTTCACTATATGCATATCTATTTTGTACGTACGTACGTACGTTGTATGTACTATACATACATTTAGTTATGTACTATACATTCAGCTTAAGCTCCTTTTTTTGTTAGCGAAAGAAACCTTCAAAGGCGTCTAACTATTGGGAAAAAGACTAGGGAGTGTGAGTTTTTTTCTATCATCAACACCTATAAGGGACACCGGAACCTCTTGATAGACCAACTCCAGAGCGCTTAAGCTCCTGTATTGTTATTGCGAGAGGTATTTCATTACTGATACTTTAAATCTTAGTTACTTTAAAGGCCTGTTTCACTATATTTATTATTAAAAAAAATGGATTTAAAATTTCAAATTTAAGTCAGTAATCGCCAATGCCTATTGAGAAAAAAGGTGATTAATGCTCACGCCTTCTCTTTCTTCTCAGTGATAACATGAAGCACTTATTTTTCAATTTTCAATGTCCGTAGAATATGAAGAGAGTAGGTAGTAGTATGAAGAAAGTCTCACCGCACTCGTGCACGTTGTACCGCCACTGTATGAGCACGCCGGCTTTGGCGCACGCCATGGCGTAGTCGCCGAGCACGGGGCACAGGCAGCGGCTCACGTCGCCGGCGCATGCGCACATGTCGTACACGCACGCCTCGTAATACGCCTCCACGTCCACGTACCAGTGGCAAGCTGGAATATTAACACGAGTTTTACAAAGCCCTTCTGAACGTGAAGAGATGGTTAAAGCACTAAAGACTCGTATTTAATAATATACAATCTTTTGTAAAAAAACGGGTACCTAAGGAAATTTACGTCGATTTGAGTAAATTATATGAAATTTATTTCTTTGACGTAGTCTATGTACTTATAACTAGGTATTGCCCTATTATTTTATTCAAATAGGTTCAGTAGTTTAGGTGTGAAGAAAAGACAGACAGATATACAGAGTTACTTTCGCATTTATACCTAATATTAGTTAAGATTGTGTAAATTTTTTCCTAAAATTTCTCTTGTCACACTTAATATAGGCACATAAGTACAAGAAAAAATAATAATAATAATAACACAAAATGTTACACTTACCTTCAAAGACTTTACTCTTCAGCTTGCTGCAGTACTTCTCAGCTACGGCCTTGTTCTCAATGTTGGCCTTGCATGGATGCTCCGGTTCTTTAGTGTCAATGTCTGTGCACATCTCCCTGGTCTTCCACTTGTTGGCAAACGCTAGGGCCGACTGCTCAATATCATTCTCAGGGGTCAAGAAGTCATCTTTTTGGTTCAAGTTGAAGGTTCCGCATAGACCCTGTATTGTTATTGTTGTTGTTGTGGGGTTAGTTCCCTATGTTTTTTTTTTGTGTAAGATAACTTAATAGGTAGGTACGCATCTTGGTTATTCATCAGGGTTTTTAGTATCTTTAGCTTACTATTTGCGACTACGTGACCAGCCTGTATTGGTATTTGAGAATTTTAATCTCAATACAGAATACTCTTTCCAAACTGAATAAGTTTAATGAAAGTTTCTGTGGACGTTTTAAATATTTATAGCACTACAGACCACTAATTACTTATTTAGAAGTAGCCACTGGTACCACCAGCATACACTGAGTACTGCTAACTGCTTTTTTACCTATGTTATTGATTAAAATATATATTTAAATTTACTTACTTTGGTCTTTCCTTGGAACTCAGCAGGCACGTCGATAAAAACACGAGTGTTGCCATCCCACCACAAGTCCACTTTGTTGGGGAGTTGCACTAGGAAATAATTTTAATATATCGTTTATTTCACTATAGGTAATATACTTATATAAAAATATTACTAGTGCTTTCAGTTCAATTTAGAATATCTTTAGTAATTATTATTATTAAAGTTCGCTTGACGTAAGCTCGATCAAAACATTAATGACGTTTGGCGCTCTGATTGGCCTGAACCAAGTTCATCAATCATCATCATCAACCAATCAGAGGGCATAATGCTCTTATGCTTTAATCACGTTAATATAAAAGTAGCTCGCTCTCAGTACTCTATAGGCCCTGCGGGGGTCAATAAACAATAGGTATGCTCGACTTTAACTTTATAGCTGTTCATAAAGCAAACATCCAAATGTCCCAAAAGAAATTCGCAGGAAAATCAGATTTAAATTTAGAACTCACCAATTATGAACATAGAAGAAGCAGCTCGAATTCTGATATCGCCCGCCATGACAGGTAACGTTGAGACCTCCTTGCCGTTGACCAGTACAAACCCTCCTTGCTTCATGTGCACACTAGCGCCATCGTAGATAATATTCACTGCCTTTGTACAAGATGGTTTCCCTTCTCCTTTGTAGGGACTTAGATTCATTGCCTAAAAGATTAGAATGTGCTATAATTGAGGCTAAATGAATCATTTAATAATAGACTCCTTTTTTGAGAGGCAATGATTCGTATTTCATTAACAACTGATTTAAAGTAAAAATTTTAATCAACAGAATTCAGTCAGCATATTTAAGATATTTATTGAAAACTAGTTTTTGCCCGCGACTCTTTTCGCATGGAAAAGTGACTTCCTGCAGATTTTTTGTATAAAAACTATCCTATGTCCTTTCTCGAGTTCCAAACTATGTCTGTACCTAATTTCACAGAAATCGGTTTAGTAGTTTAGGCGTGAAGAAAAGACGGACAGACAGACAGTTCAGAGTTCCTTTCGCATTATAATATTAGTTTAGACAGAGACTTGTTTATGAATGATCTGACTGAGAAAATATCTACTACTTAATTTCCAATCACACCGATAAATTGAATTTGCTTTATGATAGTTGAAGCACCTAGCTTCACTGACGAATAGACGGGCAGGATTATTTTTTCATTTTTCAAGAGTACCTTTACGGTTTAGTTGGAATAAATGATTTCGGCATGGACTTTGCATTATTATACCTCAGTGATAGCCCCTGAACAGGCGACGTTCTCGACCTCGACAGTGACGTTATCAGTTTGCAGCATGGTGTAGGTGCAGCGGCCCATGAAGTCGTACCGCAGGCCGTCGAACGTGTAGTAGTGCGGGTCCCCCATCGCGCCGCAACGCGCGCCGCACGCTATCTGCGTGCACGTCCACGCTCCCCCCTCGCACGTGCTGGGAGGAGGGGAGAGTTCAAATAATCTTTATAGGAGGATATCTTAACAACTGTACTATCTATACAGATACTAGATTGCCAAATAGATCTAGTCGTATCTTTTTCTTTATTAGACTTTCAGATTTATTATTATGCGGAGTGATAAATTAATCAAAGTATTTTTCAAAAAAGAAATTATCAGCTTTTAATAGCAACACCAAGACAAAGTATTTGTTTTTCTTTATATCACAAAATACCTCAAAACAGAACAAAGCAAAACCAGGGGTCGGTAAAAACTGCTTACCAAGTATTACAATCCTTCTTAATAGTAGATCCAGGCTTAAAGCTCTTGTTCCTCAGTCTGCAAGGGCACTCGGTCTTGGGCACACACTTGCCCCCCTCGAGGAGTAGTCCTTCAGGACAGAAGCAGCCCTCCACGCAGGAGGAGTTGGTAGTCTGCGCGGACATCAGAGGGAACGCACAGCTGGGCTGCGAGTCCGGACCGCATGCCTTGTAGATCTTACCTTCTGGGCACTTCATTGCTAGAAATCAAAGAAGACAGTAATCATTTTCAATTTTACAGTTTCAGTTTGCGTAGTCAAATTTGAACAAGAAACTGCAAACAAAGAAGTACTTTTAAGCGCTTTATAGCTGACAGAAAAAGGAAAGCAAATCCTACGCTGCCGTTGGCCACCAGTCACGTACGCAGTGGTTAACGTAATAAAACTTACGACAAGTCTCAGCATCACGCCAGTCCTTCATCTCCTCCACTCCGTGACGAAGACATTCCTTAGCGTACACGGAGACTGTACTGCAAGCGCATTCCTCAGGGCCTGTACAGAGAACAAACATTAAAAATAATTACTCTAACAATCACAATAGAAAGAACGTAGAAAGAGGAACAAAAACATTCATTTGATAAAAACACTTGAGTGAAATTTTTCGAATAATTTTGGACTGTTCAAAATTCAAGATGAATATTTTAATTATGTAATGAAACCTAATCAAGCTTAATCGAATTCTGACGCTCCTGAAGATAGGAATAGATTCCAGTGATTTGTCTGATCAACAGATTATAAAATGGGCCAAGATTGCTAAAAGCATATGATGATGATGAAAAGACGAACGTCACCGATACCCAGAGGCAACATTACAAAAAACATTTAGATGTAAGCATTAATATTATGTATCTTATTTTAAGTGAACTGTTATTTAAGTTATTATGAGAATAAAGTTCATTAAACCTAAACCTATATCATGCCTGGCCATAATAAAAGCGTTCGAAAAACCCACCAAAAACCAGAACCGTGGCCTAGGTGTCATCGAGGCCGGCTCTTATATCGTCAGTCACTTTGAAGAGGGTCACTTGAATAACGTACTGTGTCCAGACGTAAATCCAGATTGTACAGGGCTGATAAGCCCATTCATATAAATGAATTTGGATAGCTGTTTGTGAACACGGGCTTCAAGGACTTTGATCAGGAAAGAGAGTGTAGATATAGGCTGTAAATGAAAGGAAATTACTGAAATAGTAGGAGTAGAGACTACCGGAACGTCGACAAGTAAGAACAAAGGCATTACGCCACAGGGATGGGAAGGTTCAGAAATAGAGGAAATAATGTATGATGTGGATAAAAGCTTGTAGGAGGTGATCCAAGACATTAACGATCATATGGCGCAAAATGTTATTACAACCAACCGCTTTGAACTTGACAGGATTATCTTACCGACCTTCGACGACTCAACTGGTACGAAAAGAAAAGGATGAGAAATGTTGGGATGCATCAGACCAGAGATAAATACCACAGTGCGGTTTTTGACTAGACTTTTCTTAACAGGAACTGGGAGAAATAGTTGTTGAGGTCGTCCAAGTCAATTAAACTGTGAAGGCCTGGATAGTGCGCTTTGCCGACAGCTAGAGTTCCAAGGTGATGTGACTGCTAGGATGCCGCCTACCGATATCTAGAGTTCCAAGACGACATGACTGCTAGTTTGCCGCCATTTTAAAAAACAAAAAGAGAAAGTACCTATGTTTGAATGTTAGTTTGAATGTTTGGTTCTTAAGATTTTTTATCTGAAGTTGCGGTGAACCGCTAATTTAGTTCAAAAGAACAATTAATAGCTCTCTATCTAATTATGGTATACAAATAACAATTCTACTCACTTAAGCTGGTGGTACAAGCGCAGTAATCCCATGCGCATGCTTCTAGAAGAAGAGTCACATCCATAACCTTGAACAAAGAAGTTAATATTGTCAAAATCTCATACGATAAGTAAGAAAATCCAACTGTAAAGGAAAGAACAGATGCTAAGTTAACTTAGCATCTGTTCTTTCCTTTAGGCACTGTTTAAGGAAAGTAATTTAAAACCTCTCACTTACTTTTTAGGGTTATGGTAACCTGAAAAAATGAACTATAAATATTGTATTCCTAAACTCTCAGGACTCTCAAGACAGGACAGTCAACATCTCCTGAGGATACCTTGTGGAGGGGCGAAACACGTGTCGAGTATAGGTTTGATTGCGTGGCATGATTTTCCGTTTGTGTGCATATGTATGTTACCTTTAGGAGTAGGATTGCATCCTGCAACAAGCCTGGATATTTGTCGCGGAATTAAAACTAAATATGTTTCCTTACATTTATTCCTAAAGAATTTTTAGTGTCGGACGCCCGCCATGCTTCATCATTTGCATGCAGCCTGGATGGCAGGATCTCACAGATACCGGCGTGAAACGCTTACGTTGTGTTTCCATAAACTTTCCCTCGCCGTCCCCATCCTCAAACCCCAATTATTAGCCTTAAATCTCCAACAATCTACCCTAGGCCAGCAATGTACTTATGGCCAAAACCTCCTTTGGTTATTATGAGTGTCCATGGGAGGCGCCTATTCGTTACCATCAGGTCGGTACCAGTTTCTTACCATCTATTATGCACAATCCTTACCGTATCTCTAATACCTACTTCCTTACCTTATCATCTTATCCGTACCATCGACTATGTACATATTCGGAACCATTAGGCCGTTTTCTGGATTCTATTAAGAAAGACTTACCTTTGAACACTTTCTAAATTTATCTTTAGAAAATATCGTAGCGCAGAAGTGCTGAGCTTTCGTCATGTCATCATCAGTTTTTGATGCGCAAACGCTCGTTTCCGTTGGTTGGCTGTCGCATACATCTGAAAAGGCAAAGAGATTAGATAGATTGATAGATTTGGAGGATGGAATTTTTAAATGTTATTAATTTATTTTAGGTCGTATAATTTAGTTTAGATTTTTAGTATATTATATATTTTCTTCTATTTTTTTGTTTTCCTTTCTTTCGCTTTCTAAATTCACAATTTCCATCAATAATTTGAATAGTAGGTAATCTTCTTAACAACTGGTTAACAACTTTTTGGTACATAATTTGGAGTAGGTAATAAATACTGAGGAAGGACAAACTGACTAACTAACTAACAAAAAAGTATTGTTCAATCTGAACCAGGACCTCCGGAGAATAGCGCGTTCAAACAAACAAACTCTTTAACTTTATAATACTAGTATAGATTGAAAAATTCTTAAAGTTTCTCTGCAAAGGTATCTTACCTCCGATCTTATTAACTTGCCACGATGAAGCGAGGACGGACTTTGTTTTAGCGAGAGTTTTGTCCCTGGTCATGAAATCATCCTCCGGGTTACCGTTTAGAGTGCCACACAGACCTTCCGTGTTATTCCATTGAACGACTGACCCTTCCACGAGGATCACGTTCTGAAATTTATAGTTATGTTTAAAAAATAGGGTTTACAAATACACTATGGATTAGTGATTTCAGACAAACTTCAAGGTTTTGTTTAATGATGTTATTGAAATCAGTGTTGTTACTAATATTGATCACTACAGCTCACTGCGCTGTCCTGCGGAACAAGTCCAGCAGTAAGCCTGACAAGTAAGTACTCAAAGCAATATGGTAAAAATGCTTCTACAGGACAGACTAAGGGTCTTCTCGATGCAACACCTCACTCAAATTTAGGACAATTTGGTAAAAAATTGCAGCATTGACATACTTATATTAATAATATACATAGGGATACTTAAATAAGAGTAAAATATCAAATAGGTATTTATTCAGATTTAAATAATAACAAATCTATCTAAAAGCGGATGTCAACGGACGGACGCAGACGCAGTTTATCCAGGATCATATAAACATAAACGGATGCTAGATAAGGTAACTAAATACCGAATTATACCATTACCACTAATGTCCTTGCATTATTAGGTTTTGACAGTTTAATGACCTATACACACCCACTCTTTACAAGGCCCATAATATAAGTCACTTTGCACTTAGCGGATTTTTGCGGTTTATTCAAGGTTTACATTAGTAAGAAATTTTGCTTAACTGAAGAAAATAAAGTCTGCACTAGGATAGGACGAGAGGACCATGTGGCCCTTGTAAGTTGATAATAACATCTGGGTGAGAGATCTAATTTGTAAAACCCATCTAAAGATTGAAGATCTACTGTATTACTGTACGATTGACTCTGTGGCCAGGCGACCTTCTGCTGTGCCATGAGTTTATTCCTTGTGTTATGTGTCTGTGAAATTATGTACCTACTTTTTAAGTTTCTTTACAAGAGCCTTCAAGAGTTGGGCATTTTTAAAAATAACGCTTAGGCTTACTTACATTGGTATCCCATTTGATGGTGACTCCGACGGCATCCAAGTTAACTACGACATAGTCACTGGGCATGGCGACGCGGATACCGGGCAGCGATGCAGGAATTGGGATCAGGCGCTTCGTGTTACGGAACACCACGGACCCATCGTCTGTAGAATAATATTACGTACAAATGGAAAAATGTTTAATGGAGGACCCCTCACTAGCGACAACTAAAATGTTATAAGTCCAACCTACCTCCAACACTCAGGACATAGAATTTGTCGTCAAGGTAAACCGTCAGCTCGCTGGGACAGACAGCTGGGTTATTGCAGACGCCGTGCTTGATCTCTACTGAATACTGGTGCTCCTTCGCGTCACGTACCAAGATATGTTGGCAGGGGGATTGGAAGCTGGTGAAAAATATATATTTATAAAACGTCGTCGCGTCTTTTACTTAGAAATATTTCAAATAGTGACTGTAATTTGCTCTTAGATTTTTTAAATAATTACGAAAAGGCATTTTCGTATTTTTATACCAAATTAAATTTTATAATATTTAAGTAGGTACACCACTGTTAACCTAATGTTTAAGTAAGTTTCAAGTTAATTGCTAATATAGGTATAGAAACCTCGAATCGAGAGGTCTAATTGGCTAATTTCCTAGGTCAAAAACAAAATAATTTGACTTTTAAATACAATGAATTCCTTCATCGTGAATTTTAGATTTTCTCAATCCTAATTTTGTCAGAAATAAGAAGTGTGTTATTTGATGAGATGGCATAATGTCGTCATGTGTAATATCAAATAAAATAAATATAATACAAGTATCGTTTTGGACATTTCAATGAAAATATTGGATATTACTTATTCCTGTTTCGTCACACAAAAATTCAACGAGCATTGACGTCACTTTAACAACGTCTATAACTTTGAAAGATAAAATCGTAAACAAGACTACGTACCTATAGATCTTTCCGTCAAAAGTCTTGTAGTGTACGCCAGCCCAAGTTAAGCAAGTGCCCCCTTTAGGCGTGCGGTCCTGTATGACGACAATGGGCCGTCCCGTGCCGTATGTGGAGTGCGACCCGTGCATGCCGTGCGTCGTCTGCTCCTCTATAGTGCTGAGGGAGCTTCCCCCCATGGAATGGTGGGTATGACTCTGGCTTATAATCTCCTGGTGACCGTGGGACTCGCTTGAGGTCTCAGAGTAGTAGGTGTATGTCTGTAAGAGAAAAAGAATCTGTTTTTCAAAATGATCATGATAATAGTTGTGTAGGTAGGTATAATAAACGTCTTAGCTTTGTCCAAGAAAGGAAAAAATCTATACTTATATTATATCAATATTATAAAGCTGAAGAGGTTTGTTTGTTTGTTTGAATGAGCGGAACTACTGGTTCAAATTGAATATTTTTTTTCCTTTAAATGAGGAAGGCTAGGCTATAAGACATCATGCTACGACGAATTGGAGTCGAGCAGCGGCTGAAAGGAACCGCGCGAGAGTAGCTAGTATATATGATATGTAAAATTTACTGTAAGCGTTTCACAGCGTATTTTTATACTAGTCCACGGAACAGAAAATATGCTAAGTACTTTTCTGTTCTGTGGACTTGGATAAAATAATTTGTCCTCTACTGATCTGAAAACTTTTAGGTGTAAAAAATCTATCATACTTTGTCTACCTCGCATTTGAACATTAAGTTTATGAGGAGTTAGTCAAGAAGAAAACAAGTTTGTATACTTACACTATTGTGTCTGTGGCTCCCTGGCGTTATAACGACTACTTCAGCTGTAAAAGGAAAACATTTTTGTAATCTCTTTTATTTTTAATGTATATACCTATCAGGCTCCGGGGGCTTAGAGGGGGGGAGGTGAAACAATCAAATGACTTCTCACGCCCAGGCTCGGGCGGCAGGATGTGTAACTCTTACTGGCTAAAAACCCCAGTTCCTTCTTTTGTTCTGGGCTGAGGCCGCAGTGACTCACCTGAGTCACCTGCCTATCTACTTATGGTTGTTATGGAAGTATTATACTCATACTGTTTACTTACAAACCCTATGAAACATAAAACTGTAGGTAACTTACGGAAAACGCAGTGTGGTATCGGTTGAGGTTCGAAGATCCCAGTAGAATACTTGCAAGAGTATAGCTCGGCGGCAGGTGAGCTGAACGTGCTGCCGGCCGGGCAGGTCAGTATGCAGCTGGAAGACTCGCTATCCCCGAAACAGTCGTATGCGCCGTTGAATGCTAGTTTCCGAATGTCGCACGCACTGACCGCTGAGGATTGTGAATGTAATTAATATCATTATTACAATTGTATTCTACTTTACTTTAAAATAAAAAAATATATACATGAATATTTTAAGCCTTTGACTACCGACAGAAAAATGTTGAAGGCAAATCCTCTGCTAACGGAAGTCACCGGTGACCCCCATAGCGCTTAACGTGTTAATCACCAATAATTGGTAGCAACAACACAATTATTGTGTTGCTGTCGATTATCGTAAGACTTTAGGCTTTTTGTGAAAGAGTGAAATCATCAAATGACACCTATCGCCCCGAGTAAGGTGAGTGGGAGTATTTCTGATATTCCCTCTTACGGACTAAAAATAAACCTATTCGTTCTTCTGCTCCGAGGCAAAGCCGTGGTACTTGCCGTTAATTGCGCTTGCATCCACAAACACGGCTGGAGTACCTTCGCTCTTCATGCAGGTGAGAGAGTCGTAAAGATTCGAAAATACCCCCGCCGAAAGATAATTCTACAGTTTTGCTGTACCTATCATTATTACCTCGCCTTCTAAGCATGGATAGTAACTTCATATGTACAGTAGATCCATAGTTCAGCCCATTGAAGTTGATATTTTGGAGTTGCCAATAGCCCATTGAAATTGATATTATAGAGTTTCCAATAAATAACAACCTCATCTCACATCAATATATACTTACAATACTGGCACTGAGGTCCTCTGAACTCCGAAGGACATTCACACATGTTCACAGCGAGACAAACCCCTCCGTTCTCACAGGGAGGGTTACACTCGGGCATACAGTCAGGAATGGTAGTAAAGTCGGCCCTCGTCGGCTGCCATTGCCCGTCCATGCAGCGCATATTCGCGACAGTGGATCCATCGATGAATTTATGGCCTTCTATGCAAGTTATTGTACATAATCTGCAAAGATAAAGTTAGTTCAAAACTGAATTTTGCGCACCAAACATGGCGCCTCTGACGAATTTAGTGCTACCAGTCACATTACTGTCGTTTTTCGAAAATCCTGAAGGTTAATAAAGGTCATATCAGTAATCGATTTTAAACTGATGTCCCAACAAACGAACTTAACTCTAACTTAGAATGGAATACCCAATAACAAATGAGTATTTAAATACATATAACTTTGGACGTCTCAATTTTTTTATGCATGACAATGTATTGAGATGCATTAAAAACACTTTTATTTATTTATTTAATTGATGCAATAAATGACTTTTTTGTGGGAGCAAAATCGTCAAACGACTTCTCCCTTGAGAGGAAGTGTCAGACTCTAACTGAAAAAAACTACTCCGCTCCTCACGTGTGCCGCGCTACATTAATGCGTTTGCATTGCACCCATTTTACATCGTCTATTTTGACACGTTTAGACATACAAAGAGTGTTTCATTAATAAAATTTCCAATTAACTTCCTTACTTTAAAGAGATATCATAAAACATTTCTGATAAACTTACTCTGACGAGCATTTCCTTGCGGAGTTCATGGGCAAAGGTGGATAGGAGAGGCAGGGCTTCTTCTCAAACTCGCAGAACTTGCCGTGGAAGTTGGCTGGACACTCGCAAGTGTTCGTATCCACACAGATACCAGCGTTCTTGCACGCTGGCTCGCATTTTGCTGAGACAAAAAGTGAAAATATTGTAACTATATTTTTACCAATAAACGGCCCGTAGGCAGGTAACGGGACTTCTAAAACGGATAAACGTTTGTATATAAAACCATTGCTATAAATTCAGCGAATGTAACCGAATTGTTTTTTTGACTAACAGTTCTTTTGTGACATCACTCTAGGCAATTCTAACAAGATGTTATGGATGTCTCGTATTAAGTTGGTTTTTTTACTTGCTATAAACTAGTGCTTGACTGCGATCCCGCCTGATGGTAACCAGTGATGCAATCGTTGATGGTAAGGCGCACTAGTTTATTAAGAGCCTTGCACTCTAGCCTTGAAGACACCTAAATTATATTTCGACGGAAAGACTGACGGAAGATATATGCCATAAAAAAGGTGATTTGAGTAAAAATCTCAGAGTAAAATCTATGGTCCAAATGTCTCCTATAGTGTCCCAGTTTAGTCTCTAGTCCACAACCCTGACCCGAACTGCAATACATGCATTATCAATGACATTGTGCCTATTTAGGTCATGTATTATTTGCACATCGGACGGACGGCAACGCCGGCGCCCGAGCTCAGATTTGAGATGCTTCCGCTAACACTGATTGCGCCCACGCACGCGCTGTGATAAATTAATTAATCGTTTATACCTACCCTGCTTGGTATTTGTGACTATTTCTATCTTATCTAAAAGCGTGTGTCCTCCTGACGTTCTGCGGACTCTCCGTCCGCGTACTGACCCACGACGAGGTGGGAAAACTGTCCGAGAGATTAATCTCGGACCACCTCGTCAGGTACCTGTCGGGATCGGGGCCGGATTTAGCGACATTAGCCGTCATTAGCGTAAGGGACCCCACGACGGAGACTGCATTGGCCAGGGGGCGGGTCGTTGTGGCGGTGTAACTGGCCATCGCCAACGCCTTCAACTCGTTGCCCTGGAGATGCTTTCTGTAGGCACTTTGATATAACCGGGTGCCTGCATAACTGCGTCGTGTAGCCGAGGCTTACTTGACTATCTGACATCTACCCCGGTCACCGGGGCATGTGGAACCGGCGAAAGTTGTTGCGTGCGGTTCCATAGGGATCAGTCCTGGGACTGCTGTCTCCCAAGCGTCGTCAGCATAGTTTGTTGTGGACAAACTGGTGCTAGCCAACGGAAGGTCTCATCAGACGGCGGGCGACCTGATGTCACATATGTCGCGTATGTGACAATCGTTGCAAGGATCTGGCCGTTTGGGCTCGGGGTGGCGCTCCACGAGTCCGAGGCCATGTGTTTTAATGGCCGTCGGAACGCGCCACCTCTGAATGGATCCCGAATAACGGCGGGAGGGGGGGGGGGGGTTACCATCAGCGTTGAGTCGGCGATGAAGTACAGAGGCGTCTTGTCCTCTACAGCCGGTAGAACTTGACGGAGCATTTAAGCGGCGGAGGTTTTATGCGGGGCCCTGTACGGTACACCTATGTGAGCGCCGGCAGGCCGCAGCCAGCTCGTGCGCTGGTCGTACTTACCAATTTTTTATGTAATGTAGACCTCAAAAGTACTTATCTATTTGGAAAATAAACAGTTGAAAGATCTTACTTGGAATGTGTGGTATTTATTACCCATTCTAGTTTAGTCATCTTAATAAGATTTGTGACGACTGACTTACTCAAATTCAGTTCTGACAATGTATCTAAGTTATCTACGGATAAATGTCACGTCATCCTTAAACGAATACCTTACTGGCACAAACAATGTTTAAAACAAATTACTCACTTACTCGATACTAATTACGCAAGCACATAACAATAAAAAGTAACCACAAAAGAGAAGAGAGTACCTAAATTCCGGTCTTGGGGATTTGCGATTTGATGATGACGACGCACATAGAATACTTAATTGACGACGGCAACAAATCCTACACCGCGCAAGTGAGGTTTACGCGCAGATAAGCATGGATAGAACGGATAGATACCTTGTCATAGAATAGTCCATACGGAAATTTACTCTCAGTTTCAAAAATATTCTTAAAAATCGCTACATAAATCAGAGGTTCACTACTTTCAGGTTCCTAAAAGTCACAAAAGAAAGAAATGTTACTTACGCATAAATGGCATGTTAGCGTTGTTTTGGAACTCGTTGTAATTAGGCCTGTAAAAAAAAACAATGTCTGCTTACAATTCTACTCTACTGATCTAGGTATACATACATAGATATATATCTAGGGAAAAAAATATTACCAAAGGAAATTAATATACCAACGCTTAAAAATTCAACTAAGAACATTTTCGAAAACACTGGCTGGAGCGATTGGGCCTCCAGTAATCCACCACAACGAAACACGATGCAGGCGTTGTTTTACGTCGGCTTTGTGAGGCCGTGGCGTGTTACACAGGTAAAGCCGGCCCATTCATGCCGAGCCATGGCTCTCCTACATTTATTACTGCAGTTAATAAAACCAAATAATACTTACACAGCACCATTATTAGAGTACCAAGTCTTACTCTCAGAGTATCTTGACTTGGTACCGTAACCACTTTTCGTGCCGGAATACCCGGTTTTCGTCCCACTATAACCAGTTTTGGTCCCACTGTAACCGGTTTTAGCACCACTGTATCCGGTTTTGGTGCCGGTATAACCTGTTTTTGTTCCATAATAGCCGGTTTTTGTGCCACCACTATACCGTTGGTTTTTCAAATATGGTGGTACATAAGCTGGAGCCTGAACGTCAGATTGTCTGGAAGAATAAGGGAATTTAGTATTATATTTTAAGCAGAAATTATGGTTTATACATTAAGAGTAGGTAGACACGATACATTAAAGAAACTAAGTAATAGGTTGGTACATATGTAAGTAGATACCTAGGTCTAGATAGTTTTAACCTAGGTACATAGATATAATTTGGCGTTAAAATAATGGGATCAAGTATTTTTCCGTCTTAAATCTTCTTATACATAAAAATGGATCGCAAAATGTGTTGGTAAGCGCATAACTCAACAACGCCTGGACAAATTTTATTTTGCTAATTCTTTTTTGTTGTGTTTAATATTGTCAGGAGGTTATTATGTTGTCTTATCAAAGAGAATATTATAAAAGTAGAGGGGAAGATTAGGATAAAGTGACCCTTTGATAGCGAGATAGTTGGACCCGTGCGAAGAAGGGGCGGGCCGCTATTTCTAAATAAGTGATAGGTATTTTTAAGCTTTTATTTAATTAGGTACGTTCCTAACTTTCTTAATGATTGACAAGAAACATACACCATACTTATGTATACAATTTATGATAAGTATACATAAGTACATCTACAAGTAGGTACATGTCGCCACTAATTTTTGAAAAAGCTGAAATTTTCAATCACTGAAATGTTGTACCTATTACGTGTTACGTTTATGTTCTTGAGTTTTCAAATGTTAAGTTAAATTACTTTATCAAAAAAATCAAGGCCTATTGACTCACCTCCCTAATTAAAACTTGTTTTTAAAAGGAATTAGGTAGTTTCTACCTACTTTATTTGAGAAGATAGGTACTGGTAGAATAATGTTTTTAGTTTATATTCATTTATTTCTTAGTTTTTATTTAATTAGTAGGGTATATACTACAAGTTTATTATTAAAGATGTGAATTATTTTTATCAAATATTTTTTTTATTATTTTCTGAATTAGGATGAAAGTGTTACATCATTAGGTACCGTACATATAATAAATAAGGCACTGAGGATAAATAATTATATTCATCAAATTAAAAAAAAAATTTCGTTTTCCCGCGCAAAAAGCCTTTATTGATTAAATGGGCAAAAGGCTCTCCATACAGCCTAATAAAATAAAAAAAACAGACTCACCCATATTGATCGTTGGATGGTGCCGGTATCCCATAACCAGCATGGCTGAGATATGTTGTTAATAACAAAATAATTACTTGTGTTACTAAATACATTATTACTGTTGTAAGTTAGCCATTAATTATTGTCCCAATAACAGCACTACAGTTGTCGTGCTCGATGACACGAGCCAACTAACTCCTGAATGGTAATGCGGTATATTTATCTTCAGTTTATATAACAGGATACTCAGAAATCATCCTCTTGATAACTGAAAAATTATCAACAAATACAGGATAGTGCCTAATAGTAAAATGCAAATAATTTTCAAACGACGGAAAAGGAGTTATATGCTGTAAGAATAAGCAATATTACTAGCTTGCAATAAATATCAATAATTAAAACAAAATGATAGGCACAATCGATATTTCGGTGCAAAAAGATACGTAACTATAAATAAAAAAAAAATCACGCTCATCATTCATCATAGGGCATTTAGTTTTTTTTTTCTTTTTTGGCGCGAAGTACAGTACCTACATAATTTTGTAAAATAAATAGGTATATTAACCAGTAATAATTCTAAGTACATAAAATGGGTAGAAGAAAGAATGGAACGAAGACAGAGGTAAGAAATAGCTATCTGCAAATTGTGAAAATTAAAATAAATTTTGAAAATAAGTAATTGGTTGCCTGTGCGCAGTGTAAAAGCGGATAGAGATTTATTATATTATTATTTCTTTACTAATTTTAGTTACTAAGTATAAGTAAATGGTTTTTTTTTGACAAACAAAATAATATTTCTTGACGAGTAGCTACCCACTAAGCCAAACGTTTATTTATTTTTTATATTTATTAATTTTTAATAGCTACTTAAAGTAAAAAATATTTGTTACAGAATAAAATAATAACGACAAGATTATTAGAAATCAGCATGGTATTAGAAAACTACGTTTACAAAGATATACCGATTTCTGAATCGGAGGCTGGGAGGTATATGAACGAGGTAGTCGCATACAAAGTTCATTGTAGCCGGGATCCGCGCTCCTTGCAGGTGAGAGATATAGGAATTGTACCTACTTTTTAAAATACCTATGTACCTACCTAACTGATTTATGCATTTCTGTCAAATCACATTAATGACCAACTACCTACAAGGATTTTTTAAGTGCCATGCTTGCCATGCTTCGGCACGAATGAGTCGGCTCGGCCGGAGTGATACCACGGCCTCACAGAAAACCGGCGTGGAACAATCGCAGCGTTGTGTTTCGCCGTGTGAGTAAGGTTACCGGAGGCCCAATCCTTTCTCTTACCCTCCCCAACCCCTACCTAAATCTTGCTGATTGCTTACCATTAGGTAATCCGTCTGCTCGTTTGTCGACCTACCACATAAAAAAATAGACCAGGCGTTGAAAAATGGTATCAAAAGATTATCCTTGATCTGTGAATCCTTGTTACCTTTCGCGTAACTATTGTGTCCTGAACTTTTCTGTTCATTATCTAAAAGTGTAGTTATTGTTATGGTTGAGGGGAAAAATTGATCCAATTTGTTAAGTAGGTAGGTATCAAAAATCTCTTATTAGATAGTAATCGTTAAGATGATCCTTAATCTTTTTAACTTTAGGAAACATTTTAAGATGTATTGATTTGATCGTTATCATTCGACACGTTTCGGCATGAAAGAGGCCGGCCCAACCAGAATAAAATCACGACCTCAAAGTAAACCGGCGTGTGGAAGCGAAGGCGCTCGCGCGCGTCTACAGTTTGCGCGCAGACGCGCGTCGCCGGGGCGAAGATCCTCTGCCGCGCCAAATTAGTGCGTGGCGGAATGAGCTCCGGCGAGATCTCATGGCAGAGTGGAAGCAGCGACTGTCGCAACCGAGGGCCGGGCACGCTACTATAGCAGCGGTAAGCACGGGCCTGCGATCGGCGAGTAAGGGCAGCTCGCCGCCCGATCAGAACCAGGCCCGAGCGTGCGGCGCGTAGCGTTTCGCGCGCGCCTCAAAGAGCCAACAGACCACCACAGACGGGGCCCTAAAGGGCTGATGTTCAGCGGGGTTGCGGGGTAAGCGCAATTAGGCACCGCGACCTCGGCACAGAGCAGGAGAAGGAAAAGGGGGGTTTTTAGTCAGTAAGAGTCTGACACTCCCTCCCGCCCCGCCCTGAGCGGGAGAAGTCATTTGATGATTTTCCCCTCACAAAAAAAAAGTAAACCGGCGTGAAATACTTATTGCCTAAGCTGTGTGTCACTGCTGACTGTGACCGAAAGATCAGTAGGTACTCCCTCCCACCCAATTTCCTATCCCCAAATCCCCCAACCTTACATGACTATATGCGGGCAATGTGTCCGAAACACCGATTGCTTATCTTCCTACTATCAGGTGATCAAGCTGCTTCTTTATAGCCCACTAAAAACCTTATCAATTTTAGATTATTATATATTTAGATTTATCTTTATCCTGTATGCATAGAGAATCAAACTTTTATAATTTTACCATAGCAACAATACGACATGAACCCGAATTTTATCAAAAGCACTGACGCACAGCAACAAACGGACAAGCTGACAAAAATCAATGTGACCTAACTTCCGTTGAGATGTACCGAAAATAAGGATTCCTGGAAACTCCTTATCATTAAAATCCTCTAGCATATTTTGTTCATTACGAAGTATAGGTACATGTATTCGTAATTTATTATCTAACTGCGTCATAGAAAAAAAACTGTCACAGAAAAAATCTAATGCCTTTCCTTTTACCTTTCTTTTTACTTTCAATGCTCGAGTTATAGTATGCCAATGTGGCTTAAAAAGGTAGATATGTTCCCAGGTAATTAGATACCTATCTACTGTTCTACCACTCAATGAGCACCACATTCTTTCTTTCTATATATCTTTGTAATCGCTAGCATAGCACGTACGTACTACTTAGATATTAGGTAATGCCAATAAGATATACTATACTCGGACTTTTAATTCCATTCCAGATTTGACAATTTCAGTGTTGCAACGTTATGACACGTAATAAATAGTGACGTTGCGAAATTATTCGATATGGAAATCGAATATTTCTGAATCGATTCCTCTCGTTTATAAATTTACTCTCGTAAACTAAGTTTATCAGGAAATAAAATATTTCTGAACCGATAATTAAGTTTTGACAATTAATTAACGATCTGAGACTTTTCTTTTGTAATTGAGTGTGAAATTAATAAAAAATGTGATCATGAAGGAACGTGACAAATAAAACAGACATTTTATAAATTGTCGCCGTCATCGCTATCGCTATTGCCGTTACTCTATGTAACATTTATTATGAATTGTGTCTTTGATATTTATTGTCAATTAACATATCTAGCTTACTCATTTTTTCCTCTTCTTTGAAAACATGAGATACGCATTTAGACCATTCGGTAGCCGTAATTTTTTTAATGCTTTCCTGAAACTGATTCACTGATTGTTTATCGATTTTTGTGTTCATCACTACACTGTTAAATGTGGTATCATTATTTCACAAAATGACAGTGGTCAATGTCAAATCAGGAATCGAATTAAAAGTCTGACTATAGGTAATACTCGTACTAACTCTAATAATGGCATATTTTTACTTACCTATTCAATTTTATTATTGATGGTGCGATGTAGATAAATACAGATCATATTGTGTCCTATTCACAATAGCGCTTAAAGAATTAGGTACTTAGGTAACTAATAACTGAATTACCCAAGATTCTTTAATAGCTAACATTTCTTTTGTTTGTTCGTGCAGGCATTCTCCTGTAGAAATTTAGTGTTCTTGCCGAAAGCATTCCATGGTGATAGAGATCGGAGCACTCTGACATTTTCTTCCTTTGTCCTTAAACATCTCCTCTCTTAAATATTATGCCTTAATTTTATATCCATTTGTGTCGTTACTATGTAGTCTATAGGTCCTCAAATTTTTTCACTAGGTAGGGACATAATATACACATCGTTCCAAGAAAGTGTCCAGCCCAGTCTATAAAATAATTAGGCAATGTAGACGTTTAGAATAGCCCTTTTTTGCATAGGACATAGGATGTGATGCCCACAAGCGCCTGTACTTCCGAACGGATACTCAGGGGCGTACGCTAGATATCAAATCTTCTCAGAATTGCATTCTATTATTTTTCCCTTTAATAAAATAGTTAATTGCGTTAAATAATTATAGATTATGGAGTTTTCCTACGTATTACATGACGCTTTGTTTATCCATAGAGCTGCTGATAACGGCACCGAGTGCAAAAATAATATAAAAAATGTTATTATTCGTCCTCTAACAGATATGAAATATAAATTTAGAATCGTTTTCAGGTCACCAGTACCAGCTAAAATAATATCAAATTTTCAGTGTCCAAATGGTACAAATATATTTTTTTCTTATTATTTGAGTCATTTATTTTATCGGTGCCCATGCCTAAAATGTAATCAACATAAAATAGATAACAGAGTAGTTAGTAAGGGAAAAACTTAATGGCTAAAGTTGAAAGCAAAATCGCAAGATTTCTATAGTTGGACGAAGCGAATTTACTTAACTTTGAAATTGCATATTTATTTTTTATGATTTTATTCGTATTTTTTCTGTAAGTAACTTTTGGAAAAGTTAAGTTAAGGGTCATCTTATAAACACCTATATATAAAATAATCCATGGGGTTGTGGTAAAATAACCCTAGGGATCAATTCGTACCATAGGTTTAATAAACTATCAACGAAATAAAACAGCCGCTATTTTTACCATAATTATGTATGGTTCATAACAGTTTAAGTATGTATGCAAGTTCACAGAACTTTAAGATCGTCACCACGATGAAGGCGCCGTTTAGTAGACAGGGATCTACTACCGCACAAGGTTCATGTACTCGTTTAAGACACGCACTTAATTCACCCTTCACCTTTATTTTCTTTGGAGTAGCTTTCAGTACAGATGAGGCATTCGGTATCACTCTCCTCTTCTGAAGAATTTTATCTGCTTTACAATATTTGTGTTCTTTCTTTCCGTTTCTCCCTCCTTTCCCAAATTCCTTTTTCTTTCCCACCACCTTTTAATTTATCGTTCATTCGTTTTTTGGTCTCCGTTTTTTCATTTATTTATTTATTTATTTTGTTCGATATCTGTTTTCTCTTTGGCTTCTTCTTCAAGGTAGGTAATTTTGTAGTATTGGCCTTAGTACTGATGTGTCTTATAGCCGCTTATTTTTCAAATATGTTTGGTTTTGATCGTACTTCCCTGACGCTGAGGTTTTTTCTGGGAAGGATGATAATTGCCACGATGACTGTAGTTTTTGAGAAGATGAAATGGATCCGAAGTGTGAAATGGAGACAGCTGAGGTGTTAAAATTATTAAGGGATTCTTAGATATCTGTTTGGGTTGGGTTGGGTAGGTTGTAGTTTTCGATTCTAGATTACTCGCTTGAGAAGAAGGTATCTGCACGGTTTCTGCTAATAGACTTGGCATCTAAGGGGAGAGGGACTGGAATAGGTGGTTCTACCGTGTCATTGTCAACATCCAGGTCAGTCGTTTCAGCTGCAACGACATCCATAGGTATTAGTGACATGTTTGGTCAATATTCATATCCAATTCATTCAGACCATACAAAAAATACAAATTCAGGTAAAACGAATTCAGGCTTACCTTAGATCAAAGCTACACTTTTTAATATTTTTCGATAAAATCAAGCAAAGCGCTTCCATCGCCATGTTACATGGAGAGGCAACTGACACGGGCCTGGGGAACTTGTTTCATGCTCATATGGATAGATGCCACTAAGTTATAGGGGGACCATTTGACCTCCAGGGATCGTATTACCTTCCACAACATTCCCCGACTAACAACATCATAATTTCAGGTGATTGAAAAGTTAACTCGCTGCATGAAAGCTATAATACGTGATCACCAAGAAAATAGAAATGACACTAACCACGACAGTCCCATAGAAGCTGGTGATAATAGAAGCACGTCCATATCGCCCGTTTATTCAATGCCTGATGAAGATAGATACCAACTAACTCAAGAACCCGAGCAAAGACGTAGCGACAATGCAGAAATGACTCCAGATATAGACATTATTGACTTGACTAATATTGAAGATGAGGAAAATTTCAATAATAAAGACACAAATACCCAAACAGGATTAGAATATAATATTGAAGTTGAAATACATAGAGGTATATCCAAGTTATCTTTGCAAGATATTGAACGTAGTTTGGAGGATAAAACTGAAGATACACAATGTTCGCAAAGTATATTAAACAATTTTGAAAATATTGATTATGTTCAGCAGAATAAAATAAATAGTATTATAACTGAACCGACTGTTTCTGCAAGAGTTCTAAGCAATATCAATAAACCTAACAACGTATTCCAGACTAGTCACTTGTGCAAAAGTGTATCTGCTAATAAAAACAAAAATAATAAGAAATCCCGTATTAAAATAAAGAAAGGGACAGTTCCAGAAAGACCCAAAACTGTTTGCAAAACAAAAGATAATTTGACTAAGACCACAGCTGCCGTTGAAACTGGCGTAGAAGGCGTCAAAGTTTATGTTTTAAATAATAAGAAATCAAACTCAAACAAATGTTCCATCACAAACAATTTTGAAAGTCAAAGACAAACTTGTCAAGACACCAAAAGGACTTGTACTATAAATACTTTGAATCAAAATGAACACGTAACCCAAACTCCCCAAAATAAAGTAGATAAGTCAATTCGTAGCTCCGAAGTAACTTTATCAGACTGTATTACTCCAACCAATTCATACCACGAACTAACAAAAAGCAGCTATTTAACTACCTGTGATAACAACCCGAAGGCATACATTAATACACAAAATGCACCAAATTCAAAAGCCATTCTTCATTCATTCAAATCTGTAGCTTCTAAAAAGATAAGAACACATCGCAAAAAGAAAGATACCGTTATTGCCAAAAATACACCTACACTGAAAATAAAAAATAAAAAAGAGATCATAACATCATCTGATTCAGAGCAAAACAAGAATGTACCAATTTATAATGAAAACGTTATCGATGATCTATCGTGGATAGAAAATATAAGGTACGTCAGGGAAATTGCTGCAGACGAAAGCGACTGTAAACTGCAATTAGAAGATGATTTTTGGGACAATTATTATTTGCCCGCCAACTGGGGTGACAACCAATTTGCGTAATGCACCACACTTTCACATAATATTTATATTTTATTTCTAAAGGGATATATATTACACCAAATATTTTCCAATTTTGTTATAAGCCGCATTTATTGAGAATACAAGCGTTTTTAAAAAAAACTGAATATCTGATCACTTATTTGACTAGCCCGGACACTAGAATAAGGCAAAATACATCTAGGATTTTTGTCCTGAACCTGAGTCCTGATGGAAATCGATATTATTATTTCAAAGTCCAAATTCGAAACAGCTACAATATAATTTAAGCAACACCAAATTATTTCTGTTATCGATGACGCTGTCAAAATCCCAAAACAAAGAGTAGGTTTATAGTTTTTTAATATATTTTAATGAGGTTACGTCCTAATTGACCGCCTTGTTCTTCTAAAACTATTGTCTATGTAAAATAAAACTACAGAATAAGATTTCAATATTTAATAGGTAAAGATAATAAGACAAACTTCAATGACACCAAAGGATATACAAACAACAACATAACTATTTATATATTAGTTTATTATGTATTTTGTTAAATTATACTTGCTTTCATAACTTAAATTAGTTTTCTATACTAATTGTTAGAACCATTATTTATTGTTATGTAGGCCTAGAATAAAGCGTCTTATGAACAAGGGGATACAAACTTGAAGTTTTTTAATTAATGCCCCACTTGGAATAGGATAATTTCCAACACTTTTGCCGAAATGTCAAAAAAGAAAATTTTGTATGACACGAATTAAATTACACTATCTAAAAAAAATCATGATTCATGATCAGAAATATCATGACTGCACGGTTGGTGCGGAGGCTAGGCAACTGGCTGCCGTGCAACATGTCGCGGGTTCGAGACCTGCACAGAACAAATCTTTGTGTTATCCACAAATTGTTGTTCCTGGTTTGAGTGTCATGTATGTGAAATTGTATGTTTGTAACCGCACCTACGACACAAGAGAAAATCCTAGTGTGGGGCAACGTTTTAAATAAAAAAAAAGACAAAATCAAGAATATTAAGTAAGTCGTAAAATTAATGATTTAAGGTGTAATAGTGTATTTTTTGCCTAAATAAATAAAAAATTAAATAGCTTCACTAAGAGGACTGACCGACAGACTGACACAATTTATTCAAAATTTTGTTTTGACGTTCAAAAGTGCCTGTAAAGGTCTAATTGGAATAAATGATTATTGACTTTTACCTTTTTTTTACTTTTGACAGAAGGGAATGTCTAATTTAACACATGACCTTTTCTGTATTTCAATTGAAAAGTGCCTGATATTTTAACAGTAGCCAACTAATTAGATGTTTTCTAATCATCATCTGTCATCACCCTTATTATTACTGTTTTTAAGTATGTAAATAAATAATAGTAATATCGGTTTTTACCTTGACATTCAGCATTATGATTCGGCTGCAATTCAATATAATTTTGAGGTTTATTGAATCTATACTTTATTCTTGGAATTATAAGGTACGTTTTTATTTAAGAACGTCATCGGATTCAGAGAATTGTTTACCTTCGTAAGTTCCGATTACTTGATTGAGGTCAGTTTATGATTTTTATTTAGGTAAAAGGTTTTGTGATTTTAATTTCGCTTTTTTACAAAACAGGATATAATCATTTACGGTGTGTTTTCTATAACAAATAATAGGTATAGTCAAAGGAGGTAAGTTACTTTATATCCTGTATTAAATTATTTATCAATAGTAGTAACCATTAATTTTTTCGAGACCACTTATAGTATAAACTAGCGAGATTGATCGTTATGCTACAGGAATAAGATTTAAAATGACTTTATTATTGAAATAAGAATTAACTATACACTATTACAGAACAATCGATTCATATATGTTCCAAAAATATTAAGTATTCAATATAATTTACATTATATCAGACCTCAAAACAGCCAATTTTAACAATTTGAAATGTTATATGTATTTTATATTTACAAGCAAAAACCCACCAAATACAGATTTTGTAAGAACTGGTCGACAAATAAAGTACGTTTTTATTACAACACTGTTTCTCAAAAACAAACTAAGTACAAAATTATATACATACAGTTACATAAACCTTTATATGTTACATAAATATGTATGTTAATTTAAATAAATCTATAGTGTATGAGTGTAACAAAATAAAATATATTTTAATAAAATAACATTACATATATTCCGGTCTTAGACCATCTATTAAGTTTTACATAAACATTGGTATAACACATATTTAAAATCACACTTTCTATGCCTTTTACGCGGTTCTGAATAGGCAAAATTTCCACAATCGCTTCGAACAGCATACAGCATATAACTAAATAAGTAGTACACTAAAAACTCTATTAATAGCTAACATAGTAAACCTTCTAGCTTTTTATAGTAAATAAATAAATTTTAAAATGCTTATTTTATTAATAGTAGATGTATAAGACAATGCAATGAACATTTACGAAGAAAGCTTGATGTCGAAAAAAATACAACTTCAGGATTGTCAATGAGAAACAATTTATTTCCAGCTTATTGTATTGCTTTTTTAAAGTGAGAATTGGACTATTATCATGACACTGAAACTTTAATTTGAGCCTAAATCACAATATTTATACTCTCAACACGTAATTGTATGTAATAAAGACAAACGAACATTCTAAACCACATCAACCTTAATTATTATGTTTTCGGCTTACTCACGTAATAATTTGACGAGATACTCGACTAGTTTCAAGAATGCTGCTCATGAATATGGGCCTCTAGCATGGCTTGAAACTAGTCGAGTATCTCGTCAAATTAGTTCGTGAGTAAGTCGAATACATAATAATTAATATAAAATGTCTCACGAAAGTTATAATAAAAACACCAACCTTCACATACTTTCTTATAATATTTTCTACTAATGAAATAAAACGCCATACACAACTTAATATAAAAATCACATAATTTCTGAGCAATAGTATTTACATTAAGTCAGCACTAAATAAAATTATATTTTAATATTATTATGACATTGGAAAATATTGGATGAGAACAACAAAATCTTGCGTTTTATTATTTTCAAAGGCTTATAAAGAAATGCATTAAAATACCACCGCAAATTATATTATAACTACATTGCATCTGTCCCTTTCCCAAGTTAATTGGCCTGCCGTTTCAAACGGCGAAATAATATCTAAAATCTGTCTATATTGTTATTAATTTCACATCAAAAAAGCGAGTTAGGTACGAAAAAAAAAATATTATTATTACCAATTCCTTGAACAGTTTTATGACTAATATTTTTATTAATTTAATTTCCAATTGAATACTGATAATTTTGCTGCAAGTAACAGCTTCTAAACTACTTATATACGTTCATAATATGTACTTGTGTACATGAAGGTTATAAATGTATTTTCTCCGATATTTAACTTTCTCATTGTAAATAAATAAGCTGCGTTAACGACAACGCTTCTATATACGCAACATCTGCGTGTCACAAAGTGCGAAAACTCTTATGTAATAAACGCCGTACAACTTGAAGAGTTCAAATATACCTAATTGTTGGTAACATAAGTTCTAAATAGACTATCATAGGTTTTAGATTCGTATACTCCCATGATTTTGAACTCAATGTACACTGCGATAAGGTTTCGATTTACCACGTCTTTTATTTTATATAGGGTGTTTAAACTCTCAATGACAAACTTTTATCAAACGATAGAGTAATGAATGACTGCCCAGGGTAAAAATAAATATATTCATTTTTAGTTTCAAAAAAATAAACATATTTTATATTAACGCTTGATGCTTTAAAAGTATATGTACTTATGTATTTTATATATATTTACTATATTTTATGCAAAAGCTACAATCAGCTATTATATCTACATAACATATTACTTCTTTCTAATGTCAATCATTTTTATAACTACATATATTTTCGAGACAAATCGATTTATTACTACTAAAAGAAGAAGACAACAGATAAATTCCTTATTATTATTATATATCTTAGAAGAATAACAATCAACAATTTAATCATGTTGAACATTATGAATGCGAGAGAATATTTCTTTGTTTTTATCTCATAAGAAAGCGCGCCTTTCGTGATTGTTGTGTTTATAGATTTTCGATTGCCTGATGGTAAGCAATCAGCGCCGCTCATGGACACCCGCAACAACGGAGGAGTTACGGGAACGTTGTCGACCTTTTAGCCTTTTGGACATTTAGGGATTGGGGGAGAGGGAGGATGGGGCCTCCGGTAACCTCACTCACACGGCGAAATTCAATGCTGTGGTTTTGTATCACGCCGGTTTTCTGTAAAGGCGTGTTATCACTCTTGTTGCACTAGTGTTTCTTAGTTGGTTGCCTTCGTTTAGTTAAAAATATTACAATCAGAAAACAAAACGAATTAACGTTTCAATAAAAAAAATTAAACATTACTTATTTCTCAGAATAGATACAAATGCACACTTCACACCAAGTGTTTATTACAATATAATTAAAGAACCATGCAACACAACACTGAAAATACAACAAAAATAAATTTATATAATTTTAAATTATCACAAACAAAGTAGCTAAATTCACCTAAGTCAAAATGCATCCAGCAGATCCCAGCCAGGGTTGTGAGCGAAAGCAGTAGAATGTACCTTAGGCCAACTTGGAGTAGGAAAATGAACGGGGTGAAGTTTAGTCAGTAAGAGTCTGACACTCCCTTTCGTCACATGCAAGGCCGGAAGATTTATTTATATTTCCGCCCTTATAAAAGTATCCCTACATAACATAAATGCATTATAGGATTTTATTAATCAATCTCCTGACCTCTCTAAGCAACTGACAGGGCGATTTAAAATTTAATTTTCACATTAAAAATGAGCTTGTATTTCTTTGCGCTTCTAATAAGCCATTTGGCAAAAACTTCATCAACATCAATCACCAATCACATTCAACTTCTTTTTTTAAATATTTCATATTATGTACTAAGGCTTATGACGTACGAAACATTATGTAATTCAACAATTAATTTTAATTTTTATTTGATTATAATAATATTTCTTGATTAATTAAACGTTTTGTGGAATCTTGTTACCTTTATATTGTAATTTCTAATAAATAATAATGTGATTTACAGCGTAATTTAAATAAATATGTGATCAATAATAATAATTAAGTTATAAAAAATCTAACAGTTGTTGTTCATAGAGTATAAATAAAATTTTACATGAATACAGGAAATCTTGTATGTAAATAATTTTAGAAATACTTAAAAATTAAAAAAAATAAGTATTGTGACGATCACTTTCGAAATCTGAGATTCGGCATCGAGCAGTATTTCGAGCATTCCTTGTTTGTTGTTAAATTAAAATTTTGAAAAAAATTTATTACATGGACCATTGTCACACACATTAAAGCACTGATAACGTTTATTCAATAAACATGACAAGATTCCAATATTTATGCCAAAAATTTACTAATGAAATGAGCTTTAGGGACATACTATTCGATTATTTTTAAATTGTGTTTGAGCTCTATGTCGCCTGGTGGTAGACGATGATATGGCCAACAATGCAGCGAGATTACCTACACAAAACCTATGTACTCAGGATTTGGACTCAATATAGCTAATAACATAATCCGCTCCAATAACCAGGCAATCAAGAACTTCCAAATCGAAATCATTTCAATAATGCATTATCAGTTTTATTCGTCTAACTACGGCCGTCCCGAACCACTCGAGTGGTGTACTAATAGTACCAGCACTATAGAAATTAACCGTTGAGATATACCTTTAGTTAGAAGCTGAATTTGCCTCGGACTTTGAAGAATCCCATGCTAGTCTTGTTGTGAAGCAGTGACGTCACACCTACGTAACTCTGTATAACTATGGGGGAATGGTGTATACAGCACGCTGATGACGTCATGTTTTCTATCGCCCTTTGCAGCTTGATGGCGAATGTTTCCATGTCATACGTTGCCTTTTCTTCTGGACCACCCTCTGTAAAGTATTTAATGTATCATCATATCATCATCATCAGCCTATAAGTGCCCGCTGCTGAGCAAAGGCCTCTTCTCATACGGAGAAGGTACAGCATTAATAACCAAGCTTGCTCAATGCGGGTTGACAATTTTATTTACCTTCACCGTATGTCAGTAGTGTCTAAATAATTATAGGAAGTACATATAACTCGGAAAAAGTCACATTGGTACTGGCCAGGTTTCGAAGCCACACCCTCATGCATGAGAAGCGGGCTAATTAACTTCCGGCCACCACGACATGTATTTAATGTGCTATTAATAAATTAAGTGTGAAAGAGCCACGCTTCGAAGCGAATAGGACGGCTCGACTGGAGTGACACCACGGTCTCACAGAAAACCAGCGTAAATAAATCACAGCGTTATTAGTGAGAGTGTTGCCATGTCAGTGAGATTACCGGAGACTCAATCATCAATAAATTAAGAACACCCACCTTTATGCCAGAAGATGGGATGTGAGGCGAACGTGAGGAATGGCACATCTTGGCTGAACGGGTTCCACACTGTCTTCAAGGGTATAGGCTCGCCCTTGTTCCACATCAATCGCACTCCCCGGAGGTGGCGCTCTCTATAATCATATGGGATTCATTATTAGTTATAAGATATTAGATTAATTTCTTAATTTTGATGTTAGCTATGAAAACAAGTACTTGATTTAATTATTTATTTGAGATAGCTCGACAAGTATGGTTTTCCAAATTCACATTTTTTTTAATGTAAGAAGTTATGTAATTTTACGAATCATGATTATGACTTAATCGTTTGTTTGTGACTACTTCATTAATAAAAAAAACCAATGAAATCTTGATATTTCTGAATATTGCTTCCAAAGGTCAGTAGCAATAATGTTCTGCAGCCCCAACCTGGATAGCATGAGAAGAAACATGGTGGTTTTAAGTGAGTAAGGGTCTTGCACTGCCACTTGTCCAACCCAGGGCAGGAGAAAAAGATAGGTGACATTTCCCTCAAAAAAAATTGTGTTGGTATGAGTAATCAATAAATAATATATTATTATGTAACTGCGAATCCAACCCACCGTTTCGTTGTTACTTAAACAAGACAAAATTTATAAATTCAACATGGATCAATAATGATAAAAAACAGTCATCAAAATCTATAACATTATATAATACAGAAAATAGCATCAACATTAAAAGTACTAAAACAGAGATTAATTTAAGATGGCAATTTATATTTTTAAAACTACATTTTAACACTAAATACTAAAAAAATAGCATCTAATATGAAACGTTAAAGACATGCATTCAAATTATTAATGCAAAGCAAAAATGAAGTAACAGCGTTAAAATGGCATTATTAGTCTAGCGATATTGAACAAAAATCGGTTAAGTATTTGTTTGTTGGTAAGTAATTTATAAAATAGCATGCATTGAAATACAAACGCCGAAAAGTATTACCCGAACTATAAATTCTTGTTAGATTTTAACAACTTTTAAAATCTGTATTCGATATTACCTTTTTGGAAGTCTGTTAGCAGTTTTTCTCTTCAATGACTAACAACCCCAAAATATATGCAATGTTTCGATACTATTTTTGTATCGGTGTTGTAGAATAATTAGAGTGCACTTTTTTAGGTAATAGACTTACACTTGTAACATCATAATTAAATAAGCCTTTTCAATTACCTATAGTTAAAACACTTTTCAAGCTATAATTTTCATTTCACACAAATAGCGAATTATTTACTCAATACTCTCATAAATGCAGTAAATATAAGTACAAAAACATTTCTTTTTCATTTCAAATCGAAATCGATAAAACTTTCTATTTGATAAAAGCAAAAGGATTAACAATAGATATTTTTTAAACAAAATCTACACCCAATAGCAAGCTGGTACACATCATTTAGAATTAATTAGAAATAATAAATTATTATTATTAATATCCTGTTTGTGTACATTCATGAATATCCTTCACGTTCACTTCAATAATGATAATGAACAATAAAATATTACATCTTCTCATGTTCAAATCAGAAAGATGAATGACTGAAGGTAATATTATATTGATATTCAAACAAAAGAAGAATGGATACATAATATCCATAGCTCCTATAATTAGCCTGGGTTGTGGGTGCAACGCAAGCCCGATAATGTACTACGACCGCGGCCCGGTAGTATTACACTCCCTTACGCCCAACCAGTGGGTTTTAAGAGTATTACACTCCGTTACACCCAACCAAGAGTGGGAGAAGTCATTTGACAAATTTCCCACGTCAGAAATGCCTTAAACATTTACTTGTATTATATCATGTATGTATGCAATATGTCCATCCTAAACTAAAATTACCCCGAATTACACACTAGCGACATCTAGAGTAAACAAGCACTACAAAAAAGGCAGACTAGTGTATGTTAAGTATAAGTTAAAAAATGAGTAAAAAAACTAAGCTTAAGCTACGAAAACAACCCAAAAAAAAGCTATGACATGTGTATCCTACAGCAACAGAAAGTACCTAGGTTCAAAATACTTGGGATCGAACAGTTTGCTGTTCTGGTGTTCGACTTCTTCGTGGGAGGGGCGCCGACAGAGGCGGTCGATGACGCAATCTTTCACGACCGTCGTTACCCCCGATGCGATGCCGTTCAGACGACTGTCCACCAACACATTTGCATAATTGTTAGGAAGTACCCAATAGCTACCTTTTTTAACACAATAAATCATGCCTATAACAACTTTGTACAAAAAATACAGTAAATCTGTTAGAGTCTCGTAAGTATTTCAAGTAGACGTCTAAATCAATTCTGATTCTGTTGTTTATCTACTGATTATTTCCTAAATTAATTTTAACGCTATGAGATCAGTTAGCCTGTCACATACATTAAAATCGTACCTATACATGTTTTATTAAAAAAATAGTAACTCAATGAAACGAGGAAGTATCGAAATGAGCATAGATATATACATACGCATACATATGTATAATTATTACACCACATTACCTAAACAAAGAGAAACGATATTATTTTTTATCAATAAAATTAAGCTACGTACATTGTTGATTGTACTTGATAAGCAAAGAAAACAATACCTAACATGAAATGTTAACATTTTCCTAGTAACGTTTTGTAACTCGCATAAAACATATCAAACAAATATAATTCTTACTAGTGACTCGGGTGCAATGTCTATACCAAATTTCTTTACGATTTAATGAATGTTGGACACACACTTTCCTCTGCAACCGGTCTATCTATTAAAAACCGCATCAAAATCTCTTACGGAGTCTCAAAGATTTCAGCATACATAGACATACAGGAAGGGTTAGGTTATGTAGTGATTCTATTATTAATACCGATTTTAATCCAAAGATAAGTAAGGAGACAGGCTCAATATCTATTAATAAAAGAATTTATCAAATACTATACAGATAATATCATCAAATCAAACGTGAATATACATGATTCGGGAAATACCCCAGATGGTAAGCAGACTTTTAAGTACAGTCGAGTCGAGTTAAGAGGCAATTTTTGAATGCCCTTTTTTATTTTTACCCCAGACTAGGATTTTCTACTGAGCCGTGGGTGTGTTTACAAACATACATTTGTGATGTGAAACACATACACATCACACTCAGACCCGAAAGAACAATACGGTAGTTTCCAACTAGTTGAATTCAATACTTTTATCCAAATGTCAAAAGACGATACATTTCTATGAAATTTGTATGAAAAACTGAGTTACGACGTCATCGTATTTTTGCGTCAAATAGCTTACTTATTTCTTAATAATTAGCTAAAAAATAATGTACCCGCATTCATTGGAGTCCAATGAATGCGGGTACAATATGCTCATGGCGCCTTTTTTACCATAAAAGATTATTAGTTAGCAAAATTCAAAAAGAACATACCTAACGAACGGGAAGTTGAATGAACATGAATTTATATTAGCATCGATTATTTAGTTCGAGAAACAAAAACGTTGAAGGCTAAACTAAATTCAACTTGCGGCTTTCAAACGCTCCAAAACCAGTTCTGCTTTTAACAAAAACATCAGCTTACTAGTCAACTATGTATTGGATCTAAATCTATGACTTTCGGCACAAACTCTGTGTTATAAATATTACTTTGTTTTCAGGTTCTGGTTTTTAGTTTTTCAGGTTTTGAGTGGCTTCGCTCGCGTTATCCTGTTGAAAAATATCCTAAGCCAATTTTAATCGAAAACCATTCAGAATTTTCTACGTGAAACAGTAATAATATATTCTTACAAAGTTTTCGCGTTTATAATATTAGTAGGATTTTGTATTTCTTTCTTTAGTTAAATGAAGAGGCTTTTTTCGGCAGTGGACTATTCCCGGTTGATGACAAAATACGTAACAATATAATATCGATGGTTTTCGCACTTGGTTATATTTTATTTAAATCTATCTGTCAGCCTAAAGGAGTAATGAGAGATATGTTATTAAGTATGTTATTTAGATGTTATTACATAATAACATCTCTTAGGAACATACATCCCGATTTTTATAATATAATTACATCATTATAGAAAATAATTATAATTTTGTTCAAAGATCAATACAGATCTATTTTTATACTACATTGTTAAACTACCTATTTTTTTTTCTCTTTAAATTTTGACCTTTTTTCTCTATGGAGAATTTCATATGCTAAATTGTATTGTTGTATAGTCAATAAACAGAAAAGTTGTAAACAATACCTATAGTCTCACCTACAGGTTTTCTGAAACTATCTAATTCAATCACAATCCACCACCACAGTCACATGTTTTATCTATGTTCATGAATTCTCTTACACCAAGTTACTTAAAGTTAGCACAAAATATGTACACCTTTATAGAAAAGTGAGATAAACAGAATACTCACGGCACTAAAGATGACGGAGGATAGACCAGGTCTCCAATGACAATGGTGTCCAGGTCATCTAAGTATGTCTTCTTGAAGTCGAGCTGCTTCATTGCTATGAAGTCATATTTGATGGTCATCACCAGTCTAGAGGTCAGGAGTACAATCCTCTCTTTTTCATTGTCCCATAGAGTTATTCTGAAATTGTTAGAAAATTATTTTCATTTAGACTTATTAAAATACTTTAAACTGGTTTCTGAATATGGCTAGCCCGCATTTTGTGTTGGTAAAAAGCAGCCTATGTGTTAACACAGTGTAACACACGGAGTAAGAACAAAGAGGAGACGGCCTAAACAACTCGGCCCTGTGACACAAGTCGGCCCTCACGTCATCAAGGTGGGCGTGGCTTACGTCAGTGTAATGTGGTCGTTCGTCCTGTACACAACTTCGATATAATATTCATTTTACTCGTCACAGAAGAAAACAAAATGAAGCTTTGTGTTTAATCTTGTAAAAAATACTATGATAAACGTTACGGTGCTATGGATGGCATCACTTTTCATGTATAACTTATTTTATTCGTCATTTATTAAAATAGTTCTAGCAAAGTCTCTTATTGTCAGCGTTTCCAATTATCAATCTACGCGACACTAGATGTCGACACTTTGTATCATAGAAACAAAATTTTTATAGGTACGCATAGTTCAGTATTATTATATTTTAATGATCGTTTGTATAGTAATTTGATCGACATGCATTCCTAAAGATCCTTTAATCGCCAAAATATTATTTATGTAACTTTTATATCATTTTATAAACAGACAGCCATCTATTGTCAAGTAGTAAAACATAAATAAAGACAGGGGAGTATTTAGGAGTCAATTACTTTTTAAGGTTTATATCGTTGATTTATTTAATTCGCCAATGGAATCACTCAAATTTCACCCACCCCCTCACCGCACGCTGTGAGAGCTAAATCATAGTGCGTGAGTGTTTGAAACTGAAGGACCTTATTTATACTTCTGCAGTTCTTCTTCGGTTTTTATTTCAACCCCAAATTAAGGGCATCAGGACTTGGGTCATACAACTCAGATGTATCGTAGGTTAGCTTAAGAAATGCCCATAACACACTCTGTCCTTCGTACATATCTTTCGTTCTATTCTTCGTTTATTTCGAAATATGTCGTCACATTAGGGCTAATTTTGATTGATACAATGGCGAATAAAAATCACTAGAAGCATTTAATCGAACCATGCAAAATTTAGGTACTCAACAGGTTTTTGGTTGCCTGTCATTCCTCGATCAACTCCTGCTGATGAAAACCCTGTTTGAAGTCATCAGTTAATTGGAGATATATATGAGTTGAGTTTTTGTTGTGTTACCCATGAGTTTTCAAAACAATTATTAGAAACTAGCTTTTGCTCGCGACTTTGTTCGCGTGGAATAGTAGATTTTGGGTTTAAAAACTAACCTATGTCCTTTCTCGAGTTCCAAACTATGTCTGTACCAAATTTCACTCAAATAGGTTCAGTAGTTTAGGCGTGAAGAAAAGACAGACAGAGTTACTTTCGCATTTATAATATTAGTTTGGATTGGTGATGGCAAAATACCAATCGACAGTACCGACGGATCGATCATTTTACCGAATATTTTTTATACAATTGCGCAATCTATAGATGAGTTGATTGAATGTGTTTTTCCGAATATTCTTCAGAATTGCAGGAATGATTAGTTCAGAGAATGCACTATTAGACAATAGCACCGAAGAACATTTATATTAATGCCATTAATTTTCAATAATATATCATTTGACTCATTTGGAATTTTACATAGAAAACAATATCAAAAAATTTTTTGTTTGATTAAATGGACATAATAGTATATTTTTGATAATATTTTATTATACACTTAAACGTAGTGAAGCACGTACCGGGCCGCTGGTAGTTATATCGTAGATAGAGGACTTTTCCCTTCAATACCTATGAAGATACACATGAAGTCTTTTATTTCGTCGCCGAATCCCTGAATCATATGTTTGAAGATGGCACCAGTCTAAACGCATATGCCGTTTCGAGTTACACATTAGTACAGTAATGACAAATCTAATAATAAAACTCGTCATCACAAAGAATCAGCTATCAGCAGGGCATCAGCCTCTTGGTAGCATAGTATACGAGTTTCTGCCTCAGGCTACGCCCTTAACGGAATAACCCCTTATAAATGAAAAGGATGTTACAATAAAATGGTTTTGATAATTAATGTAGAATGATCCTCATTCACCAATAACAGTATTACTATTTCGATAAAAAAAATATGTATCAAGATGATTCGCAAAGGTATTTAAAAAATAACTCTCCGGTAATTCTAAGTACGACCCTGTTGCATTCTGCATTTAGTGACATCTATTGTGAAATAGTTACATACCTACAAAACGAAGTAAATTGCATGAGAGGGTAGTTTTGCTATTGACCGGCAGATGGCAAATAAAAAGTGGGCGGAGTCTAATACCCCCCTCACCCCGCAAAATATCACGCGGTGTTTCTTAGGGAAATCTAATTATGGCATCTCCTCTTTGTTCTTACTCCGTGGTGTAACACCTACTATATACCAAATTGGTGTTGCGGTTTTTGCATGAAAGAATAATAAACATCCATACATTCACAACATTCTCACAAACTTTCGGGTCTCACAGGCTTTGTAGGCTAGGAAATAGTATATTCTACTGTTCTTTTATATCATTCTGTGCTATTGTGAACACAGCATTCTACTGTTCACATCATATTTTTACTTTTTTTTTATTAATATTAATGTGACTGCAACCCTAATTACACTCTTCCACAACATTTACCTATCTGATGATTATCGTTGGTTGTATTGTTAATAAGGTATAATGACACTGTACTTGATGAAAACTAATACTAAAATCCATACTCAGTAAGCAGCCAGGATCCTAAATACTCTCCATCTTCAGGGAACAGCAGGGCCGTGATGCACTCCTGTATGGCAGTGTCGACAACTCCCTTGCGGTATGTAAAGAAGTCTTTGATGTTCTCCTTGTCAAATGGTACATCGTAACGAGGGAACACTGCTTGGATACCCGTTGCCTCTTCCGTTGCAGGATTAAGCTGATCCTCAGAACCTCGGGCATCTGTAGCCAGAGATATAGCCATTTTTAGTTTGTGTAGTGTATCAACTTTAAAATAATACTGCTAGATGCTATCAATAATTGTTATCATAGTCACCATCTTGTATTTGTTTATACAGCAACTATTTATATGTATTACTATCCAATTAGGTAATGGAAAATCCAATGCTATAATAGGAATTATGTAGGTATGTAACGCCAATAATACCTTTTATGAACATAAGATATTTTGAAACACGAAATGTCTTTTTTTACTGCCAGAGGTACAATTTTTACCTGTGAGCCACAAAAACATAATCCAACAGGAATGTGGCAAATTACATTATTTTTAAAACATACCGGCAAAGGAAGACGTAGAGGAAGTCAAAGAATTTGCACCAGACAACACCGAGGGATTTACACTAGAAGGGGGTTTCCTTCTTCCCAAATTATCCGTATTATTAGTAGGATTACTTTCTGAATTCTCCGCCACGTTCGTGTCCGTCGACAGCTGAAGAGTACCGCCACGGAACTCCAAATCTTCATCCAGTAAATCACTCATTATGTTTTTGTAATACAATTTTTACTCAAATCACTGTTTTCGTTATAAAATAATAATTGCTCTGCGTAAATAATAAAATAATCGACCGAAGACGAACCGTGATAAGCAACGTCAATGTCAAATACGTTTCGATTTTCCGCTAACACCACTTTGTACTTGAAACTGTTGATAATTATTTTTGTAAGTACACTAAACATAGCTCTATGTAATTAAAAAAGATATTTAGGTACTAAAATGAATTATGAGAAAGTAGAAATCTTCCTCAAACAAATTATTATAAAAGAAAATAAATTTAAATAGTATCGACCAAAAGAACTAAACGCTATTGCGGATTTTGCTCTTTATAAAAAATGGCGGTAAATACCAAATATTTGAAGTTTCGATCTGAACGAGTGAGGTTTTGTGATAAATTGTATAGGTATTTAGTTTTTAATAAATTATTAACAAACCCATGTAAGTTAAGATTTTCATATAATTTTTATTTTAATACCCATTTTATTATTTTTATTTACGTTATACCTACACCATTTGGCGATAGTAGGTACTTATAAAGTGTAATTAAAACAGCAGTTCTTTTTAAAATATTTATTAATTTTATTAAGAAGAAATTTTATCATACAAAAATAATTGTAACTAAACAAGAAATCTAAGCTCTTATAACCTAAATTCTGGCACATAGGTATTTTCAATGTATGGCAAAACTTATTGAAACCGGTACCTTGTAAGCTAAGCTTAAGGTACGTACAATAGTTTCTATAGTGTAGTCACTATTTTTGCTTATGAATAGGTATCGTCAAAAATGCACTTAAATAATAATCTAAAACTGTACAGCTATACATATCTAATTGAATATAATACAAATACATATTACTCACTTATATAGTGTAAAACAAAATAATTGCATTTTCCAATGTAAGTAACTTTTTAACCTTGAACCCTCAATGCAAGTATCCGTATTTTTCATCGATCACTAATAAAGAACTAGATACACAATCCCATACAAAAGTTCGCTTCAAAACTGTCGCCAACTGCATTTAGGTACTTATACTTGAAATAAACATGCATTAATGTAAATTAAACCTTAAATGCAACTCATAGAGTTGTTTTCACAAAGTGATATACAAAATCTAAACATTTTTTGCATAAATCATAAGAAATTGAACCATATTCGCATGATTTTAAGTCGAATTTACAATGTGTCAAAAATGAGCAATAAAATTTAACGACTTCGGTTTTAAATACGATTTCATTTGGAGAAAGTTTTAAAGTTAATTTCTTAATAAAATATCAATATTTAAAATAGAATGATGACAATTATATAATGATAATATTATTATTTAACGAAAATATGAAATTCCATCCTTTTTTGCGTCTTAGATGTGTGTTTTTTGCAGTTTTTAAACGAGCACTGAGGCGTGTTTACCGTCGGAGCATTCGAGTGGTACTAAACTAAAACTACACCGCGATGTTGAGTTTGGTGGACTTTCAGTTAGGACATTTTTTTGTCACTGATTGTGTATCTAGTTCTTTATTAGTGATCGATGGTTTTTTATTAATAAAATCATTCCCTCAGCTGTCAAAACTTTTCTGACAGGTGAGAGATTTGACTTTGCATAGATAAAAAATATATATATGGTTCCTTACTTGTTACTTATTTCTATATATAGGTTTTATTATATGTATATTAATATACAAATGTATGAGTTACTTCGAGGAAACAAAGGAACTGTGCCCTATCAAGTCAATGACCCCATTAGTCATGATCTGCATTTGTAATGAGGAATACTATTAATCAAATGGTTTTTTGATGAATTATGCATATATAATTATCTTCAAAAGCAGCTCAATATTGATCACGCTAGTAACAGCTGCACCGGCTTGCAGGGCAGCGTGGTGGATACACAATACACTGGTCCATACAGTATACATCAGCTCCCTCGCGACCTTCCAACTCTCCAGTAGCCTCGCAGACTTGCCTGGAAAATAATAAAAAAAAATCTATAAAGTTAAAGAGTTTGTTTGTTTGAACGCGCTGATCTCCAGAACTGCTGGTTCGAATTGAAATATTTTTGCCTTTTTGTCTTTGTTAGTACATTTTTTATCGAGGAAGTAGGCTATCTATAGGCTATAAAACATCACACTACCATTTGTAGGAGCCGAGCAGCGAGAGAAACTACGCAACAGAAGCATGCAGTTCCATTGCTTGAAGTTAATCATAGATGTCGCTAGTGGTCTGTTATTAATATTTTTGTAAAAGAATTACTAATCGATTTTTGCTTTCTTTTATTGTGTTGTTATCGAACCAAAATCAATAGTTAACGTTTTAGGTTCGACTTATACTATTTACTTTCATATACTTTCATTGCAAAACCTAATTTATACTATGTATATAGAAGTGTCTATAATATACATATCAGGTACTTAGGTGGTACTCAATGGAACGAAGTCAAATGTTGTTAATTATAACCAATACTTACGGGCAGGTACACAATTCCTCTGGACAATTAGGAGGGTACCGAAGACAGTTGGTCTGACACCAACTCAGCATTCCCGGGAGTCTGCTGAAAGTTCTAGTCGGCACACACACTTGGTCCCTGAAACATTATTATTTTAAACGTTAGGTATGTTAGCCTAAATTAGTACATTTGGCGTTTTTATGTACACACCCATAAGTTGACCTGTAGCTAGAGGTTTTAGAAACCAGTCCGATTGGTGACAATAAATAAATAAAGTAGACATTAAAGGAAACAAGTTTTTGGTTGCTTCACCTTTCTCGGCGAAAATACGGTACATAAGCATTAATACGTAAGCTATTATGGAAAATTTTAAATTCCTATACATACAATCCTATACAGAAAACTATACTAGATTGATAAATCGAAGATCGATAGATTCAAATGCTAGGAGAGAGCTCAATTTAAAATTGGAATAATTGATTTCCACTTGAGAACTAGCAAAGATAGAAACATTATATGCATTCTTTATTTACACGGCTTATAGCATCAAATCTACAGGATTATGTAATAGGAACAGCAGTTCAGCGTCAGGGGTTCTTAAAATTCGAATAATGTCATAACTTAACGTCTTATGTTTTCAGAGGACCTTCAGCTTCTAGCAAAAGCTTAAACTTAAGCGTCTACTTCTAACAGATAAGGATATTATTATAAAACAAGATTCTCAATTCATTCACAGCACAGGGTCATGTTAGTCACAACTACGGAAGACTATACTGCTGTACATTCTTAATAATACAAAGAAAAGGAATTCTGGGTTGACAGCTTGTTAGTTACGTCATAATTTGTACACTAAGGATATGAGGTCCAAACTACGGAACACAACGTAAAGGGGGGTAGAAAATTTATTCACAAAGACACCGTCACTTCAGCCATAACCTTTAAGATCATTACAAGGACATGACAAAGTATACCTAATGATCGGTGGAACAAATTCCTCCACGGAATCTGTATCAATATCGTTGCTGAAAGAAAACGTTCAATATTATAGTGCACGTTAATGTCAGTGAACATGTAATTTTATACATTAAACATACAATATATTTAGGTTTTACCTAATAACGTACGATTCCTTTCGGATATCCGTCAGTTTCTCGCTGAAATATTAAGCCACAAGATAGATAAAATATTATATAAGGAATGTAGATATATATTGAGATAGATATACATAAAACATATACCTACAAGAAAAGAATAAAATGACAAAAAACACATTTATAGACAAAATAATACAAGAGTATATCGGTATGTAAAATTGTTGTGTTATCCCACCTGACGACCAATGGGTAGACATTTCTGGGCATGTTAAGATCCCTGTAGTATAGGAGGAAGGGATAGTCTCTTCTGAGATCTCCAGCGAAAGCAGGCGGAAGACCACCAGTGCTGGTTACCACACTAACGTCAGCGCAATTTCTAAAGGTCTCTGAACGACCACAACCGACCGCTTCTGTACCGTTTGCGCAAACACCCCACATGTTTCCTAAAAAATGAATAACCATATTATTACTATTTGTACGAACCGAACGAAAGAAAGAAAGAAGGAAAGAAAAAAAGAAAGAAAGAGTAAACACTTCGCTAATCTTACCAGTATAATATGTCCATTGCAGAACACATTGTGTACAAGTCACATAGGGAGGTAGCCGCACCCTGTATCTGAAGATTTCTTTTTTAGCCGTATCCAATGGGATTAGGAACCTGTCCTCCCTCGTCTCGGAAATATATAACGGGTATCTGAAAAAAAATAAGGATTTATAATCATAATTCCAAACCCACAAAATTTATACTAATTAAGAGAGAACTGGCTTTTAAAACAAGAAAACTGGCTTTGGAGTGCAAAAATAATGCCAAAAAAAGGAAATCAATGCCAGAAATCTGTTTTTAGCATATTTTCGGTACATAAGCTAAAGTCCTTTACTTATTTACCAAAATGTAGAATTACAGAATATGTTTTTAAATCTAAAGTTGCCCATTTACATTCTACCATTAAGTAGGTACATACTGCTGCTGCTGCTGCAGTATGAAAATATTTGTTGCACTAACCTGTCAAAGCATTCCTGAGAAGCTTCTTGCTTTGGATTATTGTTCGGACACAGCTTCATAACGAACGTTCCAAGATGGTTTGCTGTCAACTCCACTTCTACTTCGATTTCCTGTGGAATTTGATTAGCATCCTACTTAACCATCGCGATAGCTACGAACCAACTCGTCAAAATTACAGTCTTTTTTCTAGTACTGCACCAGTTAAATACAATGTCTGAATTATCAAATGAGAATTTTGTCGAAAATTATTTTTTTTTTCTGATTTACCGATCAATCGGACATTATCTACGAGTCAAATCAAAGCAGATGTGCTTATGCTGATTTTTAGATCTCACACTCCTTACTGCCTTACTCTTGCATTGAGAAGTTCATAATCTAGGTTTACCAAAGTTTATGTGTTCACTAACCTGGCCAACACTGTAATGTCTGGTGACGATACCTTTCCCGTACATACCACCTGCTTCATGAGGACGGGGCTCCGGTATGTGGTGCGCGTCACCGCACACACCACATTTTCCTTCATTTTGCTCCCATTGAACTGGAATAGATTTACAATTTGCATAAGCTATCCAATTTTGCACAGATCTCTGGTTCTTGACGAAAAATCTAGAAGTCTAGTCTAAATAACGAATTATTAATTTGCCTTCCCGTACCTAATTTAATCCATCACCATCATCATATTTCAACATTTTCAGCTAAGTAATTTATTTTATCTAACAAAATAAGCAATAGTTCATACAAATTACGTCCAAGCAAATTAGTAAAAATAAATACTGTTCAAAGTCTGGTGGCTAGTGGATTCAGATATTCTGAAACAGGCTTTAAGTGTCTACTTAGGGTACATTCAGTGAGATATGACATTTTAAATAAAACAGCGTAAATAATAATGCCCACTTTTCAAGTGCAGTCCTTGCACAATGTTGAGGTACCTATTAACATTGTGCAAAAGCTGCAAAACCCTAGGGATTTGTGCTACTGACTTTGAGAATCCACAATAGTCATAGTTTTTAAATAGATGATTAGGATTACCTACAGAATCCGATTAACACAAACGTGACTAGCATTAACTACTTTGTAAATTAACAAATGAAATAGACTTCTAACCTTGAATACTTTTATTGATAGGTCATTGAACCTTATTTTCCGTAAGATCGTTGGCTCCTAGCATCATTAGAGGAATCAATAGACTTAGAAAAAAATGTTTGCGGTAACTAACAAGCTAATGCAAGAATACCCTATCCATGCGGATGTGTTTGAGTCATGAAATGAAGGTGTGATAATCTCTAAGTACTTAGAACTCCATTGTAATTATGACTTCCAGTAAAAAAATAATCCAATAATTCATTGCAACTTTTAACAAAAGTTAGTCTGTAGTATTTTATTACACCTTTTTCGGTTGTTGGTAGGGGAAAATCGTCAAAAATGACTTCTCCCGCCCAGTGTGAGGCGAGAGGGAGTGTCAGACTCTTACTAAAAACCCCCCGTTCCCTCTACCGCTTTCAGGCCAAAGCCGTGGTACCTCATTGCGCACCCTGCAACTCCGGCTAAACACGATGCCTCTAGAAACTAATATATATAATAATCCATGCTTTACTATACTTACATACTAAAGATTGTTTTTAATATATTGAAATAAAATATGTAATTAACTTGGACTCTAAACAAGTAGGTAGGTACACTGACATTTACAAGTTAAGATCCAATTACTTTAACAACTCAAAAACTAACTTTGAATAATAATCTGACATGTATAAATACGGAAGTATCTTATCTAATCTTGTGGATTGTCAAAGATTGTTTTTATTTCATTGTAGATTAGCATATAGATCGATGTAATAATATAACAAAAACTAATGTAATCTCATAATCGCAAAAGATAGGCGCCACCAAAAAAAACCTTAATGTTTATAAAAACGAAATAACCTACCTTAAAAATTTTGACACAGTAAGAGGCATGCAAAAATCTAGGTAGTCAAGTAGATATACTCGTAGAAATTTCTGCGAATATTAATTATTCGCAGATAGATATTTACTTTGACTTTATTTTTTAAAACATTAATTACCTGCATATCCTCCACAGAAGAGCTCGTTATCGTTGTAATTGACAGGGTTAGGGAATCCGAACCTCCACATAGAATTACGTGCTGGTGGGTCCATCAATCTGCCGTGACCTTCGGCACCACGGCGTGCACTTCCTAACATCTGGAATATAGGAAAATTTGAAGAATTTGAATAAATGGGAAATATAACTTATATTGTGATTAACGGCATGTGATTAAAAATTATTACCGATCTAACAGAGCTTAGATCATAAGTATGTATTTTTCTATCATACATTATCTACAAAGAGTGTTTATATCGTCATTGATTACCTACCTACCTATGTGTCAAAATTAGGTCAGTGAAAATCCCTAAGAGTGGATCTCCTGTAAGCCAACTCTAATATCTACATACATATGTTGATGAAAACAATTCAAGGGTCAAAAACCACTTGTACATTTTCAATTAATTAAAAAACATTTAAGTTTAACTTTCTCACCTGTAGTAAAAATATCCAAAATGTGAGGAAAGACGTCCCTCCCGACTTATGCCTTCTCAGTTCCATCTGAAAAAGAAACAGCAAGTTTTTAATAAAAAATAGAAAACAATAATTTTATTGTAATCTACCATCTAAAAACATGTTTTCCGCGGCATCATTTGTGCCTGGCGAGGCAAAATTCCAAATTCGGTATATTTTCAATGCACGAAATAATCAAGTATCCATATTCTGTTTATTGTATTTTTATTCGTATTTAAGACGACAATTTGAAAATTTCGCAGGAAGTAAGATGCTGACAAACCGTTACAAACACCTAAACTAAACGCAGATTGCGATTATTTTTAAAATTAAATTACCGTTTTTTGCAGCTGTGTGGAAGAATGCGACCGACGACGCGCTCACGTCGTAAAATCAATAGATTATTTTTCTTAACGCCTTATTTTAAAGTAATACCAACGGTACACCAAGAAATTCGATATCATCCAGCATGGTCCTGATGTTTCGTATAATAAAATGTGATTTTATCGCTTTTAGCAAACATTAGTGTCGGCTAAACGAGCACAAAGTTACAAGATAAAAGGTAATTTATTTTTTATGCAACAACGGCACAGTTCTTGAATAAATTAAGTTGCGATTTTCATTAAATTTTCTATGAAATATCAGTGGGACTATTTAAGTAAAGGAGAGAAAAATATACTTAATTAAGAAGGCTACTAAACTACAATCGTCTACAATTCACAAAGATCAAACTAAATAAGTATCTTATCTAGTTAGTTGTGAAACACCTAGATTTTATGCATCTATCAATGAAACTTCTGTAACTACTTATGCTTTAAAATTATTTTCGCATTTAAAACATTGAGGTTGACAAAGAATTCCTCTTAGAAATCACACATCCATATATAACAAAAATATAGTCCACGTTTGTCACTAATAAATAAGGCACGGATACGTGTTTAAACAAATGAAACAAAGCGAATGAACTTTACTCTTAATGCTTTTAAACAAACAAGTCCAAAGCGAAAACACTCATAAATCATGACAGAAGAAAAAAACACATAGGTATTATTTTTAAATCTTAATTGTGGTTAAAAGACCCCATTATAATGTGCTAATCTTTTTTTACAGCTCTGATTTTGAATCTTTTTTATTGTACATTTTCCTTATACATCTGTAGAAGTTCATGTAAGGCGTATACGTATAATAATATACATATGTAGTTACATAAGTAATCTTGGTAAATTAACCCTCATCATCATAGCTGGGGTTGCAGGGTAAGCGCAATCAGGCACCGCGTCTTGGGCCCAGAGCAGGAGAGGTTTTTAGTCAGCAAGAGTCTGACACTTCCTCCTGCCCGACCCTGGTAAGGAAGAAGTCATTTGACGATTTAAAAAAAACCCTCATCATCTGTCCCGAAAGCAAAATGGACCAATTTTCCTTATGAAGAAATGATAACATACATAAACTTAAAGCTAAGTTTTGTTATTCACGTGTCTCAACCGCAGCCATAACATCATCGTCAGTAATCGTCATGTCAATCGTTTACTCATTCGGTTTTTCGCGAACGAGGTTACCCACCGCGTACCATTTGCATAGAATGGATAATTGAATTGTGACCTCAACGACATATTACCAATTTTGGATGAAGCAATTTTAGCATCACATGTGCCAAAAATAGAGTTCGATTTTACTTGTCGGGGTTGAGAAGATACCTGGTAAATGTGTGGTACAAATGTCAGGAGGAAGCGGGACTACGTTGCATAGATTAGATACTTAGGTACTTAACATACAATCCAAATCCAAACTAATCTATTTCACTGTCTGTCTGTACGTCTGTCTTTCTCTCTGTCTGTCTTTTCTTCACGCCTAAACTACTGGACCCATTAGTGTGAACTTTGGTACGGACATACCAGGGGTGGCTGGAAAGTTATCTACCTAACATAGAAAGAAAAGACATAGGAAGCTCATTTTTTTTGTTTTTCAATATAGTCCCCTGGTACCTTAATGCAATTATTACATCTGTCAATAAGCGACATTCAACCGTCAAAAAAATATTTCTTGGATTGGTTGTCAAAATGGCCATCCACAGCGGCCTTTATTTCTTCATCGGTCGAAAATCGCCTCCCTCTTAGGCTTTTCTTCAAATTTCTTAATAGAAAATAGTCAAAGGGGCCAAATCTGGACTATAGGGTGGATGGTTTAGTTCCGTGAAGCCATTCTTGCTTAAGACTGACCTTGCATGTAAAGCTGTGTGGACCAGAGCATTGTCGTGCAAAATTAAAACTCCTTTGCCGAGTTTGCCTCTTCGTTTTTCTTTTATGGCTGCTCGCAGTTGGTCAAGTAAGCTGGCGTAGTAAGTTGCGTTCATCGTAGTATTTTTTGGTAGGTTATCTATCAAAAGAATCCCCTCGACATCCCAAAAAATTGTTGCCATAAGCTTGCCTGCTGATGGCCGAACCTTAAAATTGCGCGGTGGCTTCTCCCCTTTAAATTTCCACTGTAAAGACTCCTCTTTGCTTTCGGTGACCCATTGGCGAATCCAGGTTTCGTCGCAGCTTACTATTCTAGAGATAATTTCTACTTCGCTGTCTTTTACTAGGTCCAAAAATGCCTCACCACATTCGATGCGTTGTGGTTTATCAAAGGGCGTCAGCATTCTCGGTACCCATCGTGCGCTTACCTTTATCATCCCTAAATGTTCGTGAATAATAACGTGAACACGTTCCTTACTAATACTGACATCCCTAGCGATTTCCCACTGCTTGACTCTCCGATCTGCGAGTATTATTTTTTCCACTCGAGTCACCGTGTCTACTGTGACTGCAGAAACCGGCCGTCTGCTACGGGGATCGTCTTCCAGACTCACACGGCCATGTTTAAATTGTTTAGACCAAAACTTAATAACAAAATCGGAAGGACATGAATCACTAAACACATTGGACATTCGTTGTTTTATTTGCGAAGGAGTATTTCTTTCTTTAGTTAGGACTTTAATCACGGCACGCTGCTCAATTTTAAGCATTTTATTATTTTCATCCGACATGTTTACTATGCTAGTGGACTATTCGTAATGAAAACAATTAAAACAAATGAGTACTATTATTTTCAAATAATGAATACATAAGTATTAAAGCTTCATAGTGGCCCGTATCATTTTTGTAACTTTATTGAACAAAGTAGATTATATATCAGCCACCCCTCGTAGAATACCGAAAATCCCTCGAGATCGGGAACTATGTGGGTAAAGGAAGCTATCCCATTACGGAATAAGAGGTGCATCTCTGGACCTTCTTACCTCATACCTGAGTAATAGGGTTCAGAGAGTTGAAGTAAACGGAGTGGTTTCTGCCGGATCTGTTGTGAGGATGGGTGTTCCGCAGGGTTCTATTCTCGGCCCGTTTTTATTTCTTATCTATATTAATGACTTGCCTTACCTTGTAAGGGATAGACACGAGATAGTGCTGTTTGCTGATGATACCTCACTATTATTCAAACTCAGACGACGACAGTTAGTTATTGACAATGTAAACAGTGCTCTCTCAGAAATAGTTCACTGGTTTGGTGTTAATAACTTATTACTAAACGAAACTAAAACTAAATGTATTAAATTCACAACGCCAAATGTTAAACAGGTAAAAACCAGTGTGCTTGTCAAGGGCGAGGAGTTGAGTCCTGTAGATACAACTGTCTTTTTAGGTATAACCCTGGACGCTAAGCTCCAGTGGGGCCCACATATAGATGGCTTGTCGAAGAAGCTCAGTTCTGCAGCATATGCCGTTAAAAAAATTAGAAATTTAACAGATGTAGATACAGCGCGGTTAGTTTATTTTAGTTATTTCCACAGCATCATGTCATACGGTATTTTGATGTGGGGGAATGCTGCTGACATTCAGTCTATTTTTGTTCTGCAGAAAAGGGCTATTCGATCAATCTGTAATCTTAGTCCGAGGCATTCGCTCAGAGAATTATTTAAGGAAACTAAGATAATGACGGTTGCTTCACAATATATTTATGAAAATGTAATTCATGCTCATAAAAACAAAAGCTTATTTAAGAAGCATAGTGATATACATAATATTAACACGAGGGGGAAAAACAAATATGTTGTCCCCGCCTCCAGGCTTCAGAAAATAAGGAGTTCGTTTAGATGTCAATGTATACGCTTTTACAATAAAATTCCTAGGGATATTCAAAATTTGAGCCTCAATAATTTTAAAAGTGTAATAAAGGCTAAACTTTACTGCAAAGCATTTTATAAAATAAAAGACTACTTAGAAGATAATCAGGCTTGGGAATGAGCCGCTGTAACTTCTGCACAGGTCATGTTGACATGTTTGTAACATAAGTTACGCTTTTTATATACAATTTGACATTACGTTTATTATTATTTATTTTTTTTAACAATGAAATTATCACCTATCGTGACATTTTTTTTTTTATTTGACATTTTTTATTTTATTTATTATTTTTATAATTATTTATTGACATTATTAATATTTTCTATTATTGTTAGTGTAAGGACCGTGTGAGACTTGCCGCGCTTTTGGACTACCAGTTATCTGCGTTCTGACAGTTTGAGTACTTGCGCGACCCAACCAAATGTTCTTTAGATCGGTATTGTTCGTCGGACAACTCAGCAGCACTTGCTATGCTGGTTGCAAACTGACACTTGCGTGCCTGTCTTCAGAACGGGTCCACTTAAACTGGTGTGGTTCTTTCATCAAAAGACCACTACAGAATCAACTTGCACGGTTCTCTCACATTATGTTATTTTTACATTGTCTGGACTTGAAAAGAGACTGACCTCTGAGTTTGTTTCGGCATTTCTTCTCAGAGTAGTCAGATAGGAAATGCCGGCTTCATCTAGTTTTTTACATATAAATTGACGTGTAAAAGTGCCGGTTTATGGCCTATTTGCAAAAATAAATTCATTGTTTCATTGTTTCAAAACCAAAAATCTGGAAAGATTTCAAATTTTTGTATATACTTTTTATTGTCATATCTACCAATACATATCATGACATTTAGGTTCAGCTAAGTTATAAATTTACCTACTGTTCTCGCTAAAGTTTTTACTCGCACCATTCTCCTAAGCTAGGGGCGTTGACAGGCCAGTATTGTTTGTAGGCGTGTAGGTCAAGATCCTCGCGGCCTTGACAGCTGTGTTAGATGCGCGTGCGCAATTATGCGAGATTTACTCATTATGTCAGCGGCGAGTAAAATTATCATACATCAGCACTTATACTTAATATAGTTAATTAATCTTTAGTTTCGAATAAATCTAGAGTGATTAGTTTAATTTAGTTGATATTTAATAGAATTTTAATAGGTTTCTGTTAATGTTTTTATCTAAGCTCTGAAGATTACTAAGTTAAACATAACTCAACCAATTGCATATTTTTTTAAATCTAATATAGGAGCTTGCCTATTATATTTTTTTAAAGATTTTTTTTCTGCAAGTCCGACGTCGGATGGTACGCTCGCCTTTTTTAATAGAATAGGTACCTAGATATGAAACGAAAAATGTGTTTAGCCTCGTTTTATACAAGATTATATTCAACAATTTATATAAGTAGTTACTTGAGCAAATGTCAGCAAAAAGGCGATCAGGAACATTATTGGCTAGTATTTTATTAAGTATATCTCGTTTACCACTTTAGATAATTTGTAAATTACCTATACGAACACGGAAATTATACGGAACAGCATAACTACACAAACATGCAGTAGATATTGATAGGATGCAAAGTAAGTAAATTAACAGAATTTCTTAATTTGTAAGAAAGAGAACAGAAAACAAAAAAGAAAGAAAACCCATTTATTCGACAAAACAAATAAAATTGTTCTTTTTTGTATTAGAAGGAAATCCATTTTTGTGGTCCCCGGTTGGAAAAGGTACCATAATTAGGTATAATCTATATTCCCAATGTCACTTTTCGTTGTAATGTTATAATAACTCAACAATGCCGTTACCGATTTGGCTAATTTTGGTCTTGAATTATATGTAAGTAGGTGGACGCCCAGACAAGGTTGAAAAAATTTAAAATCGACATCCATAAAAGATTAAGATAATATTATCTATTATCTAAGAAGAGGCCTTGGCAGTGGGCACATACATATAGGCTGATGATGATGAACCATTAGTTCCGAGGAATAGCTCGTTTCAAAGAAACAAATTCTTCAGTTCTATAACATTTCTAGCTTCCGCGTTGGTATGTTACTAAGAAGCAGCCTAGGTATGTGTTAATCCAGGCTAGGTAACCTATCACCTGTCTACATACCAAACTTCAATTAAATCCGTCCAGGCTTGTTCGCGTGGGAGAATAACAAACATAAATCCATACATTCTCACAAACATTTATAATGTTAATAGGATAAGTACTTATAATTTTAGATTTCAAATACGATGATATATTATGCTGTAAATAATATATGAAAGTAAATACAAGTAAAAGTATTGAAGGACCTAGGTAATATGAAAATACCTAATTGGCGGTTCCTTATGCTGAGATAGCTCGTGATATTATTATAATTACAAGTAATTGAGTATGTCACAGTGATTATGTACGAGCTCCGAGAACAGCACTGATTGCACATCATATTTTATGGAGCCATTATTTATTGGCCGTTAATATAAATCTTTGTAACTCTATTAATAAATATCGAGGAATGTCGTGTTGTTCATATCGTATACGAAATACATGTGCGTCCTCCCATATATAGTTAGGTATATGTGCTTCCACGACCGAAAAATGCCTTGACCGGAGTGATACCACGGCGTCACAGAAAACTGGTGAAAAACAACTACAGCGATGTATTTCGCCGGCAGATTGAAGATACAGAATGCCCAAGCTTTCCTCTCCCCCGATCTTTAAATCTCCGAAACCCTACTGCCACAAGGCCGGTAATGCACTAGTCTCTCCAAAACTTCTCTGGTATTGCGGTGTCCATTGGCGATTGCTTAATCAGGTAATGTAAACGTTCGTCTGCCGTCTTAACACTTAAAAAGTATCTATGAGTAAAGACGACCAATACCCACGTTCCTCTACAAAGGCAAACTTTATCTGTGAAACTGTTGTTTTGAGTATTTTAAGTCGAAACATACACAAATGCCTTGGAAAACCAACCACAAACCAACTCACATGTTGAAAATAATTCTTTAGCATCCATAATAATTATCACAAGGTAAATATTTAGTGGTAAATGCAGTAATGCAATTTACTCCGTGTCACCCAACTACTCCGTAACGCCATGTGGCGACAATAATCGCCATTTCATTGCCTCACTACATATTACACGGTAATTATACTGTCATTATTATTGATGTTTCAATTAAAGCATGTCTCAGGCTACATTCAGTGTCCTTTCGTCATTATTTTAAACTGTTACTCCGAATTGGTTTGAGGAACGCAATAACAATTGGCATGCTTTTCACCTATTTTGGTAAACACTTTGGAGACACAGACAAAATATAGTCGCTGCATCATTATTTAATAACAATTTGGCTTTGTGAATTAATTTCGAGCTGAAAAAAGACCACTTAAGTCGACTAAATTCAGCTGGCTGAAGTGATACTCAATTAGAATGAAGGTATACCTACCTACCAAAAAGTCTAATTTGATCACAAGGGTTACACCTAAGTATTACCCAGATAAATTGAGTAAAGTAGGTTTGTAGGGTTTAAATTGAGTAAAGTTAGTAATTCAGGTAAATTGGAAAACATATTAAGGTATATTTATAAAGCTCAAATCAAACATGGGTCCCCTTTTGTCAAGCTTCAAAACCCTTCCTACTTCCCTTACAAATTAAAACACTTTCAAATATGTCCTTCGCCACAGGGAAAACCAGATCAGAGTCGAGTCAATATGTTTTATCCTGCACATAATTCCACGTAACAATGATCTTTTCAATATCAGTTATCTGAACAATTTTACCCTTTTACCTTATTAACTTTACGAGGTACTCTACGTAAGTATTCACTGACCAAACTGATGAAGATCACGATTCGGTCGTCCATTCTGTTAAATTATCGCTTACAGGCTAAAGGTAAGTGTAATCAATTTATCTTTACGTAAGTTTCGTGACCGCAAAACTGTGACTTAAAAATTATTTATATTCGATTTAATAAGTTATTTCTAAGAATCCATTAGAGACTTGAGTTTTAGTAGGGTTTCAGGGAACAGGTCGGTCAGAAGTATTGATGAGACTGTGCTTTCTGTGTCAGTTCTACGTCCATGAAGTCTGAACAAAAGATGACACTGATAAATTTGTTTGCACTCTGTGCACTCAGGAATTATACATAAGTAGGTAAGTTTAGCTGCTAGCTTAGTTGCTAGCATTAGCTTTACCTATTATAGGTATTTTTTTTTTAATTTGTCATATCGTTGTGATTTACTTTGAGAATTTGTTGTTGGTTATAAGTATAACTATGTGTAGCATTTTAAGTATAAAATTCAGAAAAGCTTGTTAATTTTTGTATGTTTCATTTTATATTTTTTGTTAAGTTATTTATTTGTACTGAATAACGCCAAAATAATATCTTTTGAATAAATACTCTTCTATAACTTAATATCCATTTTTATTTCATTTTATTTAGAATACTATTTTATAAGCACAATTAGGTACCCCCCCCCTGTGGAAATATATGACCAATTCCTATTTGTTTATAAATGTCGAAGATACTTGTTTATAGTTTTTGTTTTTTTTTTGCCTTTGCTCTAGAGATAACTCTCACACTCCATGAATAAGTGCCAAAAACTAGTATATTTTAACGTTATTGTTATTGAAAAAGGCTAACAAACCATAAGGTGGCAAACCATGTGAATGATGCTTCAAATCAAGTTTATATGTATACCTAATAAAATCCATAAAATATCTATTGGGGAAATTTAGTATCAACATTGCCCTCTCACCGTTTCCATATACCTAATTAATACGACTACGAAAATATCAGAACAACACACGTTTGACACTCAGTAATAAAGTCATCAAGTGTAATTTTAATTACAACATTAACTACTAGTATGGGGGTAAACGCGTGTAATTGTGTGTAAATTATGAGGATTCGCGGTAAAAATGCGCATTGACCTACTTGTAGGGGAATACGAAGAATTTCATGGGAATTCATTAAAGTCTTATTATAATGTTACCATAATACCTTTTTTTGTGAGGGAAAAAACATTACATGGTTTCTCTCACCCAGTGCATCGTGAAAGTGTGAAAGACAGACAGAAAACTGACTAAAAACGTTTCTTCTCCTGCTCTAGCCTGCGAGGCTGTGGTACCTTATTGTACTTGACTTACGACCCCGGTTAAGCATTCGCCATGTTGAGGCCCCATCTGTGGTGGTGTATTTGTTGGACATATGTGGCGCGCGCGTAACGTTTAAAATATTTTCGACTGTTAACTGTAATATCTACCTCCTAATGCCATCATTCGCCTGGTACTCGTTTGATTTCGATGACATGATAGTTCTTTTTTTAATTACGTTGCCCCGTTCTAGAATTTTCTCTTGTTTTGTGGTGCATTTACAAACATACAATGTCACGTACACAAGACACCCACACACAGACCCAGAACAACAATTTGTGGATCACACAAAGAGTTGTTCCGTGCGGAAATCGAAACCGCGACACGCTGCGATGTCTACTTTGCGACAATTGATTTTCATTCACTTTATTCGAATCAATCGATTCAAAACTATAAGTTCAGCTACCCCCTGTTTACCTGCCCCGAGGCATTCATTATACTTTTTATTATAATTCAACGCCTTAAAGTTTAATTCCATTAATATGCCATCAATACCTCGTTGTGACACATTAATAACATGTCTGTGGGTACATAACAATGAATATTTTGATCAATACCTTTATAGTCACCGTAATCCACAGATACATTTTCAGAAATGCTATTACTGCTATTAATTAAGTCTATTTTATATGGATGGGTTTGAATCTGCTTGGTCCTAAAGAGGCTGATATCTAATCAATTATTGGAATCCTTATCGTCCTTGCATCGCATTCATCATTGATAAGGATCGTGAGGGTGGTCACGAATTCACGATCCTCTTTTGCATCACTTTCTGTCGCATCTTCTTCCATCTTATTCTGTCGCTGGCGGTGTGAAAAGCATACCTACTGGAATATGGAATACCCATATTTAAAAGTTACAAGAAAATGAATTTCAAGTCAATTTTAATGTCTGACGGGTCTACAGGTCTAAGCGGCCCTCGTAGCCCACCGGTGTAAACAAGAAAGTATCCATAATCTAAGTCTGATCATCATACTTCATTTACTTATAAGAGTTTAAGACGATACCTAAAAGAGCCAAATTAATACTAAGACATAAAGTTTCCCCGTTGCTCCTTTTGAAATAAGCAAAAACCAAGATTGCAAAACACGGTGCACGATATCATATTTTATAACAGAGCAAACAAATTAACGGAACATCCATATTTACGTCCAATAAAGAGTTTACAAACGAGTAAGAATGATGCCCTGCAGCAGCTCGTTCGCTTGTATGTAGGGAGGTAATGTCATAAAAAGTTTGTTTGATTACAAAGCTTTTGAGCCAAACAAATACGAATGTTGTATATTGTTGACACTATCTCACTTACGAATATAAGCCAAAAAAGGACAAAAAGTCAGTCAAGTTAAGTATGTGTGACGTAGATAATGTAACAATCGTTGTAAGACCGTGCTTATTAAATTCAAATTAGGGAGGTTCTTTTTTTGAAAATTTGTTTTGCCGTGATCTTTTTACGCCTTTTAAAGTACCTACCTGGATATTTGCAAAAACCGTAATTCTGTCAGCTGTTTCTCGTGAATGAATGTTATTGAGGATAAGTATATCGACAAATGTACTTTTTTAAACACGTGGCCCACCTTTTTTCGTATTTCATGTTATGCATAATAGAGAATACCGATGAATGTATTTTTGAAAACCTTTCCCGCCGCATTGTTATGTCTTGTTTCGTAGGTGAGTTGACAAACTTTGCTAACCTAGACCAATAATCTTATTAATTAAGAATCAAAAGAGAAGAAACTTAAGAAAACAGCAGAATTATGAATCAAAATTTCAAAGCTATTGAAATCCACAATAGTCTTCCTGAATCCTCATCTCACAAAAGATAACCTCCAAAATAAAAATCTATTTCCACTAGGCACAATTAAGCTAAACAATAACAATGACGAACTAGAACAATATACATACATAGATATATAGTACCTACATTATATAACGTACTGTGTAATAAATAAAATAGCGCGATTAATCGACTAATGTTCTATCTTAATGTCAAGGACGGACAAATAAAACCAGAGAGAATCAATAGTCTGTTTTTTGCTACATCTTAAAGACTAAATTATTCTGTCAATCCTATCATCATGAGAATCAATCACGTTTATTAAAAGCCAGATAAAAATGTATAAAGACAGTAGTTGTATGCGTTATCAGTTAAATTAATTTGACTAGATCCGACATGTGGCAGGCGCCTTGAAAAAGTGGTTTGATAAAATTTGCGGCCTGCCTGTTTAAATACCAGATGCAGTATTTATTAGTCTGAATATTAGACTAAATATTAAAAATTGATTCAAATCAGCACTTTTTTTTTTCTTTTTTTATGTGATAGGATGGCAAACGAGCGTACGGATTAGGTACCTGATGGTAAGCAATTAGCCCTGCCCATGGACACCCGGAACAGAGAGAACAGAGGAGTTACGAGTACATTGTCGACCTTTTGGGATTAGGATTTTGGAGATTTAGGGATTGGTGGGAAGTTGGAGACGGAAGAAGTGTTTTCGTACCTAGAATGATATTAACTCTTAAGGGAAAAGAAAGACACTCCTGTTTAGGTAAGTATTTTAACTTTAGGGATATTTTTTTCCGTTGTATCATTAATTTTTGCGGCAGTCTTTTAGAGTTGTATATTATTCGTATCGATCGTAAAGTCTCCTAAAAATGACACAAAATAAAGTTTCTCCTTTTCGAACCGTGCCAACCTAAATACTCTTATGAGCTGAAGTCACTAAGAAAATAAAGAGGAACAGCTCCATTGGCACCTCATCTTATTGCTGACAACTTGACACAAAAGGACTGGCACCTTTTGACATACAACTTTTTCACCCACCTCCCTGTGTGTAGCGGATTGACTGCACAATCGAGTGCTGATGGCAGCACTGGCGTTTAAAGCTTGAACGCCTTGTCATTGCGACTTTATAATGTGTTGGATATGAACTGACAGTTGAGTTTAATTATTTTTAAAGCTAAACTATAACTTTAGGTCATTCCGCAGGTGCGTCTGATAAAATATCTAGTTAAAGTCACAAAGATATAAGTAATTTTCGAAATGAAAATTTTGAAATATTTCACATGGCTATAAAAATAACTCTTTAATTCTATAAAACCTACTGACATTTACCAGTTAACGAACCAGTGGGGTAATTAATAGACAACGCCCGGCACTTGACGTATTCAGAGGTAAATAGCAATAATTGCTAACCGTATCAAGTAACATCGTTAAATTCCGTACAAGCGACAGGTATTTTGCAAACGATACTTTCCTCATTGCTAACATAATACCTTCGGCGCACTATTTACACTGTATATTGAGAGTTAAATATAACATCGTTTTTGCAATGATTTGTCAAGCTAAATACAATTTTATGCTATCTGTCATGTGTACTGTCATGTCTGTATAGAATTTGGAACATAGGAACTTAAGCGTTTATGTCACCGAATTAAAACCCAATAAACAGGATAATTTTTCACGATCAACACAAAAAACTCCCATTTACATCACAGTTTGGCAGATACCATAATATTATATATTACCACAATATATCTTAATTAAAACAATGGCTAGACCTATGCTATAAATATCAATAAATCAGATCCAGTTTCAATCACGAATTAGTTGTCAATGATATTATGTCAACAATTTGACAGTTCAAACATTTCGCGGTATCTGAACAAGTCACTGTCAATAATTAGTGGTGTTTATGGGTGACCGTCGTGGGGAGTCGTCGCACCCGCCCTTGGCATTCACAGCACGACATTGCTCGGGGGCTTGCCTGTCTCGCGTTCATATCTATAGTTCACAGACTCAATAAACGTGTAGATAGATAAATAAGCCATCCATATATCCATGCAAAAATAATAATAAGTTTAAATAACAAAAAAATACGTTTTTTTACGTTACCAAAGTTTCACTTTACTTTTCACTCATCTTATCCGAATCGGGGGTTGCAAGATATTTTGTGTACAACAGGGTGAAAAGAATTTGAGGGGTGAATAGATACACGGAAGGAGTGAATAGATGTTGGCGAATTTTCTTAGTATCTTTTCACCCCTTTTCCGTGTCTAACCACCCCCTCGAATTCTATTCACCCCGTTTTACTGTACTTCTATTATAACGTGTGTCATGTCATACTATTGATCTCAATCTAAAAACAAATTGTTAAAAAGGATTGAAGAACTACACTTATTATAGTTTATCTTATAAATATACGGGTTCGTTTCCTTCGAACTGTCATAAATAGCAATGTGACTTTTTCCGAGTTGATGTACATACATAGTTCCTAAGATGATGTTTAGACATCACTGGCATACGGTGAATGAAAACACCGCGAGAAAATCTGAACTAATTCAGGTTAATAATAATATAAGTTTAAAATCGCAAATGTTTTTGCACAAGCGTAGTGATTAATGCACATTCCTTCTCCGTGTAACACGAAGGTTTTGCTTAGCAGTGATCACATATAGGCTTATAATGATGATGGCAACTGACTTTTTTATATTAGGTTGGTAAACAAATTTAGGTGTCTTCAAGGCTAGAGTGAATAGGCTCTTAATAAACTAGTGCGCCTTACCATCAACGATTGCATCACTGCTTACCATCAGGTAGGATCGCAGTCAAGCACTAGTTAATAGCAAGTAAAAAAAAATACAAACAAAAATACTAATCGAAGTAAGACAATGCAGTAATTACTATGATGAGCATGTGCATTCGCTCTACAACTGTAACCAATGGTGTATTACCGTTACTGTCGGCCCCGTTACTTTTAATGAACCCATTGTTTATGGGCGACATATTATTACGATCACCGTGACTCAGGCGCATGATTTAATTTAATCAAATTCTGAATTCAAATTAACTGTTTCTTTTCAAGCCTTTGCGGTTTACCGCGCGGTCATTGCGCGCTGCGATGAAACTTTAATTCAAAACACAAACTTTATTTGTTTACACTGGAATTGTGTTAAACACAAGTATTATACCTAGATTCAGGAATTCAGAATAAGATATTAATTAGGTTCAGTGGAAATCGTAGAATTACTGAAATAAAATAGGTAGGTACCTACTTAACAAAACAATATAGGTACCTATTACTCTCTTACAGCCTGCTACAAGCGCCACTTTAAGCTTGAAAGTGACATTAGCGACTTTTAATGCATAGATATAAGATATACATATAACTATAATTACAAAATAGTTATATATTAGGTGCGTCAACGAGATAATCACATTATTACTCGAATAAGTAATGAATGATGCCTAACAGTGACTTATTAATATAGTCTCATAGCTAAGAAAAATCTGGTTCCTAGAATATCACTAACAACATTTTATTATATATGATACCTACCTATGTAAATCTTCTATCGGTTTTATACAAGAAAGTTTGCCTTTTCAATAAAATGTCAAATTTACACTCAGTAACAGCAAATCTAATAATATACAAGGTCGCCAATCAACTTTGCAATGTTTCCAATCATTTAAAATGTTGACAAAACATAAACTTTGACATTTAAAAAAAATAAATAATAATCCATTATTAGTTGGTAGTATGAATTTGATTATTAATTTTCTTTGGTTTATTTATTTTCTCTCCGATAGCGTCGAATTGCACTTTCTGGCACTTTCGAATTATTTATGTTTGTAAAATTCACCAACAATCAATTAGTGAAGTGTGATTGTAAAAGTGATGGAACATGACTTTCTTCTTTCCTCGTGGAACATGACTTTTACAATGGGTGATTAATGATGACTTGCCTTATTTGCCGAGAAACTAAATCACAACACTGTATGTGAACCAGAAATTGGTTTTTTTTTTTTTTAGGGGAAAATCATCAAATGACTTCTCCCGCCCAGGGCCGGGCAGGAGGGAGTGTCAGACTGTTACTGACTAAAAACCCCCCTGTTCCTTCTCCTGCTCTGTGCCGAGGTCGCGGTACCTCATTGCGCTTACCCCGCAACCCTGGCTGATTCGGATCTGGGTGACTTGTGAATTTGTATGTTTCTAAATGCACCGACGACACAGGAGACAATCCAAGTGCAGTACGACATTTTTTGTTTTGTAATAAATAAAAATAAAGTGCTCCTTCTTACCATTCATAGGTCTACATTATTAACGAAAACTGGAGCAAAATGTCTCACATTGGAGTTAAATTATACAAACTGGTTCAGTTCGCAGACATAAATAATTGGTTAATCTTACATTCAGATATTCAGATCACCGCGACACACCATGCCGCTAAAACCCTTTGTTCCTTGTTTGGCGATTCCTGGTTTTTGTCGCAATTAAAACTTCAAGTTGATCAACAGACGCCAGACTGTATTAGCTTCAATATATAATTACAGTTCATTGATTAATTCCATTTTTATTTATGACCATTTTATGTAAATTGTGTCAACTGGAGCAATTTCTTTTTTTGCTTAATCAATGTCAACTTGAGCCTGATTGTAAGTTGTTTAACTTATATAAAAATTAAACTAGTTTAGTGTTTTTTTTTATTTGAATGAACTACCATTCAGTGTTAAGATAAGTCCTGCTGATCTAATTACGATACCAAAATTAATGATAATCTAGTCATTTGGTAGCACTTGCACCTACGCCCAGCGCCTAACGATTAATAGAATTCTTTTTCTCTTTTCCAAAAGCACCAGATATCGTATTGTTATTATTAAAAGACTATAATAACATATAATACTTACTTGAAATAACAATACATTTACAGGCACCTATGGTGAATTTCTTTAGTTCCACCGTTCGCTTTATCAATTTATAGATACAGGAAAATAAATAAGAACATATAGGTATGTACAATCACGTGTAAAGAAATTTCTTGTATATAATAACAGTCACATTCGGCAGATTCACCAGTTTCCAATACATTATGAGAATTGAAAATGTCAACAGCATTTTTATATATTTTATTGCTGTTTCAAATTTTGTTTCGATAATCAAAACGGTGATTAACATTCCGTTTAGTATACTAACTTTAAATTAATTTTGCCGTTGTTTTATGAGTTTTATCTATGTGGCAGCGAAGACATTGATCGCTTCGGATTGATTATGTTATACTTATTAATAACTGTGTATAAGTATCATTAGTTTTGGAAAGAAGCACATAGATGTAATCAATAAGTTATAATTATCGATAAGGTCACAATGTCAATGAAAATATAAAAAATTAGCTACTCTCGTTTTCACCCGCTACTCGATTTGATCATAGCGTGATTTTTAGGGTTCCGTACCTCAAAAGGAAAAAACGGAACCCATATAGGGGTCCGTCCGTCTGTCAAGACCCTTTTTCTCAGGAACGCGTGGAGGTATGAAGCTGAAATTTATATCAATTAGGTACTCAGGTCTTCTGTCCCTTAAAGCTGTGAAAAAATCAAACTTCTAAGCCAATGCAATCAAAACATACAGCCGTTTATGCCGCAAATTTTCGACACTTGCAAGGGAATCAAAACCTACAGGGTGCTTCCCGTGAACTCAGAATCTTGATATTTGGTACGAAGCAACGTATTATAGCATAGATAAAGGAAAAATTACGAAAACCATAAATTTTTAGTTACACATAATACTATATATATTTTTTTAATAATTTTAAACTTACTACCCATTTCCTCATAAACGCGTAGAGGTATTAAATTGAAATTCATACTCAGGTCTATAATACCTTTAAGCTGTAACAAAATCAAACTTCTATGTCAACGCAATCAAAAGAAACAGCAATTTAAGCTGCATATTTTGAAACTCGCAAGGGAATCAAAACCTAAAGGGTACTTCCAGTCGACCTAGAATCTTGAAATTTGGCATGATGCAACGTTTTATAGCACACATAAAGAAAATTCCGAAAACCTTAAATTACATTACAAAATATATATTTATTTTTTTATAAATATAAACTTATTACTTTTTTCGAACTTTGTAAACCTTGCAGGTTTGTACGGAACCCTCGGTGCGCGAGTCCGACTCGCACTTGGCCGGTTTTTTTTTCTTGAATGATTCGTATTGGTGAGTACTTTACACCAAGATTGGTCGTGACTGTCATTAAGGATCTGATGATGAGAACGATGGACAGCTCAGGGAACTCCCAAACGGTTTACAGTAACTACCTCGTGTTTCGACTTCATTCATTTATATCGATGAAAACTTTGCACCTTTATGGATTACAATGAAGTTATGCAGTAAATTGTGATGATGGAGCCGGAAGGCAGTCGAGGGATCTCCTTGATTATTTGGAGTAGTTGCCTTGTGTTTAGGCTTGAATGATTCGTATTGGTGAGCACTTTGCACCAAGATTGGTCGTGACTGTCATTAAGGGTCTGATGATGAGAACGATGGACAGGTCAGGGAACTCCTGAACGGTTTACCGTAACTACCTCGTGTTTGGACTTAATTCGTTTATATCGATGAAAACTTTGCACCTTTATGGATTACAATGAGTTATGCAGTAAATTGTGATGATGGAGCCGGAAGACCGTCGTGGGATCTCTTTGACTATTTGGAGTAATTATAATGTGTTTGGACTTCATTCAATATATTGATGAGAACTTTGCACCTATATAGATTATGTATAATGAAGGCCTACAGTTTACCTGATGATGGAGGTCATTGACATTTGAGGGAATTCCTCAACGATTTACGGCACTGAAAGCTGACTAACTTAAGACTGCCATTACCTTGATTTTCGGTCTCAAGTAGCCGTCATCTTCTCTTTTGAGAAGCATCCTAGCTTTCTCTGCCTATCACTTAAAATGGTGAAATAAAATAATTTTTAACAAAAAAAAAAACCGACTTCAAAACGTAAACTAAAAAGCAAAAAATAAATTTACTTTGTTTAAAGTAATACATATTTTCATTTAGTTAAATATAAAATAATATTTAATAACTATTTTATAATTTTGAAGTCGGTGCCAAGTAAATACTACATACCAAACAATAACAGTATTAGAAAAATATATTGAATACTACTAATCATCAAACTAGCAAGAGGTATGTAGGTAATATCTTTACACTATTATTATTTTACTTGGCACCGACTTTAAGATTATAAAATAGTTATTAAATATTATTTTATATTTAACTAAATGAAAATATGTATTACTTTAAACAAAGTAAATTTATTTTTTGCTTTTTAGTTTACGTTTTGAAGTCGGTTTTTTTTTTGTTAAAAATTATTTTTAAATTGTAGTAGGTAATAGAAATAAATAAAATTTTAAACTTACTTGGTCTGTTTGAATTTTTCGCAATTACTACGCAAGTACATTATCTATGCATATGTACGTATAGGTAACCAAAACACTGCTTTTTGTTCTATTTTCAATCGACAAATTGCATATGATGTAAGTACATACTTAATGTGCATTAGTTGCATAATTTTTCTCGTAGATCAATCGATTGGTTATGTTTTAAAAGCTTCGTGCCTGCAATAGTGTCGAGTGATATCGATTAAATATCTCGATATCTCGATCTCAATCGAATTATTTGGCAATTTGTTTTAATTACCTCATTTCACGATAGTTTTTTTTAGCTCAATAATAGATTCTGACTTATTTGTTTAAGCATGTATTATTAAAATAAGTTAACACCAATAATATTCCATCAAAACAGTGGATTGTCAAGCATAATTTACATAAAATGACCACTTATATAAATAATGCGTGACAAATGGTCGATTAAATACTTAAAAAAAGGATAAATTCTTGCCGAGTTCATTAACCCAGCTAAAGACGTTAAATATGTGGACATATTCATGTTTTTCTTAAAAATGCATTTATTTTATTGACTTTATAATATGTAGTTTTAATATTTAAATATTTGAGTCGGTGTAGATAGTCTTTACATCAACGACAAAAATCTACAAAATTTTAATGTGTGTAAAAAGATTTGAATGTTTTCCATGTAATGTTTTGCAATACAAATATTTTTAAATAAAAATAAGTTTATGGAGTTTTCATTTAAAACATTTTTAGCTTTTTTTATCTATAAAAATAAAAGCAGGTAATAAATAATCAACCAGACCATCTTGTTTTGGTGCTTAAAAATGTGATCTTCCCAGAGCAGGAGAAGGAACAGAGGGTTTTTAGTCAGTCCTGACAAAAAAAAGAGTCTGCCAATAAACTTGACATATTATAAAAAAAGTTTTGAACTGATTACATGTACCTACTAACAACACCTATCTTATCTTACTAATAAAATTATAAATGCAAAACTTACGATGTTTAGATGTTTGTAACTCAATCATGCCAAAACGACTAAACTGACCTGGAGGAAATTTGGCACAGGCATAGGATACACTCTGGAATAGGACAGGACATCGGCTACTTTTTACCAACATTCCACGCGGGCGAAATCTCGTGCTTAAACCAGTTGTAGATAACGCTTAGTTTGCAAATAAAACATTGACTTTGACATATAAAAAATATTTCGAACAAAAAATTAAAGATGAGACGTTGCATTGCGTCTTGAATATCGAAGATTCATCACTATTAACTCGCCCATCCTATGCCCTCACTTTGGTGAATCATTTGATAACAGACACGTCACGACTATCGACTGTCAGGTCCCGCCACCTTGCGAGTGTCTCAGTAAATATTTACATTTACATTCGGATCACTAACTTGTCAATTGTTTTTGTGAACACAAGGATCTTTTTGTCATCGATAGTCTTCTTTGTAGAGAAGAGATTGCTTTAATTTTGTATAAGAAAAACAGAAAAAACTTGATACATTCTAACCTAACTTTTAAACTTTCGCGTTTCATGTTTTCAACATATTATAATTAAGCGGGTATTTATTTAAGTAACTTGGTAGGCTTTACGTTTGACATTCTTAACCTACCCCATTTCTAAATTCGGTAAAATTGCTGAATAAGTATTAGGTACTTAGTATTATCAAGCCGTAAAAAAATCATTTGACAAAACCACTTATTTATTTTCACTGATGCTTAACTTATCAATGTATTTCCCTACAAAACATTTACCTACTTAATAAAACATAATTAATAGCTTTAATAAGTAATAAGTTTATTTGAAAGATTTTGTATGTTCGAGCTTTTGTGTTATAAGGGAAACAAATAATAAGGTAAATAGTGACCTATTTTATTATTGGTACAATTAATTGGAATACACCCACCTGACTGGCAGAAAATGCCTGTGGTATTAAGTCCAGCTTGTACATGGCATAAATGTTCATCGTAAATAGGTAACTTCTAGTTCGGTAGAACCGATGACCGTTGGAGTTCCTAGACGTGTTCTAGAGGTGAGACCATGTCTAAACGAACGTACTGTAGGGCGAGCTCCTAGCTGACGGGTGGCTGGCAGTGGTTGGATGAGAAGAGCTGAACATCGAGCTCAGTGGCGTGTAATTGGGGAGGCCTATATCCAGCAGTGGACGACAACAGGCTGATGATGTACATAAATGTTTGTCCAAAAGCTTTTTAATAAATAGTCAAGTTCCAAATATTGAATTTCTAGAAACCCCCATTACATTGTAGTGTTGAATGTAATAATTAGTTCGTTCGCAATAATATCCTGTATCGTGTACCTGCGCTTTTTTATTGATTTTTTGTACCACCAAGAATGTGAAAGGGAATCGGCGGTCATAAAAAGATACATTTTTATTTGAATACATAATCAACATGTTTATGACATATAAAATGATATATATACCTAGTCTAATTTGTGACTGATTATATTTTAATGTTGTTGTTTGACATTATAATGACACTGGCTTCCGCCCGCGGCTTCGCCCGTGTGGTATGTTGATAAAAAGTAGCCAATGTCCTATTCTGGAGTATATCCTATGCCTGTGCCAAATTTCATCCAGATCCGTCTAGCCATTTTGGCGTGATTGAGTAACAAACATCAAAACCTCGAATTGAATGCTTTAGTAAGATACGTATGTATTTAACATGAAGTTATTTGTTTTCCATAAAATATTACTACCTAGGTAAATAATTAAAAAAAAATCAATTTTACATACCTCCCATAAAATAAGTATATTACAAGAAACAATAAATGCCGACGTGCCTTGAAAAACGTTGGACCCAAATTAAATTAAGATTAATAGGCGTCACTTAAAACTTTGTATAAATTTCTCAACTTTACAAAGTAAACCACTCTCATTCACTTAATCCGTAAGTAAATTACGATGTTTCTTTCCGATAAAAATAAAGGATATTTCGTTAAAAATTGATTTAAATAAATTAACCTTATCAAAAGGGTGCATGTAGTTCCAAGATTGTCACAACTCACTGCTCGGGTTACATTAAAAACCTTTCATCAAAGGTCACTTTCGGAAGCCATTGAAATATTGGACTGTCTCTTGTCGATATAATATTTAATATTATAAGAGATTGTGATATTATAAGTACCTATATTTATTTGTCTTAAAACAAAAATGTCTCAAGCAATGATAACCTGATCGCTTTGAACAAATTTAAACTTATAAATTCAGATGGGGACCAACAAGGCTAAGGGTTTAGCCTGGATTGCAGTTGAAACGCAATAATGTCACGGCTCCACCCTGGTGCAGGTTAACGAGCAAGGTGCTTTTAAATTAGTAAGAGTCTGACACACCCTCCCATGACGAAAGAAACCATTAGACGATTATATACCCCCTCAAAAAAGGATGTTGCGCCGAAAAACCTTAACATTTAACAAAATGATTTTCCTCCTGAGTTTTTAGGTAGGTACCGTAATATCATCAATATCTTATTGGGCCACTTCATAACAGTGACACGGTTTCAATTTTCATTCAAAATTATAATTTGTACTTATGTTTAGTTGAGGTTCATGACATGATGTCGTTATTATTTGTCAAATTGGTGTTAAGAATAACCCTACATCCACTACTTCTTACAGGAAGAAAGAAGAATAGAAAAAAGAGCAGATACTTATATTCTTCTTAGGCGTTCCCGCACCGCTAAGAACTTGCTAAGAACTATTCCGGTAGTCAACTCAATGTGTAGGTAAGAGGTATTTTATTACCTAGTATTACTATTTATAATCCGACCTCTAGATCGTTTACGAGTGTATTTATTGCTTGCTATACTTGCTTAAATAAAAAGAATAAATCAATATTCATGAAGCCTAAAAACTTAAAACGTAAATAATTTTATGTTTTCATATTTAAGTATCAAATATTTCAGCATCATCAGTCTATAAGTGCCCACTGCTGAGCAAAGGCCTCTTCTCATACGGAGAAGGTTAGAACATTGACCACGACGCTTGCTCAATGCGGGTTAACAATTTCATGCATGAGAAGCGGGCTCCTCAAACTCCGGGCCACCATGACGCCTTAATTAAATATTTATCAAATATTTAACTAAATATTTATCAAATATTTAATTAACTCGATTATAAAACTGTAATAGGTTGATATCTTCATAAATGTTATATATCCAAAAAATACCTAAAATACATAGGTACAGAGAGAACTGATTTGATTGTAAATTCTTCTTTCACTCCCCCAATCCCTAATCCTATGAAACCCCAATTCGCAGAAGTAACGCACACGTAACACTTAGACTTAGCGAGTGTTCATAGAAGGTGCAAGCTTTTGATTGCCGACAGAAAACTGTTGAAGGCAAATCCTCCGCCAAAGGAGGTCACCGGTGATCCCCATGACGTTTAACGTGTTAAGGTACGTTTTAACGTTAATTTGAAAACTTTCTAGCCACTTGTATCGTTCCATGGTTACAGGTCAAGCGCATTATTATACCGCAAATTCTCCGGCCTGGAAGGAGAAGTAACAGGGTGTTTTTTAGTCAGCAAGAGTTTGACACTCATCTCACAGCACCCAGGGTGAGAGAAATCATTTGATGACTGAACTAAAGGTCTTAAAAGGTCGGCAACGCACTCGTAATTCCTCTGTTGTTGCGGGTGTCCATGGACGGCGCTGATTGCTTACCGTCAGGTAATCCGTCTGCTCGTTTGCCGACCTTTCACATATAAAAAAATGGCTCTCCCGTACCAAAAAACCTTTAGTACCTACCCTTTAAAAATCAATAAACAAATTAAACTGAACGGTTAAAAAGTTATAACAAAATCAATCAGACCAACCCCATACAATATTAAATCCCATTTACTGAAATAAACGTCTTTCCACTTTATTTATTAAATAGCCATGAATTTTAAATGCATTCCGCTTTAATAAATAACAAGGTTTCTTGTAAGGAAGACCCGAGATCGTTATTATGATGTCGATGCGATATGATTTAATTTTGGCCATATTTAATGTTGAGCGAACCACCCGCATGTAGCAGTGCCATAAACTTTACGAGTACAAAGCAGTACAAGAGTAATAGATCAATAATTTAAGAAATTGTACACTTTCTGAATTTCCTTTTGTCCTGTTAGCAAAGGGGCCTAATGGCATCAGATCTTCAGGAAACGAAAGCATAGATGGTTCCTCTTGTTTCTCGGCCTGGCTGTAGCAAAAGGGACTGTCAGACTTTTACGGCCTTATTACAAAACAAGGTTTTACTTTAGTCTAGGACTAAACCATTAAGCCAGTTTTCGTATTTCGAATTGAAGGTAGATGACAATAAGATTCAAAATTCAAAACCCGACTCAATGGTCTAAACCTAGTCCAGGTTTAGACCATTGAGATGAGAGAGAAAAGATAAACCTTGTTTTGTAATAAGGGGGTTAGTGACTAAACACCATCCTTCCTTCTCGTACTCCCGTAACCCCGGAGGGTCCATAAGTCACCTATGGTTGATGGACCACCGTTTATTCAACATTCCGAGGTTCCAAATATGATAGGTGTTTTTAGCTAGTGTCCGTCTACCCGTCTAGAATGTTCAAAGAAAAGCCATTGCGAAACTTTAATAAAATTGACAAGTATAATATGATCACAAAAACGGAAGCTTCGGATCGTCATTGCAAGTTGTCATTGATCTAATTGAATACCACACAGTCGTGATTAACCGATAAAGATAGAACCGACTTCAATAGCGTGAAATCGTCCGTCCCAAAGGCATTGATTGGTCCGGTCCAAATACAGTCCTTTGTATTAGCTCGCGGAACCGATGCTGAACGGAATAGTGATGGTAATGTCAGGGTCGAGCTAACTGGTCCGCTGTGACATTCTACCGAGGTATCCGTAGGTGTCACTCATATTCAATAAATAAATCAATTCAGGAATGCTGTTATGTTTAGAGAGCTCCGAACTGATATTTTCGGTAACAATCATGATTTAATCATTGTGTTTTTTTTTTTGTAGGTTATGTGAAGAAAAGATGAGATCTCAAATGGAGCCCTTGTTCTATTAAACATGCTATTACAAGATGCGGTTCTTTGTCACATCTAGGTGCTACAAGTCGTGTGTTTATATGGAATCCTAAACTTTTAGTGCTGTTCTGGTTTGCTCCTATGCTAGCTGCTGTGTACCAGAGTTTGCATGTGACTTCGACAATATTATTAATGACAAACATACCATGTCTTGGTTTTATTAAGCACGACTAAGTATATTGAACGATGCATTTAATTAAGTGCATTCATTCGAAATTTATGGGCGTACCTACATACCTATATTTCTTTTATAAAATTAAGTCTTCAAAAATATATCTCTAAATAATGCTTCAAAAAGTAATTAAAAGGCCTACATACCTACTAGTAACAAAAATACAGATGCAGTTATGTAGGTACCTACGTAACCAACTATCGATGGAGGATGAGACTCAATACTTAGGTACTGATATCCAACCTGTTTGTTAAAGGCCAGAAGAAAGAATAATGATTTATTTACGAAGATTTTATATTTCTTTTTTCTTGGATATATTTCATTGTTGTTTGGTTTCTGAGTTACGAGTGAATGATAAGCGGATATATTTTATTCATTGACAACACAGAATTTATTGCTGAAAGAATTTATTTCTTGTTTAACAAAAGAATGGATTGTTGACCCTTCCATACCTATCAGTCAATTCGTTGAAAAGTGGGAGTGACCTAAGTCATTTTAATTTTTCAATTTTTACTGAAATGTGGTACTTAAAGTTTTTTTGGTTTCTAGGGACGATGCCAAAGTAGGTATTTACTTTCTTTATGGGATAGGTTGGCAAACGTGCCGACGGATTACCAGATGGTAAGCAATCGGTGCCGCCCATGGAAACCCGCAATGCCAAAAGAGTGCGTTGCCGTCCTTTTAGGGATAAGGGTTACGGAAATTTAAGGATTAGGAAGTGTGAATGGGGAGAGAGTGAGGAATTGGGCTTCCAGTAACCTCACTCACACGGCGAAACATAAGTAATGACGCTGTGGTTGCTTCACGCTGATTTTATTTGAGGCCGGAGTGATACCACTACTCCGATCTAGCCGACCCATTCATGCCGAAGCATGGCTCTCCCACACTTTTCTTGTGCAATGGCAGTTCATAAATAGTCTTAAATTCTTTCTTTCCTTTATGGATAACAACTACCTAAAATATTACAATATTGTAATTAATCAACTGGTCAAGTATGCCTTATGGTCTCCAAATGACACAATAATACAGTTAGAATTCTTGAAAAACTTGAAGCACAAAAAATAGAAAACTCTGTCACTGGTTCTAGAGCTAGGACACGAACAAAATCTCGTCCAAGCCCTCGATAAATGGTCACCTACAATTATATTATTTGGTTCAGTACAAATTCGCCAATAGGTAGTGACCGAAGATCGATAACGTTACATAAACCATTGCTTAACACTCATTGTTAACCAGAGGGCGACTGCGGCGGGCGATGCGCGTGCGCAATTGCCAATTACAACTACCAATACACGAACGTCGAGTTGTAAGTTATGATCGTTACCTACTGTAAGTAATGTTTGTTAGTAATTTTGCAATATAACTTATTTGTCTTTTTTTTGAAGTGCAAAATTAATGTAATTTTATCACATACCTACTTGACATACAGGATTGATAACTTACCGTAGGTACCTACCTAGGCTTGAATTGACTTCTAATTGCCAACATGTGTAGTTGCATAGTTTAAAAAAAAAAAAAAAGTTTTGTAAAACTCTATTTTCACCCAAATATCTACTGCTGCCTAATATTATAAAAGGTATCTATGAATTTTATTATAAGTTTTACAGCAACGTAATTTTTAACTTAATAATATCCTCAAATTAATCGACACGCAAACTCCCTATGGGGCTGTCAACAGAAAAAATTACAAAGAAGAAGATCCAATCATATCACCAGCATACAAGGTGTATTTTAAAGAAAACCTCCTTATAACAAATGAGAAAGAAATATTGGTATATGTAAATTAGTTATTTTATATGATTATTCGGAAATTAAAAGATGATAGTCGAGTAGATAAATATGAAGGAATATCTCTCATTTCTCAACCTACCAAAAACAATTACAAACTATTGTGATTTTACCAATTAGGTCCCCGTCGAACTCGAACAGCTTTCCCGCCATAAAACGACTAAAAATCAAAATGGCTACCCTCAGCTGTCACACATAAATTAAATAAAAGTAATAAAAACAGTAATCTGAGTCTTGCCAGTTATTTATTACCTCTGATGGAGTTCAGGTGAAGATATCACAATAATTGGACTTCTGTTTCGTTGATAAATTATTCAGGAATACGAAAAACACGAAGTTCATTGATCTTATTGTCTTTGCGTTTTATTAAAACATGTCATGAATATTTATAGTCTACTTTCAATGTAAAATTGTTGTTAAGTTACTATCTCTTTAGCCTTATAAAATTAATTTATTCATGCAGGTGCGTTTTGAGATGCCTAGGTCATTATAACAAATCAAAATTATTGTAAATTAGTGAATAAGTTTAAAAATGTTATAAATGCGAAATATGATGAAAAACTAAAAACTTTCAACGTAAAAGTACTATATATTGAGGAAACTTGGCACAGGGATAGATTATAGCTAGAATGGATAAAAAGTAGGAACCTTATAAGCAACTTTTCATATGGGTTCCGCTTGCAAAGCTAGTCTATTTTGTAAATGAATCCCAACTTAAACAGCTGAAACTTTTCAAATAACAACATAAGTCAAAAGCCAGACTAGCAGATTCGAAAGCAAGCAATATCTAAATAAATACCCAATAAAATAACAATGTACCAACAGCCGCAGAACCCCACTATAAAAAGCACCAACGAGGAGTGGTTTATTAAAACAGTGTTGTGTAAATAAAAAAAATACTTTTCCATACAAAATGACGAGTTGTTAACGCAAAAACGACGATCCATCAATTTTTATTGCCGCCAAGATTGTTTTTTCGCCATTTTACCCAACCGAGTAAATAGGTGGTGTTATGATTGATGGTGTATTGTAATTTCACTCTATTATATCGCTTCTCAAGTGTAAAATGTACACGTAAACCAATCAATATCATGTATCTTGTTTTTTCTTGAATTTTACTTTTTGTAAACTAATTGAGAGTCGAGGAGAGATTTAATCTTGGTAATTTTGATGGTTCCAGTAATTTATTTGGCTTGTAAATACCGGTGTTACAACAGTTAAAAATATTCTTTAGCGTACGTCTTTAAAAAACGTTTAAATACTAACAGAACATAGTGCTGAAGGGAGTGCCCTTCGGTACACGCCATAAAATATCTAATATCCATTATTTTCTGACTCACAGCACATAGTGCTGCACTCCCTTCGGATCACGCCATAAAATATCTACTTATTATCCATTATTTTTTGATCTGTTAACCCTAACCTTTGAAAAAGTAACCATCCACCAATATCCACAATCAGTAGTAGGTATCATATAATAATCTCGTGACGTATTGGACTGAGTACTGAGATCAATGAAAGTACCTACACTTAAATCTTGAATTACTGTAATTTTCGTAATATAGATGTCCACATAATATAATTTTTATCTACTTAGCTCATTCTCAACCTCGCTTATCAACCTTATTTTAGCGATTTCAATTTTTAATATCAACAACCTGATGTTACTAATTAAGGATTATAACAAGACGTTCAATTTCAGAAGACAATCGTCAGTAATTAGTGGTTTGGTGCACTTAATTACTAATTATTTTAATAATTTTACGGTAGCTCTCACCATTAACCGGTTTTCTTAACCCGATCAACGAAGGGGCATCCACTTAACCGCCAAGGACTTAACAATTATGATGTTTTTAATTGAAACCATTTTGGGATGAGTTAATTGTTTTAAGACAAGCCTTATTATTTCAAATATCTGATTATATTTCATAAGTACGTATAAAACAACAATGGAAGCTAAGCAAGAGACAGTTTGAATAAAACTTTCCATGCGCCATTTTCTTTGAGATCAGTCCTCAAACTGGCGCATTTTAAAATATAATGGTCGAAAATTGTTCCATTTATAAAATCACAAAGGTCAAAGGAGTATGAATAAAAGATGAGGAGCCTTTTTCGAACATAATTCATAAAAGATAGACAGCATATCTTGAATGGCCAGTAACTGATCGTTAAATGGCAAAACATCGAATCATTTCGTCATTAATCCAACAATCATTGCCATCATTTTGTGTTTACTCGGTGTACTGGCGCAGTTCTTTTTTAATTCACCCATTGACTTAAAAAGGTGGTAATATTTCATGTGGATCGTCCACTTTTTAGTTCGGCAAGTGCCCATAACCAATGGAGGAAGCCATTAAAGAGGATATATTGGTCGAGAATTCATTGCAGCCGCCGCAAAGCACATCAATATTGTTGAGTGCGAGCGAGCATGTGTTTATAAATCGAATATAAAAATGATTTGAGGATATTTAATTCATCTTCGTCCTCAATAACATATAGAAAAATAAGAAGATAAACCTTCTTGACCTACTGCTTATCTTTAAATTCAAAGATACAAGCATGTAAAGTTACGAGAATACCTAACCACATGGCATTTTTTTTTTGTTCAAGCATAGAAGATACTTAGCCAGCCGCCTAAAAAATGAGGGAACTTCAACAAATTGTTGGTGAACGTTAATTTGTCAATACAATCGCCTTTTAGCGCTGTATGCTCATAAATACGGGACACAAAAAGTATTCGATTGTTACCGACTATCTTGTTGCATCTCCTTTAAGGATGAGACTCCATTGTGATTGAAAAGAGAAAGCGTTAAAAATAGTGGCATTTCATACCTTATTCCCATGGACATAAACCGTCTTAATTATTTATTTGGGAAACTTACTTACCTATAAAATATATCATTTGATGTGAAAAACAGAAATGCCTACTAAATTTTCTAGAACAAAACGCAAAAAGAACAGTTTTTTTTTTTAATGGATCTAAATATTCTAGAACGATCTAACATGACAATGTTGATGTTAGTAACGATGTTCTTCAAAGAGTACAGATAGCTTATGTTTTTTTTTTAATATATTTATAGCTTGGCACTGTTTGAACTGCATCAGCCTAATTTAAGTTCTCTCCCGGTATCGAAGCTTGTTCACCTCTCACATAACGATAAAATCTTCAACATCCCATGAGGTGTCAAGCTTTTTTTATAGCTACCAACATATTTTTGATCAATTACAGCCTGCGTGCGGATGTTTTGTGGTAATTAATTTATTGTAACATCGCAATTGCATTCTTAAACCTCTTCCAAAATAACCCTTGCTAAACTCGGCTTGGAGATTATCTTTGGGTGAGTAGCTTTTTCTTTCTACTTTTGCACATGACGATATTGCAAAACGAAAAAATCCTTAGCGTTGGTAACATCGGCTTGACGTCAGACCTACTTCTTTTAAAATAAAAACAAAATGCCACAGTTTCAATTTGCCACCACAAACATGTTGCAGAGACTGGAATAGAGAAAAAGCGTGTGGTCGACCTCTCTTTTAAACCTGCTCCATTCAGAAACACAACGCCCAATCAGCTATCAGGAAGTGCAACACTACACGCAAACATTAAACGGCGCTTAATTCGTAACAAAACAATTATTCTCTTTAATTAATACAGTGGAACCGAGGCACAGGCCACGTGAATTTGGTTTGGCATCAAAAACAAACAAAAAATAACATTGAACTTGAAATGTTGCCAGACTGGCTTCAATTCCACACATTTTTTTGCAAGGCAACACCACAAAGTTGCTCCATATTCACTCCAACTCTAGCTTGACCTTTTCCATTAATGACAATACAGAAAAAACTGGAACTACTTCTGTATTTTCTGGTCCGCGATTAATAAATAAATACTTGGCAATTAATATTGCCTAGAAAGTGAATATTTATCAAGTGAATTAATCACATCACACTAACTACAAGTTAGACATAATCGTGCGAAATAGTGCGAAATACGTACTTATCACAAGTATGCACCCATGGTACCTTCTTATAGGGAAATAATAATATCTAAGGCTATACCCGTAACATTACCTAAGTTAGATATAAATACCTTTTGTTGTTTTTTTTGTCGAATTCAGAGTGTCAGATTCTTACTGACTAAAAACCCTTCCGTTCCTTCTCCTGCTTAAGACCGAGGCCGCAGTGCCTCATACCTCTGTAGGGCCCCGTCTGTGGTGATCTATTGGCTCAACAGGCGCTTTAGCCGATAAACTGCTGTTGTACATATACAAAAATATAAATACCTATCTTTATACTAATAATTAAGTAGATATTAGGTAGATGCCTAAGATTCTGTATAACAAAATTCGCAACTATATCTCTATGTATAGATAGACATGGGTAATATTTAAATTATTTGTGTAAGTAGGTATGAGTATATTTATCGTTTCCCATTAAAACGGGATTTCATCTATTAGCAGATTCAAATTAGTAACCGTTTTCTCCTTTTATTATGCCGAGATAAATGTTAATTTTTGAATACTTAAATATATTTATTTATTTTAGTTCAAAAGTGTGTCGTGTGTTAACGAGTTTTAAATTAGAACATTAATCTTTATTTATATAAAATGATTTATACAAAATTCAACAAATGTATTTTTGGAGTAGCCTGAATGCATCATAACGTAGCACAGAGTCAAAATCGTTTTATGCGTAAATAGATAATAATATTAATAATTATTCAATGTACCTAGGTAACCAATAAGTACATGTTTTGAATTGAAGTACCTACCTATGTGATGAAACGTGTATATATGTATGAATGTCAAATGGTATCTATTATATTAATTCCATATCGAACGGACATGCGACACCGAGAAAACCCTTTTGTCATTAAAGACAGAGACGTTTCGAGATGACTAATAAGAATTAGTAATTAGTTCACACGTTGTCTGTCACACCCTCGTGCGGTTAACCAGTTCAATGATCCGCAGGTATAGAGCACCATAACACAACACTATTCGGCATTCAGCCTCTAAAAACACCTGCTGTTATAGACAAAATAAGTCTATAAAATCGTTTAAAATATCGATAGATCACATTTTATTACAAAATAAAACATCATTTTTTTATTTTTTATCAAACACTCAATTATAATAATCCTGAATAATAAGTTAATAACTAATCGATTTTTATTTACGATTCTTATACCGATAACATCGAGAAAAGGTCAACAACCATAAAGTTCTCGAATAGGAGGATAGAAAACTATATTAACAAGATAATATTTTAAAAAGCGAATGCGACACTACTTAATGTTTAAGAAAAAATCGCGAGCATTTCGTGACTCGCCAAAATGGCGAACGAAATTTACATTACAAAGCGTAAAATTAACATCTGCCATTCTTTTCTGGTGTAGTAGGGCTGACAATTTTAAAATCCTTGTTATCCTATGATTGGTACCGTCATCCTTCAAAGCATTGGTAAGGTGTTTGAGAAATCTGTCGTCGCTAGAATTATTGAATCTAAACGTAATAAACAATTGTGAAAAAAAAACACATTCCAAGAAAGATTTAAAGACTAATCTTAACAAATTGCAAAATTGCCAAGTTGATTCGAAAATACAGCAATCAGTTGTCGTTTTTAAAAATAGGTTTTATTACCTATCAAAAATAGCTCATTTAGTTATGTATTTACTTAGGACAAACGGAAGTAAAGCATTGATATCACACATGAATATAATAGAAAGAATTGATAAAAAGTACATAGATATTTTTTAACATTGCGAAGCACTGATGTATTTGCTTTGCGCAATAAAAAATACTAATATCCATGTGAAACCCGTGGTTGCGCGATCAGCGCAATGTGCAAAGCAGGAGAAGGAACGGGGGGGTTTTAGCCAGTAAGAGTCTGACACTCTCTCTCTCTCTCTCTGGGCTTACCCTGGGCAGGAGAAGTCATTTAATGATTTTACTCTGACAAAAAAAACATACTTATAAAACAATTTCTTCCACAACATACAATCTACTAAGTAGAAAAATATATGAAAATTCTGCCTCCAAGTTTCGTAATACACGCTCAAGAGTGTGCATTGCATGTTGCATTTATTTTGAGCTGTTTGACATAACTACAATCAGTGACATAAGTCGGGCGACGCAGGCGCATAGTGTGGGTGCAAATGTGTAGACAATGTCACACTTGTGGGCTTAATATTCTTAAGAACGTGCTGCCAAGTGTTGTATGAAGCCCACATCTCTAAGTTACAACGGAATCGAAAATATTTAGAGGGTATTATGTAGCGTATGAAATTAATTTAAAAATATTACTTAAGTACCTACAGAATTTTTGCTTGTTTAAGGCGAAACGTTTTCCTGAAACCACCTCATTTCGCCTCCTGTAGGCCTACCATGAAGGTGGTAGGCCCTCTGCTCCGGATCGAAGCCGCAGTAAATGATTGCGCTTAAAACCACCCAGAGTAGGAGAAGGAACGGGGGGTTTGTCAGCATTTTTCACTCAGTACGTGTCTGCCACTCCCTTCCGCCCGAACCTGGGCGGGAAAAATCATTTGATGATTTTCCCCTCACAAAAAAACGTCGACATTAACAGCATATCGGTAAACACTGGAATCTAACTAAATCAAAGTGTGAGAGGAGTACTTACTAAATGGTTAGGTTAGTCCGTCATATATAGTACCTACCTACGACGACTCACCCCTCACCTTGAAGGCAAAATGTCCTTTATTAACTGAGTAAATAAGCTTGTAAATATTTACAGCCTAAGTAAATTTATTCTTAGGAACCTACTTATAGCTCTCTCGGTCTACCGTCGTCTGTTAAAACCTCATGCGTGCGTTTCGCGTTCTTTTTTTATTTTTCTTATTTATTTTACGGTGTTATATTACCTACCTACCATTCACTTTGACAATGTATATTTAGCACGCTTACGTCGATAAACTTGAACGGATAGTTTATTTATGTAAAGTTTGTCAACCATAAGCTTTTAAAAGCATTCTTCAAATTCCAAATGACAGTTAATTGCGAGAATAATGTCCAAAAAAAGCAGCTAAGTATTCTAGTCAGTTAGTTTTTTTGCACCTTACAGAGGTCATTTATCTAACAAGATTTTTCTATTCTACCACCGTACAATAGAGATGACAAAATCTTTGACCACGTGCAGTAACAAGGCCCTGGCGTCATTACGTGACAGCCCTACGCGATAGGTATCACATCACACGAAATGGACGGAGATATTATCATCTTTTTTAAAAATGAAAATGTCAGCCGCTATAAGTTGTTTTAATATTATTACCAGTCCTCGTTTGTTTGTCAATTCTGTTGTTCTTTTGTTTATTAGCTCTGCTATCAGACCCGGTTCCCGGTGCTTAATCGACTCTCGACTTTTTTTTAATGGTAAAATTTAAAACCTATATTTTTATGTTATAAATATTCATATTATTGTCTTAATATTATGTCTGAGACTCGAATAAAAATAAATTATGAGAAATTATTTATACTTAGATGATTTTGTCTTTGTCGGAGAGGTAGCTTTCTTCTTTCTTGCAATAGGTACATTAGTAAATATCTTCAATGCACATAATTTAAGAGGCCAATAATTCAGCCTTAATTTTATGTTTATAACAATTTAACAACATAAAATAAGCAAGTGACAAGATAATAGTCGAGATGCCTTTAAAATGCCCGGAGCTCATCGCTCAACGCAATGCATTTAAATTAATTTCGAAGCACATAAATAAGTAGGTAGCTGCATAACACAAATGAATGCATAAACTTTATTGTCTTGGCAAAGTCGTAACTTTATCGAAGTTATAGATGCGTAATTTCTAAACTCACCTTGTAAGAGAACTCCAAGGAAACAAATCACACAGCCTTGTTATCACTAAAATCCCGCTTGTGGTGCACGTGGTACTGGCACAAGTATTATAGAAACACCGAAATTGAAAAGAAAAACAAATGAAAAACTGTTCTAAATTCAAACGGCGCGCGAAACCACAGAAATGTGTCAGTGGCGCGTCGCGGCGGACGGCCTAGGCACTAAACGTGTGTAGAATTTTGAATAGTAAAAATGGTGGGGACCAAAATCGAATTTATCGAAATTTTGAGGACGGTAGTGTCGCATCGGTGGCGAGGTTTTGAATGGCGCGGCGGGCCGCTGTACATCCGAGACTGGCTAACAAAGCGGCAGGACATCGACTTTATAAATTGATTTTGTCCAACACGGCGTAACTGTACCTCGCTGTAGATTCGGCTAAAGAAGTAGGTACTTACTACGATGCCCTTACCAATTAGAGTCGATTAGATACTTAATTAGAGCATTATCGCTAACAACTTACATTATTTGGAACAGTTGTAATAATTTTCCAATGTTATTAATTTATTAACTACAACTCTTTCATAAGACAAGACCTATTTAAAACTTGGTTCTAATACACAACTATACCTATAAAGTAGGTATATCTAAAGCAGATTATATTTATTTAAGCCATGATAACATGCACATACAACATCTAAGTGAAGGCAAATATTTAAAAAGCTGTTTTAATTTCTATCACACTAAGTACTTAATATCTGTAGACATTGGTTTAAATTGATACGACATAGATATGTACCTACCTTTTTGTGTCTACCTTAAGGCGCCCGCTTCCCATGCAAGAGGGTGCGGGCCCAAACCTTTTTTTTGTCAGGGTGAAAATCTACAAATGACCTCTCTAAGGCGAGAGAGAGGTTGAGACTTTTACTGACTAAAAATGGGGGTTTTTAGGAGGTTCCTTCTCCTGCCTGGGCCTAGGCCGCGGTGACTTATTGCGCTTAACCCGTCTCTGGTGGTCTATTGGCTTTTTGAGGCACGCGCGGAACGCTACGCGCCTTCCACTCGGGCCTGGATCTGGTCGGGGGCAAGCAACCCTTACTCGCCATCCGCAGACCCGCGCTTACGGTGGCTGGGGATGTGGCTGGGGATGTGGCTGTGGATGTGGGTGGCTTTCGGCGGGTGCGAAACCCGCAAGTACCAATGTGCCTTGTTCCGCGTTATATGTAGGTACTTCCTATGATTATTTAGACACCCATTGCAAACATCGTAAATCAACGTGGACTCCTAAAATTTCTAATTATAAGTTTGGAATCACCAATCCGCTTTGAGCAAGCGTGGTGATTAATGCTCAAACCTTCCCCGTTTGAGAAAAGACCTTTGCCCAGTAGTAGGCACATATAGGCTGATGATGTGTGTACCTTTTTGGAAACACATTAGAAGTTCATCATGACTCTATCAGCTACAGTTGGAAACCATCTTCCCCCTAGTTCCAGTAACTTCCAGTAAAAAGTATATAAACATTATCAAGTGTTCTTCTGACCACCTTTAAAGGGACGTACCAGTTTTTTTTTTTTTTTTGGTGGACCAATTAGTTACTTCTCCCGGCTTGGGTGAGAGTGTTAAACATTTATCTTCTGCATAATAATAGTCATTCTTCCAAAATTACACCAAACTGGGAAAGGTCACAATACAAATCTACAACGGTAATGCCGTTTACAAACTTTCAAACTTCCACAGCAAAGAATATTTTAATATCTAAAGCACTCTTACAATGCGCACCTACGCATTTAATCTATAAAACAAATATTTGTTCTGTGCTGACCACAAAGGTGCTGATAGACCAGTAGCTTACCATAAAGGTTTAAACTAAATTAGCTGCACTCTAATGGTCAATGACGGGCAGGTAAACAGAGGTCAAGAACTGGTAAATAGTTTGAGTCATGCATGAATAAACTGGCCAAAACCTAGGAACAAATAACAAACAGGACTTAACACGTAAGTGGCTTTGTAGATACCTACTTACTTAAGCAAAAAGTGAAGTAAGTACTTTTCAAAGTATTAGATTTTCTTTTTGTCTTCGTTTTTGCAATCAAAGCAGCACGTCGATTCTATAAAATCTGTTTGATTTTGAATCTTGTTCGAGTGTGAATTGAGTGGCGGAGTGACGGGGAAATTACATTATAGAATGCCACTTTTAACGTCATGTCATACGTACTTTATCTAAGTATTAAAATGTTGCGGTCAATTTAGTTCAAATCGCAAGTGTAGCGCTAGCGTAGCGTAGCGTACTCACGCTTGGCAGGCCGTAGTCACCTTCTGTGAAACTGTTATGTTTCAGAAGGAAACTGCAGAGAGAGATCGAGAAAGGATAGACCCAAGTCGGAGACAAAGGAGGCGTCGTAGGAATCGCCGTAGAATTTAGCTCCGAAAAGATAGGAGGTAGTAACATCGTTTGAGGGTCGCAGGTGAGTTCGTTTATTCGAGAACCCAGTGACCCTCTCATTGTTTTCTGGGATTGAGTGTGTGGTTTTAGTCGGTAAGAGTCCGACATAAGAAGAGTCCGGCTCTTGTCTAGACAAAGGGTATCAATGAGGATTTCCACACGTTAAAAAAAGATACTTCTACTCACAGCGGATTCAGATTCGAAGTTTAGAATGAATAAGTCTTACAGAATCACAACTGCAGCACTCAAATACTTGGGTAATATCTAACTGTAACAACATGGTAATTTTATTCCTAAACAAGATTTCTTGCTACTTTTTACAAGTATTGGTAAGTACCTAGGTACTTATGTGTAGACCCTACAAAGACGGCAGGTAACAAAACGGAAAATTAAAATTTAACAGTAGATACATCAGCCGGGGTTGCGTGGCAAGCCCAATGAGGTACCGCAGCTTCGGCCCAGTGCAAGAGAAGGAACGGGAATTTTTTAATCAGTAAGGGTCTGAAACTCCCTCTCGCCTCACGAGTCTGGCCGGGAGAAGTTGATGATGATTTTGACGTTCCAAAAGTACCTATTTATGGTATAGTTGGAATAAATGATTTTGATTTGATTTGATTTGAGGTATACCTATCGTCTAATAGTGACGACAGTTACGAATAGCGTAATATTCCTATATCTAAAGTAACAAACGGTTAGCGTTTGGTACAAATAGGTAGCGTCTCAAAAAGGTACTTACTCCTTTATATAGGTACATCACATGTCGCCATCACTCGCTCTTTCTATGAGGAATAAATAATCACAATTAATTCTCCGAACCTTGACGATCATTGTACAACACCCACAGATCACCAGATTACAATCTGCAAAAAGTGCCGCGGTTTACCATCAACAAGTCATAATCTAACTTTTTTATCTATAAGTATCTAAAAAACACCCGCATTAGTTATGATGACTTATGTTGAACTTTATTAACACTTGTTCAATCGGTAAAGAATTCGGCAAAAGAGTAGCATCTCAATAAATCTGACGATAGTAATCAAGACGTGCTTTTTGGCGTTTGGCCCAAGTTATAAGACAATATTAGAAAAAATTAAAACTTCAAAACTTCATCGAAATTAATATTCGTACTAAATTAATTATTTGTAAAACACATTTAAATCAAAAATAAAAAGTAGTTAAGTAAAGTTTTATATGTATATTATGTATATATATTTTTTTATAGATTTATATGTATCTAGATGTAGATTTTTTATGGCATAGATATAGGTTTCGGCGAACGAGCAGGCGGATTACCTAATGGTAAGTAATAAGCGCCACCCATGGACACTCGCAATACCAAATGAGTTACCTTTACCTACTACACGTTGCCAGCCTCTTGGGGGTTATTAGGGATGTACCTAAGGGATAGGGATTTGAGAATTGTGAAGGGGGAGGGGGAAAGGATTAGGTCTCCGGTAACCTATTATTAGATCGACCAGACCTCATCTGTGTACCTTTTGAAAGAAATCCCTAATAGCCTAACGTCAACAGGCAAAAAGCGTTTATCTGCAGAACTTTCTGCAGGAAAAACGAAAAACATTATTTTAATACACGGCCTTCATCAATTATGCATTGAGATCAAGAGCGACCTAATAAGCAGAGATAGTTGGCACAAGTGCTCACTGTAATCTGTAAACAATATAAGTACAATGCTCTTACGTAACATTCTAATATCGTATGCGTCTATACATGTATGTATTATGTAGGTAGGCACGTAAATAAATAACATAAACTGTACGTAGAGGTCGAATATGTTATGCAGGTAAGTTTTAACTAATTTATAAAACTATTAAAGAATGTCCATTGATTATCTATCACGCTATAGGTACCTTTTCACATATCTACGTAACTGTCTAACAAGGTAACTGGACCAGTTTCAAACCACTGAAACGCTGTGGCTCATTCTCATGAGCAGCATTGCGCGATAGAAGAATAAGAAAAAGAAAAAGCGATAGAAGTGGTGGAGAGCCATGCTTCGGCACGAATGGGTCGGCTCGACCGGAGTGATACCACGGCCTTACAGAAAACTGGCTCTAAGCAATATTTATGTTGTTTCGCCGTATGAGTGAGGTTACCGGAGGCCTAATCCTTTTCCTTCTCCCCCCATCGTTAATCTGCAAATCCTCTATCTTTAAATCCCTAATAACCCACAAGAGGTTGACAACGCACTTGTAGTAACTCTTTTGGTAATTTTAACGTGAAAACACAATGATATTAATGAATAAAAATAGGTATAATTTAAGAAATTAGCTTTACAGTACAAAGCGCGTGAAAACAATTTTTCTTCATCAGACAACCCCGACCTAGAGAGGGGGTGCTCGCGTTAAAATGTTTTGCCCCGCCCTCGCTTAGTAGGAGTTTATTCCTATCAGTACCTATTACGAGTGTCCATGGGCGGCGCTAATTGCTTACCACCAGATAATCCGCCTGCTCATTTGCCGATCTATCGCATAAAAAACCTCACAGAAAACCGGCGTTAATCAGCCGTTGTGTTTCGCCATGTAAGTGAGGTTACCGGAATACCGGAGCCCCTCCCCCCCCCCCCACTCCAATTAAATACTTAATAATCCTTAAATATCCAAAACCCTTATCCCTAAAAGGCCGGCAAGGCACTAATAACTCCTATGGTGTTGCGGGTGTCAATAGGTACGCCAATCTCATAGACCTATAGGAGATAGACACTTTTGAATGTTAAAAAAAATATATCAAAAGTCATAGCCAATTGAAGATTTTCCCGCCTAAAGACAAAAAAGCCGTTAAATATAATTAATTCAATATCTCTAACGAGAGCCATGTATGACGCACACAAATGTGAGAAGACCATCTCAAAAAATAAATACCTAAATTCATACATAAAATTTCATAGGCGCGCTAATTTTAAAATATCTAATAATACCACCATTTAAAGGTTAATTTTAAAAGGACGTTAGCGACGTTAAACTCGTTCATTGACATCAAAATTAAATAAACATGTGAACATCATAAACAAAACAGAGAAATATTAGTTGGCCATAAATCAGTTTGTACCTTGTACCACGCCCGAAATATATGCAAATCAGGCCGATTATCTTGTAAGCCAAAATCAACATGAGCACGAATTTTGTACATGTCTCAACCAGTACATTAAGTAAGACAAAGCCATGGACCAGCTCGACTGTAGTGATTCCACGGCCTCACAGAAAACCGGTGAAAAACGCTCACGTTGCGTTTCGATCAGATAATGCACGTTTTTAGGTATATGATTCCTGTTCCATAGACTGGACCTACGACTTAGATACGGTACACACTTTTAGGCTTTTACTACTATAATATAACCCATTTTTCGATGCAGGGGCAAACTTTTTTCGTATTGAGCAGGAATTTAATTTTAGCCGCCATCTCGCCTTGTAATGCGATGATGCTACTTACTATCGACCACGCCTACCGATAAGCAACCTATTTTTTAGATGTTATAAATATCTCAATCTCAAATATATCTTTTTTAAGTTGTAAACTTACCACATAACCAGGTGAATATATAAGTGCTGAGCCACGCATGCTCGACAACCCTGCGTTTGTTTGACAGTCCCATAAAATTGCATTGTTCATGAAGATACTTTTTTCTTCAATTTACGTCTTCATTTTCGGATAACGGATATTGAGATGATTACGGCTTTGATTTCGTGTAACTCCACAGTAATTTGCATAAGAACTGGCTTACAAATTTGCTTTTGCATTCAGAAGACAAAGAGCTGTGTTTTCGAGAAATGCACACTGGGTGTTGCCGTTGTTTTTTCGTTTCGTTTTTTTTTCGTTTACGACTTCATCCACCTTTATAATACTACCTTGTTATATGTAGGCATACATAATATATTTATTTGGAAAATATGTAATTTATTATTAATCATTACCACACATCCCTCTCTACATAGAGATTCAGCAGCAATTTAGGAACAAATAAAACAAAGTCTCACTTATAGTACATAATATAATTAAAAGATCTTGTCTCAATATCATTTACATACGTAAAAACGTCTCATACTATTTACATCTCAATTCACAACTCATTTACAATAATAAATCACAAAAATATATATAAAAAAAATCTGAAATAAAATGGACAGTAGAAAATTCACTCCATTTACATAGAACCTCATTTGATCATATACTACACACTGTACACTATTTACAATATTTTTTTCAATACTGCATCTTGAGTTGTCAATTTTCCTTGGCTGAGCCAGGTGGAAGACACGTAGTGCCTAATAAGCATAATGAATGCTCTTAATATGTACATGTCTGGCTAGTTCAAACTAAATAACTTTAATAATCGAAAGCGGAGGCCGAATATTTTGACATTATAAAGAAACAGATTTTTCTAATACGCCGAACATTAAAATGCTATTTAATATTAAATTGCACTTCGTGTTATGTTAACTGTACAGAATCATATACTTACATAAAAATGCATTTAACATAACATTACCCTGATCTGATTAGCATTATGTATTTGGGCGTCACAATGAATGATAACATTATCGTCCACAATAGTTTCAAATAGAGGTACAAAAACGTTTTTATTTAAAGCGTTTCTGTTTAATTTTCAAAACAATTTTACTGTATTATTTTTAAATGCGAAAGTAATTTATTTGTGATTAATTGCACTTAGAATCTAGTTGGTAAAAACTAGAAAATTAGCAACAGTTTTAATTATATGTTCACACAACATTACTAAGAAACACTAATACAATTTATTTAAAAACGGGAGACCTCCAGATTCTATTGGGACACAAAATTTATATTTTTATTATAAATAACACAAACAAACAATACATACGACAAAGTTGTGCAGTTTTGAGATCATAGTCAATGTAGGACCAGTAATGTTGTACCATGAAATCAAAGATATGGGTGAGATCTATAGCGTTATATTTTATATCCATAACTATGAATAACAAAAGTTTCTTTGGAGTCTTGTAGGATCGTAGTCCGGTAGAAAGAATATGTTTGACAAGTCTAACAGAGCTCTGGGATTAATGTAAGTTGAGAAAAACATAAATAATACCAACTGAATAAAAAGCCTCCTGCCTTTGGAAGTTGGTTACATAATCAATATTAAAGTTTGAATGCAAGGAAGAGATAGAAACTATGAATTGACAACTTCCAGAGAAGGAAAAGTGTGCACTATTTTGAGCTAATCATATGTTCCATTGTTTTTCTGCATTGTATATAGTTTTATATACATGACCTAAAGACCCCAAATGTTAACTCAGTAATTAAGTAAACTTGTTGTCATTTGTTCTTTAAGTTCGTGGTAGAGTGTATCACCACATAGAACAATTAAATAACGAAAACACATTAACTTGGTGAAAAACAATGTCAACACTATTTTTGAGGAAATTGAAACAAATCAATAGTAGTATTTCAAATAAAATTTCATAATTTCAATCTATTGTTATCAATAAGATAATCACAATTGATTTACCAAGACACGACACGTTTGTAAGAAAGAAATTAAATAAAACCATAGTCCAATTATGATGCCAAACAAATTAAGAAACTATAAACATGTGTTTCTACAATTTGGCAACACCATACAGATTACAAATAGTTTAAATTTTTATTAAATGGGAACCGATTGAAGATTAGCTTTCTCTGTTCTCCAACGATAGTAGGCGGAGGTGATTACCTATGCTAAAAGAAATTATTGCTATCTTTTTTTCTTCCGTATCAAGGCAGAGACAGCTTTATAACAGTTTGAGACATATTCAAATTAATATTGAACTTTATCTATAGTTTTTACAACTATAAATAGAGTATAAAACAAATAAAAAAGAATTTTGCAAATCGGTCCAGGCGTCTCAGAGTAATCGGTATACGTACATAAAAAAAAAATACGCGTCGAATTGAGAACCTCCTTCTTTTTTTGAAGTCGGTTAAATATAAATTGTGTTTATTACATGATGGGATCCATAAGAGATGAAAGTATCCCACAAATATATATATATATATATGTGTGTGAGTGCAGGACATGTTCTCTCGAAGAGAAATTAATTTGAAATTGTTTTATAATCTACATACAATTCATACAGAGTTCCAATTTGACAACATTCTGTCTTTATCTCCATCAACTTGCAGAAAAAAGATAGCAACACTAATTAATTCTTAGTTGTTGGACAACAGAGTTATAAAAAAATGATGAAACATTTATATACATGTATTTTCCTGTTGCACTCACTCTGCTTGGCAGCCAATCACTCCACACGCTAGCGTATGCACTAATAATGTAGCCTAGGTCCGTCTGTACAGTCTATGAAGCTCTCCGCTTTAATGTTATTTTCCCGCGAGCTAACTGAGATATGTATATCCGTACTCGCTCCACATTGTTCTTCTTTACCACTATCTGAAATAAGAAATAGATCACATGAAATATTTGGAATTGAAAATACGCTGTTTAAGTTTATTTATCTAACATAGATTTACGAACACATACACCACAACAGTCTTAGAACGCACGTCCCACACAAACATCGCTCAAAGACTGCCGCATCTGGAAATGTGTTCACGACAAACTCAAAAGGCAGCCATTTTCATAGGCTTTTTTGAAACTTTGGAAATATTGTACACTATTACATAGTACATATAAACTAAGTCGCGTTCTCTGTCCCTATATCTCTATGTGCGCTAAAGACTTTACAGCTATGCAACGGATTTTGATGAGTTCTTTTTAGTAGAAGAATTGAAGAAGAATTATTTTATATACATAATTATAACATACATAAAATAATAGAGGATTTTAAAGTATAATCAAAGACATTGTAATACATACCGCCTCGTCAGTGATGGCGTGTATATGTCCGGGGAACTTGGGCATATCGCGTCCCTCCACGGAGACGCTCTGGCCGCGATGGTACCACCGACGCTCGTACAGCAGCTTGCCATCCTCCACTCGTGTTTCCGTCGTTTCTCCACTGTCTCTGACTGGAGAATCACCTGGAAAGCAACAATTTATGATTATATTTTTTTTATATTCTGAAGTGAATTTATTTGAAGCTAAATAATTTTACAAATTATACACTTTACAAGGCTAAACTCAAAATTCATATCATTTCGATTTTACAATAAAATATTTAATAATTATCGCACTTCAATTGATTCATTTTATGAAATAATAAATATTCGTATTTCATATGCAGATTTTCAAGAAATTAGTATGCTGTAAGCGAAAAAAACATGACATTACAACACATATTGCCTTGCAAATACTTAAAAAAAACTAAGATATTGATATAAGTATTGAAATTGGGTAGTTGTCAAGATAAAAAAAAAATATTACTGTACTGATAGTAAAAGTTTTTTTTAATTAGCTTTAATAATTTTATGGGAAACGGTACACGGCAAATGCCTACTACTAAGTATGTAATTTTCTCCAACAAAAAATTTATATCCGATACTCACAACTACTCGAATTTAAATGCTTCCTGGGTTGCGTGGAGTTGTGCGCTGGCGCATGATGCCTGGGTGGCGGTGAATGCCGCGAGATGGCGCGGAGGTCTGCCTCGATGTCTCGCTCATCCAATTGGAACGTTAGCGTTGTCGTGAGGGGTTTCCGCCGCTTCTCAGGCGCAGGCGCAGGCTCATTCGCACGCCGTCTGAGAATTCGCTTCATCACCGGTTTCACCTGTAGACATAGGATTTTATTAACATCTCGACGCGATTGTATATACATTTCAAAATGTATTAGAAAAAAATATATTTTATAATTTTTTTCTAATAAATTTCAGTGAAACTCTTATATGCATATTAATAGAGACACTTTGAAATGCAGTAATGCTCTTACCTCCATAGAATCTCCATTTAATTCCATACTATGCCTCTCACTCTCAATCATTTTTCTCTTGTCCTCAAAGTCATTTAATAAGTTTTCCCTTAACTCTATCTTCTTTTCTTCAAACTCTTTCGCCGCGGCCTTCTTCTCTGCTATGTACTCTCTTTCTACTACATCATACATGTGTTCCCTGTGACAAAAAAAACACAGTACAATTAATTTATTGATTTAAGTGTGGTAGAGCCAAGCTATGGCACGAATAGGTTGACTCGACCGGAGTGATAGCACGGCCAAAACAGAAAAACGGCGCGAAACAACCACAGCGTTGTATTTCGCCGTGTGAGTGAAGTTACTGGAGGCCCAATACCTAGCCTTCCCAATACCTAAATGTGCGAAATCCTTATCCCAAACAGGCCGGCAACGCACTCCTAACTCCTTTGGTGTAGCTGGTGTCCATAGGCGGCGCTGATTCTTACTAACAGGTAATTCGTCTGTCGGCCGATTTTTTTATGGGATAGCTTGGAAACTTGTAGTCAGATCAAATGATCGTAAACAATCGACGCCACCCTTAGATGTTCTTAAGACCAAAGGAGGTACAAGATTTAAGGATAGGATATTTGGGAATTATTGACGATGAAGATGGGGTAAAGGATTGAACCAGTAACCTCACTCACACGGCTAAACACGTAAATATTGTTTCGCGCCGGTATTCTGTGAAGTTGTGGGAACACTTCGGCTGAGCGTATCAGTAGAACTATAAATATTTTTAATGCTCGTAATAAATTAGGTATTCTAGTTTGCTGATCATTTGTGAACACAAATCCTAATTGTGTATGAAGTTTTAACTGGTCTGATATTAAATCTGAAAGATTCAATCTGGACTATTCAACTTCATACTTCTGGAATAAGACGTTTTTTTTTTATTTTGGAACCTGCCTTTATCATTTGATTAACACCGAGAGTGATGGTATTGTGCTGTTTACAAACCTATATATTTTATTTATTCTGATCCTCTCATTTAGTTGATGTTCTAGCCTCTTGACCCTCCTCAAGAATTCTGGATGAATGCCATCTTCAAGCTGCTGCAGCTGTTTCTTCAAGTTTGCCAATTTGTCTTGGTATAATCTGAAAATATTAAAATTACCATGATAGAATGTTCTCAAATTATTCCATTATGATAAGATATTTGAATATTAATTATTTTTGTTTCTGAAAACTGTTGGAAGTACATTTTAATATTACTGTCTACTTGTTAGTTATTATAATTCCATGTTACTTAAGATAACTATACTTTATGTTTAATATTAAAATTTTAGGTACTAAACGCTAGGTAATTTTTGGTTATACATATTTAGTTTAATAAATAACAAAGTGTGTCAACATACTGTTCTTTGACTTCAAGCGGCTCATCATTGTGGGGTATGTCTGTCTCGCTTGCTTCTTCTGTGTCTGTAATTAATATAACATAGGTATATAGAAAACTAGCTTCTGCCAGCGGCTTTGTCCGCAGTGCCAAGTGAAAAATCTTTGACTTACTTCAGACAATCATCTATCTCTGTGCCAAATTTAATTCACATGCATCCAGTAGTATTAACATAAAAGAGTAACAAAGATTCATCCATCTATTTATACTAACTCTCGAGATTATATTATTAGAAGGATTCTTGTACTATAAAATGGTAGTTTCTAACTAGTCAACAATTCAATACTTTTATACAAATGTCAAAAACAAAACTTTTCTATCAAATTTGAATGAAACCCTTAAATTATGACGTCATAGTATTTTTGCGTCAAATAGAGCTTACTTGTTACTCAAAAAGTAGCCAAAAAATATAGATAATATTGTGTATTGACAGATCAATGAATGTAATGAATTAGTTATTTTTCGATATTTTATTGGATTAACACATCAAATACTTTTTTCTTTCACTTAGGGAACTACTCAATAATTGATGATCCATTTAATATTCATATTTTTTACAATTCACAATTAATTAGCAATCTATTATTTAATTACAATATAACATCACAAAATGCAATTTCACACAAAATTTTTGGTTTTGGCGTTTATAAAAAAATAAATTTGAATAGTTGAAATATATGACCATAGTACTTGGCTCTTGTGTGACTTAGGGCTGATTTTTCAGTAGTCAGATAAATGTTATCTGAGGAATAAAATTGTTGCTGTCACTGTCTTATAGAAACATTCTAACAAGTCAGCATCATAATTGTTCCCCAGGTAACTGTTATCTAACCATTGAAAAATCAGCCTTAAATGGAGAAAATTATTTAAAAAAGAACTAACAAATTAATTTTTCTCATAAAGTTGAGTTTACTGGACTAAAGCTAAGCCTAAGTTCAACAAATAAAAGTCTTAGCCTTTCAGAAATATGTATTTTAGTCAGTATAGAAATATATGAAAATGCATTTTTTTAAATATTGAATAATGATAATATTTTGGAAAAAGAAATTGAGGCAGAACACTAAGGAGGTGGGATAGTGACATATGACAAGTTGCAGGAACAACATGTGCTAGAGTGGCCATACAAAGGCCAGAATGGAGAAAGTCAGGCCACATCGCAAACTGACAATCAAAAATGGGATAAAGGGAATATCAATGAATTTTAATATACTGTTAAAGCAATATTGTACTATATAAAATAAAGGCTAAAAATAAAATATTTTCGAATATTTTTGTTTGACACAGGAAGCTAAATAAATTCATTACTTTTTTATCTATGAATTCTGTTATCTTGACAGATGTGGCAGTATTGATATGAAATGCTTGGATAATGAAATAAAGTTAGAAAAGTTCAAGTATAGTTGTTAGTTAATTGTAAATCAATCTGTAATGAGCTTTTCTAACCTTTCAGTCATGGTAATAGGCAACACAATAGACAAACAATAGGTGCATTCTTGATGATTGATTAATTAAGATGTGTTTGAGTTCATTCATCATCATCATCTGTTTAGTTCATCTGTTCAGTTTTTCTTTAGTTTTCATTTATCATACCTGATTTGGGGCCTTTAATAATCAAAACATTACTTTTATTTTATATATATTTCAATCAGAGTGGGATGTCAGTATTGCCTTAAAATTTGAACACAAAATGGCTTGATGTTTGTAATAAAAATTTAACATTATTTAATCAGAAAAAGTGTAATTTTTGTGTGTTATTTTGCTCTCATTTTTAAATATATATTTGGGAGTATAATAAAACTAAAATGTTGTTGGTATATAATGATTTTTCACATACACAAGATGAGTAACAGTAGTGATATTATTTACACTATTATTGGTTACTTTTCATAAATGGATAAATGGCAAAGTTAACAAGTTGGTATGATCAGGGCATTTTAGTGATTAAGTATAATAGTTATATATTATAAATACATAATAATAGTGGTGTTGGTAAAAGCTAATAAATTACTTGTGAGTATGGTATTTTTAAGCGCTACCTACTATGATGCTACAGCTGTGAATACATACTAGACCAAGAAAGTTGGTCATTCACTACTATTTGTGTAGAGGATTTTTAAGGAGAAAGTGCCATCAAACCATCGAATTACGTCACCTAACAGGTTGGTAAAAAATAGGCGGGAATACATTAGTATGGTTAACCATGTACATAAGTAACCTTGTTGTAATTACATAATCAATGTTTACATGTCATCAACAACTCTACATGGACACATATACAAAAGCATAGTGAAGTTTCGTGAAATAAGATACCAAAACAGGGCTAGACAAAGATCGTAAACAAAACATACCTTCGTCACTGTCCTCGACTGGGGGTGCTGATGGTAACGTGTCGTCTCTGTCCCTATATTCGTCCAGATCGTCGTACCCATCGTCCTCGAAGTCATACTCGTCCCCGGGGCCCGAATATGATCCTTGGCAAGACATAGTCGAGGCGACGCGTAATAGTTGCATACAGATTGGGTGCGATCACCGTCTCAGAAACAAACTCTGACAACGAGTAACACCGATAACGACACGAGCAACAAATGGCAATCACCAGTTATGTCACTCATATAAAGAATTTAACATAAAATTCACTTCAATGAAAAAATGAAATTGGAGCAAATTGAAGCTGTTTTACGTCAAACTGGACAAAAGCATCATGTTACCCTTTCAAAACGAAAAGATCAACAAAAAAGAACTACTGGCGCTAGTGATGCGTCATAAACAATGAGAGTGAAGGAAAGGTCCGATTGTTTCTCTAACTGCACGTCATTTTAGGAACGATCGAGTTAAACCATAAACTAAAGACCATCTTTATGGGTAATCGACTAAAGGCACGGAATCGTTTTTCAATAACAATGTTAATAAAGAAATGAAAATCGATGCTATTGTTTATTATGGATGTAAAATAAGCCAAAATGTATTAACCACATTAATTTATATAAGAAAATAGAATATTTAGAATAAGAATGATAGCAAAAACAAGTTTTCTTCGTCACTGAGATTAATAAAATATTTTTGTTGTTTAATTATAGATTTTTTATTTGTTTTACTAAGTTCCAACTATTTGATTGTAATGAAACTAATTGTATGTTATAAAACTTATGAAATAGATAAAAACGGCTGAATTTGGACTAATTCGTTGTGTTGATAAAATGTGCTAGTCCAGGGCATCTATCTATATACCTTTCAACCAAATTGTTCACAAACGTACATCCATATACTCTCACTAACTTTCACATTTATTTATAGTAATTAGTAGGAAGGCAATGAATTAAAATATATATTTTCAAATCGCCTAAAAATATTGCGTAAAATCGTTCTAAGTTTACACAACGTTCACCTAGTTTAAAAAGTTTGTTTGTTTTGTCTATTGTTATGATTTGACGTCACGAAGGTGGACGTCAGCCTAGCGCAACTTAGAAGAAAAATAAAAATGTATGGGCTTGGCACGGCAAATAATGGCACACGGAAGTAGCCGGATAATGCCATCCCACTCCCTCAGTACAGTTCTCTTTCTTTCACTAATCCGTCGGCCATTTTGTTTGAAGTTTTGAACTTTGAATTTCGTTGCTTTTGTAAGTTTATGTTGTTATTTTCATAATTTCATAAATTTACGTATAATTTGTTTAGTTAATTAGTGGTTAGTGATACGGCTGTGACTAGTTACGTGTTCAAGTAAAATGCCACCAAAAAAACGGTTTCTAACTTGTGAAATCTGCGGTGGACGATCCGGTCGTAAAAATGGCGAGAAAAGGATGTTTATGGCGAAATTTACTTTGGATGAGGACCGGTAAGCATTAAATGATGAATTTTATTTAATTCTAAGTATAAAAGGCTACAAATACTTGTAAATTGATTTTCATGTACTTATTGTGTACTAGTGATGTACCTCAAGTATCGATAGTCACAGACTTATGTGTGGGCTAAACTCCAAAGATCCCTTGATTTATTTATTATTACGTGATTTACTTTCCAGACCACACCAAAGAAGTAATGATGTTATTAGATGTTGTTGAACAAAGTTGTGACACGACAAACCCAGTAGATTTTAAGAAATTAATGAATAAACGTAGATAAAAATTTATGTATACTGTATTCGTAAAATTTATGCATTTATTATATAAGGAACGCCAGCTGTTTACACAATTTAGAGTTATTCATGTCAGGGACTGTCCATTTTGAATTTTTCCATTTTTCAGGTGCCGGCAGTGGGTGAAAGTTGTTGGCAAAGAAGATTTAGTGTATGTGCCCATAGAACCAATTTACTGAACCAATATATGTATTAAGTATTAGAGTCCACTTAATTGAAATAATTTTAGTTAGGTCCTTAACACACCGTCCGTATATAACATGAATTTGAATATTATTACAAAAATATATTTTTTAGTTTTTAATATAACACAATGTTTTATTTCAAATCCGAACTTTATCTTAAAGATCGAAACTAAAAATTAAAAAAGTAATATGACCTCGATTTCTACCCTATAAATATTATCGATATCGATACTAAACCTAGTATACAGCTACCACAGAACTATTTGGTCTTTTAGGTTGGTACTATTGATTTTGACGGCTGACATCTTTTATTTATTGCAATGTAGGTATTAGAGTGCCGTGTAAATTGATTCCACTGGCTTGTATGGGAGTCCCGTCTCTTAAACGTAGTGGTTACATACTCTTTGGTGGACGTCATCTTGAATGAAAAATTCTTAATTTATTATTTATTTTGCTAAATTAAACACGTAACGCGGAGCTACAATCAGTGATAAACGATAAAATTAAACAACCCTGCCTGTGATGTATTCAATTAATATCAGTTCTGTGTCTAGCGAGTGAAGGTGATGCTATACGCTATTGTGTCGGTGATGTAATTTAGGTGATTGGGTGGCTTCCTAGTCCTAAGTACTAGCTACAATGGAAGAGTCCTCATTCACGATCCCGGCCGACGACAATGGTGATACTGAGCTCGACCCTAGAATACAGGTCAGTGAGTGAAAAATAATGTACTGAATAACTGTTATGGTAGGTCCCTGTAACTGCAAAGATGAGTGTCAACTTTGTCGATTATTTCGCCAACGAGCACAATGGATACGATATCTTATATCAAAACATGAAATACGGACTCATTGCCAGCAAAGAGCTCTCAGAGTACCTTAGGGAAAGGTCGAATATAGAAGAGACCAATTCGAAATCTTTAGCTAAACTAGCGAAACAAGCGAATAGTAATTGCGCGCAAGGTACGTTCGCTCCATTTTGGGGCGTATTAAAATGTTCCGCCGAGAAACTGTCGAACCTACACCAGCACATGTTCCAAAAACTGAGTGAACTGGTCAAAGATGTTGCCAGATATGCTGAAGAGCTTCATAAGAAGCACAAAGCTGTTAAAGACTCAGAGTCCAACACACTAGAGGTGGTGCTACTCATACAGAATACCAAACAAGCTTTACAGAAAGCCAAGGATGTATACACCAGTAAGTCAGCAGAGCTGGAGAAGCTGAGAAAAGATAATGCATCTGCTAAAGATATTGAGAAGGCTGAGGTTAAGATTAAGAAGCTACATGAAGACTACAAGCAATTAGCTGAAAAGTACAACCTGGTGAAACAAGACTTTGAAAAGAAAATGACCCAAACATGTAAACATTTTCAAGATGTTGAAGAAGCACATCTCAAACAAATGAAACAATTTGTGAACTCATATGCGGATATAATTCAGAACAATCATGACATGATGGGTCAAGTGCATCGAGATTTCAAGCATCAATGCATGGAGTTAACTGCTGAAAAACTGCTTGAGCAGTTCCTTATTGAAAAATATAATGCAATAGAGAAGGCAGTTTTAGTTGAACTACCTCTTTCATTACCTAAGCCTGGATCAGCAAACAACTCAATATCTGAGGCTGACCAGATATCAACTGTCTCAAATGGGTCACACAAACCTGCACAACCAGCTAAGGCACCAAAGAAGGAGCCATCATTTGCAAGTAAAACTTCAAGGAGAACTACCTCACTGTTGAATTTGTTTACCCCAAATTTCCAAAGCAAGGAGGAGCCCAGTGGAAGTATCGAGGGTGCGGCACCATGTTCTGCTCCATCCAGCCCAAGTGGTACACCAGCCACGCCAGTGGCACCCGATAAAGATGACAACATGGGCAGAACTACACTCAGAGAATCTAAATGGTTCTTGCGTAGTAGAAGAACTAAGCCTAAACTGAAAAAAGCAAAAAAGAAGAAGGATGAAATTTCAGAAAACTCAAATACTGGTGAAAAGTCTGATTTAGAAGAGAAAGAGGAAGAAGTACCTACAAAAGAAGATTTCATAAATTCCCCAGAAGTTGATGAAGAAGGATACTGTATTAGACCCAAAGATGAAAAAGGTAGTGTGTACTCCTCTACAGATTCAGATTCAGAAGAGGAGCGGGAACAGAAGATACATGTAGAAATAAAACCCATAAGTAATGGTTGCAATCCAATATCAGCAAGTGTAGATGAGCTCAGAGCTACAGTTGAAAATATATCTCTGTACAAAATTGGCACAAACAGGCGCGGGTCTAATGCGAACACTAGCAAAGCAAGCAGTGATTTATTAGACTTGAACTTCTTTCAAAGTCCGACAGTAAGCAACCCTGCGTCGCCACACGGCAATGTTTCTAATCCCTATGCCCCTCTACAAGGCAATCAGTCACACCTACTTGAAAGCCCTACTCCCGTTTCTAATGCTGAAGTCGGCGATCTCTTTTCGGAAGTAGGAGAAATGGGCCAAACGAACATCCGAACTTCTACTCCTACTATGTCATCCATCTCGCTCCCTCGTCCGCCTTCGAGACGCTCCGAAGGTGACTTCCGTACCGCCGGCTCCTCGGGGTCGCGCGGTCCTTCGCCGCTTACTATCGGTATGGCGGATACTATACCATTGGCTGTCGCTTTCCATGAGATTATTCATTCCTATTTCCGTGGTACGGAAGAATCAAAGTGCCAAGTTAAAATGTCAGGAGATATGATGCTCTCGTTTCCCACCGGCATCGTTGGCGTATTGGCTAACAATCCGAACCCAGCTAAATTGTGTTTCAGACTGAAAAACATTCATAGATTAGACAATGTGCTACCCAACAAACAATTGATTAGTATTAACACGATGATGTCGACTCGTGACAACACTGTGGTCGAGTTTAACATGCCCGCTTTAACCTCATTACTGAAACGGCAGTCTGAAAAGAATCCTACAGCGCAGTACTTCAACGTAGATATACTTAAATATCAAGTGCGACCCAAAGCCGGTGCCGCGTCATGTCCTCTCCAAATGGTGTCTTATTGGAAATGTGAACAAGATCATACAGACTTAAAAGTCGATTATAAATATAATTTGCATGCAATGAGTCCACCATCTCCACTGCTGAACGTATCAGTGTGCGTGCCTATGAATGGGGGAGTAAAGAACGTGATTGCGATGCCGAAAACGGCTTGGAGCGGAGAAAACGAACAAGCGATGTGGCGCTTCACTGAGCTATCGCAGCACTCGGAGGACAGGGGCGTAGGCTCGCTAAAGGCGCGCTTCGAGTTGGGCAAAGGTCCGTCTAGCAAAGCAACGATTTCGGCGCAATTCAATTGCGAGGGCGCGACCCTCTCCGGCATTGAGTTCGAATTAATAGGCAGCGGCTACCGACTGTCCCTCGTAAAGCGACGTTTCGTCTCTGGCAAATACATTTGTGATAGTGATTTGAACTGATTGGTCCAAAACACTTATGAATACACATGTTTGTATATAGATCTTGTTGTCGTATATTCGCGGCGTGTATATGGGATGTGTAGGTTTCTGTACTACATGTTTCTTGTGTGTATGTTTTGGTACCTTATAGGACTGTTTCCTGTCCACAAAAAATAATTTACAATAATGTATCACAACATTGTTTGTCAATTTTCGAGTTAAATTGTTAGTTGTTAATTTGGAAATTGTATTAATTAATGATTAGGGGTATAATTATGTTTCACATGTACTAACTTATTTTTCAGTATAGTTAATGTGCCATTTTTACTGTATTTTGTAAATTTCCATGTGAGAATCTGACTGTTGCACTAGTACACAATTATTTTGTTCACAAAACTACTAGCTAGGTACTCAGCCTATTTTTATAAAGATACATCACATACATAATTATTATATTGATTGAATATGCAAACTTTTTTCGTCAATCTACTTAGTCTTATCAAAGAATTGCAATAATTGAATTATTGTTTTGTTTACCTACTGCTGAGCAGATTTATTAAATAAATAAACCTCTGAATTTTATTTAGTAGTTGTATAACCCCAGGATATAAAGCTTTAAAGCAATAATACTATATCATTAACTTGGATGTGTTGTATGAAATAATTATCACTTGAAGTAATATTTTAAATAATTCTGAAGTCAATGATTGATATAGCAATTTCTCTTTAGATTAAAAAAACAGCAATTCCGTAATAATTATTAAAGCTTAAAATATTTTTGTTTGTACAATTGTGTTTTTGTGCTACCTACATCCGTTATATTTTTGTAAAGGCCTAAATAATTCAGCAACTATTAACAATGAGAAGGCCACAAACAACTATTGAAAAAAAAAATATAATTATATTTTTTAATATTTCATTTATATTATGTGAAATTTGACACTAAATTTATAATTAAATTTAAATGATAAATTGTGAATTGTAATCACATCATTTGCCACATTAAATATACTTTTGAATTAATTAGCAGCCAGTAAATATCATATCAATAAGATATCTGTAAAACGTTAAATCTCACTTATTTTTTTTATAACAATGAAGGATCAAAAAATATTGTCTGTTGCTCATTTGATTTTAGATTCCATAAATGTTGTCAACACTTGAGTGTGTACTATACCTACTTACTTTTTACCCAGTTCTTTTTATTATAATTAAATTCATAATTAATTATAATCCACTAGCTGCGCTCGCGCGGTTTCACCCGCTGCTCAGCTCTTTTTGATCATAGCACTTGGGAACATTGTAGCTATTTATTAGTGAAACAATTTTATTTCTTTATAATATTAGTATAGATTCGTTCAAATTTTAATAAATTAGTGTCAAATATCACTCAAGTAAATCATTATTTTCATTAGTTAATGTAACTATTTTTTTAGTTAGAAAAACATTACATTATTACTGCAAGTAAGATTCACTGAATCTCTGTGTTGCATAATGTACTGTCATTGTTTTTATTTAACTATTCAACGTATTTTAAACATGTTGATGTTTTATTTTTATAGTCAGCATTTAGTTTTCAACCACCGGAAAGGTTTTTTTGTTAATGTGGAAAATATTTTTTTATGTTTGCTATTACCATAATGAGAAGTAACATAATAAATAATTTAAACTCATTTATATGTAATCTCATATTGTAATTTTTATAATAAAATAAATATCATTAATTATCCCAGCGGCCTAATGTGAGTTACGAAAATAGCTAAGTGACTTACTTTACCAAAAGTTAACGTGTTCATATAATACAATTTATTATATTAAAGGTCAAACCATATAATAAATAGTACCTACAACTGAACCATTCCATTAATAATTATTACTATTATTGTCTCATAATTAAGTATTATTTTATTACTATTAAAATATCTATGTATCACAATTTTATTCTTTTTAATATTATAAAGGTGCATAGCTATTCGGCTGAGTTTAAAAAAAGAACGTATTCAAAAAATCTCGTCTTTCTTTTTATAAAAAAAAACTTAGATAAAAAAAAATTTTGCTAAATGCGTAATAAAATATTTTTGTAACGTAAAATTTATCGCATGTATGGATTATAATTATAATGTAACTATGTTAATTTGAAATAAAATGTAATTTAGCATTTATATGTAGTTATTTTATTAGTGTTTATGTTATCTTCACTATAGTTATTAATGAAATGGGCGTAAACTATGTAAGTAATGCTTTTTAGTTTGCTTTTCTTTGTAGGGACAGGAAACGTTCGTCGTATAAGGTACAGTTAGATAAAATGTGATTTTTTTGTCTTTTATCTAGACGTAAGTGATAAATGTTTGTATGTTGATAAAAGTTGATGAATCTATAGTAATGTCGCGGATGTTTCCCGTCTCTACATGTTGCTTGCTGTTACCATTCGTTTGGGAGTACAATGTGCGTGTGCCATGCAATTGTCTCAAGTTCTTCAATAACTTCCAGGTCGAGCTTGAGAAACTGAACGCAGCCACCGATGAGATCAATAAGCTGGAACTGGAACTAGACGTAAGTCACACCAATATTTTTCTCTTTTGACGATTAATTCAAATTAGCCTGTCTGTGATACGTATTTAGACTCTTCAACAAAATGTTCCGTTGCTATAATGGATTTAGTCATTTTTTAAGGATTATAGGTACATTTGGTAGATGGAGTGATTGTATCAGGATTTATCATAATTTCATTAAATTGTACTCAAATTAATCACTTACATTGTTTTAAATGATTCTAAAAGGTTCTTTATGAAGTCACAAAATACTCGAAATAACCTAAATTCTTACCTGAAATAAAGCTATAAAGAGACACGACAATACTTTTTGCCGCTAAAAGTATTTCACAAAAAGCAAACTACTTCTACCCGTTGTAATGGGAAATAACGTTTGACCTCTTTACGTCTTAATTCACAAATGTCACGAATTGAACATACCTTTTTTAAAATGGCGGCAGTGCAAAAAAAACATTATGGTACCCTTATAACTTGGCTTAGATATTTACAATGGAGAATACCTTACTTTAGTACAAATGTAGAATCAACTCAGGCAGGTTTTTCTATTCAACCCCGTGAACTCTATTTTTGTAGACAGGGTGTGACATTTTTGGGTTGGTCTAAATTAATTCCAACGACAGGAATGTTTAAAATTACCTAACTTACACTCTTTAACCCTCGGGAGGATACCAATTACTAGAGTTTTGTATTAAATATTTGTTCAGGCTGAAATTTTGGCTGGTTTACAGTTTTGCCCATTTTGCAATAAAAACACAAATAGACGATCGATGCGAACAGTCATTGTACCGTCACTGGTTGAGAGGGAGAGGATACCATTGTCTACTTGTGCTTTAACATTAAAGCACAAGGGCCAGACTCGCTCCAGCTTCACACGGGTGCATTGCTAATTCTAAAATTGTCCACTATTTAAAAGTCTATAATCCCTCGATTTAAAAAAATCTGCATCAAAATCCGTTGCGTAGTTTCAAAGATTTAAGCGGACATAGGGATATAGTGACAAAGAAAGCGACTTTGTTTTATACTATGTAGGTATTAGTGATGGTTCAAAAATGAAGTGACCCCTGCGAGCAATGTCTTCGTGACAAGTAACAGTGTTTAACGTCAGTAATAAGTGTTGAGTGTGCTATTTTTCCCATTTTGATTTTTCTACCCTAGTAGAACATCGCGAATTACTTGACATAACGGTATTAGAAGTACTTTAGTGAAATGTACAGTTCTCTTAACAAAGTCTTTATATTTGAAGGAGTAGAAAAACGTAGGAAGTTGCTCCTTAAACAAGCAGTCGCCATTGAGTCATCATGTGCGAAACATGAATATTTAATTATCACTTTGTGTAGACTGTAAATTCCACATTTATCTGCATTTCGCGCTACGTATGAGGAAATGTTCTGTAATCAGATACCTAATAGGTATTTAAAAAAAGATAGTCAGGTTCTGACGTATAGCTATTTTCGCTTGAAAGAAACTAAAGAGGTCTGGAGGATTTTAGTATCATGCAAGCACCTCGCTGCACTGAAAGACAAATAAACATTGTCGATGCAAAAGTGCGTTCTATCGAGATAATTGAAATAATATGCTTTGACTTTGAAATTAAGCTTCATTCTTTGTACAACCAGGACACATTTCTTTTCTAATCTCTATTTCCATAAATCCAAAATATGTCGTTAAGTAATTATTGTGTTACAAGCATTTATCAAAAAGGACTAACCGAAAACCCGATAAAACTTAAACTCCTTACTGTCACAACTCCGATAAAATTGTCGATGTTATCAAAAACAAGAAAGTGAATCTTCAAAACATAGAATCGATAAAGCATAACATTTGTTTTCTAATAATAACTGGCCTAGATAACAGATTATTAATGATTTACGACCAAAACGAGGTCTTAGAATCATTTCACTTCGTCATTGTGCTAAGTGGCGGATATTTTCACGAACTATTTTTATGTCTGGCAATGATTCATGGCATTTTATTGTCTAATATTGAAAGTGATGCCTTTAATCTAGGCACTTTAATAGGATGATAGGCTAAAAGCTTTGTTTTATTATAATTAATGAAATTTGCCCTATGTTCAACGATCATAAGGTTTAAGCAGAAATTCAGAAAGGACGAGGGCGTCAAAGGCCTTTTAATGTTTTGTTTCACTGACGTATATTTTATCTATTTCAGTTTATTTCTTTAGAATTACATTTAAATGTTGTCTCTTCAATCTTTTATGTTATCATTTTTAAATGGATTGAATAGAAAAGTCCAGTTGAAAGAATATCTAAAAGATGATGCTACGAATTTTCTCAGCCATTTTTCAAAGCTATCTTGCTGTCGCATAATACGCGATTTTTCTACCCGATTGAGCAACGACTGCAGTGGTTACCGTGCGAACAAGTGTAATTGATTGCAATCGATCGAACAAAGTTCACCTTTCAAGTCGCTACAATATTTAACGGAGTAAGTGAAGCCCTACGTTAGCACCAAAGGGGCCCTTTATCTAATTTTACAATGGCCTTGAGGAAACGTAGGCACATACCGACGGTAACTTAATATATTCTTCATATCTTGGGTAAATTGAATTCCAGATTTTGGCCCGTCCTGTATCGTAGGTAATACTCGTATAAGATTTTTCATATCATGATATCAGTTTTCCATTTTATATTATTTTCATGTTACATCGTGATTGAGACATTCGGAGCCCGGAGCATTAAGATAATTTCATGTTTGGAATTAATAGTATAGATATAACAAAGGTAACAAAACCTTTTCTGAGATGAAAGAAAAGGTATTCTACTAATATAAAAACTTACAAAAACAAGTGAACGGATCCGAATGATATTTGGCACAAAGATCTGTCTGGCATAACGTGTAGGCTACTTGTACTCTGCTACAGCGGACGAAGGCGCTAGCAGAAACTAGTGTATAATATTTGGAAGAAACTTTTGTGTACCACTCTGTCCTTTTGCTGCACAAGCAAGCTATTAAAAAGAGATTTGGCAGCAGAATCGTTCCGCTCGATAATTTTACCTACAAAATAACAACGGTTCTCTGAACACTAAGCATTAAAATTCATAAACCAACTTCCGAGTGATCGATTGAAATTTCCTAAAATATCTTCCATGTCCCCGTTACAGTTTACCGAGTAAAACGGAGTTTGGGGACCGTCTTTAGTAATTCACTCGGTCGGAGTAAATCAATTTGCTCAAGGCAATTTTTTTTCTTTGTTTAACTACGCTTTGAAGTTTAAGGCCCATTTCCCATGACAAAAAATGCCTCAATCAACGTTCATAATGTACGCGTTTATGTTTTATGGGAATTAGTTTATGTTTAAAGGTTATTTTTAGTCTTTTGTTAGTGATTTATGTGCCATTTCAAAGATTGTTTTGACCGTCATTTTATCGTGGACGTTAGATGAAGCAGACTTATAAATACCTCTTTCCGACCAATTTTTCTTTAAAGTCGTTGTGAGGTTTACGCTTAGCAAAATAATTCAACACCATATAGAATTTAATCCAATAAGTTCTATGAATAAATTGCCACTGCAATGTTCGTGTAGTTTTTTGTTGTGGTTCGTAAATCAGCTTAAGGCCCAGTTGGTAATTGCAGTGCCCCATATAATTACTGCGGGCTTGTGTATATTGTGCAGAAGTATAGTGCAGTGGTGTCGCCTAACAAACAAGATGAAAGAAATCCTGTTATGTCCGTTCCACTCCGTAGTTCAGCGAGACGGTCCGTTAACTAGGCTGTTTTTGCAAGGCCTACGCGATTACTTAGATAACTTAAGATTTTGAACTGAGATCACATCGTATCAACGTATCGAATATAGCCAAAGAGGTTTTAAGTCTTCAACAGGCACAGGTTTTTATTTAAATTGTAAAGGCTTTTGTCCTGTTATTGAAAATCAGAGTCGAAAATTGCACTAGTTTGATTTGGTAGTGTCAGTCGTCTCTCCAACCACTGGCTCACTCGAAGATTTAGTTCTTAATCCGTGTTGTCCGAGCAGAAACGGCGCTTTTGTTTTTGTAGCGTCATTGTTTGTCCTTATCAAAAGTGACGCAGTTAATCTTTATAACCATCTGTGTGTTAGTGACTGATTATATTAAAAACCTATACTCGATTACTCATTAAATAAAAAAGGTATTTATCGATAAGGAGTATAAATGTATGTATGTATGCTAATCTTTGTGAAAAAGTAGGATTTTACAAAAATCAATGCAGCGTATCTTGTATTTTTTTTAATTAAGTCTTAGTCACATTGCGGAAAGCACTTCACCTAGATAGTAGGCGCTTCACCTATTTACTACGTTATTTCCTATTTCTTTATTTATGTAGATTGGATTTCTGGAATCGGTTGTCCGTTTCCTTTATATCCTTTCAGCATCATCCAAAGCAAAGGCCTTTTCTCACATGGAGAAGGATTGAACTAATAATCACGTTTGCTAAATGCGGTTTGGAGGTTTCAAACTTTATATCAGAAATTGGTAGTCCATGTTTCCTCACGATATGCTCTTTCAGCAAGACAATGGTATCTAAATAATCTTAGAAAGTATGCTTATATAAGTCGGAAAAAGTCACTTAGTTTCGGCTACATGACTTGAACTTTAAACTTACTATTGAAAAATTGTTATCTGACATTTTACTTAAAGAAAAAGAGTTTGACGTTAAATCCCGCGAGCTAAACTTAGGAATTACCTTAAGAAAGAAGCCTGCCATAACTTCGTTCTACTTAGAAGGCGACAGATATGCTCCAGTTATCTTTTACGTCACATGCTGCATGTCCATTAATAAACCACGTACAGATTCGTTCGAGTTTTAGTATGATGCAGCTAGCCATGTAGCATATTAATAAGTAATATCAGAAATGCCAATGCATTGACATTTTAAAAGAGTCAAGGCGAGGCAAACCGCCTTTTGTATGCAGTTTAGAGCTAGAACTGCAACAGAATTGCTATCTAAACGCTTAAATTTCGTGTCAATCGGCACAGCAGTTTTTGATTTACACAATAGTCCAATGCATAAGATAGCTCCATAGAAAATGTCGCGTTTCAAAAGTATACAGTAGCTTTACTTTCACAAATAAATTCCTAGTTTTACGATCATTTCCGCCCCTCTTTGTTTTTGAAACTTTAATTGGTGTACTAGCCAGGAGTAAGTCGATACAAACGGTAGGCAGAGACAGGTGTGCAGCAGCTGTCAATAACCGAATATTCGTTTTATTATTCAAACTTAGCTTGCTACGCTACATGGGAATAGAGAAAAGTGAATTTAACATTTACTCTGTGCGTACTTTTGAATTTTCCGAGAATAGAAGACGCGATGTTTCGATTCAATAAACTTTTATGTAATTCACCAAACCCTGAGCGAACGCCGGCGTTCGCGCACTTATTGTCTTACTATGGTGTCTCATATTACTATGATTGAAAGGTTAAAATACTTAACATATAGATTATGAAGAATAATATAAAGAGTGAGAGAAAAGATTTGAGATATAGAAGAGTCCACAAGCATTGCTTGCCTAAACGAAAGCTTTAAACACAAATCATGGTTTATACACTCTTATATTTTGTAGAAAATACTCATAATTTTCATTTATACTAGACCTATTTATCTTTTTACCAATACCTCAGCACCTGTTCATAAAAAAATATATCAACTACAATACTATCAAACATACAAGGTGCGTCAACGAGCGATACGACGGAGGTCGGCGCGGGCGCAGCTAGCGTAGATTAGGTCAATTACAGCGGCCAACGTATGACTCCACATCATATTTGTGTGTGTGATGTAACTCTTAATATTTGTACCATTTGTAATATTTTGTTGGAATACGTGTACACTGGACACCTCTTTAGAAATGAGAATGTTGACATGCCAAATTTGGGCTTGTGGTATACTTAGGATTTTTGTGATTAAATAGTTCGTTATCTCACATTAAATTCAACATGTCAAATTTGCCTTAACTCGGGAACTATATACATGTACCGTAATTACTCGACTATATTTCTTAGATACCGTCTCCTTAATTTTTTTTATGGTATAAGTCGGCAAACGAGCAGACGGATAAACTGATGGTAAGCAATCGGCGCCGCCCATGGGCACCCGCAACACCAAATGAGTTACGAGTGCGTTGCCGGCCTTTTGGGGATATGAGTTGCGGATAAAAGGATCGGGAAGGGATAGGGGAAGGGGAGGGATTAGGCCTTCGGTAACCTCACTCACACGGCGAAACACAACGCTGGGTTGTTTCAACCCAGCGTTGTGTTTCGCCGTGTATTCTCGGAGGTATTCTCGGTATTCTCTGAGGCCGTGGTATCACCCCGGTCGAGCCGACCCATTCGTGCCGAAGCTTGGCTCTCCCACATTAATTATCTGTATTGGACTCAACCGTAGCATCGGTAGGGACAGAAACAATTTATAGAGCATCCTCATGAAGCAATTTAAGTCTCTGAATATATCATCATTACCGCCATGTCAGCTTACTATCCTCCATTACTGGGCAACCTTCTTTCAATACACACTGTATGTAGGACGGTTCAATCCATAGATCTGGAAGTGATTGGGAGAAGTCCATATTGTGCAGTGGCCATTTTGTAAGTGATATGCACATTATAAGAGGAATAACAAAAAAGGAGAAAACCTTCTTTTTTATTCGTCCATTTTCTCACACTGATTAGGATTGATCATTATTCATCACCATCAAACTTGCTCAATGTGGTTTAGGGTTTCAAAAATGAGCAGTGTCCATTTTCATTTATTTATTTATTTACACTTTTGCACATACATCTGTGTACAAGGTGGACTTAATGCCACAGGCATTCTCTCCCAATCTCACCATTTTGTGGGTGATTTGCACTTTTTAAGAGTAACATAAAAGGAAAACACCTTTAACAACCATTTTTTGTCCACAGGAGTCTATGAAAACATTCCATCTGCTGCTGAATGAGACTTCGCGGCGACTGCAGGCGTGGACCAAGCGGTTGGGAACGTGTGTGGACAAGTCCAGACCTTACTATGATGCCGTTGGAGTGGCAACTACTGCCAGACAAGAGTGCCAGAAAGCTGCTGTGCAGTTCCAGAGGGCTAGTGGTGAGTGACATCTATTTGTGAAGTTTTGAGCTCTGTGTGTAGAAGAGTGCAGTCTGTCGTTCCATATCCCATAAAAAGGAAAAGGATTTCCTTATGGGATACCAAAGACAGATAGACAAAGGGCTTTATCTTTCTTTAACAGATTAAAACCTACAGGGAAGCATAATTGGCATGCCATATGTTTTCTAAACATCCATTCAAAAACCTATATATTCTAATTTAAAAGTAGAAAATCTGCTTAATTTATTTAACTGCTCATATAAAATGTCCCAAAAATAAATGGAGAATTTACTTATAACTAAATATAAATGCTTTTCTGTGGAATCAATTACGAAAACGCGAGAATATAATCAACTGTACACACTTTGATAGGACACGTACGAAAACAATACGTTGTTGTAGTGATTGATAGTTTCATATCAAAATATTTTTGTAAATTTATCGAAGTTAATTGTCTTTATCTAAGATTTATACTCACAAAATCTTGTGACACGCAGTTTTCATACTTAATTAATCGTAAATTATTTAGATAAGTACCCAATTATCTTAGGGACTTCCAATAAATATCAAATCAAAATTAACAATAAATTGTTTTTGATATATGTCTGAACTTATAAAACTGCATTTTGATCCTTATTCCAAAGCACGGACGGTTTTCGTAATAAATTCGATGCGGAAATTGAAGCTGATATATAATGGATTATGTAAGACAAATATTTTGTTTCCACATAACTTGAATCGATACGTAGGTAACTGACATGGCGACGCGATTCTTTTATCCCGCGAGTCCGATCCCGAATTGGCAACTCTGCCAACTTGTAAAAGGTACTCCGAATATGATAAACATTTTTATTTGCAAGATAACCTTAGGGATTTGTGTATTGTTCGCGTAGCATATTATGTTAGGGGAAATTTCTATTTCATTGGGAAGCGGAAGTAGCTGTTTGTTTGATGAGAGTAATACAAGCGTTTGTGATACGGTAAGGGCATTTGTGGATACGTGGTTTTGAGAAGCACTATGATTTCTTCTTTGTACTAATGAAACCCACAACTGCCAGATGGATCATTGCTTCTGGGTGTAACCAGCCAATGTAAAATCTGTTTTTTTTTCCTTTGGAAAAAAATATATAAAGTTAATATTCAATTAAAATTCTTTCAAATTCCTAAATATTTGTAATCTATTTATACAATATAAATGAATCGCATAACTCAACAATGCCTGGACCTTGCTTCGTTGTTGTCAGGACAAGGTTCTTATGATAGAAGATTTACCCTTCCTTCATTGGCGAGATAGTTGGATACCCGGTCGGCTAGTATTCTATAAAGATACTCATCTGCTTGGCCTTAACCTTTACCCCGGCTCTTTTCTAATTTCCGTCTACGATCCATCCTACTGAACGCAATATCCGATATCCATATTTTTGCCCGTAGTTTTGCTAATAATGTTTCCAAGACACCATTTTATTGAAGAAAGGATGTCTGGAACGGACATAGTTATAGTTTTGGTCCATTTATGTTGAGCTTATTTTTGTGAGGAGTGTTAAATAAATGTTTTGAAGTTTGACCTCTTTAACTATGTATGTATAGCCTCTGAGAAAGTCACAACGACATGGTTATTCTTCTTTTAGAATTATGATAAATTCTTTAAGGCTCTGACTTAGGAGACGGTAAATCATTAAAGTTTCTTTCGGCAATCTGTAATCATGGCTATATTAACACCATCGTCCTGATTTATAAGAAGAATCGTGACATATTTCATTTGCTGGACAAATGCATACTAAGAAATAAATGAAATATAAGTATACGAAAGCAAATAATAAATGAATAAATGATGTCCTATCACAAATACTGCACAACTAACTACAACACATTAATATGAGTTCGTGTTAATAGTTACTAGGCCTCGTTATATTTGCCCATATCACGCAATAATACATATAAAGTCGTTGACCCCAAATTATTCCAGTAGCAAATATAACAAAATAAAGGTATTAAGGCTCTTGATCATTTAGTTAGTTTTCACTCTGTTTAATTAAACCACATCGTTAACGCGTACGTTCACCTTAATTCCAGTAAAATGTAGCTTTCAGTATAATTTGTTACATTTTAATAGTTTAATTTGTACTATTTAGACTATTCCCTAGACTCTGATATTAAGCCCTTTAACATGGTTTATGAATAATTGTGGAGCACGTAATTACCCATAATAGATACTATTCGTATTTTTGGAAAGCATAGGTAGTAATGTAGGTTTAGACCATCAATATTCTAGATAAACCGAGCTAGTGCGTGTCGAACTCGCGTCCTAACTATCAAAATTACGTTATATGAAAGCCGCCTAAAATAGTTAGTATTTAGTATCTGTTGTTATAAGCAACATACCACCTGCCCAAATTTTAACTGCCTAGATATCACTGTTATTGAGATTTAGTCCAGTGACAAACAGATATAGACGGACCGACTGTGAAGTCTTAGTGATTGGATTCCCGTTTTTACGCCTTGCGTACGGACACTTAAAACGATGGTTTTTCACGTAAACACCTACAAAATATTTAATTGAGGTTTTCCAAACAGAAGCTCGTATTTTTTTCAGGGTTGGCAATGCACAAGCCTTATATTTAGTACTAGTTTTCTGGAACAAAAATTCATTTTCTGCGAATATTTATGATTAATATTCTATTAAGTACTATTAATATATACATTTGAATTCCTAATACCTATACATATATGACTAGTTTTGCCTAACTACACCAGTATTTCTAACGAGCATGTATACACATAATAATAGGCATTTCAATAACATTCTATTCATACGAGAAAATGCCATGTTTTCAATGATGTGATGACGCGGCCCTTACATAACTAGGGAAAGTAACTTTAATGATACGTTGAAGGTAATGAGAAGACTTGTATGTTTGTCCTACTAATGACGCTCGTTACTGCCTAAAGGCCACATTTTTTACGTTTTTGCTGTGCTGTATGGCAATTTTGTCTCTTTAAAGTTATAATTTTACCGTTTTTACCGGGTTTTACCGTTTGATTAAAAATATCGGTGGCCGAATACTCTCCCTTCCTTTCTCCAACGGTCAATTCTCTAAAAAACCTCCAAAGGCTGGTACAGCACTTGTGGTTTTAGAGTTCAGGGTGTCTATGGGCGACACCGATTGCTAGTCCTCGTATAATATGCCTTTTCGTTTTCCGCCTTATCACATTAAAAATAATATTTTTATATAAAGCAGACCATAGTTGAGTAGTGGACTATTAGGCTTTTCGTGTTAATTTCATGTCATATCACAAACAAAGATATTATTTTACTCAAACAGAAAAAATACCATAATTACATAGTAAAAATCACCTAAAAGTTTGTTCATGAATTGTGTAACTACATTATTCAATCCGGAACTGGCAGGAAGCCAGAAAAAATGGGAAAATGGGATGAGAAATATAATAATTAACTTATTTGTACGATGAAATGGAATTGTATAACACAAGAATACATGAAAAATTGATTCAGTCATAGGCTCCAGGAATTAGAGGTTAAGTGTTAGGTTGTATGTAGTGCTAGACTTTTATGTTTTTCCATGTAGCTGGTTACAAGTGTATGTTCATATTTTTTATAACCATATAAGATATTTAATTGTTTTACAATGTGTATATCATCACTACATAGTATAAAATAAAATCGCTTTCTCTGTTCCTATATCTCCTGTACGCTTAAATATTTAAAACTACGCAACGAATTTTGTTTCGGTTTGTTTTTATAGATTGAAGAGAAAAGTTTATATGTATAGATAGAACATCCATTAGAGTAAAAATATTTAGTATCAGCATTGCACATGAATGTGCGCATCCGGGTGGCTATTTAGTCAATAATATTAACGGTTTCGATCTGAACTTCAGCTGGATCTGGCCAGGACTTCTGTATCGATAGCAAATTACTTTTGAAAAGGCCAAAAAGCAGTGGAATTGCAGTTTTCTTCCCTTATTTATACAAGTCATAATGGTATACCAAACATCTTCATGGCTGGAAGACTATCTTTCCACCTTCTTCAAACCCTTGACCTCGACAGTTGGCATTCCAAGCATTTTGATTGGTGCACAAATAGATAAATTGGCACAAATCGCTTGGGTGCCTTATCTGGCGGACTTCCTGCGGGCGACCGGGCCCCGAGGGTCGAGGGGTCAAGGTCACTGAATATTTGATAATGTTTGAAGGTCCGTGCTAATTGCCAGGCGGCCTGCGAAGGTCACTTTGTCAATTAGGATTAATGTGATAACGCTAGCTTATGAAGGTGAATTGATGTATAATCTGCATACATGATGTATAAGGGTAGTGGGTGTTTGTTGTGGCTATTTAGACATTACGGTAGCTGCGGAGAGTAACCTCCATGCCTGTGGAAATTTGACAGAACTTCTGATTGATGATCTGTCGCTTACCACGCCTCTCCTTGCAATTCTTGAGGGTGGGTTATTCTTGGGTTCAATATCTATCAACATATTACCAGGAAGGTCTAGTAATGTTGTTCTTTTTTTGTTAAATCTTCCAAAAAAGCCTTTTTACTTAGACGAACAGGATGATTAAATTGCCAAATTAAATTACTTTCGCCAAGAAAACATTTTGGGTTAAGAATAACATTCACCCATTTATGTTTAGCCTTCCATTATAGAAGGAAAGGGGGTGAACAACGATACGCACACCGGGAAACGGAAATCCGTACGAGCTCCCGTCAGAAAGGTCTTTTTCACACTAAAAACCTTTTTTATAGCTTTAGCGGTATAATTGATCAATAACAATAAAAACTGAGGCCAAGGTTGTCCAAATAATACGTTGGTATTATTTGTGTTTAAATTGGAATGTCTAAGATAAATAGACTATGTTATCAGCGCTAGTTGGAACCCGCAAGTATCTGGTCATTTGGATAGATATTACTGCAATGTTGTCCATAATTTTTTTTATGGTAAAACTTATCACCTGATTGTATTAATTGTCACCCGCGTTCATAAAAAAAAACTTTAAATTTTCTTTTCTTATATTTTTCTACCATTACTAATCTTGTCCTTATAGTATATTTTATTTATTATTTAAATCATACACGGATTATACGCATCTATAAATAATTAAACCATATGACTAGTTTATCACCATCTGTTAGCCTTTAAACCATAAATAATTGAAGGAAGTCTAGATAAAAAAAGGTTAGCAGCTGTTCAAGGTACCACAGACTGCAATGACATAATTGTTGCAAACCATAGATAAACACTGACTCATAGCCAACGTAATCAGTTCAATGAAGCTATTATACACAATGCTATACTGTGTTAGAAATATTTAACGTTTGAGTTTTACTTGAAGGCAAAGCTTCACATCATCGGCACATAAGGCTATTAAAAAAATTACACTAATAAATTTTACTACTAAGCAAAGCCCCTATTCTCATATGGAGAAGATTTGATCATAAATCACCATGCTTGCTCAGGGCAAGGATAGACCAGTCCAGATTTCCCCGCGATGCTTTCTCACGTGGAAAGAAACGGAAAATTTAAAAAAAAATAGAATTACACAAATATTTAATAGAACAAGAAAATATCTAAAAATTATATCTACCTACTAGAAATATCAGAAAAAAATCTAAACTGATGTTACTATATTTTTTTAAATATTTCAACGACTTTGTTTTTCGCTTAAAAACTACAACTAAATATTATAAATCTGTTTTAGTCTTTATCTAGTAATCCCGATAACTACATAGCTTCTGTCATCGGCTTCGCCCTCATTACCTTGGTAAAAAGAAGCGTATGTGTTTATTGTTCTTTTCCGAACATAATCCTTTCAGTAAATTTCTTACCCAAAAGAGTATTGTAACAAACATCCATCTATACTTACAATCATTTTCGTGTATTATAATACTAGCTTCTGTCCCGCGGTTTCACTCGCCTCCGGCTCCAACAAATCGTAGCGTGATGTTTTATTGCCTTAAGCCTTCCACGATAAATGTACAAACAAACAAACAAACTGTCCAGATTTATAATAACAGTATAGGAGTATAGATTAGGTAGAATTAAACCAAGAGACAGGGCAGAATGTAACACATGATAAACATAAATATGGCTGCCATTATACATCGTATGTCAGAACAGCTTAGTAATTTGATCCGACAATTTGTTAATTAGCGACCGCCTGGCGTATTTGCTGACACTCGAGTTCGTAATACTACCTAATCTACTAAACAAGGCTTAAATTACTTTGCAACGACCTAAATATTGTGGTGCTAAATATGGAGTGAGTACTCCAGAGAGAATAGGCAAAAAACACCCTTAAGGCTACCAAATAATTTCGTTCTTGCAAAATAACAAGTCTAGTGAATTTCTAATTTATTCTTCGCTATACGAAAAGGGACTACTATAGACAAAGACAACATTAAAGAGATTGTTCTTCAGTTTTCGAGATTTAGATAGGGGTTGTTTTATAACGGATGGAACGCACCATGTACACGATAGGTTTGAATATAGAACGTAATTTCTATCCAACACAACATAATCTTATCGTTAACTTAAGGATTTATCAGTTAGTTTATAGTTAACTTAAGGAAATAGTCCCTAACTTATTGTAAAAGGATAGATTTCTAAATAATAATATGTTTTTTATTGCTATTGTCGATTTAACACTTACTGCGATATCGATCGTTAAACGTATTTTAAGACATTATCTAGAATCTAGATACTGTACCGCGATAACTGCGTAATAATGATTATTATCTTATAATCATTACTGTCTGAACAGCTGTTTGACTTTACACTGATTGTCTGTTGAAGATTATGTAATTATTACTTACTTAATGATAAACACTTCAGTGGGTAGTTCTAGTAATCATAGGTAAGCCCAAAAGCCCACTCTCACATGTTTCTCTTCATTCTTGATCATTATTTCCTTATCGAGCAGTGTATTATTAAGTTTTAAAGTGTTGGAGAGCCATGCTTCGTCGCGAATGGTTCGGCTCAACCGGAGCGATACCAGATACCACAGCGTTGTCGTCCGCCGTATGAGTGAGGTTACCGGATCCTCAAGCCCTAAATCTCCGAAACCATAATCTCCAAAAGGCCGGCAACGCGCTCGTAACTCTTCTGAGTATGGCGGGTGTCCATGGGCGGTGCCAATTGCTTACCATCAGGCAATCCTTACTTTCCTTTGTCGACCTATACCATTAAAAACAGTTAAGATTTAAAAAATCTCTGCGAGGAAAATATGTACTTTACGACATAGTAATGAAAACTGGTTCCTACATTTAATTTGTACTTTGTGCAACCGTGAATTTCAAAGACGTATTGACTTTAGTGTGTAAATCTAACTTAATATTATAAAGAAGAAAGATTGGATCGTTTGTTTGTTTGAATTGAATGGGCTCCGAAACTACTTGACCGATTTGAGAAAATCTTTCTATGTAGGTAAGCTTTGCTGTTCCCGGTAAACAAGCTGTAAAATACGCGGTTGAAATCACTGCACCTACAGAGCTATAGTATAATTAAAACAAAATTTCACTTTAGGTTACATAGCAATACATATTTATACAAGACGACCTCAACGTAGACTTGGTACTGCCTAGTTTAGTTAACTAGGCAGTGTAAACAAAGCTTAATTAGTTGTCTGCTCCGAGTGCCTTAGTGACCTATTTTTCTTCAGACTGCCTAACTATCTCACATCTGACGGAGATAACACATGGAATCTCTTTGATAAAGTAATATTTCTATTCGATATTGAAGATAAAAATGTTACTTGATACAAATATTTCTCAATTGTACTTGTATTTTGAAATTGATTGACACATGGTTGCGTAAAGATCGATTTTATTGTCGATATAGCTACCGAAAAATGTATTTGAGTTCAGTGAGTGTTCAATAGATAGATTTAAAAAACCTACCTATATTTTCTAGCTGAATCTATATCAGGGTGTGTGTGCGCAGGGTGGCTGGCAGTGGTTGGAGGAAAAGAGCTGAACATCGAGCTCAGTGGCGTTCAATTAGGGAGGCCTATTTCCAATAGTGGACAACGTCAGGCTGATAATGATGATGATACAATGAAACAATGAATTTATTTTTGCAAATAGGCCATAAAAACGGCACTTTTACACGTCAATTTATATGTGAAAAACTAGATGAAGCCGGCATTTCCTATCTGACTACTCTGAGAAGAAATGCCGAAACGAACTCGGAGGTCAATCTCTTTTCAAGTTAATACAATGTAAAAATAAGATAATGTGAGAGAACCGTGCAAGTTCATTCTTTTGAGGAAAGTACCACACCAGTTTAAGTGGACCCGTTCTGAAGACAGGCACGCAAGTGTCAGTTTGCAACCAGTGTAGCTAGTGCTGCTGAGTTGTCCGACGAACGGATAATGAAACCTATACATCTATTATAGCTAATTGCTTCTCATAAAAACTATATCATATTTTCGATTTTGGGCATCAAACTAGATACTAAACCTTTGGTACTAAACCTCCACTGAAATACTCAAATCTCAACCAAAACTAAACCTACTTTAGGTTCCCTGTTCCCTGTGTACCTACATCTAATTAACTAACAGCACAGTTAACGCGTTAGCTGGGCAATCGGCTACCGTGCAATGTGTCACGGGTTCGATTCCAGCACGGAAATTGTGATCTGTATGAAATAAAATCGAAAATATATATCTTTGTAGACGAACCTACGACGCAGAAGAAAAATCTAGGGAATCTAGGGGAAAAATACTAAAAACTTTGACATAGTGAAAAATCTCAGTCCGTCAAATAAGTTTGTATGCAAATATCTCAACTGGCATGTGTTCACAGGAAACCGCTTATCAGTCCGTTATCAGTTAATACAATTATGTTCAATTTTAACACACGTTACAGGCTGTTATATGTATAGAGAGATTCAACAGCTGTCTGTATGTGCGTAGTTACAATTTGTTAGTTCTCCAACCGATGTGCTGTACCTTGATACACCGTGTTTATTCATACGAGAAATCTCATCAATATCAGGCTAGTAGTTTTCGAGTGACTGAGCTATAAAATACATATGCTCTTTCAAGCAATAAAATAAGTAAGGCATGTTTAAAATTTATTCATTACTGTACTGTACGGTGTTGGACAGTATACTTCGCACGGGTCCAATATCTCAATTATGACGAAAGGGTCTCCATTTCCCGATTTTCTTATTTACTTTTGTATTATTTTCTTTCATAAGAAACTTCAACTTATAATTAAAAACAAAACAAAAAAGAAATGCCAAACGGACATGACCAACTTTTGTATGGGCGTTTGCATAGTTATTGAATTCAATGTACATCAATGATTTTTGGTGTTTACATTCGTGAATATTATTAAATTAAATTGCAATAAATAAAACACATGAAGAACTCGTAATTATCAAAAACACACACACAGGACGAAAATAGTTTCACTAAACCTTTAGTCAGAATACTGGCCATAAGTGCACGAAATAAGATTTTGCTTTTAAAAACAATGGCGTTTTAATATATTTATAAAATAAAACAAAAGAATAGGTATAAATAATAATGATTTATTTATTAAGGAGAACAAATAAAATGATACTACGTAATAATTCACTTTTATATTTTTATTATACAGTGTATTTTATTATGTTTGTGTATAGAATGTACGTTTCTGTAATATAAATTCTGTACAATTGGGTAATAATATGGTAGTACTTTCCATTTGAAGCGGCCAGCTTAAAACAGGTGGTAATGGTGGTGGCTCTGGTGGGCTAACCACTTGAATATAAGGGGCTGCTGCATTGTTACTACTAGACTGATATTGATGTGTTGTCTGAGGCCAATTCCTGCATTTTGTCTGAAACTGATTCCTGCACGTTGTCCGAACCGAATTCCTGCAAGTTTCGTGATAAGTCCTGCACTGTCTGTCTATTTGCCCGCATCCAGCACACATGACATCATAGTTGCTTCTTGAGGTCTGAAAATAAACCCCAGTTAGAATAAACACATGTTTTCAAGTTTTATGTTATTGTACAATGAGAAGTATTATGTTACAACATGCCTACTCTAAAGAAGTCTATTCAAACATGGAAAATACATAAAGATAGATATTATAATCACACATACCTACTATGAGTACTATTTTTTATAGAATAATATAGATAAATACAAGTACATATAAAAACAATGAATAAAAAACAAAATGCTTACCACATTAACAGTATTTTGTGATATTAGGCCAGCTAGCATGGAGAGTTCATACTGATATTATGGTGTCTTATTTTTCGAACCGATTTTCCACAACCAAGGCAAACCATGTTATGCCACAGTAATCTCTCATGTTCACCAGCCTCAGTATTCAATAATAAGAAGCATGGTTGACAAATGAGAGTCCCAGAGGCAACTAAAAAAAAGATGCACTATTTAAAATCGCATACCATTATAAAACATAAAAAAACAGACTAAATATTATACTATTCCGACTTCATACCTGGGTTTGAGCTATGGTTAACCAACGTGAAAGTTTTGTTTGATGGTGTGCAGAAAGCGAGGATATAAGACGCCTCTGCAGCCTTTGTACACCAATTCCGCAGTTGATGCACCTCATCGTAATCCACAAAACAAATCCAAAACGCAAAACAGTTACTCCAGTATTATTAGCAAGGTTCCGTTTCGTTTAAGTTTTTTTTTTGGTGAATTGAATAAAAATTAAAACATAGTATTATTATAATATGAGTATATTTTTAAATGCAACTAAAACCAATGAATACAGTTTCGTATGAATAAAATGTTCCTAGTGTAATGCATTTGTCGATCATATCACACGTTTTCTACGAGTGTGGTTTAAGACACGTGGTTTGGAATTGGAACGTCTTTTTATTTATCTTTCTCTATGGACTATTATGGCGAAACTTGACAAACGATAAGTTGATTTTGTTGCATTACTTTTACATTTTTTTAATAATAATTGTCAGGTCTGGAGAGGCTAAAAACTACGTAATAATTCATATTTTTATTTTACAGTGTATTAATTGTGTTTGTGTACGTGGAATGTACTTTTTTGGCCATGTCCTTTGTCCTGTCGTTATTAAGCTACGAGCTTACTAATCCATTTGAAATGATGGTTTGATTAATACATTTCAATCTTATTATCCAAACAATAAGCATATACATTATCAATAATTATATCGATGGAATTTAACTAACTGGCAAGAGGTTGAGGAAATCACAGGTAATAAACATACCAATTAAGATATTCATATAAAGGTATTTAAAAATAACTTAAAATCAATAAGAAAACACAAACAGTTTATTGATAACAATAGTATTATGTAGGTTCGTATGTACATACGTACGTACGGTAGAATTGATTCGTAACGAAGGCAGATTGGCGAGGCGTGTCCATACAATATTTGGTTTGCCTCATAAATATGCATGACTCGGAACGTTAGCTGGCGTATCAAACAATTCATAAAAAAATAATATTGGATGTATGTACAGGATTCGTTGGTTTTAAAGCTGTAAATATTATACTGGTAATTTGTAAAGCAATGGATAATTGGTATTGTGTTTTTAACCGTCCGCAACCAAGCCCAAAAGGAATAATTTTATTTGAAACAATGAATTCATTTTTATAAACAGGCCATATTAATACAGTACTTTTACACGTCAACACGTTATATGTAAATAACTAGATGAAGCTAGCATTTCCTATCTGACTACTTCGAGAAGAAATGCCGATCTATTATAGAAATAGTTCAAAGTAAAGAGCGAATAGTAAAACGATCGTCAAGAGAAAATTTTATTTATGGTTTATATTTGCTTCTCTCTAATTTCAGATTACGTACACAGAACCTACTCTTTTTAATAATACTCGTTATAACTCCGAGGCGAGCCCTATCTTCCTTGATAGACAGTTAAACAGTTTATCTGTACATTTAGTACCAAACTCGGGAATATTCCGCGATAAAAAAATATACGTTCTGTGCCAGCTGGCGACACGTGTTATTAGATAGTGTTTAGCCTTATTATATTAGACATACGACCTTGCGGCTTATTGAAATTGACTGACATATACAAACATATTTAATATATTTTCATTATTTACGTACATGTACGTAGTCACTTTTTAATATTAATATAGTAATGTAAATATTGGTAGGTAAATCCTCTATGACACTTGTTATCTCGAAAGATAAAAAAAAAATCCCAAAGTAATATGAAAAGCCCTTCCGTCAAAAGTTAAGAAAAAAGTTCGAATGTCGTATGGCTTTATATTAGATACCAAATACGGTAAACGTTGGTACTTTGCTATGTGTTGAGGCAATAATCTATTTTTTTAAAGGTAAGAGATTCTTTTAGATTCTTCCTTTTTGACAGAAAAAGTTAAATAATTAAAGAGCCCTATATAATTGAAAAGTTCAACAATTTAACAGAGACTTCTCAAAAGTGAAAGATTTTTTCTAATTGTTCTAGCAGTTTCTGAGCCAATTTAATCCAAACAATCATATCTTTTCTCTTTATAATGTTAGTAGAGATATATAATGATGGCTTTCAAGAAGTAAAATATTTGTATTTGTATTTCAGAGCTGCATGCTGCCGCCAAGGAGACGGTGACGCTGGCCGAGCAGCGGTTTGTGAGCAAGCAAGATGAGTGGCAGTTCGACAGCAACTGGCAGGAGGTCCTCAACCATGCCATTATCAAGGTGAGAACATATGAAAGGAACCTCTTATATTTCAAGCTGAAATATCTCAGTATCTGTTTGCCAATTAAAAATGTCTGTTCAGACTCTGAAAAAAAAAACATGTCCCATAGGCGCCCGTTGCACGTGAATTGTTATTTAGACATAAATCAAAATACAACGAAGAACCTGCTTAAGATGAATCTTTATTACATTCTAATGTTCTTAGGTCATGGACGCTGAGAAGCGGAAAGCGGAGAGCGGGCGAGAACACCAGAGGAAGGCGGCCGCATACATCGCAGCTGAGAAAAAGGTAAGCACTGATACACACTATAGAGAGCATACCTAGTTCAATAGAATAACTAATAACTTGAATATAATTGATTTTGAAGTCAAAGTACTCAACTAACATATGTTTATATTCTATTCATGTACAACATTCAAATTCCTAACCAAATACCTACCACGAAGCATTCAAAACGATATATCATCGTAAATATTAATGAGGCACACACCACGCTTCCAGTCAACCAAACGTAACTCTTATACCACATGATAATAACAATCAATTTCCAGGTGACACAATTAGAAGAGAACCTAAAACGGAACATCATAAAGTCACGAGTTTACTTCGAAGAGAAGAAACTGTGCGACGAACAATTACAAACACAGAATGAGAAAATTGAGAAGTTACAACGACTCATAGCTGACGCCAAGTTCAGATACTCGAAGTCTCTTAAAGCACTTGAAAAAATATCGGAAGAGATTCATAGAAGACGGGGAGAGTATCCACCGGATAAGGACTCGATACCCGTCGGTCCTCGAGAGCCAGGTGTCGGCGCAGAAAGAGACGCCATCCATGACGAAGACGCAGCGAAAGCTGAACATGAGAAAGACGAAGATTCTAGTCTCCAAGAACTGAGAATGCGCGTCAGAGAACTCGCTTCCAAACCTATAGAGAAAGATATTGAAACCGACGAAGCGTGGGCTCTGGAACTTAACGAGACTATCAACAAACTCGACCAATTGCTAATGATGAAGGAAAATAATCAACAGAAGAGGTCTAAGTTCACCGCTAGCTCTCCTAGGAATTCTAGCGCGCCCTCCACCAGTACTAACACTGGTAAATACATCGATCCACCGAGTGATAGCTGGAAGACTGAGACTAACTTAACTAGGACCAAATCTATTAGCAAGGATGTGGTCTATGAGCACAGTAACCCACCGATTAGTAAGACGGAGAAGTCTAAAAGTATGATGTCTTTAGACGTCCTCGCCTTAGCTAGAGACACGAACATAATGGATAGGGAATCATATCTTAAAGCTGTCATCGAAGACAAGTCCCCTACAGGGACGTATACTGAGAGTAATTCGGATCGAAATGACACCCCTGACGAGATCCTGATGGTGGAATGTGACTCCAGTGACTCCAATCAAAACCCTGTCATCAGGATGACCAGCTCCACTGTCTCTGACAGCGACAACAGCTAAATATTTATGACAAACGATGAATGAAACATTACATTTCTTTGATTGGTTGTGGAATCTAATATTTACTAATTTTAAAATGATTTAAAAATGGAATAGAATAGACGGTACCGTCTTTTTGTAAAAAAAAGAAATGGTCAACGGAAATTTTGTTTGTGAAAAAATGCTTTAATTTTCTTTTTGTTAATTATAATTGTGTTTAATAATTATTTGATTTAACTATGTCTGTATGTGCTAACAATGCAATCTTTAGTAGTTCGTCAATTTCTTAATGTTAGATGTTTTTCTAATAAATATGGAAGTCTCAATAATAAATAAATGCTTGAATAATTTTGGTACTCTTTAGTTTATGTAGATGTGCTAGTATTTTTGTCATTTATTAAATTTGGATTCAAGGAATAATTAAACTTGCCATTTGATCATTAAAATAAATCTGCAATGTCATTTTTGACAGAAGTAACTGCAATGGTGTCAGTGTTATCATTTCTTTTGAAACTTACAGTAACAATAGCATATACACTGTATGAAACTTGATAAAAATTCTGCTTTTAAAACACGTTTCTTAGATTAAAATATCTTGAAGTAAGCCAGGACGGTCGATTTCGTAAAATACTTCTTAATACATCTAAATAAGAGCTGTTTTACATCTAGCTAGTAAAAAAAACATTTACTTTACGAAATCGACAGTTCTAAGGACACACACACCAAATTGGACCTTGGCTACGATTTTAAAATAGAATTTGACATTTTAATAAGACATTTTGAACTCTCTATCCTTTACCGAAGGATTTATTTTTCTACAGATTACAGAAAGAAAAGAAATATTGAAAAAATCGCTGATTCAGCGGGTATTGGTTTGTAGTTAGCAACATTATTAGTGAATTTACTATCTGTCTTATTTCAAAAGCGATAAAAAATATAATCGTTGAATATTTTTTTGGAAAATTGAAATGTCTTATTTTATTTAAAATGGTTTAAACTACATGCATTTTCATATAATTATGAGCCATACCAGTCCACCGACAATAGCTCACAAATTATAATTTATTTAATTATAATTTTATTAGAGTAGTATCTAAAATTACTGCAAAAAGGAGTAAATTAAAGACCAAAATAATATTTGCGAAAAATGACGTCGATAAAAGTAAAAACGGGAGAGTATTAGGCATTTGCTATCTCACTTGCACGCGTTTAATCTAATAGTGATGACGTCACATTATGTTGTGCATCTCTCTCACTCTCTGTTGACACTTAATTCTTTCACAAGATTCATAGTCTGTGTTGGTTATTTTGGAATGAATGGCGAACATTCTTTTTGGTTTAAAACTTTAGTGTAGGAATGTAGTCAGGTATATTTTAGGGATTATTTTTTCCATTTAAGTTAGAGTAGTGTTTGATTTTAAACCTTCAAACGATTTGAAGGTTTACATCTTGTAATGGTCCCGTAACTTTTTACTAATCACAGACAACAGTATCTGAAATGAATTGGGTTGTTGTTAACCAATACTCTCAATAGAAAATACAGATTTTTTTTAATTTTTAAAACAATCTTGTGGATTTATTCGCAAGCTCTGCGTATGCGCAGATTGGAGCAACAATTATTCAATGAAAGCTATCAAAATAACTAGAAATATTGATCTTTCTCTTTCACTTGTTAATGGGAGCTGGATATCGCTTAGCGACTAAATAATATGTACTTAAATATTTGAACGTGATTACGCAAACGTGAATTTAAAGGCGTTCCCGCCAATTTTGTATGTATCGAAAATTTTCTAAACAATGTTTTTGATAAGCTTGGTGAGGGTTGAATAGATAGGGTAAGGTAATTTATGATGGAGTCTTGAATTAGCGAAAATAATCAGTTTGAGCAAAATATACCATACTTTGTTATTTTTTTGTATAAGGGTTGATTTTTCAATAGTTAGTTGAAAGTTACCTGGGGAATAATTATGATGCTGTCGCATCAGAATGTTTGTATAAGACAGTGACAGCAACAATTTTATTCTTCAGATAACATTCATCTGACTATTGAAATTCAGCCTTAAATTGAAAGAAATGAAGAATATTTATTTCAACCAAGTATCTAGTAGTCTAAAAGAACTACTATTGGACACGTTCAATTCCTGAATTAATTTGACTAGACTTCAACAAGATAAAATCCATTATTTTATTGCCATTAATAATACTAACATTATAAGCGATAATAAATTGCTCAAATACTGAATCTTCAAGCAACGTAAACATTTTATAGTGCCTTCGTTTTGAATTGAGATTTTTTCATTAAAGCAACCATTACTGAAGACTGGAATGAGGTTGGTACTTAGATGGTTGTAAAGCTATTAAAAATATATTAAGGCTGGGTCTAGATACTGCATCAGGATAAAGCCGAAAGAAAAAGAGTATTAAAAATTTTTAGAAATGATAAAATCAGTTGGCAAATCGATTGTCACACTGAAATATTTTCAACTAAATTAGAAATTGTATAAAGTTTTAAATCTACATTGATATTTCACAATTTTGTTTCCAAATTTGGTCGATATCAGTGTTTAGTTTTCCAGCCCTGGATAAGGTGCTCTGGTGGTATATCTGAACCCAGCTTTATGTATATGATTTTTAAATTATATATGACGCAGCCAACTAGCCTAATCAGCTGTTCAAACAACGGCATAGCCTGTTTGATAAATGGTATCGCAGTACAATTCTGGTAGCTGTTTATATCGATTTGATTTCTCTGCTGGTCGCAGTTCTAACCAAACATATATTCAAGTACCAGGAATCTACATACATCTACATACATGATATAAAAGGCTTTTTATCAATTGGATTTTCATTAGGGTTGAATGAATGGCTAATTAAACTAGTTTGCTGCGAAATAATTATATATATTCGAGTCGATGAGGGTTCCATACATACTCATAAGTTTAAGAATAAATAAAAATATCTTTAAATTCTTGCGGTTATTTTATATTAAGGTGATGCATTTATGAACTAGGAACATCGAGTGAGTTTTTGACAATGGAGTTTTTGAAATTGCCAAGTTAAATTGATTCTTGTCTACATGACCTTTGAAAATAAAATTGTTTTCATAAACCCATTGTCACGTGGTTGTAGGATGTAAAATTGAGTATAAGCTGAATTAGTTTACTTATTTAACAATATTGATAGCACGGTCACAATTATTTTATTAAAATACATGTAAGTTCATGGAAATAAAATTTTTACGAATGTTAAAAATAGTGATTTTATTTTATGGCTATTTGCGATATTTTTAGCTGTGTTTTGAGATACATAAAAATTTACTTTACAATAATTTATTATTGCATTGGAAATCTCAAAGATATATTGCAGAAAAGAATTTGCATGTAGCCAAAAATGAAAGCCGTAACTTGCGACACAATAAATTATAAATTTATCAATAAGTTAAGAGTTTTTTCAATTCATTTTGATTTGTATTCAAAAAAATATGATTTGATTTAAAATAACAATTGAAGTAAAATTACATTATAATCTGTGTTTAGACCTCACAAAAGCACTTCACGTACTAAATGTGTCGCACTATCAAAACTCTTCACATAGCAATGTTATTTGTATGTTCGTAATAAACTTTCAAATCTACGTGTTTTCAATAAAAATGAATGTTGTCAAATTGGACTTTTATTTTATTTTTTTAGCCCCTATATTTAGGTCCCCCAATCGGCAACGTACTCATTACTCGTCTGGTGTTGCGGATGTCATTGGGCGGCGCTGATTGCTTACCATCAGGTAACGCGTAGGTATGAGGGTTTGCCGCTCTAACACTTAAAAAATATTCTCACTGTGCCATTTCCATCTCTTCGAGTTGTTGGCCAGCAAAAGGAAGATCAAATTGATTTGCTACACGATCCAAAGATAGCCTGAGCTTAAAACTGCCTTAGATAAGAATTCGACGGCAATCGGGTAGTTTCCTTGGTCAAAAATAAATTAATTCCATGTTTCAATACGATAAAATATTGAAAAATAACTATACTTTTATTCATCACTAAGTTTTAGATTTTTATAGCTAATTATTAAGAAATGGGTAGGTAAGCTATTTTAACGCAAAAATCTTATGACGTCATAACTCAGGTTTTCATACAAATTTTATAGAAAATTATCGTTTTTGACATTTGGATAAATGTATTGAATTTGGCTAGTTGGAAAATACCGTATTGTCGTAAGAACTGGCGTCCCACCGTGTTGCGTGTTGGCATAGGTGGGACATGATGAAGTTCAAGCTAGATGGAGGACCTCTCTGTGATCACTATTTGCCTCAAACAGGCGACTGAACTTTAACTCAAACCAGTAACTTTCATAATCTGAAGTCCCGACATTGATACGGGGAGAAAACTCGGTCGCTAAATCGGATTTCTTTTCCTTTTCAACCTTATTTTTATTAAGTGAAAATTTCAGATGTAACTGAATTTCGATCAGTATCTAGATTCAAATCTTAACATTATGTTAGTATGGTAGGATATAAAATTAAGGATTTTTAAAAAAAATAAAAACAAAATGTCTAATATTTACTCCATTTATATTCCACATCTGACAATATCAACGGTCCCATATAAACAATAGCTTACACAATCTACATAACATCACGACGATTATTACAGAAAGGAAGGCACTTCTAGAAGTAAGGTTTTTCTAATTAGATCAAATTGCTATAGAATTTATTGGCCGAATAAGATCTATTTACAGAATACATTTGGCTTCTGTGTAAAACTGACGAAAATAAACTACAATTTATACATAAAAGAAATTACAATTAAAATTGCACTATTTCTTCAGCTTTTAATCAGGTTAAAACGTAATATTTCATTATTATGAGATACTCTGACAGTTTTAGATTTAAATAGTTATTTTATTTACATTTATTTGAAATGTTACTAATACAAACATGAGGTATGAAAGTTATTTAAAATGTTAGCTAGAACTACGGGTTTAATAATAATAACATTTGACTTTCAAAATTATCTACAGAATGTAACAAACTATTATAAATTATGTTAAATACTGCAACATTGGTTTAAGTTAAAAGTATGTTTAAAATCTGCGCAAGCGCATTCATCGCCAAGTTTTAAAACCTGCTACACGAACTCTGTTCGTTAAAAGCAATAGAGGTAAAATGTAGATAAAAATAACAAGAGTGACAGCCAAAATTATTTATACACAATAAAACGTAATTTGTACTGTAAACTTGACCTTCCAGTTACTGAAATTATATTCAGTAAAATCGCGATTAATCCAAACACATACATGTAAATACTACTATTCTATGCCGAGGTCATATAAGTTTATGTTATCGATACAAATAATTTTAATAATATATAAAAAAACACGTGATCTAAAAAACTTATCAAAACTAGAATGAAATCCATACGGCATGGAAACGTTAAAAATAAATAAAATATAGATTAAAAATATACTACATACAATAGATCGACTACAGACTAAAAAAAATAGCTTAAAACTCAATTTCTTCAAAATTTCGATTTAATCTCATACTTATAGGTGACATTTTTAAATGGCTTCCTATAAAAGGACATTAGAAAGGGCCCGTCCGCCAAGCCGTATGAACTTGAATAGTAAAAATAATAAAAAATATATCATTATGAACATTAAAAACCTAAAATAATAAAAACAACATTCGACTATCAAAATATAATTATTACCATAAAATAAATTGTATAAACGCTAGAAGAATGACTGCGATCTCAGATTTATGTAGATAATAATTAATCAATATTATTTAAAGCATAGATCCACTGAAAAATTCAAAATGGGTTTTGCATTGTTTTAATTCCCGCACGGAATTATTATCACCCTATGATTCGAATATTATTTCTCCTAGGTAAGAAAAAAATACGTAAATGTCTTCTAAAATAGAGAAAAAAGTACTACGTTCAGTTATAAGTTGGTCTATGCTGAAAATAATACAATGTCTGCTGAAGTATAATTAAAATATCTATCTTAAAAGCACTGGGCAGTGTTAAAATATTAAAAAAATAATATATAATACTATACCAAGGTAACATTGCTTCAAATATACCGTTATTTTATTAAAAATACGATCTTTACAGTGCACAATGTTTAGTTACATAGAGAAAATATTTAGTGTGCTATAAAATTTTATTTCTTTCTGCACATCATTATACAACGCCTATCTATACTCGAATATTAAGCCTAGCTGTACTCAAAGTACATTTTTTTGCCTGTAACCACTCCGAGTATAATCCTTAAATCATAGAAGATAACCAAAAAAACTTATAACAATGTGCACTGCAAAACACAATTTTGACCCGTAGTGCGTCAAAATTTAAAATATTAATTCACATGATATTTAAAATAAAAACTGTGTGAGGGATAAACAATGATGTCCCTCGCACCGTAGACTACGTCCGTCATACGCTAACTCGTTTAGAAACTATCTGAACATTATATTTGTACGATAAACGCAAGTTAAATGCATCGTTAATTCAACATAGTAACATTCCGACCACATCGAATCTTCTATACATAGGACGAATCCAGGAAGAAAATATTGTTAAAATTACTGCTATTAGCATCTAGATTAATGAATTTGTATTGAAATGCTTTTAAAACCTGTTTTTGACTTTATGAAATAAGGAAATTGGTATAAGACAGAACGACAATTTGTTTTATAAAGCTCCTGCATTTGTTATAATCATTAGAAGCGATTCAATGATTTTGATTGTTAGTTAAAGACAATATTTAAAATTATTCCAGTGTTATTCTCAATCTGGATTCGTCTCAAATTAACTGATAATAGCTAACAGATATCGATAAGCTAATTGCTGGCATATTATATCTTGGAGCGCGGCAGTGTCACTACCTCGCGCCACCAGGGCGCGCGTTCAAATGCTCCGGGATGGCTGAAGAACGCCTTCTGTATGTTCTGGTAGAGCTGTGGAAAATAATTGCAATTCATTATTTTAATGGATTCTCATAGGTTACCTTATAATTTCTGTATAAATCTATAATAGATTTCACCTGTATATTGTAATTGGAATTCAGAGTTAAATGAATAAATAAACTGTATATTTTTTTCTATTTTGTGCTAACGAGATGGCGCTAGTGAGGCAAAACATTCGATTAGTTCAATATGCCTTTCTGTAATAAGTTGGATAGAATAAGACATTAGAAAATACTAAAAACATACTTTAAGTAAAGCTAGCACTTCTACTTACGCAAACACCAAGTTAACTATGCTAACAGATTCTTTACTATAAAAGAAAATGAATACTCCTAATCTGCATAGATTCCTCCGAGCTCTAAAACTAAGTCTCACCTTCCCATCACTCTTTCCGAGCACAGAGTTAAGCACAAAGTCAGTAGGTGCGAGCGCGTCCACTATGCTGACCACCTCTCCCTTCAGCTCGCCGCATAACTCCAATATTGCCTCGCGTAGTAACCGCGCTAGTGATTCACCCTGAAAGTTACGTAAATGATTGAAAAATATTTAAGAACGTCTTATTAAAATCTCATTAGGCAGAAGCAAGAATATTTATTAAGCTTCTCAACTATACCAATCTCATAATTAGTTCTAGAACTGTCTTCGGGATTAAACTTGTTGACTAATCCTAGCAATATGATAATCATGTGTGGGAGAGCCATGCTTCGGCACGAATGGGTCGGCTCGACCGAAGTGATACCACGGCCTCACAGAAAACAGGCGTGAAATAACCACAGCGTTGTGTTTCGCCGTGCGAGTGAGGTTACCGGAGGCCCAATCCTTACCCTCCCCCAATCCCTCCTAAATCCCTAAATCTCCAAATCCCTAATCCCTAAAAGGTCGGCAAAGCACTCGTAACTCCTCCGTTGCGAGTGTCCATGCGCGGCGCTGATTGCTTACCGTCAGGTAATCCGTCTGCTCGTTTGCCGACCTAATAAATAAATAAAAAAAAACATCATTATCAGCCTGTTTAAGTCCACTGCTGGACATAAGCCTTTCCAATTGCATGTTACTGAGCTCGATGTTCATTTCTTCTCATCCAACCACTGCCAGCCACATTGTGGATATCGTCAGTACACCTAGCTGGAGGGCGCCCTACACTACGTTTGCCTAGACGTGATATTCCCTGTAGAACACGTCTACCCCAACGGTCATCGGTTCTTCAACAAATGTGACCTGCCCACTGCCACTTGTAACCCTTTAGGCTATGTCGACAACTTAAGTTCTCTTGACGTATGTTATTTAAAAACACTACATAACAACGTACCTGTGAATATCCTCCCTGATACAGTTCAACTAGATGCTGGTCTAGAGACCAGAGCCCATATAGACAGAACAGTTTGTGCAATACTGGCTTCAAGCCATCTTCCTTCTTGTCCATTGACTCTAAGAAGAATATAATCGCTAAGTACTCAGCATACGACTTTGTTAGCTCTCTCCACTTGTAAACTTGTGATCTCGCACGAGCCTCGAACTTTGACAGACCTTTGGCTATTTCGGACTCATATTTTTCATGCGTCTCCTTCAAAAGCCAACATATAAGCCATCTGTATGTTGATGTTATAACTGTAGGAGAGAAAGAAGAAAAATATAGCTAAATATATAATCAATCAATAAAAAAAAAATAAGCAGCTAACACGAGAAAAAAATGTTGGACCTAATAGTGCACCTTGCGGTACACCCAAGTGGAAACTAATTTCGTTTAACGTCAAAATTGAATCTAAACATTCAACACACCAGTTTCCTCATTATCAAAAATAAAACCATCCCGAAGTTCATAAAAAACTGCCCATCCAAACGTAACAACACAAAAAGCTAGAGTAACTCGATCAAAAGCTTAAGTAAGATCAGAGAACATGTCTTAAAACTTACACTCTCTAGTTTTGAGTTCATCTGTCGTTCTACACCTGAACCTGACTGCCAGGCATCGCTCCCAATCCTTCAGGAAAGTGACTGTATTCAGTGGAGAGTCGACATTTCCGCCATTGCGCGCCGCATCAAACTGTCTCAGTAGCCAGTTGCCTGTCTGTTGAGATAGTACATTGTTGTCGCCTTCGTACGTTACTGTTGCCTCGTGGTTACTGCGGATGTCGCCTAGATTTGAGCACTGTTAAAAAATATGTAAGTTTATTTCTCAGTTCAATACAATATTTATAACAAAATTTGAGATAAATTACATTGAGGATATTCACAAAATCAACAATAAAACCTCGCTGTGAACCGGTATCTAAAGCTTGCGTTGCGTTTTTCTATGTAAGAGGTTACCGGGAGCCCGATTCCCCCTTGCCCATACCATTGAACATAATTCTCAATAACTTAATTCCAATTTCACCTTCGGACATCTCGGCGTACGGCGGATATTCACCCCTACGTTGTTGAGACACCTGCGGCCCGGACTAAGCATTTTGCCTCGTCATTTATACCGCGTACATCGAGGGATTGGAACAGTTTGCCGGCTGCAGTGTTTCCGTCCGAATACAATTTAGGTGTCTTCAATGCTAGAGTGAATAGGCTCTTAATAAACTAGTGCGCCTTACCATCAACGATTGCAATTCTAAATGGCCGGCAATGAACTTGTAACTACTTTAAATACAAATAATTGTCAGACAATTAGCTGTGCGGCGTCATGAATAAGAGTCCCGTTGTGTCTTGAAACTTGTAGAGCTTTTGTCAGTTATTTAATGTAAATAAGTCATTGTTATCAATAATTTTGTATGTCTCAAAATAGTTACTAATTCTCAGATAGACTGACAACATACTTGGACTTGTACAGTTTTCTATCCATAACAATACATGTTTCACTTACTTTAAGATACCCGTGTCCCCCGCAGGCTTCCCTGCACTGCTGGGCAGCGGCCAGCACTGTCCACGTCAGCAGTGGCTTGCTGCACGATACCATCGCGTGGATCTCTGACACTGCTTCGCTCTGTTACATTACAATAAATAGTTTTTAAAGACATAACGTGGTAAAGCTTATGATTTATTTTTGGATGGCAACTAACCCAAGTGCAGATAATGAAGTGATGATAATGGTTTACGTACCTGTACATAGGTGTGTGATTTTTTAGACAGATAATGTGGTAAGGCTTCAGAAATATTTTTGGATTGCAACTAAACCAAGCGTGTATAATGTTTTTTTTTGTAATATTTGTTGCCCATTTTTTGAAGCCAGATAATATGGTTAACTATATTTTTATTATAACTTTCGTTTCCGCATTCCAGTAGCAGCGCGATAGTCGCCGAGTCGCGTGTCGCAGAATGATGCTCATGAATATGGGCCTCTAGCATGGCTTGAAACTAGTCGAGTATCTCGTCAAATTATTACGTGAGTAAGCCGAAAACATAATAAATAATATGGTTGGCTAATCATTATGGAGGGCAAGTGACCCAAGATGTGGATCCTGTTTTTTTATACTTATTAATTTTTCTAAAAAAAAAAAGAATTCGTATTCTGATCGAATACGGGGTAAATAGAAGCATAATAGTCTTGCACTTCTACAGAGAAGTGTAGACTTCTGCTTCTTAAATCTTATAACAAAAACGTTACATTGTTCTAACAGAATAGTTTCTCACCAAGTTATCGACTTTGAGGCCGGCGTTGGATTTCTCCACGATGTTTAAGTATACTCTGCTGAAGTTCTCTATGTACATCCTGAACACTACTGCAGCCGCCACGTATCCAAACAGACGCCATTGCTGTAAAACACAACGAGTAAAAATATTATGGGACCAAAGTACGCAAGCTAAATTAATTTAGAATCAAAATATGTTGAATTTTCTACGTTTTTAAATGGAATAAATTGGTTCTTTAAAGGGATTAATTGGGAGGAGAATTCAATTCGTAGACAAATAATAATAATAACTCAAAGTTTCAATATTTCGGAAGAGACTTTTAGTTCCAAGACCCTGGTAATTTCGAAAATAGATTTAAATTAAAAGCAATACGGCATTTTATACAAGACAAATATAAATCCTCAAATAAATTAAAAACGAAATATTAAACACACTAACATGTAACTCGTACTCGATGAGCGAGATCTCGTTGTCTCTCTCACCGAACTGCGCACGCGTCGCCGCGTATCGGATCGCTATGGCAACCGCGCTCGCTATCGAGTGGCAGCTCTCCTGCATTATACCGATGCGACCTGAAATGAACAAATGTACCAAGCTTTAATAATATTTTTAATGTGTCATATAGTTTTTCTCTAACGGGCCTGTTTCATAGTTTCTGAATATTTGAATATAGAATTAAATTTATTATGGTTCACATAAGTTTGTCTGGCCTTTAAATGCAAGTGATGAAACAGAACCTTTGTACGAAATCTTTCTTTTGACTTTTAAACCAGTTTTCACAGCAAGATGTGCAGTACGATGCCCGGGTATTCAAAATAAAATATGGTTCAGAAAAATGTACTTAAAAAGTGTGCATATTAACACAAATCAAATGAGTAAATTACATAACTCAAAAAGAACAAGCTATAATGAGTTAACAAACCTGCTGAAAGGTTCTCGAGGGCGGCGCCCAAGATCTTGGAGGGATCTGAGAAGGAGGACTCGTAGATACCCTCCTCTGTGACGTCAGCTGTACGATTCAAGAGGTTCTCCCGGGGTATCCGGTACTGGTTGAACATTATGAAACTGTAAGGATAAAAAAAAGGTTTTTGAAAAATTTAACCTATCTTAAGGTTAGGCACGTTCAAGCTCTTCAGCTTAAAGAAGGTCGACTATAGCAAGGATAATTCCCGAATTATCTCTGTTACATAAAATATGCATTAATTACTTTGCTCTGCATAAGTAGAATACGGTAATTATAAAATGCATTACCACCAGCAAAAAACATTTCAGGCACATAGAAACTGGCTGCGCAAGCGCATAATTCATTAAAAGTCTCATTTTGTTCTATAAATCACCAAAATTTGTATTACAATCTATAGAGGTATACTAAATTGATAATTTATTATGGTTAAAGACTTAAAAACGTAACTTTTTCCAGGGAAATCGCAAGGCTGCCGGATTTTGACTGCACGGTTATGGTTGGTGGTTGGGTAACTGACTGCACGGTTGCACGGAAGGTTCTTTGGTTTGATTCCCGCATGGAACAACTGTTTGTGTTATCCACAAATTGTTGTTCCGAGTCTGGGTTTGATGTGTATGTGAAATTGCATGTTTGTAAACGCACCTACGACACAAGAAAAAAGCCAGTGAAGAAGAAGAGCTAGTGTGGGGGTCACCCCACACTAGCGTTTTGTCCAACATTAGCATTTTCTTGTAACATGGTAGTGGCGGTGCGCATCGTGTGTTGCGCATTATTACTGTTCAAGAATATGGGCCCCGAGCATTGCTTGAAACTAGTTTCTCGTCAAACAGTCTCGTGAATAAACCTTTAAATATAATGTTTAACAACTTAAATGTTTATGCACGTGAATTTTATACATTATCACATAATTGCCGCGATATCTCACGGTTATTGAGCACGTTACATTGACGAGACGCTAATTACTAGCAAAACATACATGAGTAATACAATTATCGGAAATAAGACAGTTATTGATAAATATATCATTCGATCAATTATATATTTCAAGGTGTGCCCTCGTGGTAACTTTCCCTCGTGTTTTTTTGGGATTTTTCCAATTAAAACATTAGGGCTGAGTGATTAAGAATTGTTTTAGAATTAATTTTTCATTGCCCTATTTTTCAATGCTCTATCGACTAGATTATTGAGAACCAAACTAGGTCATGATCCAAATATTATCTATATTTAAGTCACTCGGTGCCACCTACGGGCACCTCGTAGTTTGTAACTTCTCGATACCGCATTGCCGACCTGGTATGGATTTGAATTTGAGGGGTGGAGGCTTAGGGGGAGGATTAGGCCTCCGATAAGCCACTTCCCACACTAACCAATAACACACAGTGAAGTGCAACGCTAGCTTTGTTTCACGCTGAATTTCTATAAGGCCGTGGTATCACTCCGATCCGGTTTAATAATTTGCTTCTCTCGAACAGAGCAAAATAAAAAACCCGTATCATATTATAAATTTATAATCCATTCCTTTGATACTATAGTGAATAAATATATACTTATTTAATATTACTAAGCCATAATAATGTTATTTTTGTTTAATGTTACCTTACATAAGCACTCAAAATAAATGAAAAAATCATTCATTAATTCATGACTCAAATACTTCTAGAAGACCTAAGTGCATATGCGTCATAGATTCAGTAAATGACTAATATCCAATGTACCTGTAGTGTGCATAAGTGTTACGTTATCGAGTTTACGTAAAATATCATTAACATTGTTGATGAATGACATATAACAATTACTGTGAAAAAATATAAGATTGCTACAGCCTTGAGCGATTAGTTTGTGATTGGTACTGTTATAAAATTAGTTGTTATGGTTGTATCGACCAACTATTTAGTTTCAATCTTCGATTGGAGTTTTTTAAAGTTTTTTAATATCACGGAGTCAACTATTTATTGTGTGTGGCTGTGTCATTTAATGTGCATTTTTAGGCTCCAACAAAAGACATTTTCATGATTATGAACCCCTTATGTACCATAGTAAAATTTAGATGTAAACTATATGTATCTCAATTTAAGATAACTGTTTTTTATTTATGGAATAGGACGCAAACGAGCAGACAGATCACCTGATGGTAAGTGATCAGTGCCGCCCATGGACACCTGCAACACCAATAAGTTTTTTTATACGTTCTTATGGAAATAACTCTTTAAACCTAACCCCAGCATGGCTTGAAACTGGTCGAGCATGCTCGAAAAATTATGGTAACCAAAAAATTGAGGACACAATTTGTGGTGAGTGACTTGTAGCCAACAACAGAACAAGCTTGTCTTCAAAAAATCTATCTCAACGGCATTTATTTAAAAAATCACGATATTATATAATGGCTAAGAGGATAAACATGGACTTTGGACAATCACGTACGTATGACTACTAGGTATATCTGTTAATAATAACTAAACGTATCAAAGTCCACATATTATCTTACAACACTAAAAAAACTGGTACAAAGTCCAAAGTAGGCTTGGTAAAAAAATATTGAGACAGATAAAATCGTTTGTTTCTAATTATTTGCAAAAGTTATCATTCAAGTCAAATAGTTGATAAAAGTTGCCATGGCGGTAAGATGTATAGTTTCACAATAATTAAATTTGTGGTCAATTTATAAATAACTATTTTTATTATGGGATAAAGGCGGCAAAGAAGCCTCATAGGCACCACCAATGGACACCCGCAGTACTAAATTGCGGGTGTCCATTGGTGGTAGCTGTATAGGTAGTTAGATTTGACAATTGGGGAATTGGGGATTGCAGATGGGGGGAGGTTTAGGTTTTCGGTAACCTCACTCACTCCACGAAACACAAGGCAAGCGTTGTTTTTAAATCGGTATTTTGTAAAACCTTAGTATAACTCCAGTAGAGCCTATCCACTCGTGCCAAAGGGTGTTTTCTCCAAACGGTTAGTTACATTTTATAGTATAAAGTGACCAATTTTAATCGCATGCCTGTTTGCACAAAAAGCGGTACCTGAAATGTCTATATTTGTTGAATTATAAAAATCTCAAATTATTTTTACTTAATGATGATAGCATTAGGGCCATTTATTGGCTACTAAATATACATTACATATATGTAGAATTATGACACAATTTGTATCTTTAGTCACCAAATTTAAGACACGTATCTAAGTTACTGAACCTGGCCAAATCGGAACGATTTTTATTATAATCTATAATCTGCGCATGCGCATCAATGTGAACATGATCAATGTCTCGTAAATTTGTGAGTATGAATGGGAGTTTTTAAAACTTATCTGTTCCTTTTTAATGTTTATCTTAATACTCATGGATATGAGTAAAGCCGACAACACAAATAAACTTAAAAAGATACCGTCTGAAACAGATAGCGGTGATAATCTAAGATATGATCGAATTGTGGGAATTGAGTTGCTGTTACACTAGTGTGTCACTGCTATGATAAGAAATACGTTTTATGAAATTGTTATTGTACTAGAGAAAGAATATCGTAAATTTTTTTTTCATTCTTTAAGTACGGGAGAGCCATGCTTCGGCACGAATGGGTCGGCTCGACCGGAGTAATGCCACGGCCTCACACGGTAAAACGAGAAAACCGGCGTGAAACAACCACAGCATTGTGATTCGCCGTGTGAATGGAATGAGGTTACCGGAGGCCCAATCCTTCCCCTCCCCCAATCCCTCCTCATTCCCAAAATCTCCAAATTCCTAATCCCCAAAAGGTCGGCAACGCACTCACAACTTCTTTGTCGTTGCGGGTATCAATGGGCGGCGCTGATTGCTGATTGGTTCATGCTGCATTGCTCATGAGCAATTCATGTTCAGCGCTATAATTTTCTTAAAAGAACCACGGATAATAATACTGTACTATTGAAATAACTAATTTTTCTTTTTACAATAGATGTCTTAAATTATTGTGAATTGTCTTATCTATGGAATGGCTGCGCCGATTTTGACCAGTCTTTTATAATGAGTAACTTAGGTAACTTTTATTTTAGAACAATTCTGTTATTTGTATCGCGAAAGACTTTAGATTGTTCCCGCGCGATAGCGATATTCAAACACTCGAGAACTCAAACGAAGTCGCGGGCATAAGCTAGTATATTAATATGAAGAATGACATTCTACATTACTCAAACACAATCCGCTTAACTGAAGTGGCAGGAAGCTGCATACGGGCCATGGGGCCCTAGCAACAATTGTCTTCAAGTGACGACACACAGACTGTACGACGAATGTTTGATTGGTAGATATGCGTGTGACTAATGCTAGTTAGTACGGGGAAACATGACTAGATAACGTTTTATTTATATTATATAATATTAAAAAAGTTATTTCAGTAAGTTTTAATATATAATGTAATTGTGTAAATTGATAAACTTATACACACTATGCTATAGGGCATACAACTCATGGGTATGGGCTCCGGTCGGGCTGGAAACTAGTCGGGTGTCCCCGCAACGCAATATCCATCGCAAAAATATCTAGTTTAAACTTACCCATTGTCAATGCCATTGACGCCAACTATGCTATAGGGCATACAACTCATGAGTATTGGCTCCGGTCGGGCTCGAAACTAGTCGGGTGTCCCCGTAACGCAATATCCATCGCAAAAATATATTATCTAGTTTTAACTTACCCATTGTCAATTCCATTGACACCAATCTTCTCGCCCATATCTCCTACTATGAGTCCAGGGTATGTCTCCGAGGTCTCAGGGTTGCGGATGGGTACCAAAAATCCATGTAGACCATGATTTGTGCCGTCTGGTGTGATCAGTTGAGCGAAGAGTAATGTGTGGGTGCATGTTCTACCTGCGAAGGCAAAATTTTCATATTATAAGCCTTGTTGTTGTTGAATGGTTTAGTTATCATATTGGTTGACCACCTGGATGTGAGAGACAAGTCAAACATAATTCATTTATTAAAAGGTCAGAAACTTTTCTATGAACTTAGTATGAAACCGCAACATATGACTTCAGAATGTTTTTACATCAAATAGCATACTTATTTAAATCTGAAAAACTTGCTGGAGAAAATCTTAAATTAGGTATATCGTTGACTTAATTAATAAAAGTATGGTTTTATTTTAATAATGTATAATTCATTGTATTCGAAAATAACTATGAAATTCGAAAATATTAATTGTAAACAAATAATGATATATACGGAAACCAAACAAAGGTGAGTACCAATGCGGTTGTTCACTTGATAGTAATATACATAAGCCAAACAAATTGATAGCCAAATGTAATCAAAATAATTTAAATGAACACTGTTTTTACTAATTACTTTAATTAATAAATTATCCAGTAGGTACTGAATTTTGTTTTGTTTAATTTATAAAAATATGGTTTTATTTATTTATTTATTTGACGTCAACTGAAATATAATTATATGAATATTAATTAACACTGTTTAGGGGTAAATTTAAATAATGACTAATAATATGACTTTGGATATTATGATATTTTAAACTGCGTTGTTAATGTATTTATAGATATTATGACCGCTTGACTGACATTATTCATTTTTTATGGCATATGTTGGCAAACTAACAGACAGGAATTATCTGATCAGATGCTCAGCTCTTATCAGATCTGGACACTTATTTTTTAATAGATAGAGTGATTGAAGAGGAATGTTTGTATGTATAATAACATCCATTATATAGTGAAGTTAGTACCAGGATAGCACCCGTGCTTGCTGGGGCGGATCGCTTGGTTAATCCTAAAAAAAATACTCATGTCCGCACACCCGTTAAGAAATCTAGACTGTCGCTATCGATGTTAAAGTCAATAAATATTGTTTATACAGTTACTGGAAACGTCAATCAAAGTAAATATAAAAATGAAATGAAAACCCGTAGTTATCGTGAATATTATAACTCAATATTTTATTAGAAAAACTGCAACATAACAAAGGATGTTACCGATACATCGTTAAGTTTTTAATTCAAAATTATTTTTAATAACACAATATAACAAAGCAAAGGTTTATAATTACGTTTCTTAATATTGATTTAAGTTTAACTACATTACAATTAGGGAAAAAAAAATATAACGGACACAGAGTTACTCAAACAGCTAAAAATGTTTAAAGTATATTAGGCTTTATTGCGAAGCTTATAACGTTGAATATTTATTCCAGAGACACATTGACAGCCTATCAATATAATTGTGTACTTCACAATCAACCAAAATTAAAAATCAAAACACATTTAAAAATGCCTAATGCCTGCATTTGACGCCTTAATGCTAATAATTTTTAAGTCAAAAGTCCCTTGAAGACCATTTAAGTACCCTTTTTTAATAATTTGTAAGTGAAATTCCACTTTCAAACCGAAAGGTGAACGAACGATTCAGAAAAAAATGTAGATTTTTTTATAATGACAAATGCATTGACGTCAGGGAAAAGGCCAGGCTCAGGTTTTGACGTTCTTGGTCCCTTAATTGTGACCATAAATGCAATTTATAATATATCAGAATTAAATCGATGAAGAAATCTGTAAAACAGCTTTTATTATTAGACTAATAAAGTTGGTCCTTGAAATTAGAGTTCGCAGCCGACAACAACAATAATATTAGCAAAAATAAATATCATAATTTCCTTTAGTACAATCGTAACTAACCAATGAACATTGTGCACAAAATTAATGCCAAATTCGAATTATAAAAAAATTAAAAGAGGTCATTCTATGAATCATAGATAATAATTAATTGATTTGTTTAATGAACTGATTAAATTCTTCGCATAATATGAGTATGTATGTATACGATTCATGTAGATACGAGTACAAATTCACTTTAGTTACTGCGGTAGATAAATAACACTGATCAGTGCCTTCAGTGATAAACATTACCTTCATTCAAGTGGGTACTTTACTCTGTCAAATAATATTTGAATATTTTCACGATTACACACGATCACGACCAGATCTATCTATATATTACTATTTCTAGATAGCCTGAATGCCAAAATTTATCAAAATCCCATTCTCAATCCTCAAATCCCCTATCCTTAAATCCCCAATAAACCACAAGAGGCCGGCAACGCACTTGTAGTAACACATTTGGTACTGCAAGTGGTTTTGGTACTGGGCGGTGCTGATTGCTTACCATCAGGTAATCCGTCTGCTCGTTTGCCGACCTATTACATCAAGAAAAGAAAAACATCAGCACAGCAGTTTAGGAATTATTATTACTACACAGTTCTTCCTACCTACTAGAGTTACTGTGATTAGCATATGCGCAAGAGTTTTATTGATCCTACTGATACATGTAGGAGTGTGCCGAATAGCGACCTCCTACTAATATTGTTAATTAGTCCTAATTGTACGCAGAACATGTGTTTAAATTGATGGTGTTGTTATATTTTCTGGTTTAGTCGACTTTTAAGCTCTGAAAGTCAGCGTCTTTTATTGTGAGGGGACTCATCAAATGACTTCTCCCGCCCAAAGTGAGGCGAGAAGGAGTCTCAGACTCTAACTGCCTAAAACCCCTCCGTTCCTTCTCCTTCTCGAGGTTGAGGCCACGTCACGTTTTTGAGACACCCATTCGCAATCTAATTACTGTTTCCATAAAATAGTAGATTTCCGTCTAACCTCTGTTTATTTTACTGTTAATTATGCCTAGAGCAATCGATGTTTATAATAGACAAGCTGTACCTCGCGGTTTCCACTTAAGTTTAAAGCCTACTAGCTTTTGCCCGCGACTCCATACGCGTGGAATAGTGACCACCTGCAGACTTTTGGTATAAAAACTATCCTGTGTCCTTTGTACGCTTTCTCAAGTTCCAAACGATGTCTATACCAAATTTCACAGAAATCGGTTCAGTAGTTTAGGCATGAAGAAAAGACAGACAGACAGAGTTTCGCATTTATAATATTAGTATAGGTTTTTGAATAGTAGTTATAGTGAGACATACATAATTTATTAAAAATAATGGCGTACTCACGTGAGTAACCCGATAATAGCTCTACTAATTTCAAGTCACAACGGGACTCTTAATCATAAGCAGCCTATGTTCGCCGAGGATAGTGTAGCCTTACAAGTGAACGAATATATTCAATCGGTCAAGTCGTTTCAGAGCTTAATCATCTCAAACAATCAAATCTCTCCTCTCTCTAATATTATTAAAGAAAAGAGGAATATCGTACAAGTTGTACTTGTCGCTTAGTTACAAGTTTGCTTACTCCAAACAAAACCAATACATTGCTTGTCACAGAAATGAAATAAAATTCTCGTCAGATATCAATAAACCAACAAAGCAGTTTGAACGTAAGACAACTAAAAACGCAAAATGACCTTGAACATCAACAAACTAGGTTAACATTAGTTTTATAAATAGCTCGGATAGTTTTTATGGTCGGCAAAGCAAAATATAACCACCCACTGACCAACTTAGACAAATAATTGAAACGTTACGTCATTTTGTTTGTTTATTTCGTGTGTTTAGAGATTATAAATGCCTCTATTATACTTATTTTTAGCTAGAAAAAGCTAACTCTTGTATATCTATATAGAAACATGTGCATACATGTTTGTTTTTTGTATTAAAACGAGTATTATTGACTTGCTAGCCTACAACTGTATCCCGTAGGAATTATGGAATAATTGCTTAAAAAATCCTGAACACTGGTGAATTTGCACTACGCTGAATTTTTTATATTGTTGTTTAATAAATAACATTATGTCACTCTGCAAATAAACCTTTTATTTTTCGTCAGTGATACCTAATGATCCTTCGTGTAAAATTTTTGTTATCAACATGTCTGTGTATAGTCTGCCAGTCGCTTAGTAACGAAACGTAGAGTTGAATCGAATCATAATTTTCCTTTTTTGGTATATTCTAAAATTTAAAAATAAGACCTTGAATTCAGATATAATGAAGTCGATTCGAAAAAAATATAATTGTCGAATTGGTCCGATCTTTGGAGGTAGCAACAAACACATTTTGCCAATTATTTTTTGTTTAAACAATTTTTTTCATCTAATGATATACATTTCCAAGTACGTAATTGTTGATTGACAGGTGTGCCGCCTCAAGCCAATTTTAAAGGGCCATAATATAGATGTTTTTATAATAAAATTACAATAGCTATAAAGCTTTAGTTTGCAAGTCTCATAAAAGTCCGATATTTCCAAGTTTTCAAAAGAGAAATCTTCTAGAAGAATGGAACTAAAAACCGATAAAGAAATGACAATCAGATTTTGTTAGTCTAGCAAAACACTTTCAAGCAATATTGTTTGTTGCAAAAGACGACGATTGGACGACGAGGGAATGAATTCCCTGAAACCTATATGAACCAATCTTACTAATATTATAAATGCAAAAGTTACGATGTTTCGATGATTGGATGTTTGTTACTCAATCGCGCCAAAACGACTGGACGGATCTGGCTGAAATTTGGCACAGGCGTAGCAAATACACCCGAATACCAAACGATCGAAGCCGCTGGCGGAAGCTAGTATAATATAAAAAGAACTAGTTAGACATGTAAGTATATAGTCACACAAAGTTTTACCTAGATTACCAACCCAGCATTTAGCCGCTTCGAAGTCTGGCGTGTGAATGACGAACTGCTTGTGTTCGGGGTCGTACGTCGCCGTCGTGCGCATCAGCCGCGCGTCCGATCCGTGCGCAATCTCTGTTAGGGCGAAACTTGCCAGGGTCTGTTGAAAAGAGAAAAAACATTATGAAGTAATTGAAAGGAGCATAAGGTTGAGTAAATGGTATAGGTGCTCTCAGATTTGCTTCTCGTTGGTAGGTACGAGATACGAACTGTTACGTTATTTTGTATGAAATATATAGTTCGGCAAACGAGCAGTCTTATGGTAAGCAATCAGCGCCGCCCATGGACACCTGCAACACCGAAAAAGTTACGAGTGCATTGCCGGCCTTTTGGGGTTTCGGATATTTAAGGATTGCATCGTATCACTCCGGTCGAGCCGGCCCGTTTCTTCCAAAGTTTGGCGCTCTCACACATACTTCCTAAGAAATGCATAAGTAAGATACCAGCTGAGCAGTGCGGAGTCAGATAAAGCTTTCATCTTATTTTGCAAGTCTGTCATCCCATTACATACACTGCGTGCTGCGGCAAAAATTGCTCTGCAAACTAAGACGAAGCGCGTGAACGACTGCACGGTTGGTGCGGTGGCTGGGCAACTGGCTGCCGTGCAACGTGTCGCGGGTTCGATTCCCGCACGGAACAACTCTTTGTGTGATCCACAAATTGTTGTTCCGGGTCTGGGTGTCATGTGTATGTGAAATTGTATGTTTGTAACCGCACCCACGACACAGGAGAAAATCCTAATGTGGGGCAACGTTTAAAAAAAAAAAAAAAAAGAACGTGCGCGTAGCATTCCGTGCGCGCCTCAAAGTGCCGATGTTCAGCCGGGTTTGCGGGGCTAGAGCCATTAGGTATCGCGGTCTCGACCTAGAATAGGAGCAGGAACAGGGGGTTTTTAGTCAGCGAGAGTCTGACACTTCCGTTTGTCTTAGAAGTCAGAGTCAGAGAAGTCATTGAATGATTATCCTGCAACAAAAAAACAACCTGTACTCACCCCTTTCTGGGGTATCAATTATACTATTAAGTACCTTTGCTTGTCATTGATTTAGTTTATTTTTAACGACCGTGGACTAGTTATTGCAATTAGAGTCAAGGTCACTGTACGAAACCGCGATACTGGTTCAATATTTATCCATTATTTCTCGAATAGCAGTAGCCGACTGACTTGTTTATTTTCCCTGTCATGGAAGCTCTCGATACTGTCTCCCAAGTGGGCGAAAACTACAATACCAAAAACGACCTAACAGTTATTGGACTTCCAGAAATACTCGTATGGAATTCAGTTTTAAAGCAATTTCTTTTCAGATTATACTTACTATCCAGACCCAGTTAGGGGCAAAATTAAATCATCAACAGATTTCTCCCGCCCATGAGAGGAAGAGTGTGTCTCTCTGACTTAAACACCCCCGTTCCTTCTCCTGCTTTAAGCCGCAGTACTTCGTCGCGCTTACCCAACAACCCCGGCTAAACATCAGTCCGGTAGGGCCCCGTGTATGGTGGTCTATTGGCGAGCAGAGGCAGGTTGAAATGCGCAATTTACAAGGTTCCAGTGTAGCATAATGCACTACCGGTCTCGATCAATGTACAGTCTCTGAGTAGGAGAAAAACGGGGCGGTGTTTAGTTAGCTATATACTGTAGCCATATTCAGAGCGGGAAGAAAGAAGGAATGAAGCCCTAGGACGATTCCCCTCCATCCCTTAAAAAAGCAATATGGCAGATGTATTCCATGTATATTGCCATACTTTTCGCACATAACTCTACATATTTTAAGTGGCCAATTGACGTTTCCATGATAAGAATCCGTGCTAACGTCCCCCAATCAAACTGATCTGACCGTGACGGTTGCTATCCAAACTTCATGTTCTAGAACCACGACCTCGGAAGTGACATAACATTGACATTTTTGGCATAACACCCGGAGATAACAGATGTTATAAATATGGTGTAATGATCAGTTATGCGGCGAAAAATTGTTGCTTTATCTACGTTATGTATTGTACTTACGAATGCTCTCATTATTTAAGGAAAAAACATTATTTTTAAACTACAACGACATTTTTTATCGTATCGTGTATCGTGGTTGCGTTTACAATATACAAACAACTATTCGTGGATCACACAAAGAGTTATTCCGTGCGGAAATCGAAACAGCGACACGATGCACGGCAGTCGGTTGTTCAGCCCCGGCGTCGACTATGAAGCCTATGATGTTGATGTAAAATTCAGGTATTGTCTACTCTGAGGGTTTCTATGGGCGGCGCCAAATGCTTACCATCTGGTAACCTGTCAGCTCGTTTACCTTTTATTCCATAATGAAAAAACATGTCACGTATACATGGAGATTATTTATGGCAAGAACACATGTAGATCAGTTCATGAAATATGTGATAATAAACAATTCAAAAACTCTCACCTCTCGATTGACAAAGGTAGCTTCGTAGAATTTACGGTGCCTCTCCGTGCCAAGCGATAGCAGGGCATTTGAAAACAAATATATGCCGATCGCCATCTTGACTGACACGCTGGGGTTCAGAGACTGCACAGCCTCGTTTATCGTCATTATTGTGCGCGTCTGTTGACAAAAGTAAACAGATTAATTTACAAATACTTACATGCTTTTGAAATCCTGTATCATGGCATGTTTTCCGAGTAATACATATGTTTATTCTTTTTTGTTCTTTATAGTGTTATTAAGACACCATTGACATACTGTGAAGGAAAACTTCTACTTATAATTTGTAATTATAATTGAAATTGCCAATCCTTATTAATACCTAAATGTTCGAAACTTCTGATATTTATTACCACGATTTTTTTTTAAATTTCTCTCCATTTGTCCCTAAGGCTGGTGATGCGTTTTAAGAAGTATGTTTAAGGGGGTTTAAGAAAGTTAATTCGTCAAACCCCAAGCGATATCAATCACATATAGTTCTTCTATCAGACGATCTAATCCGATCCAACAGACAAACTGTGTATACAGTTTTGTTGGACATTTTATACTTTTTATAATCTAAAATGTACCTTTTAAGCCATAATAAATAAATAAATAATAATAATATCGTGACTCGAGTTACCACTATTGAATGGTTATTTGGTGGGTATACCTAAAAAGGGGTGGACATCGAGCCCAATGACCTGCTGTGGCGCAGCCTATGTTTACTAGTAGATGGATGAAAACTGGTGTATACGATGATAGTGGTCAGTAAGGGTTTTTAGGGGGGGGGGGATTACCGAATTACGTCTCCCGCTAAATGCTTAGACGTTGCGAGTGCAATCGCAATGATGAATCGCGGAAGCAGGAGAAGGAACGGGGTTATGTCAGTCTCTCAAAAGAAATCCAGTTTTTCCTTCCTTTGTCATTATTAATAGTTAAAACAATAAGCGACGAAGTATTTGATGAAATTGTAATTTGTTTATTTTTTAATTAATTGTAATTTTTTATTCTATAATACTTTATAAACGTGTGATGAAGAATAATTGAAATTATGTAATTGTAAAACCGTGGCATTCAAGATGAAATATGTCCGTCACCTTTTTTAACCTCAACTATAAAACCACTATCGTTTACATAAAGTAAATAATAATGACATTTATTATAGGTATTATTAAAATAAACAAAGTAATGGTCCATCTAAACAATGGACGTTTTATATAAAAATATTTTCCTTAACCTCTCTCATTAATTTAAAATGTTATTTATGGCGAAATAATTCTTGAACATTTTAGGTGTCTAATTTTTTTGTTTTGTCATAGTAAGGCTTTTGTTTCTCAAGCCTAAAGGTGCGGGTCTGAAATTTCTGGAATGAATTTTTAACACAATGCGCGTGTTAGTTACTCCTTATTTGCAGACATTACAATACATATATATATATATACTTAAATATTAAAATATTTCATAGTTTAGTGACATAGTGATTTTAAAGTCCCTGGGACATGACCAAAGTAGGTGTCAGTCAATTCAAAGTCAGTCAAAAACTTAAAATAAGTACTTAAAAGATTTCTTTTTTAAGTGCATGATGTCAGAAGACTTTAATTATTATGATGCAAGGAAATTCAAATTAATTATAATAAACAGAAGAGAAAAATATTTTTTTTTATTAAAATAAAAAATATTTACAGAGCGCGGACTTAATGTAAGTATCTTTTACGTTTTATAATTAAAAATTTGCTTGCCTATTTTGTTTTTTTTGAAAATAAAATACATTCATTGTTTGGTTTTGTGAGTCTTGGTTTGTTTTAAGGCGTTGTTGTATCTACAACATTAAATCCGCTGGTGTTGCTGGGCGCAGAGCGCATATATACGCAAAACATACTTAATTCTGAAAAAAGTGTTTGTAAAAAGAATAAATAATGTGTTTTCTATTCTGTCTCAATTACAAGCAGCCACGAGGTTAATAAAAAATGGTTTATCAAACAAACCAACAATTACTCAAATTAAAACAGTAGTTCCGGAGAATGGTGCGTCAAACGAACAAACGCTTCAGCTGACAAAAACGTATCTTTTAAAACATTGAGAGAATAGTGTAATATGAAATTAGAAGTAATTTCTATACTGTTTTAAAAAGCTCAATATAATATCTAACGCTATTTTTCAATGAGCATAGTCAAATGAGTTCTGTTGCCGTGGGTGAGAAGTATCAGAACATTAGTGATCAGCTTTATATCAGTGGGATAGATAAAGATTCTGGTGCTTAACTTACCCTTCTACTATAACTAGAGTTGACCATCTCCTTAGTGTGGAATTTGTACTCGTTTATTTTCTTGAGCTGCAGTTGAGTGATGCGTTTCTGCTCCTCCACTGACGGGCTCACCGTGTTGTGTGCGAACAACGGATCCTTCTCCAATGTCTGCCATATTTTGTACTGCAACAATAAAAATATGGTAAATAACACTTAGGAATGATTTAGAAAATTTACGAGCAAAATCTTTATATTGGCCGGAAATACTGTAGCGTTTATTTAAAGCCGTATTTTGCATTTGTAGAGTAGCTCTTTTGATCTTTACGTTCGGAGTGTACAGGTCAAAAGATGTCACAAGTTACAAGGAAAGCCCCGGTGTACAAGTTCAGTACTTATATCTACCAAAAAAGAATAGTATGTCATGGATAATATAAAAATAAATCGTAAAAATAAATATGTATGTTAGCTCAGCGCAAATATCGAAAACAACTAAACCGAAGTCGCTTATAACATTTTTCTTTATTTTTATTGTCAGGAGTAAGTTCTTATAAAGATAATTTTAGTAAAGTAGATGGGAAAATAGGAAACTGTTCATTCTTCCGATGCCATGGTGGTTTGGTAGCAAAAAAATTATTGACATCGCGGCCTTTGGAGACTCATGCAGCGTTCCGATAGTCATTTTCTAAAAACTTCATGAAAACATGAAATAAGGATGAATTTAAGCGTATGCTTATAAAAAATATTAAAATAAAACATATTACTGATGATACAACATAATTCATTGATGTTAACCTTCTCATAAGTAAATGTTTGGGACGACGAAACCTTTCGTTTTTAATAATAAAAAATAAAATCATCGGTACGAAACTGGTTGGGATCATACATTACAATATAAGCAATACATAATTATTACTTGGTCATTGCATTTTAAAATTGTATTTTCTTTGGTAACATTAAAGATACAATAAAAAAAAATATTTTTATTAAAATATTAATTATGTGCAGCCAATACGTGTAACGTCAAGATGGCCCGGAGGTTACAAGACCCGCTCTTTATCCATGAGGGTTCCAAACCTGGCAATTATCAATGTCACTTTTTCCGAGTTATACGTACTTCCTATGAATATTTAGAAACCACTGACTAATAGTGAAAGAAAACATCAAAAGGAAGCCTGGGATAAAAATTTCTAATCTTAAGTTTGATATCGCCAATCTGCCTTGATTAAGCGTGGTGATTTAATGCTCAAACCTTCTCCGTGTTAGAAGAGGCATCATCATTGCTTAGCAGTGGGCACTTATAGGCTGATGATGTATGTAGCGACTATGTACAATAGGTACCAAACTAATTTGAATATAGAACGTCTAATCGTTTTTTTCAACAATCTGCCACGTAGTATCCTAAGCCTGACTTTATATGAAGGATCACCAACTTAGTTGCACTAAGCACTAGTTTTTTCGGTAATAGTCCATACCAAAAGATATTTATTAGATTGCTTCAACGATTTATAGTTAAAAGCAAAACGCTTGAAAAAGTAATGTCTGTTTTACACGTTCTATCGTGGTGGTATTCCAAGGGACGATCTCCGGCCACCGTAAGCACGGGTCTGCCGTCGGCGAGTAAGGGCAGCTCGCCGCCCGACCAGAACCACGCCCGAGCGTACGGCGCGTAGCGTTCCGCGCGCGCTTGAAGGAGCCAGTAGACCACCACAGACCGGGCTCTAAAGGGCTGATGTTCAGCCAGGGTTGCGGGGTAAGCGCAATGAGGCATCGCGACCTCGGCCTAGAGCAGGAGAAGGAACAGGGGGGTTTTTAGTCAGTAAGAGTCTGACACTCCCTCCCGCCCGGCCCTGGGCAGGAGAAGTCTTTTGATGATAACCCCTCACAAAAAAAATTCAACATGAATATAAGTATTATTTATATTGAAATTCCAATAACTTCACAACATAGTATTTAAGTAGTGGGAATACCCTGCGCAAAATATGTTAATCATACTATTTGGAATATGTTTTATGCAATGAGTAATCGTGTACCTATTACGTATACATACAAGAAATAGCTGTTCAAATGATAAATAATAGGAATTACCACGATCAAAATACCCAAAAATTATCGGACTTTTCATTAGATAGGTGTCATTTTCATTGGTATTCATTCACATTATGATAATAATTTTGTTCAATAATAGCGTATAATTGGCGCGGGTTTCCATTCAAAATTTCAAGTCGAAAATCTTGAAAACTGCAGATCCGATTTTAATGAAACTCATTGGTACTTAAATGCAATACATTGAGATCTAAAATAAGTACATTTTCAAAAAAGTGTTTAGAAAGACAGAGATGCTATTTTAATTTTCCATAGAAACGAAAATTCGTGAAATCCCCGGTAAAACTAGTAATCAAGAAATAAAGCATGTTACAATTTTACCTGTATACCACTACATAGCATAAAACAAAGTCGCTTCCCGCTGTATGCTTCCTTATGTATGCTTAAATCTTTTAATAAACTACTTGACATATTTGGATGCGGTTTTTTAAACATAGAATGGTTCAAGAGGAATGTTTAGGTGTAAAATTTATATAATTAAGTTTGTAGTATAGTATGAAAAATAATAGAAATTACTCGGAAAAATATAAATGACAGTTCATTTTTCAGTTATCGTGTTTGGTTTTGCAGTACGCAAATGCATAAAATTATATAAAGATGACGAATTGTTTGCGTAGTTTTTATCGAACTAATAACATAACAATGCATATACTATTAAGATAATGTGTTGTAAAAATCGATTATCGGATTATAATTATAGTCGAAGTAAAGGCCGTCTGAGACGATAACACATTAATTATTACAAACACGTTTACAGTTGAAAGCGCTTATGCGATAGAGGATTTCATAAAAATTTTAAGTCCATAATACTAAACCGATTTTAATGAAACTTTTTTTAACACTTAACAAACGCACTCAAAAAGCTAGTTTTTGACAGGCTCTATCAAGCCTGATGGAAAGCAATGATGGGTCTAAAGTGGAACACGCAACGCTCGGAACATCGGCGGCTCTTGCCACTAAACGGCGGTGTTCGAGACTCTGAAGTCTGTCAGCCGTAAGTGTCTCGTCATCCACCAGTCTTCTGGCTCGCCTGTCGATAGCATCGAGGGCTTCAAGTTGGTATTGGGCGGATCCATCCCAGAAATGGAAGCAGTACTCCATACACATACACGAGGGTGCATAGGAGCTTGAGCTTGTATATGCTTAACAATAGCTTGGAGTAAAATATTTCCGTATCTTGGAAAGGACACCTAGTTTTTTGGAAGCAGTCAAAGCCCTGGTCTCGATGTAGCTACTTGATACCTACTTATACTTGTAATTTTTCAAGGTAAAACAATAATTGAGTATATTTATACAACATGATAATTGTTTAAACTTATAGACAATCCGCTTTGAACAAGCGTAGTTATTAATGCTTAAGACTTCAACGTATGAGAAGAGGCCTTTGCCTTTGCTCATTGAAAACTAAGGTGGAAATTAAGTGTGAGAGAGCCATGCTTCGACACGAATGGGTCGGCTCGACTGAAGTGATACCACGGCCTCACAGAAAACCGGCGTGAAATAACCACAGCGTTGTGTTTCGCCGTGTGAGTGAAGTTACCGGAAGCCCAATCCTTCCCCTCCCCCAATCCCTCCTCAATCCTTAAATCTCCAAATCCCTAATCCCTAAAAGGTCGGCAACGCACTCGTAACTCCTCCGTTGCGAGTGTCCATGGGCGGCGCTGATTGCTTACCATCAGGTAATCCGTCTGCTCGTTTGCCGACCTATTACATAAAAAAGGTATTTAGGTTTTTACACAAAATTAAAATCATGTAAGTATAATTAATTGTCCAGACATAAAGCAAACTTCTTTACTTCAATATCAGTTACTAGATTAGATAAAAACCTACAATATTATGAATGTTGTTATTCAATAATAAGCCCAACATTTCGTAACGATCATTAGATTTAGTGCTTGGATGACCAAACAGACGGTGGGCGTCAGCGGTTACTGATTGAAAAATTGAGTTCATTATAATTATCTACGCATTCCAACGATTTTATTTCGACCGTTGACTGGCGATTGTTTCTCTCAACTAATAAAATATAGCACTGTCTATGTTAGTTTGTACTCCAAAAGAGTATTCCGATCAGCCAGGGTTGAGGGTCAAATAGCTGGGCCTCGGCCTGGAGAAGGAAGGGAGACACGGGGTGGTTTTCAGTCAGTAAGTCTAACACTCCCAAGGAGTAATTTGATGACTTTCCCACTCAAAAAAGGAGTCCTTGGATGTGTGTATAATTAGATCATGGAGGAAGACTTTGGTGTTAGAATACGTTGGAGGATAAATATTTCTTAAATAGTAACAAGGATCGCCGTAGATGACGCTCTACGGTTTTCCAATAACACAATCGCGTCTTTATATAAGTATTACCTAAACACGAAAACTATTTTTCAAAGAACTCCTATTATAGCTGTCCAAACGCAATTATAAATTATGATATTTAACTTGAAATACATCGAATGGAACTAGCAGTTATAACAGTCCACTAGTTTGGCAGATTCAAGGTCATTGCTAATCACGTGCTGTGCAATCATGCAAGATGAAAGTGATTCCACTAATGCGCTGATAAAACTCGCTGCATTCCATGTAAAATATAGAACTACCTATACCCAAATACAATGTTAAATTAATTAGGCACCTACGTTTTATGGTATAGGTACTCACGGAAAAACAAAGTCAAAATAATACACTGTTATTGAAATTTACTCCGTCCAAACTGTATTCGCAACATTGAGACACTTTTTTACATAGTAAAAAGCAAGGTAACAGTCAACTCTAAGAAAGTTAGTGGGCCGCGGTGCACTTACCCCGCAACCCCGGCTGAACATCAGCCCTGTCAGCCAGTCTCTCATAAGTTTCCGTAGAATATTGTACTGCAATCCTCGGATCAGGAGAAGAAACAGGGTGGTTTTTAATCAGTAAAAATCTCCGTCAAAAAGTACCGTAAAGGCGCTTTTTTTAGGGGACCTCCTTTTTTATGGGTATACAATCGCGTATAAAAACAAAGAACACAAAAAAGTTAAGGAAAAAAGTAGGTATACATCTACTAAAGAAAACATGTGATTGTACACAGGAAATAACGTAATACCAAGGCTAGATTAAAACAATAATCACACTATCACACTTGATTTAAAATTCTTAATTCGATTATTGGTAATTTAATCTGCGAATGCAAAACATTTTAGACATATTATCTGATTCTACTTGAATTACTAATGAATCGATTTACTGATAACAATGTGACATTTCTAAATGAGTCAGATTACATATTATCAAAAAATTTCTATTTATTGATGTAATCTTGAATACACGTGTAGTGTCGTGATATTTAAGTGTGGGAGAGCCATGCTTCGGCACGAATGGGTCGGCTCGACCGGAGTGATACCACGGCCTCACAGAAAACCGACATGAAACTACCACTACGTTGTGTTTCGCCGTGTGAGTGAGGTTACCGGAGGCCCAATCCTTCCCCTACCCCAATCCCTCAATCCCCAAAATCCCAATCCTTAAAAGGTCGGCAACGCACTCGTAACTCCTTCTTTGTTGCGGGTGTCAGTGGGAAACGCCGATTGCTTACCATCAGGTAACCCGTCTGATCGCTTGCCGTCCTATCACATAAAAAAAAAATACTAAAGTCGTTTTGAATCCATGATTGCTATATGCTTCCAATCGTGGTAATTCGAGACAATAGAGGAACAATGGTGTGCGTTCAATTGGGGTTTGGTGAATTAAATCATAATTTTTAACTTACATTGTCACACAAATAAATGAAGCCTCCATCATTCATACAGATCTATGGCACGTAGCCATTATCATTCAGAAATGTTGCTCAAACGTTAAACCATAGACGATTAGACGCCATGACAGTCTATGGCTATTCCCTACAAACTGAAAACTAATTTAGATATACTTATCCTGTCAAAATGACGTCACACAAGCAATAACATAAAAAAATAACTAAAATATTTTTATCGTATGTCGAGGTTGCAAACCTTCCCGGAAATGCAAAAAAAAAATCAGCAATGGCAGCCTTTTACTACACGAAATTATAATTTTGACAACGACAGCATGTATTCTGTAACAAGATCCGAATTACAGGAATACTAGATCTATAAATAACGTAATGAGTGATACTGTATTAGTGCCACGTGATCGTAAGTGGCTTCATAAACAATTCAATGCTTGTGGTTTCTTTGAGTTACCGCCGTTGGTGATTAGTTTATGGGCATTATTCGGAACGACGATCGACAATTATGATCGTAGACTAACGTAATAGGCATTCGTTCATTCATTCAATTAAAGTGATTTTGGGTTAGGAAGGAGTTTTTAATCAGGAAAGATCAAGACGAAGTAATTCGAGAAGGAAAATTTAGCTGAAAACTGTCAAAAATAGTATAAAGATAACATAAAACAAGTCACCGAACACTAGTTCATTTAAAATTCAAACACTACATACTACATTTATGAAATTAATATTTATAACGATTTCTTTTAAGCTTAAGCGTATCGTAAGTACTTAGAACCTAACCAGGATTTGAACCGAACCTTAATAATAAACAAGAATAATGAAGTACATTCAATGATATAAACTAGGGTCGTTCCAATGGTCACCTATTAAGGAAATGGAAGTATCCAAAAACTTCCAACTTCGAACAAAAAGCAGTCACGGACGGAAATAAATAGTTCAGGTGGTATTTCAAGGAAATATTGTTTTAGTATCAATTCTGTGTAACAGTACTGCTTCAGCCAACCGTGCAGTTTATATCGGAAACAATAAAGACGCATTCATGATTGAATTAACGTGTTCCGATAGAAAAGAGGTACCTTATACCAGCATACTTACAGTCACAAATAAGAACTTTCTAGAATATTCTTACCTACAATAACGTTCAAAACAAGGGTATTTATTGAGACATTAAAGTAAATGTAGTTTTATTTCTACTTTTATTATCGTTTTATGGCATAATAAATAAATTGCAGAGTTAATACCATGCGTGTACATAATTCTACACCAAAAGTACGCAAATGGCAACGCGCATAGGTGGATGCTAAATGATTTCTCATCAAAAGAATTCCTTAGGAAGACATATCGATACTCAAATTGCTTAATTCTTCAAAAATACTGAATATAACTTAATGAATTCAAACAAACAATTTCAAATAAGTAAGCGCCTAATTAAAAGAAAACTATGAATATAATCAGCCGGGATCACGGGGTAAGTGCAATGAAGTACCGCGGCCTCAGCTCAAAGCAGGAGAAGGAACTGGGGTGTTTTTAGTCAGTAAGAGTCTGACACTCCGTCCCGCCTGATCCTGGGCGGGAGAAGTCATTTGATGAATTTCCCCTAACAAAAAAAAAAAACAATTAGTTGAATACGCGTAATATAGATATGTAGGTAACAGTATTAAATTACTTTGAAGACCACCTTTTCTATTTTTCGCATTTTGATACCATTTAGTACACAGAGAAATACGAAACTTATTGCATACTGATAAGAATTAAAATTCAATTGGCTTTCTATCGGTGCCTATAATGTTTAATGTGATTATTTCAGCATTAGGAAAGTCAGGATATCAACGGCTGTTTGTCGTGATATGAATGTTTAAGTGGTTCTGCTTAGGTCGTTGAACTGTGAGTATTTGAATTTATTTCAGTGCCACATTAGATGTTGGTAGCAAGGAGTATTTCATCTTATATATAGGTATATAAATCTTACATAAACATTCTTGTCACAACGTTAGTTACCTTACTCCTCCGAAACGGCTGAACTGATTTTTACCAAATTTGAAAAATATACGTTCAGGTAATTGTTTTTTGAAGTTGAATGTCTAATATCGCGGTTGAAGTCGAATGGCGATCAGACATTCATTATGAATTTCAGATTAAAGAAGTATTAGGAACAGGTAGACTGTTAAGTACATATTTTCTTGAAAATGTCATCGTTATCGTGTTCTGTCTTATAATTAATTTTCCTTACAAATATTATTGTATTGTATGTAAATACATTCAAAATAAGCATCGACGATTATTAATAATTGATGCTTGTTCTATCGGAGAAAAATTACTTAAGCAAAAAGTCCTTTAAGGATGGAAATAATACCCAAGTCTTGTAGAACTCTGACAGTAATTACCTCGTTAATGTTATAATGTATTATTAGTCAGTATTTACAAGACAAGGTCTTATTTCGTCAGAAACAGAAACGTATATGCAATTTGTGTATGTTCACCAAAACCCAAGCGAACGCCGGCGTTCGACCACATATTGTTCTTCTATCGTGTCTCGAATTACCACGAATTAACCTGAAACCTGTTATCTGCTACATGACACCCTAGTAAACAGTACTAAGCCCAAAATCATTAAACATCTTTGGCATGTTTATTAGTATTTAAGTTCCCTGTGCCTAATTCAATATGTTAACCTTCATTATCACGATAATACGAACAAAAACTTGTTCATTGCACTTTTATATTTATGTCTAAGGAGTTATAAATCCCTCAATTAAAATCTTTAGTACTTATTCGTAAAGTTCCGGAGCTGATTCACATAGGGGATCCGATTCTTGGTGTATTTATGAATGCTGATAGTGACCCCATATTCAATTTTCAAGCGGGAAAGTCACAAAAAAGAAGTGTTTTATTTAAATTTCCTGTCAGTCACAATGGGTAGTCACAGGTCGCTAAGTCGTCAACACTGGTTGGTGGATATTCCACTCACACGCATGACGCGTTTTCGCCACTAGTTTTTTCATCAGAACAGCTACGAACTGGAATTCTTGGACAGCTCTGTGTTACCCGAAGGGTGTAACCTAGATGTCTTCAAGGCCCGAGTGGAATAGGTTGCTTATGAGTAGGCTTGCTCTGTCCTAGCTCGCATCTTCGATTACCACCACCAGGCGAGATATTGGCATAACGCAATAAAATAAGGAAACAAGGTCTAATATCTCTGAAACTAGCAGTTTCGTGTTATAAAAATAGCTTTATCCACGTATCAATTTTTTTATACTATGGCGCATGCGCATCTATTTCGTAAGCCGCAGTTAAGTATAGGAAGCCTTACGATGCACAAAGATGGCTGGATGGCCTGAATAAATGACGTCAATCGGTGTATTATAAAGCGTATGCATTTTTATTAGGTTTCTTAAGCAGATAATCTACCATCACAACTTTTAGTCCACGGAGGGGTATACAGAAAACACACGTACAGACGTGTGCACACACATAATATTGGTATTACAGAATACTAGCTTTTTAATTGGTATTACAGAATAGTGACTTCCTGCAGATTTTCTGTTCGATGTCCTTTCTCGAGTTCCAAACTATATCTGTACCAAATTTCGCAGAAATCGGTTCAGTAGTTTAGGCGTGTAGAAAAGATAGACAAACAGACAGAATTACTTTCGCTTTCATAATATAAGTTTGGATTATAATAAGGTAAAATCGTATTGTTAGTTTGTTTACATTGAATAATTAATTACCAAGCAGGTTTATTAGGCATGGCCTGACACTCTGACAGTCGTCGCGCAAATTACACTTGCGCTATTTCGCATTTTCCAAATCGCGCATTAACACATGCAGTGTTAATGCGCGATTTGGAAAATGCGAAACGCACCTGTGCGTTCTATACATTAATGTATAGAGCGCACAGCGAAATCAGGCTTCTTGTTAAAAGCAATCTGTATTTTATTAAAATATCAAAAATATAATTATTCTATGAATTATATATGTAATCGGAATCGTTATGATGTTTTACTTCAAATAGCATAATATGTATTTACCGAAAAATTTGCTAGTTAAAATTAAATCAAGCATACCCTAAAATGATTTAAAGTATGACTATCATTTATTGATATTCAATGAGAATAAGTGCAAAAATGCTGAATTTTCATAAAAAAAAAATGCCAAAACTGCTGTTAGAAACAGTCAATATTATTGTTAGAATATTATTTCCATTAATATAATATTGTTTGCATAGCTAACATACAACCTTAGATATTCAGATATAGATTCTATATCATGGTAGTTATGGAGTTTTTCATCTATTGATAAGATAGTGGATATCAGACTCAATGCCATAATATTTTTACCTCACTATGTCCTGTGGAAACTTTAATACATACCTATATATTTATGATTTTATTGTATTGATGTTTTTGAAGAACAAAAATTAAGTAATATATTTCAGCTATTATCGATTTAAATACTAAGCTAGATTGCTCAGGATTAACTATGACCTAACTAAAAAAGGATATAATTAATTAAGTACTCTTTTAAGAAACAGTTATATTCTATTTGCATTCATAAATATGCATGGATTCTCATGCTTATAGTGGATAGTTAATGGCACCTATGTTTGTCTTTCAAATTGTCATAAAAATGGAAGAGGTTCTCGATTCGGTATAAAAATACACTTATTAAATATGTTTAAATTGTGGCTGGCTGACAAAATAAATTTAATATATCATGATTTAAATAAAGAACAGTAATTTATCTGTTATCTAGACATAAAAAAATATATATATGCTCATGAGCTAGCTGGCATATTTGCTCGCTAAGCTAGCTTATTTGGTATGCCTTATAACTTATGTATGCAGAATACCTACCAGACTCAACGTCTGTGATATAACATGAATACATTATGTAGAAGAGAAGAAAACAATTCAAATTAATTCCAAATGGATCATTGTTTTGTTGTTTTAAATAATATGAGGAGCTACTATTGTTATCTGGATTGTTATTCTAGAAGAAAAAATATTATTTTCTTGTTTTAACACTTTGTAACAAGTAAAAAATTTATATGACCTAATTATTTTGATGCTCAATAAATCAATTTATAATTTTATGTTTATTTTGTAATTTATATTACTTGTAAAATAACCTATGGTCTATACTTAATACAATGTATTTTTTTATTATGAATACATAGCAACAAAGAAGGTTTCTATAATTTATATTTATAAAATTGAAATTTTTATGACATCACTTATTGTGCTCTTTTTGGATATAGTAAAATTTACTAAGCTTCATATCACTATACAGATCAATTTGTGTAAACTTTACTATGCAACTATGTTGATTGTGTTGTTAAATATGAATCTTTAATCTCATAATTTGTTATTTAAATTGCTTCTTTTAAGGACTATCAAAATAGAGATTAATTCGGCAACTATTGGATGCTTAAAACAATATTAAGTAGTGGTTAATATTCTATGGTTATCGTGTGACATCTATAAGTCCCATGTCCAAAATATCTCATTCAGCCTTGAAACATGTGACATAAAGTTTATATTTGCATAACATATCTATTTCAAGCACTTTATTGAAGACATTTGAATACAATTAAATATGGTACATCTTGAGATAATTTTAAGTACTTTTCAGTATGTTCAGTCCAATAGTTTGTTATTTTTACTCTATGAGTATAAGTAACATTTTAGTGGTTTTCAATAATGATGTTTTTCAAATACATATTGTAATTGGAATTTAGAAAATTCTTGTGGAATTAAATAGGAGTAACTTTACAATACAACAAATTCAGGTTCCCCTTTAAATTCAAAAGTAAATGGCGGGAATTTTCCAAAAAAAATCATTGTGCAATGTATAAAGGAGAACATTTAAAACAGGTTTTATATTTATATCACATACCTTTAATTTCAGGAGTTCTATATCACCTTCGAGCGCCAACTTAAGGCGTTTCCAGTCGAAGGAAGCAGTTTTTCTGTACTTATCCAGAGGCCCGCTCGGGAGGTCGGGAACGAAACTCAAGTCCTCCATACTAAAACACAATTCCACGTTTAAATTCAACCTTCTTACACTAATAATGGTTATGAGCGCGCACCAATTTTTATTACACCGGATGACTAAACATACAGGGACATTTCAAATTCCCTCGCAGATACAAATTCAAGGCGATACGTGATGTATGAACTAGTCGGGCGGGCGTGCTGTTTCTATACAACTCTCACCTTGACTATGAATGGGAAGATAAAAGAATTTGTTAATTAACTGTAGGCCGTCCGTTTACTAAATGTTACGAACGAGACTGATAATTTTTGTGGACGTTTAAAGAGGGAAAGCGTATGATAACGTAAATGCGGCGCACGGCTATTTTATTGGGCACACCGCTCACACACACACGTCATACATCGTATGATCGGTTGAACTGTCATTACCGTCAGTGCCAGCCAAATGTCAGCTTTGACAACACATTGTCAAAATGACAACGTTATTTAATGTTTACGTGTGACGAAACGTATTTCAGTATTTTGCATCGAACCTAATCTTTTTTTATTTAAATTCATTGTCAAATGAATAACTTCACTTACTTTCCTGAAATAATATATTATAAGTACCGTTCAATATTACATACTCTGCCAACATTCAAAAATATATTTTATCTTGATTAGTTACAATACAAGTAAATAGCTAATAAATCGATACTCTCTAATCTAATAGAAATAATAAATAAAATCAAAACACTACGTTACGTACAATACGTTTCATTCATAAACCAAATACCAATAGTAGTTTTTTAAAGAAAATCATTAAAACTGGCATTAATGCCACCTATTGGGATTTACTAGAACTATTACAATGAACACGCATGCTCAAGAGTCGATGACATTACTTAGAGTAGATGTTTATTTGTAAAAAACCACAAGAGATGGCAGCACCAATAGCATGAGCGATTAATGAAGTGTGAGAGAGAGACAAACATATTACTTCAGCTGGTTTGCGAAAGAGACAAATAGACTTACGCACACTAATAAGAGTTTCACACATTGACATTTTAAGTTACAGACGCATAAACAAGAAAAGAGAAGTTGTAAAACAACAAACTGTGTTCGCTGCTTTTCTATCAGATGTAAAATGGACGGGCGGTCGTGTCGTTGCGCGCTCGCGAACTCCGCGTGTTCGTTGTGAAATCGATGTTTATTGTTTTATATTTTGACGTGAATACGAATATTGTTTACGCGATTGTACGACTACTTCGGTGTTCGGTTGCCGAAGGAGATTGTGTTTAGTGCATGTGTTTTATATGACGTTAGCGCTCACTTCACTTGCAGTGATTTCGCTGATAGCTCACTCACCGGTGGGTGCGCGCGTGATAAACTACGTGTTCGGTACGAAAAAAGGCGATTAATCGTCTAGTGTGGGTGTTTTACAGTAGCATCATGCTGTGTACGGTGACATAGTGAACGTTGAATAGACCCTGACCTCTGGCAATCATGTCTGGGCGATCGGATTGCAGGAAATTTGCACCAAACATCTTCAACAAGAGCAAATGCACTAATTGCTTCCGTCAGAAGGAGGAGCATAGTGCTGAGGCTTTGGAATCCAATCGGGTGAGTGTCATTACAAACCTTTTAAATTCAAGTTTGAACGTCGTTTATTTCTAATCAACAAGATGAAATATTCGCGTGTAGGTGTGTTCGTTGACTAACGTAGTAAGTACAGTACTTTGTCCATGTGTGCGTAGGCCGGCCACTCTTCAGGTGTTGATCTAACGGATTTCATCGAGTTATTAAAATGGTATTGAGTATAAGGTACATCGTATGAACACGCCTAACGAAATAGTAGTGTTCGGCGGGCACTTGAATATTTATGTAAGTAACTTAAAGAGAATGCAAGATATAGGAAATTAAAAAAAAAAAACGCAGTTGCATAAATGTTACCTATCTACCTTCTTCTCACATATCTAAATTCTCACCAAAATAAATTTTATTTTTTAACTGCTTACCCATTCAAATTTAATTCGTTAGTTATGTGTTTTTGAAAATTAATCTTAAGTACGTCATAAATATTATTCCGACCTATCCAATACCTTCTCTCTAACATGAAATTAAATCCACACATCTCCGCCTATCGTCAAAACCACTTTCTAATACCATCAAAAAGATGTATTTATTAATCACACAGGTGGGTAGGCAAGTTCTTAAACAACAACAAAACGCAAAAAAATAAAAACTGAGCTCCAATGTCTTACTGATTTAGCTGTCAAAAGTTGCTAAATCAGCTCGGTAGGTAGGTACCTATATGTTTGTACCTTATTTTAAGATTTGGCGGGAAAAGTGACGTTTAGTTTATTGTAAACTAGCGTGACATTACACTGAGTTATAATAAAATAGTTGGAATGTTATTATTGTTAATCATAATTAACTAGGTACCCACACTTGTTGCTTAAATCATTTATTTTATGTTACCAGGGTATTTGACTATTAATTAGCTAAAACAAATCTTTCATATTTCTTCAAATCCTTGTGGGTTATTCGTAAGTGTGTAGTAAGGTAAGACATTAATCAAATGTCTGCATTCTTGCATATTAAAACGTAAAAACACGCGTAGATAGTGTTTCGTATCGCGTATCGTCCTAAGGTCCCGTTGGCTGCGAGCTGTGGACAGGATGCACGACATGTTCAGCATAAAACCTCTCGCTGTATGTGGAATTGTAACTAAGTCTCGCTTGTACGGATGACATTCTTTGTAGGTACAAACCGTTTTAGAGATGAGAATAATAACTTATTAGGTATCTATTAACATTGTTTATAACATTTTTACTTACTAGTCCCTACTCCTAATGTATTCAAGGATTAGGTACATTAGGCGTTTGTCAAGTGCCGTGGATGTTTTTACAAATATACGTGGTGTGTAGGTATACATTTTTTCAACTACTTACAATATAATTAAATAGGTAATGCTAGAGAGAGCGAAAAGCGAAATTATTTCTTATTTGCTATCTGCATTTGGCCGCTGTGTCGCCTGGTGGCAAGAGATGTGTGTGACATTGAAACAACGGGTTGTTTGCTTGATGTGATGTGACCCTACGATGGAGCAGGCCGACTCACCAGCAACCTATTCTTGAGTCTGTTGGGGTAACGTTAGGTATAAACTTATTAAATTACGATTTTTCTGTTTACGGTGAATTTTCTTTCGCACAGCTACATATATAGGTACCTACGCAGGGTCCCACGTAGGTATCTATTAACAAGAAATAGGTTGGCGCCTATAACAGTTTCCATGGGAAAACGATAAGTCGAGTAAATAGAGATTTAATCTCCACTATCAAGCGGCATTATGTCCTCAAATAAAGTGACGTCATTACAACATCATCATCATTATTTTAATTCGAATAATTTGCTTTTACAGTGACTCTATTGTTTCTCTTCGCTGCAGGTTTGAGATAATTGGTAATGATATGTATGATACAATCGCTATTTAGCTGAAGATACGACCTTCAATAACATTCTTGAATAGATTTACAACGTTAATATTGAGTAATATCTGTTTAATAAGCCATACCTTTACTACTTATTACCATTTAACCTTAATAACTTTGGAAATTAATTCGTGTGTGTTAGTGTTATAAGTGGTCGTTTGTTTTGTATTACGGAAATCTACTTGAATTGTTCTTTGGAAGTTAAGAAATGTAGTTTGAATGTAGTGAAATGCCGTGATCAGTTAAAAAATACTTTTACCGCCTTTTTATGAAATACCTACTTATCAATATTTATCTGTAGATACACCCACTTTCGATTCGAGACGATTTTCTTTACAAAAAACTGGAATAAATTTCAAATGTAATTTCGTTTCTATTGCAATTTTTATCAGAAACGTGTAGGTATAACTTTCACAATATTTCAGTGTTCAGTGTAACAATAACAATATGTACTATCGAGGTCACTTTTACGCATGCATGCGCATGATTCATTTCAATAACTACTTATTCTAGTTGTAACATTACGAGTCGCCTAGACAATACTTTGGTGTTAGAATATTTACACGTCGTCATTGACTTAAGTAGGTAACTAGGCAACTTTACCATTTACAAACTAATAAGTTGTTGGTAGATACAAACAGAATGTCTAAAACATTTTTTTTTACTATTTTGACAGCTCATGCTGCAACCGCCATGTCAAGTTCATATCAAAAACTTATTGATAAAAAAAATAAGTTTTAAATACTTAGCTGAATCGAATTATTTCTATTTGATAATCAAAATATTATGTACAAATAATTATGGAGATAAAATCACTTTGAAATTATTATTAAAATAACGATGACGCGCTAGATTGTCATCTGAAACCTTCAACTTTTTTTTAATCTGTAGGTTTATGATGATTGTATCATTGATTAATGTTTTATTATTCATATTTTAGTGTTAAGTACCGTTTTTTGTTGGACAAATCTGTCTGCTACTTATTGTTATCTAATGTATCTGCTCAACTACTAATACCATTATCGCACAAAGTTAACCATTCACCGAAAATGAATGCTTAGAATGTCGTTATTCATTGCTGTTAGAGCGAGATAGCCATGTAATTTTCTTTAAGATAGAAAGATAGAACCTGGCGTAATGGGCTGTTTTTGATCAGATAATAAGTGTGTAGTAAACTCCGACGATCATTTTCGGTTAAAATATATAAATTAAAGTTACGTCGCACCGGCTGTGCCAACAGAGTTCGATGTTACCCCATTGAGGCCCATACAGCACTTATGGTGTTAATATATCGTTCGTAACAAACAGCTCTTTAGGGCCAGTCACGTAACATATCATTCAACTTTTTGCACGTAACGATCTACGAAAAAAACTAAATGATTCGAATTTTGAATAAGTTAGCAAAAAGGTTATCTTTATAAGTATAAAAACGGATTAAAAAACTACCTACACTGTTAATTTTGAATTTGCGTCAAAATGTGGTTTTGGGGTCATATTGCGAGTTACTTCAGTTTGCATGCAAGAACCAGTCTTTAATGAGATCGAGACACACCGTATTATTAAGCTTATTTTTAAATTTTATCTTTGAAATCTGTACACTGTGCACATTGTAAATTCACCTTGAAGGTTCAAGTTTTCTTGTAGTGTCATTGAAATGAGGGACAAACAAAACATTTGAATGTCTCTGTGTCATCGTAGTGGACAATCCGCGCCTGCCGACGACGTCATTGAGCACAAAACGGCCGAATTTGGCCAACCACGACACAATGTCAAAGCCAAGGCTGAATCACACATACGATATACCTCCTAATGCGGTCCAGTAACGCCGGTTTATCGCAATCTGACTCTTGTATCTGGGTAATAAGGGCAAATACTAGTTAGTTTCAATAGGAAGTAACAAAAGGTAAACTATTCATAATAATCAGGAAATGTCATAGCCTCAAATGGTGTTGTTCGGACAATTATCTTGACAAATGCTCCACTAACGAAGCGGACTGACGCGCGCCATGTTGGATGCGCGTGCGCAAGGTGACGCGGAGCGAATAGGAAGTTAACGATCGATACAATGAACGCTGACTTTACACGGTTTGCTAAATAGATGCTAATTTTTTTCTATATTTATGCTTGTGTAACGAATTGGAGAAAGTTCTGCTTATTTAGCAAAATGCCTTCCTTGTATTGATTGGCTGGCGCTTGCACCCGCACGTCACGGTGCATTGTTGTGTACTATCTTTTTAATCATTGTTATGTGCTTGGAAAGTTTTCATTTACTGTTTTTTTTGTTAATATTTACAGTCGTTCGTTAAGATGGTTTATGGCTCCGTAGCTAATTTTCCGGTCTCGTGCCGAAGCTTTCCTTCGTCATTAATACATGAGTTGAAGGTCTTTTATAGTTCTTCATTCTTACCACAGTTTTTCCACTATTCCACTTTGTAGATAGGGGAAACCGCAGTTGGATACCTTAAGGCACATTCCGGTGGTTAAGGCGCTTAAGTATTTTTCCTATGTAAAAAATATAATTTTCATGCCGACACGTATCAATAGCAGTAAACATATTTACTTGCCTCCTTCGAGTCAAGTTCAAAGGAGGTTGTTAGTTTTCCCCAGTTCGACCTTTTTTGAACGTTTTTGTATTTAGAATCTTCTGTTCTGAAATCTACGCGCATTTTACTATTTACTTACTACTTATTTCCTTTTCCTTGTTGAAAAATATTATAGGAGTACATATATACGTACGTAGCAAAGTACATTCTGTTATCTTTTACCGAAATAGTTAATTTCCTTAATTTAGTCTAGCAACATTATATCATAAACACCTCGACTTTGACGGCCTCTAATCACAAAGCTAACACTGACATAATGTTTGGACAATGATAACCTTATCTGTCATTATTTTAGTGTTGCTAACAAACTTGCATGATTAAGGGCTGATAAATTAGTTGTATGGTTATTTAATAATTTCTTTTCAGATTAGTTAACTATATTCTGAGCCACCAATTATTTTGCGGAAAATACCTTGTAACCACGACGCTTTTCTTGCTCATACGAATGCCAGAACTATATCATACATACATGAAGTAGGAAGTTTCGAAGAAAAGCATTAGTATGAGGTACTCACTACTACTGGTTACTTAATTATTACCCAGTTATGGACACGTCATTACGTGGTAAGATGTAAGAGATATTTCTCCTTTCCTCGCAATAATCTGAACTTTTATAGTTATGTCATATGTGACTTTAATGTCAAGTCTATTATAAAGTTCATTGGTTCAGTCACTTATTTAAATAAATGTAAATCTCCAAATTGTCAACTCATTTTAATCATGAATTAATGAAAAAATTCATAATGTAAGTAAATGTTAAATAAAAAAAAACAACAGTTAAGGTAGGCACTTAATTATAAAAAGAAAAAAACGAATATTGATCAATGTGTCTACCACTGGTTCTAATTCCAAATCAGTTCAAAGCAAGAAGTTTGAAACGTTCATATCAAATAAGACCAAAGACAATACTTTTACCGATCTTTTGGCGCCATCCATCGCTATGCTGTCAACAAAGTAACTAATAATGATGATCATTGATAGCATTTGCACATTAGCACTGACTTGAGACGACCTCTAGAGCAATTATTATGACGAACAGCGTTTGTCAATGGGCCGGGTTAATAAGCAAGTGACATTATTTACACTGTTTATATAAATACGGAAGTAACACGGATAACGTTAGCTATCTCTATTTGGTAAGCATTCATTCAGAATGTGTTGCTGAAACGTTCCGAGAATTAAACAGCATTTTTATGAGAAAACTATCACAAAATGTTATTTGTGGTGATAGAACATTTATTGTTAATAATAATAAATTAATAATAATAAATTCTTTATTGACATAATATGAGGTTACAAAAACATATGAAGCCTCTGAAACCCAAACTAGGAAATAACCTGTATGTCAGGAATCAGCGCCTTCTCCCATTGGTTACACGATAATTTATGTCAAACTAGCTAGGTTATACAGACTGTTTAAATATTATATTTTAATATTTTTTTTTTGAATGAGAGCATGCAAAATCTTAAAAATACGTTACAGTATACTAAAGTAAGTGAGTGTGTGAGTGAGTGAAAAATGAGATGTGTGCATGTGTGAAGTGAGTGTGTAAATGTAATTGTGAGTATCAGTCTGTTATGTATGTAAGTATGTTTTACTGCAATACTCTTTCTGTTTCCTCATAGTTTAGCATAAGAAGCCAGTTTTTAACCTTAGATTGACATTCGTGAAGTGAGAATGAGTAAAAATTTAAAGCTTTGTTTAATTTGTTATAAAGGTAAACGGAAAGAAAACTCTTTTGACGTCTTGCTAATGCGGTACGACATCTTATTGGATCAATGACATTGGTTATTGTTCGTTAATGGAAAAACAGTATTTTGTTGGGTTAGATTTTGAGAAATTTCATGCATGAAAAGTTAAGTGAGACAAGTAAAATGGCGTGTTGTTAACAAAACGCAGACGTGTACCGTGTATCTCTACTATATTGAGCGGTTAAGTAACCGAGTCAGTTAGGTTAACCGCGTGAGCTGTCGAAACGTTCGCGTTTTGCCGTAAATATTGTACTTAATTTACAAATTAAAGTGAAAATAATTTAGCTTTTTCCGCTTTCACGTTACGCGACTTAACTGAGGTTTGTAGGTCGCATACATACGTGTGTTTGTTTTACAAAATTAACGTTTTGCTCGAACAGGTTTGAAATGTTTTCGTTGGCCGGTGGCGCCGACGCAGCGCACTTTTGCGGTTAATGCGTAAGCGCAGGTACAGGCGCAGCCCGCAAACGCGTTTAGTACTTTGACACACTTATTTGTCACACAAAAAACATATTTTTCAACTGGTTATACAACGTGCTTGTGTCCTTAATGTTTTGCAATTAAAATAGCTAAACTAGTACCACATGTGCCGCTGCTCGCCCGTTTCTTTGCCTCGTATATGAACCGTTACGTGTTCGCCGAATTCAATAAATTTCCTTTACGAGGTAGTTTCAATACAACCTTAAATCACGTCTTTATAATTATGTTTATCCTTCATATTAAAAGTTATATTGGTTCAATTTACAGCTCTTGATCTCAAAGTCAAACAACTTGGCTCCTTACAAACGACTCCGGAATACAACGTACGCTCCAATTAAAGAATTGAACCATTTCGTGTGTGCCCGCTAAACTCCTCTGTCAAAACTCGAGTGCCCTCTTCAAGCAGTCATAAATCCATATAACAAACACGGCACACTGTAAATATTTGTTCTCGTGTTTGTAAAGGCTGTATATCTCGGGGTCGTCACCAAAAAAACCTTTTGATCCGAACTGCTGAGCAACAAAGACGCGGAGATGGAATGGTTAAATTAAAAAAAAAAGAAAATAGGAGATGTTACGTTCCGTTCCTACTATGGCGTCCATTTTAAGGAGAACCATGCACGAGAGGAGTTGCGACCCCTTCAAGTCCGTTAATCTTCGTTAGAGAGGGGAAAAACAGTCCAGATTAGAATGGTTGGTCTAAACTCGTAGTGTAGCATAAAAAGGAGTGCGTGAGGAATGCGCCGGCGCGATCGCCAGGTGCAACGGCCGCGCGCCCCGCCCCCGGCTGGCATTTTTGTGTACGCGCACGCCTAATGTGTGAGACTCAAACGATTTGGAAATCGAACTTAGCGGCGCCAATTAAGCCCGAATTAGGAACGGAAAATCTTATAGAGCCTTTTAAGATAGGTACTCACGATTACTTTCATAAATGATTGGCCCACTGAGTTTTTATTCCATCAAACTTTAATTTCATCCAACAACCGGAAAATATCACACTCCAGCCGCCGCTGATTTGAATTTGGAATGCTATCTACGAACCGTTAACAATACAATGAGTTGCCAGCGCTAAATAACAATAATATGTGGGTCGCGTCGCGAACTAGACGCCGGATAAGGCGAACAATTAAAGTCACACCTAACACCTATTTGACAAAGCGAAATGGGCTCGCTTCGTAACTCGATAGTGTATCATATTTACGTCTTCATTGTTAACCGTCTAATTAAAAATTCACGCGTAAAATCCAACGGTGCGAGCGGCGCGGTACTCCGTAATTTGATAGCATTGGAATGTGTTGCCAGTCACCAATGAGGTTTTATCTATATAGGTTGCAAACGAAAACGTGTTATACGATCGTACTTAGGATTTGTAAATAAATAAATAAATATTTTTGCAGATTTCTTGAATCGATAAGTAAATAAACGCGTAACAAAGTTGAGTGTCGTTATATTGACAGTTTGAAGCACATATTGATTGATCAGATACGGTTATCGAAGTCTTTTGCGAACTGACTAGTTTTAGTTTTAAAGTAATTATGCGTTGACCTTCGATATCCTTTAGATAAGAACACGCTTTTAGCTTTTAACGTCATCGGTTGATTTGAATATCATAATAATCGAGCGTAGACAAGTTTAATTTATTGTTTACTTGAACCAAATGCGAGGTAGTTTAAACCAAGGTACCTACTAGAAAATATATTTTGTAGAGATGTCTGTTGTCTGGTCCAAAAATTTTATAAAATATATGTATTAACACTCACGCCTAATTCTGTAAAGTATTTTTAAATAAACTAACTTAAGAAACGCCAAGCGGCGCCACGTGTCCCATTGAACCAGCTAACATAAGACGGGGCAGGTAAGTAAGTACATACGAACAGATAATTTAAATCCTTAGACAGAAAAAGAAGGTGTTAAAGATAAAGAACAGCATCAAATGAAATGCGTTCCATTTCATTGTCTGGATCTCGCTTCAACCGTCCACAGAATCATAGCCACTAATGACTGTCCTTTATACAACATCTTATACGTGTATTCTTTGAAGCCGGTGTTGCGTTACACCGTGGTAAATCTCTACAAAGGTAATTTATGCCTCGAATTAAACTTTACGAGCCACTCTGTCTACGATCGAGAGATGTCACATATCAAATTCATAGAGGAACTTGTTCCCACGACTGCACCCGTCATATTAATTCTGGTAACGCGTTTGTGGCGGACAACGTAAACATTTTATGGACCGAAAATAATACTATAATCATTATGAGTCTTTTACACGTCGTTAGTCAGGTGCAGTAAATCGAGAACGTTCGTGGAGCGGCGTCTCTATTCCGTGTAATGTCGCTCTCCACGCTCAATAGTAAACCACTCATTAACAACTTTTTATTCAAAATAGATAGTTACCTTAGTTAGGCTATCTCAGTAATATTTCACGAGTCACGATGCGTTTTCACATTACCATATTCACAGTCTAGACGAGAGATAGCGGCTGCGAACTAAAGCGGATCTCTAATTAAAACATTAAAAACACAATTTGTTTCATTTTCCGAACACAACCGTAAAAAAGTTAATATGGCGGCATTTGCATACACAAATGAGTGCATCGCGCGGCGTGCGTGCTTTTAATTGCCAACTATTTTTATCATTTTATTTATTCGAGTTTGTCGGTAGGTAGGTAACGTGGACTGTGCGAACTAGTCCACACGAAATGTATTGCGCTATTCCTAGATAGTGTTGTTTTAATGTTTATCGGTCGTGTTCCCATCTGAAAACATTCCGGTTTGATGCGACGCGGGACGCGGTGCCCAACCAAAAGCGTACCGTTAAGTACGCGTCCAATAAAATACTAGTCAGCCGCATATGGTAATTTCGTAATTGCGTGTTTATCCGTGACCACGTCTATATTTAACCGCAAAATGTTTACCTGCGAAGCGGAATCGTTTAACCAAATAATTATTATATCGATTACACACAAGACTCGGCAAAATAAGCAGGTAGCATGTGACTAAACTGGTGCTCGCATTGCGATGCCTCGATTAATTCAATTAGAAGTAATAATGAAACGTGGAGTTTGATTAATTAAAAGGATAAATGAAGATGCAAGTGTAACTCGATAATTCAATGCCGTAAAAGGTCTGCGATTACAAGTTAAGCAATGACTGTGATGCAAACGGCACGCAACATTGTAATCGATAAACGAAGTCGTGGAATCGAGTTCGGAGAAAGGTTACGTGTTTTTGATTATCAAAACCGAACACAGATATTTCGTGGCCGCGAGTTCGGCCGTACGACTTAGGAGTTCAAAACAATATACTCAAGGGCTATAATGAGTGAGCTATGTTAACATATTTGTTATACAGAGGTTTTTTTATACACATAATATGTGTTAGTACAACTAGATAAAATTATTTTTAGGTAGTCATAAAACAGAACGTTATTATATTACACTAAGTAAATGCGAAGCTGGTTCCCAAGGGGGTCGCAAGGCGCCATAGAACTAGCCATGGTATAAGAATGTTTAATTAAGTAGTAATTTACTATCGACTGTAACCTGTGGAATGGAATTAGTTTGTGTAATTCCCGTTGTGGCCCGGGGCGGCGCGACATTCGCTCATTTAATACTAGCCTGTGAATGATTGATGTTAATCTGTAACGCTGTATGTACGAATTTACATATGTTTATGAATGAATTCGTTAGCGGACGCTAATTGATGTTAATTGGTATCAAACATGTTGCTCTATACCTACTAGGAAGTTTTTTTGTACCTTCAGCGGTTAATGCATATATTCTTTGCAAAAAGTATTATTATCAAAATATTACTCTCAATGTTAATCGGTTCTATATCTAAATAAAGACAGCGGACACGTAACTAAAAACTGATCAATTCCAATTAATCGTCGCTGCGCATAAATCCTTACTTAAATCAAAGAAAATCCAATTTCATTCACCCATTCATTATACGGGGCCTTAACTAATAATGTACTTAGTATTTACAAAGCTCAATAAATTTAATTCTACAAAATGATGTAACATTACCAGCTGACAATGTTATACGGCTGGCACGGTGCAGTATTAATTCCCATTCACTTGCGCTTCGTACAAGCTTACCATGGCCCGTTTAATACCATTAAAATGTTTCTATTTTATTTCTAAATATGTTGGTATTTTTGTTCTAAAGCCTTTAAATGTTTGTTTCTTTATCACTTCAGACAGCACATTCATTAGACGTCTAATCCATCAATAAGGTAACGAGTAAAGATTTGACAATCCCTAAAACTCCAGTGGCGACATCTTCTAACTTATATGACAAGTTGTGGAAACGAAAACATTAAATACTGGTTATACTGGTAAGGCAGTGTTGGCTAATTGGCAAGTGTCTTTAAATCATAATATAATAAAGGAAGTAGTCTCTATAACATTATCTGTTAATTATTATATATCGATAATAATGATTCTCACCATATTATAAAGTCATCTTACTTCATATTTGACCTCAATTCCTTCTAGCTCAAAGCTTAGATAATAGTCGGTACACATGTTAATTAAATACAATGGTTTTACTTCATTAATTAAGCCCTTTCCCTTGTAAACACTTGGTCTTAATCATACTTGTCATAACATGTGGTGTTAATAGTTATTGTTAATATTAAATAAATATAGCTTCGTAACTAATTTCTTGTTGATAACACTTATTAATTAGTTAGTAAGTAAGAAAATAACATCGAATGATACAGCATTTTCTACAATAAAAATCACATTTTACGACGGATCTTAACATCATAAAAATTTATTATCTGTAGAATTACAGCTGGCTGGTTATATTATATAGTGTTGTCAATAAAGAGTATTCTTAACTAATACTGTTCTTTTTTCGAAATATCATTATTCTTAACAGGTGCACTGCTGAGGTAACGGACTCAGATTTATTAATGTGTTGACATAAGACTCCATAAAGAAAAGTTCATCGGCTTAAAATGTCATATTTGTTATTACATCATATGCATTTTTTTAACGTAAAATACGCATCGTTTTCGTTGATATGAGTAATCTCAGCTAAAGGTTACGCACGTCTCGATATTTTAGAGATTGGTAATTCGTTTGGGAACCTCCAGCCAATGCACTTCAGATGTATTTGGAATTAGGAATGCGTGATTTCAAAACCGAACCTTTCAATAGATTAACTTGGAAACGAAATTACTTTGACATACCAATGCGTATGCATATTTGTGTAGGTTCTTAGAATAAACACTGTCATTTGATATTTGAGAAACATCATTCATCTGAATAATTTTGCGAAAGAAAAAAAGATGGTCTCACGTCCCACGTATCGTTGGGTTTCGGTATTACAAAACACGACAGTTATTTCGTCGATTGTTCGCGCGCTGTCAATTTCGCGCGGGAACCCGAATCAGCCATTGTTTAAAAAACGTTCGGATGCACCGGGATCGAATTTCGTCACATAACCGCTTGCATTGTTCTTACATATTTCCAGACGAATGTTGTGTCAACACGTTTGTTTTCATTGTTCCTCATTGTTTTGGTATACTGTTTTGTATTTACAGTTTAGAAGCTCATCAAGCGTTCATTGTTGACTTCTCGATAGACCGGCGGATGCCGCGTTGTAAACACGAGCGATCATGATGAGCTCATGTTTCCTTTCAACGTGCACCGTTAATTGGCTTGGCATAGTTTTCGCGATGATAACAATCAACATGCAAATTCAGCATTGCGTAATCGTCCTTCAAATATTTTGTGTTTTATTCATTAATTTCAATTAACAGGTGTTTGTACCGTTTGCATGTATTTGTTTACATTTGCGTTTTTGAACAAGGAACAATTAACTGATGAACTGAACAATTAAGATGATAGAAATCTATTGAGTGGCCTACCTATTCAATTATGATAAAATATTTCTATATTTAATTCGTGATCAAATCAAAAAATTTTAGCCCAGAAATAAGATTTCGTCCTTTTTATTGTTTTAAACTTATCAATGCACTGCCAGGATAAGAAGTTTTTCGTAGAACTTCACGTGAACCAGCTCAGGTAGTAGGTACCGGTGTGTCGCAACCGCGAGTACGCATGTCCCACGACGAACAATCGAACGCTCTAACCATGTACCAACGTAACCTCAGTCGTGTACCATGCAAAGAATTAGCATACTTGCAGAACACCATGCCCACGCGCAGCACTGCCAATCCATCATATTTGCTGCTGTGTGCGTGCACGGAGCCATTTTAGTTCGTACCAATATAAATTTGCGGCATTTGAAACGGGTCTTGTGCGATTTTCGACTTTTCTTTGTTGGGTTTAGAAGTTTGGAGGCTGTTCTGATGGTTGGATAGCGTGGGGGTTGCAACAGGAAAGCTAATGGCGCGCGTGTATCTACATAGTCATCGTATTGAGCTGAAACGATTTTGCCTTGTTGGACGTCAAAACTGAATTGGCTTGCAGGGTTCGAGTATTCGGAGCATGCGATGGGAAATGTGCTGACTATGACTGCTCTATTAACTTTCTAATTCTACGTTAGGTCTGTATTTGAGGGACGGAACCTAGTCACTACATAGTATAAAACAAAGTCGCTTTCTCTGTCCCCATATTATCCCTATCATGTATGCTTAAATCTTTAAAACTACGCAACGGATTTTGTTGCACTTATTTCGACACATGAGTGATTCAAGAGGAAGGTTTTATAAGTATAATAACATCTATTAATAGTGGAGAAATTTAGTATCAGCATTGCAACAATGCGAAGACGGAGCAGGTCGATAGTTAATGATGATTTCCATAATCTTATGCTAAATAATGTCTAGATGTCTTAGCTAATTATTATTTTCTTTAATGTATATAATGAATGCATATAAAATATGTAATAAACCCTCTAATTATAATGTTAATATTAGCATAACCGACAGTTGAAGTTGTTATTAAATATTTATAATGAAATTGTTGACACCTTCCATATTTGGTCTAAACTGTTTTTGCGCGATGTCATTGTATAAATTAATATAATTATAATACAGTTTACAGTTATAAGCAAACGTTTTGGTACAATTATTATGAAATGATGTAAAGATTTCCGTTTTATTGGTAATTTCAAATGCTGATATCAAAGGGATGTGTAAAATTCTTCGAGAAAAATGGCACTAAATAAGGTAAACGCTTCTCGCGTTCGTAAAACAATCTTAGTTATTTCCAATCAGCTGCTATTACGATCTTTAGCCACAGGTGTTCCATAGCTAGTGTCACAGAAAACATACCACAGAGTCTAACTACAGACTTAACGACTTCCGGATGACATATTAATTCATTGCTTTCCTGATATATAATTATTGTGATCTGAGTATTTTATACTATCTGTCTTCTAACCCTTAAGGACTTGTAGTTTGAGGACCCTAGTATTTTCAAGTGGATTTAAGTTTTGTAAGTGTGACACAGGGTGCTTATGGTTAGGATTTTAATTGCTATTTCTGACTAATTTGATAAAATTTCTGAAAGACATTTCATTTGAGTGATTGAAGCGAGAAATGTGATGGCAGAAATGAGAGATGACTGATAAAAGTAAAAGAAAATTATTTCATTCGTAAAATTTATTAATGCACTTATACATTAAATACTTACAAGACATTTTAGTAGTGAAAAAATCAACAACAATGAGTTTATTCGGCGTGATTGGATTATGAATTTACAAAAGAGATAGTGTTCGTTTAATATTTTAGAATATTTGTGATTAACGTTTACTAGACGAGTTTAGAAGTGAAAAAATATATCAATATAATGATTGTCAGGGCAAAACAGTCATTGGCTAAAACAATATCTTGGTCATGACGGTTCATACATAACAAAGTTTGCAATACTCGCGTAATTTAAAGCTAATTGTCAGCCCGTCATGGTTTATTAATAATGATAATTTGTCATTCATTGATTGTTTGCTCGGAGGCGCGTGTGTCGGCCTCGACGCCCACGCTACAACTGACGCCTGCGACAGCTATGTCTACAGAACTTTGTCTTATGTGTTTTGTGGGTAGGTCAACTTGACAACCTGTTGACGTACCGCTATTCATTTAATATATACAAATATCATTTAATTCTCTTTATGTTAGATATCTTTAGTCTTGTAACGCAACACTATTAAACCTTAAGCAAATTAACGATTTTCATTACAGGAAAACTGTGTCTTAAATAAGTGTTAAAGCGTTTATGAAAGTTTCATTGAATATCGTCAATAGTTTAGCGCTTCCCAGTAAAGTTTTAAGGTCTTTGAACACGTTTAATAAACGCAGCGGGCGAGAGTTCGCATAAATTAAAAGGAATTTTCATTTTTATGTCTTTATTTACGATGAGTGATTTCATTTGAAATTGGTAGTTGCTGGATTTTGCTGCTAAATATACACGCCATTAACTCACAGATGAGCTTAGGTAAGTAAATACGATACTAGCAGATAGTTACGTCTATGCACCGCATTACTGCCTTCTCTGGAGTTGAAATAGCATTTTTTTTAATCCACGCATTCTTAAAAATAAATCCAATAAGTTCTAAAATTAAATACAATACAAATGGAATTCTTTTTTGGCGAACATTTCGTATCCAAGCGTTTTACTTGACAACTAAGAAAAACTTGATAAATAAATAATGTAACTCTCATTTTTTATTTTATAATAATACGTGAACACGTGAACAATTGGAATTCCACACAAATTAACTTCCCCGGCGATTATTTATTTAAATGGCGCCATTTTTAACGCAAGTTTATGAATGCGGAATAATGTTGGCGAAACATAATGGTCTTTGCGACGGCCATTCTGGCAGTTGAGATGTTTTAATCTGTTTTAATTCGTACATTTTGTGCTTACAGCATTTTAATTAATGTTTTCTCTTTCTTTGCAGGTAAGTGTCGCCATTTTGGATCTTTGCAAACATTCAAGTTTTCTGATTACGACGGTAAGGGAGTGTTGATAATCATTTTAATTGCAAATCAAAATGTTGTTTTGGATAAGACGACGTCTGTGTCACTGACCAACAAATGTATGCTATTTGTACAACAAGGTTCCGACTTTAAGCCGTAATTATCACTTGGACATTATTAAGTCGGCGTAAAACCTGAAACATTCCTACATAACTTCGCTACAGATTTCGCTAAAATATTAGGCTCGATGATTCGATTTATTAAATTAAATACTCTTTTTTTATTTTTTTTATTGTCTATGTTATTGACATGCTCTATATGGACCGAAGACTTAGAACAAAACAAATTAATGAGAATAATTAGGAAAAGAAAGGCTATAAAATGACTACAATTAATTAATAGTAACGACTAGACGAACATGGCGCCTTCTGACCTCTGACCTCAGCATATTTGACCGCGGAATTCTTAGAAATAGGCCTGTCCTAAAACCAGCCCCGTCTAGCCACAATCTGGTAGGTAAGGGGGTCATTGACCGCAGGTCAGTTTTACTAGCTTTTAACAGGTTCTTTATTGCCAGTGGAATTAATTTGACTACATCTAGGCTAGTGGTGGAAACACTACACGACATGATGTCCGGATCTTCTAATGTAGGTCTGAGTAAATGTTTTTTTTAAGTTCTTTGTTTTTGTTTTTGTGTCATTTTCGCGGGAAACTCACAAGCCTCTGCACGGAACTTTTAACGCTTGCAAAAAGTAGGGTGTATAATTTACTAGTTTCCGACCGCGGCTTCGCCCGCGTATTATGTTGATAAAAAGCATATCATTATGATCTCGCCTATCTATCAAGTTTCAAACCAAATCGGTCCAGCTGTTTCAGCGTGAAAGAATAACATACATCACAACATTCTGACAAACTTACACATTTATTGTATCAGCAGGATTTATGACAAAATTTAGTTATGCATGCTTGTCTTATCAATGCCAATAAAAGGTAAAATATGAAGTAACAAAACTACAATAGTTTAGTTATTGATGAAGGTCGTGTAAGAATAACACGATTCAGAAAAATATAATTGCTAATTGTTCTAATTAAAAGAAAGAAGGTCTCATTCGTTTAAATCTTAAAGGTCAATTTCTTTTGGTATGATGAAGTATTTATACATATTAAATATTCTTTACATATACTAACTACTTGTAAGAGGTTCCACTCGCAGCTCGACTCCTATTAGGCATAGCTATAATATAAATAAATGGACTATTCAATACAAAAATAATTATTTAATTCGAACCAGTAGTTTCGGAGTTGGGTGCGTTCAAATCAAAAAAATAACATTAGAGTTATATTTTGATAAAAATATAGTTCACGAAATTCAATATTAGGCTGCTTTGTATAAAAGATACAATGTATATAGGACAGCCAACGTATCAATTCTAAACTAACTGAAATAGTCGTTAAATACTACCTACAGTAAAATTTGCGTGTTGTGCTGCATAGCCCCGTAGTAAAATTTTACAGTCAAAATTGTCAATCTGTTAATAGCCACATTAATTTGGGACCAAAGGTAAGCTAAGGTCTTTGAAACTAATTCTATTGTTAATTTATTAATTAACATTAACATAGTTACTAATTAGCTAATAGTGAATAACGAATAGTTATTAAAATTCCTTGTAAGTACCTTTAATAAAAACTATTAAAACTTTTTCTTGATTTTTTTTTGACGTAGGTATGTAACTGTTCGCGTAGTATATATCTAAGGAAACAATATCCCAAAACCACAAATATATGTCAATACAAAATATACATATTCAAAAAATTGGAAAAAAAACCTAAACACCGAACGAATCCAGTTTCAAGATTTAGCATTGTAACGGATACAATATTGTCCGATTTTGGAACCGGTTGCGAATCGTAACCTGTATCCATTTCATTAAACAGCTACCTGTCTCCATCATTAATAAAACGCCCGAAACTAGCACATTTACATGGTGACCTTTGGTTAATCAATATTTATTAGTAATTGGTAATAACATGACACCTGTTATATCGCAACATTGCATTTCATAACTCGTAGGTGCACGGCCCAGATACCGCCATTTAATCAGCCTTCGATGCGCATGCGCAGCGTCGGCGTTTAAGTCAGTCT